>CM038039.1:93336966-93936966 GCA_021397845.1 Areca catechu
TTACTTAAATTTATTTTGGCATGAATTTCTTTATGCAAGTCTTTTACATGCTGTGCAAAATTCTCAGCAGATTCGGAGACTCGAGTGTGGACAGGTAAAGGGACTAGGTCAAGAGGTGTGTGAGGTTTGTACCCATGTACAATTTCAAATGGACTCTTACCCGTAGACCTATTGACCGAGTCATTGTACGCAAATTCTGCCCTTGGTAGGTATAAATCCCAATTTCTGGTGTTTTCACCAACAAGACATCTCAGCAGATTTCCTAGGCTACGGTTCACTACTTCAGTTTGGCCATCATTTTGGGGATGATAGGCAATTGAAAACTTAAGTTTTGTCCCTAACTTATGCCAAAGGGTCTTCCAAAAGTAACTGGTGAACCGGACATCCCTATCTGAAACGATTGTCTTAGGTAGGCCATGGAGTCTAACTATCTCATTGAAGAAAAGTGTGGCTACCTTAGACGCATCAAAGGTTTGGGAACAAGGCAAGAAGTGGGCCATTTTAGAGAATCGGTCGACTACGACACAGATAGAATCATGTCTCCTCTGGGTCTTAGGTAAACCTAACACAAAATCCATACTCACATCTTGCCAAGGACGATCTGGGACAGGGAGTGGGGTATAAAGGCCAGTGTTTTGTTTTCGCTGTTTCGCAACAGCGCAGGTTCGACATCTAGCTACAATATTAGCTACATCCCTTTTCAAGCTAGGCCAGAAAAAGTGGTCTTCAATAGCTAGAATGGTCTTGTCTTTTCCAAAATGGCCGGCTAAACCTCTAGCATGGATTTCCCAAATCAAAAATTCCCTAAAAGAAGTTCTAGGGATGCAAAGCCTATTTTTGAAGAACAAAAAACCATCTACAAGGGTATAATCCTGGTGATTACTAGATGGTCCTTGAACTAGATCCTGATATACAGTTATGAAATCCGGACAAGACTCATATTCCTCTTTGATTTGCTCAAACCCTATGACCTCAGTTCTAACAGAAGTTAATAACAGAGATCGGCGACTAAGGGCATCAGCTACCTTATTCTCAACTCCAGCCTTATATTTCAGGACAAAAGTATAGGACTGGATATATTCTACCCACTTAGCATGCCTAGGGTTAAGCTTCTTTTAGGAGTTCAGAAATCTAAGAGCCTCATGGTCCGAAAATAGTACAAATTCCTGCGGTAGAAATAATGTCTCCAGTAACGCAAAGCTTGCACCACCGCATAAAATTCCTTATCATAGGTAGAATACCTAAGCTTAGCATCATTAAGTTTTTCACTAAAGAATGCTATGGGATGATTCTCTTGGCTTAGGACTCCACCTATTCCTACACCTGAAGCATCACAGGCAACCTCAAATACTTTAGAAAAATCGGGTAATCTCAGAATGGGTGCCTGGGTCATTTTATCCTTAAGATCTAGGAAGGCTTTATGGGCTGACTTAGTCCAATGAAATTCTCCCTTCCTAATACAATCAGTGATAGGAGCAGCTAAAGTACTAAACCCCTTGATGAATCGCCTATAGAAGGTAGCCAAGCCGTGGAAACTTCTAACTTTATGCACATTGGTTGGCTCTGGCCAGCCTACTATGGACCTAATTTTCTCAGGATCGGCCGCCACGCCGTCAGGGGTTACTACAAAACCAAGAAAGATAACTCTACTAGTCATGAATTCACACTTCTTAAGATTACCGTAGAGTCTCTCATTCCTCAAAACTTGGCAGACTGCTCTAAGGTGGCCTAGGTGATTTGCTGGGGTCTTACTATAGATCAGGATGTCATCAAAATAGACCACCACAAATTTTCCTATGAAAGCTCTAAGTACCTGGGTCATAATTCTCATGAAGGTACTAGGGGCATTGGACAACCCAAAAGGCATAACAACCCATTCATAAAGACCATCCTTAGTTTTGAAAGCAGTTTTCCATTCATCCCCGGGTCTAATCCTAACCTGATGATAGCCGCTTTTGAGATCAATCTTAGAAAAAACCATTGCACCAGCCATCATATCAAGCATGTCATCTAGTCTAGGGATGGGAAACCTATATTTGATTGTAATTTTATTGATGGCACGACTGTCAACACACATCCTCCACGTGCCATCTTTCTTTGGGGTTAGTAAGGCTGGGACTGCACAAGGGCTAAGACTTTCTCTAATAAACCCCTTCCTCAATAATTCTCCAACCTGCTTTTGCAGTTCTTCATGCTCAGATGGATTCATCCTGTAATGGGGCAAGTTGGGCAAAGTCGCTCCTGGGATTAGATCTATGGCATGCTGGATATCCCTAAGAGGTGGAAGGTGGTCTGGCAAATCCTCGGGAAGGACATCCTCAAATTCTTTTAACACAGGTTTAACTTCTTGAGGAGGCTCTGAGGGTTCTGAAGTTCTAAGTTCCTTAGCAGTCAACATCCAGATGGGTGAACCACTATGAATTTCTTGTTCTAGATCCTTAGCACTGATTAGGTTCACTCCAGTTTTCATCTCCTTAACCTTACCGGCTCCTTTAGTTACCTTGTCCTTAGGGGGAACGGAATGGATCGTAATCTTCTTCCCATTGAAACTAAAGACACAGGTATTGGATTTTCCTAAGAGGGTGGCATCATGATCATACAACCAAGGTCTTCCGAGAATTATACTGCTCACCCCCATGGGTAAAACATCGTACCAAATCTTTTCGTGATAAGATTGCAATTGGATTTGGACTTGACATCTAGACTGGATGGGTATGGAGGTAGAATCTACCCAAGAAACCTTATAGGGGTTGGGATGGGGAACTGGGATTAAGCCTAACATCTTGACAGTGCTAGTAGAGATGGCATTTACACAGCTCCCACTATCTATGATGATCTTACATACCTTATCCCCTAATTTAAGAAAAGTCTGTAGGATGTTAGTCCTACGCCAATCCTCTTGAACTAGATTCTGGGATAGGATGCATCTTACGACTCCTAATTGGTCAGATTCATTGGGTTCCTCCTCTCCTTCATACTCCTCAACCAAATTCATTCCGGCCTCATAAACTTCTTCTTCAAATTCCTCACTGGGCTCGGAATTATCATTCTCTCCCTCTTCTATGTAAAGGGATCTCCGTGGGCACTGGCTAGCAACATGACCTACCTTATGACACTTGAAACAGGCTATGGCAGTACACTGACTGGAAATGTGACCTGGTTTCTGACACTTAAAACAGGTGATATTTGAACTAGGGGTTCTCTGGGTGTCAGGTGCCTTACCTTTGTCCATGGGCCTAGGGGTAGAAGTACCCTGAAAAGGTTTAATAGGGATAACTTGGCTAGGTCCATTCCTTGGGATTGGGGCACTAACCCTAGAAGGTATAGGTCCTCTCTGAAATTTCTCAGTGTTCAGTGCAATCTGGTAGGCTTGGTCTAGATCAGTAACCTCTCTCAGAAATAGTTCTCTCTTGATATCTTCCCTCAGTCCAGCCCTAAATCTAGACAAAGTGACTTCGTGGGCTTCACTCACATCACATCTCATTAGGTATTCATCAAAAGTAGCTATGTAGTCTGAGACAGATCGGTTTCCTTGTTTCAGGTTTAGCCATTGGTCTAACAGGTTTTGCTGGTATGAAATGGGTAGGTATTTATCTCTCAGTTTTTCTTTCATACCCTGCCAAGTGGTTATGGGCTCAACATTCCGTCTCCTAGTGGTTAGCTCAATGTTCCCCCAGTATAACCTAGCTTGACGCACTAATTTCATCTTAGCAAACTTGTATTTCCTCTCCTCAGACATAGCATACCACTCAAAGTATTGATCCATCTCACCCTCCCAATCAGATACACCTTAGGGTTCAGACTACCATCAAAAGTGGGTGCATCTAATTTGATGTTCCTGATGAACCTATCATCTCTATCTTCAGGCTCTGGGTCAGGCCTCCTATGATTAGGTTCAGGATCTCTATATAAAGGCCTTCTAGGCTCCTGATGTGGGTGAGGTTGAGGCACATTAAAATCGGGGTCAGGAGTCCAATTCCGATGCCTAGGTTCTTCAAGTACTTGGACTCGGTCCCTAAGTTGGGTAAGATCCTCATGAAATTGTGCGCTAAACTGGGCCACAGTGTTTGTCATATCCTGATTCATTTTAGCCATACTTTCAGTAAGAGTTCTGATCATGGCCTCTAAATCAGGTTGGGTTTGACCAGGTTGATATGGCACTCCGTTTCTGGTAGACATGATGATTCAAGCAAGCACACAAAATGAGACTAGACTAAATCGACTACTGGATCACTAGACCTAGAGTCCAAACTAGATGCCCAATCAGAGTGGCAAGCTAGCCTGTAGTAACTCAGGACTCAGCCAGGCAGGTGTAAGGGGAGTGTTAGGTCCCTGATTGCCAATCCTAGACACCAATCAGTGATTGGCCAGGTAGGCGGACCAGCACACAAGCCCTTCGGGAATGGATCCCTGAACCACCATTCTAGACACTGAGTGCTAAGCACACACAGAATAACTCGGCAAACTGACTCAACACTAGCCTAGACCCGACCAATTGGTGTCCCTAGCCCACTAGGGCAAATTAGGTCTAACTGATTTTAAATTAGGTCTAGGTTCGAATGATTGGATGGTGGTTTTGGGCTAAGGAGAGGTAATCAACTCCTCCCCTTATCTTAGATGCTCAATTGCCCTTAAGTAAATTATGAGATGATCACTCCAAAAAGAATTGAATTGCAGAACACAAAAAATAGAGTTGCTGTATTTTAATGCTCAGAATTTTTACTGAAACCAATAAATCACAGAAAAATTATGGAAAATAGGTTCAATTATACTGGTTTCAACGAGGCAAAAATCATGCAATTCGGAGTTTTTATGCAGGGAGAAATAATTCAGACAACAGGGAAATTACGGGCTGCAACTAGATTGTCTTCCCCGTTTATAATCCCTGCTACGAAGTTATAACCCAATGGATCCCCTACACGCCCTAGGAACACCCCGTGGAATGGGAGGAGGAGGCTTGCGCCTCGCTTAGTTCCTAGGACCGGACGTCCTTGGGAGTCTACTTCGAGCAGACAAAATAAAAAGAGAACAATCAAAGCAAGCAAGCAAATCAGAAACCCTAGACTGGGCTCTGATACCAAAAATGATGCAGAACAAATAAAGGGATGCGATGCGGAAGTAAATTAAGATTAACTAATTTTTTTTTTGTTGTTTTTATATGTTTGTAGAAGTTGGCTTCAAATCAAGGAAAAGTTAACCTAACATTGAAAGATACTAATATGATAATTGAAAGCACAATTTTAAGGAAACTAAATTATCAGAGTAGTTCAGAAGCAACGGATCGCTGGGGGTTAAGAAACTCCCAGACCTAGGGTTTCGCTCCGAACTTTCAACAGAACAGAAATAAAGAGAAGAGATGGTTTATCTAACCAGACAATGATCTTCACAGATTTTGGTGGAAGAACTCTCCCGAGCAGATTGTTGGATCCTCGGATTCAGATATCTTCGTAATGGATCCTCCAATACTGGTCCTTTGGCGGGTTGGCTTCTCCTGAACTCAAGATCTGAAAGAGAAGAAAAACAATTGATGGAATCAGAGAGTCAAGGGAAAGATTTACCAGGTTGATGAACTTGAAGATTGAAATTGCTGAAAACTGGATTCTCCTGGATGTTGATGTGATTTTCCTTGGAACTTGCTCTGGATCTGAAGTAGCCGGACTGGATCTGGATGAAGGTGGACGGCCTGGACTTGTAGAGAGAGAGAGGCCGTGGGAGATGGATGGAGCTAGGGTTTGATGGATTGAAAATAATGAAGGGCGGCTAGGGTTTTGGAATTTCAAGTGGCTAACCTAGGGTTTTGGATAAAGATGGAGATCTCTCACCTCCTCAAGGCTCCAATGGAACCCGGATTACCCCCTCACGGAGCTCAACACTTAGAATAGTGCGGAAGAAGAGAAACCTAGGTCACTCAACACAAGAGAATAGCAAAAATAATTTTTCTTCATTGATTTTCTTAAAGTTACAAAGAGGGGTCTATTATATAGACCTAAAATTTTCTCCAAGCTTGTACAAATTCCCATATGGGACTAAACTCCTCCAACCTCTAGATTAGGTAGAAAATCTCCTCTCTTGGCTGACCAAGAGTTCAAAAAAATTTGGGATGGCCATAAAGGAATTTTTTTTGGAATTTTTATGGCGCCTCCTTTGAAGTTGGATTTGGATTTGGAGTCCTCTTCTTCTTATGGCATTTCTTCTTTTCTTCCACTCCAAGTTAAGCTCTTTGATTTTGATTTGAACTTCAATTGGATGTCCTTCTTTGATTTTTTTCTCCAAGAGAAGTCTTTTCCTTCTTTGCTTAGACAAAATTGGCAGGTATGGGCGCCTCCTTTAAATTAGCTTCCAATTTGATTTTTTTCTTCTTTGGATGTGGGGACCATGACACTGGGATGCCTCTGTGGCGCCTCCTGGACTCTGGCGTGTGCTCGGAGTGTGGCTGGGCGTGTGGCTTGGAGTGTGGCCTCCACTTGCTTGAACCTTGATTTGATTGGAAGACAAATGTGGCACCATTTTGGACCAAATTGAAACCACATCGGGACTTGCATCGAGTCAACATGACTCAACAAAATTTAAATGGTGACTCAAGAAATAAATAAACTGGTTGACCAGGTCAACCTTTATTACAAACCCTAATTTCTCGGGCAATGTCAATCAGAGATCCAAATGGAGCTCTGAAGTCTTCTTCTGAGTCTGGTGCCCGCACCACCATTATTTGAACAATATACTCCATATTAGATTGGTTAGATGTTGTTGACATGGTCAAATATTTTATTTTTTATAAGAAACTCATCCCTAGTTTGTGTTGCCAACTTGGCGACAGCTCAATTAGATAGCCTATACATTTCTCGTAGCTTCGTTCTAGAAGCTTGTAAAATATGATGTGTTTCGTCGTGACAATTATCAGCAGAAGATTGTATATCTCACCTAGAGTGTGTGGGAGGTGTAAACACTAATGTTTCGTAAACAAATCATTTTAAACAGTATAAGGTTTGTACTGTAATCTATAAGGATTATTGAAATTGCTTTTGTGACATATATAAATATGTTAGTTCTCTTAATATTATGTGATATGGTTACATCACTGACGTGGAACGTATCAGATATAGCTGGATGCCGCCGGTGCCACGTGAATTTTTCTTTCAAAATTCCCCGCTCGGGGCAAAGTGTTCCTGCTCCTTCGCCAGGTGGCACCCCAAGATGGGTCCACCTCGGCCGAAGTCGAGCCTTCCTCCGCCGCTTCGCCAGGTGTCCACCCAGGAGGGGTCCACCTCGGTCGAAGGTGGCAACCCCTGCTCCCTCGCCAGGTGGCACCCCAAGACAGGTCTACCTCTGCCGAGGTCGAGCCTGGTGCTCCTGCTCCCTCGCCAGGTGGCACCCCAAGATGGGTCCACCTCTGTCGAGGTCGAGCCTGTCGCTCCTGCTCCTTCTCCAGGTGGCATCCCAAGACGGGTCCACCTCAGCCGAAGTCGAGCCTTCCTCCGCCGCTTCGCCAGGTGTCCACCCAGGAGGGGTCCACCTCGGCCGAAGCTGGCAGCCCCTGCTCCCTCACCAGGTGGCATCCCAAGATGGGTCCACCTCCACCGAGGTCGAGCCTGGCGCTCCTGCTCCTTCGCCAGGTGGAACCCCAAGAAGGGTCAACCTCGGCCGAATTCAAGCCTTCCTCCGCCGCTTCACCAGGTGTCCACCCAGGAGGGGTCTATCTCGGTCGAAGCTGGCAGCCCCTGCTCCCTCGCCAGGTGGCACCCCAAGATGGGTCCACCTCTGCCGAGGTCGAGCCCGTCGCTCCTGCTCCTTCGCCAGGTGGCACCCCAAGATGGGTCCACCTCAGCCAAATTCAAGCCTTCCTCCGCCACTTCGCCAGGTGTCCGCCCAGAAGGGGTCCATCTCGGTCGAAGCTAGCAGCCCCAGCTCCCTCGCCAGGTGGCACCCCAAGATGGGTCCACCTCTACCGAGGTCGAGCCTGGCGCTCCTGCTCCTTCGCCAGGTGGCACCCTAAGACAGGTCCACCTCGGTCGAAGTCGAGCCTTCCTCTGCCACTTCGCCAGGTGTCCACCTCGGCTGAAGCTGGCAGCCCCTGCTCCCTCGCCAGGTGGCACCCCAAGACGGGTCCAACTCTGCCGAGGTCGAGTCGGCGCTCCTGCTCCTTCGCCAAGTGGCACCCCAAGATGGGTCCACCTCGGCCGAATTTGAGCCTTCCTCCGCCACTTCGCCAGGTGTCCACCCAGGAGGGGTCCACCTCGACTGAAGCTGGCAGCCCCTGCTCCCTCGCCAGGTGGCACCCCAAGACGGGTCCACCTCTGCAGAGGTCGAGCCTGGAGCTCCTGCTCCTTCACCATGTGGCACCCCAAGATGGGTCCACCTCGGCCAAATTCGAGCCTTCCTCCGCCACTTCGCCAGGTGTCCGCCCAAGAGGGGTCCACCTCAGTCAAAGCTGGCAGCCCCTGCTCTCTAGCTAGGTGGCACCACAAGATGGGTCCACCTCTACCGAGGTTGAGCCTGGCACTCCTGCTCCTTCGCCAGGTGGCACCCCAAGATGGGTCCACCTCGGTCGAAGCTGGCAGCCCCTGCTCCCTCGCCAGGTGGCACCCTAAGACAGGCCCACCTCTGCCAAGGTCGAGCCTGGCGCTACTGCTCCTTCGCCAAGTGGCACCCCAAGACGGCTCCATCTCGGCCGAAGTCGAGCCTTCCTCCGCCACTTTGCCAAGTGTCCACCCAGGAGGGGTCCACCCCGGCCGAAGCTGGCAGCCCCTGCTCCCTCACCAGGTGGCACCCCAAGACGTGTCCACCTCTGCCGAGGTCAAGCCTGGCGCTCCTGCTCCTTCACCAGGTGGCACCCCAAGACGGGTCCACCTCGGTCGAAGTCGGGCCTTCCTCTGTCACTTCGCCAGGTGTCCACCCAGGAGGGGTCCACCTCGGTCGAAGCTGGTGATCCCCTGCTCCCTCGCTAGGTGGCACCCCAAGATGGGTCCACCTCGATCGAAGTCATCCTTACTTTGCAAAGCCTCGGGGAGGCAGAGGCACGGGTCACGAGGTTGCCACTAGAATCGGCGTGCGCCGTATCCCATACAGGGTGCCAGTACGGCCCGTAATGGTGCGTGGAATCTCGTTTACATCAATTAAGCAGGGCCCCACGATCGAGGAATAAAATCTTTGCAGGCAGGGGCCTGGAACACTGGAAACCCACCATCAACGCCCCGAAAGGAGGGCTCCCGCGCTTGGCTCGAGGTCTCGCCAGATTTCCCCTTTCGTGACAACACGATGGATGAGGCGAGCCGGCCACATAACTCTCGTACTCGAAGGGGAAGGGGTCAAAGGATCCAGAGATCTCTAGGAGCCTCCGAGGAGGAGAGGGAGGCCAAAGGCGGTCCGGTGGTATAAAAGGGATGGTAGAAGCAGACGGAAAGGTAAGCCAAAGAAAAGGGAAGGATACTAAGAGAACGATCCTAGGACCCACAGAAGTCCTCAAGCGCAGGCTCAGTAGACCTAGCGTAGAAGGCTAGGCTTCAACCCCTCTCTTCCTCGTACTTCTTTCATCAAAACTTCCTCTAAGCACAGGAATCCACGGGAGACCCGCCTTAGTGGACCTGTTCCATCTTGCCGCTCTCTGACTTGACCATCGGAGTGCCCTCGCTAGAATCCCCGGCCCGGGTCTCTAACCTTATTTTGTAGGACCGAAGGCTTAGAAATCTCGAGGTGGGAGAGTCCATGAAGCAGTGCCAGCTCATAAGCTACAGGCCATCGCGGTAAGATCGGCAACAGATTGGCATGCCAGGTAGGGGGCAGAATAGCAACCCCTGCACAAGCAAGCTCCCCATGAGCAAGAGTGTACATCGACCATGGTGATGACGCATGGGCGCGAAGCATCCACCAGCTGAGCGGGAGAGGTTCCCTCTCCCCCAGGCCTGCACAGCCCGGAGAGGGAACTTCTTGCTCCGCCTCCTCCCCCTCAGCCGTCCTCGGTGGATGGTCCTTTCATAGCCGTCGTCCAACAGTTCCAAACACTGACTACAGCCGTGCGGTAGCTGCAACACCAGCAGCGCTCCTTGGCCACTCAACCCCAGAAGGGGATCCCCGCGGCTCGAGCCGCAGGCCCCCGCGAGAGCCTGCGCTCTATCCAAGGCAGGCCTTACCATCCGCGGGCAGTAACCAACCCCCGCGGGAGCCATCAGACTCTCGCAAAGAGAAACCATACCGATTCGGCGGATCACGAGAGTCGATCCCCGGCCGATGATGCTGAAGCAGTACGGTGCAGCAGGCACCATCGGGGCAAGGCCCCTCACCATGATCGATCGGCACCTCCTTCTCTGATGGCCTCGGTGGAAGGCTCCATCGATGAGGCCATTAGGCACCTGGCCGAGAGGCGTCTGGAGGAGAACGAGCACAAGTTGGCGGAGTTCTCCCACCGTTTTGCCAACATGCAGAGCTCCCCAACTGAGCCGGTGGGCTATAACGCCCAACCACCTTTCTCCCGAAAAATCCAAGAGGAACCGATCCCGAATCGGTTCTGCATGCCTCAGGTGGATCCCTATGATGGGACCACCGACCCCTTGGACCACTTGGAGAGCTACAAGGTTCTCATGAGGGTCCAGGGAGCGACGGACGCTCTTCAATGCATCACCTTCTCGGCCACCCTCCAGAAGGCCACTCGAGTTTGGTTCACTCGCCTCGAGCCAGAATCTATCAGCTCCTTCCACCAGTTGGAAGAAAAGTTTGTGGCACACTTTGATGCCTGCCGAAAGGTGCCATCGAAAGTGGATAGCCACTTCTTTATCTGCTAGCAAGACCAGGAGCCGCTGTGGGACTACGTCACCCGCTTCAAGACCACAACCCTGGAGATTTATAGCATGGACGAGCCTGTCGCCATGCTGGCATTGAAGCGAGGGCTCAAGACCTCCCGCTTGACGTATTCCCTGGACAAGAATTCCCCCAAGATGTATTTCGAGCTCCTCCTCCGCATCCACAAGTACATCCGCACTGAGGAGGCCGATCGTACCAGGCGAGAGCTGGACGGGAAGCCTTCGAAGAAGCCTACCCCAAGGGATGTCCCTAGGACCCGGAGGGCTGGACCACCTGCAGACTTCCATCCGGGTCCGAAGCCAAAGAATGGTGCTGCCCTGGAGTGAACCTTCACCCCTCTCCTCGCTCATAGAACAAAGATTCTCATGGAGATTGAGGGTGAGCACTACCTCCGCCGACCTCCTCCTTAGAACCCAAGGAACATCCACGACAAGACGAAGTATTGCCAGTTTCACCGCAAGCACGACCACGACATGGAGGAGTGCCGTAATCTAAAATGGGAGACTGAGGAGCTAATCAAGAGGGGCTACCTCAGGAAGTTCGTGAGGAGTGAGGCCCTGACGGAGGGCCAGCCGCTCGTGGCCCTTCCCCCCATCCCTGCGGTTGACAACCGTCCTACGGAGAAGCCGGTGGGCATGATCTCTTGGAGGATAGGGCGTGCGTCAAAGAGAGCCTGAGAGACGGGAGACCCGGAGAATGTACTCCCCTTTGAAAAGGGGAATGAAAGTGAAAATATAAATAATGATGCAGTGGTGGTCGAGATGACCATCACTAAGCATCCTGTACATCGTATTATGATGGATAGTGGGAGCTCTAATGACGTACTTTTTTATGATGCTTTCTCCCGGATGAATTTGTCTCATTATCAGCTAAAACCAGTGCACACCCCTCTTGTGGGCTTCATCAGGGATTCTATGGGGGTCGAAGGAGAGATCACTCTCCTTGTCACCGCCGGATCCCCACCCCGGTAGAGCACGGTCATGATGACATTTACCGTCGTCAGGCTTGCATCACCTTACAATGCTATCCTGGGCTGTCCAGGGCTCAACCAGCTGGACACGGTCATCTCTACCAAGAGGTTGCTGATGCAGTACCCTACCGCCTCTAGGATGGGAATGATGAGAGGGATGGCACAACTTGTCCAGCATTGCTTGTAGACGGTCCTGGGGGCTCGGAGTGTCGAGCTCGGTTTTGATGTCGATGACCTCGATCTATAAGAGTGCAAGACCCCAGGGGAGGTCCCGTAGAGCGCTTATTGATGTACCCCCTCGGCTCGGACCCTCAGAAAATAGTGCAGATAGGAGCCCAGCTCCCGGAAGATGAGCGGGCTCGCTTGCTAGATTTCCTTCGGACGAACGCTGATGTGTTCGCCTGGTCTGCTGTAGACATGCCAGATATCCCCTCGGAGGTTATCACCCACCAACTGAAGATTGATCCGAGGTGCCAGTCGGTCCGCAAGAAGAAGAGGAGTTTTGCTGCGGAGAGATAAAAGGCCATCAATGAGGAAGTGAAAAAGCTTCTCGCAGCCAGCTTTGTATGAGAAGTACAGTATCCTAAGTGGCTGGCAAACATGGTAATGGTAAAGAAGAGCAACGGCAAGTGGAGGATCTGTGTGGACTACACTGACCTCAACCGAGCTTGCCCGAAGGATAGCTTCCCTCTTCCTAAGATCGACCAGCTCGTGGACGCTACCTCAGGGCATCGCCTCCTCTCTTTTATGAATGCTTTCTTCAGATACAACCAGATCCGAATACACCCGAGGAAGAAGAGCACACCGCCTTCGTCACCGATTGCAGGACCTACTGCTATAAGATGATGCCGTTCGGCCTCAAGAATGTAGGTTCCACATATCAACATCTGGTCAACAAGGTCTTCAAAGACCAAATTGGCTGCAACATGCAGGTGTACGTGGGCGACATGCTAGTGATGAGCAAGCCGACTTCGGACCATGTCGGCGACCTGGCGGAGACCTTCGATAACCTCCATCTTCACCAAATGAAGTTGAACCCAGCAAAGTGCGCCTTCGGCGTATCAACAGGAAAAATCCTAGGCTTCATGGTGACTCAAAGAGGGATAGAGGCCAACCCGGAGAAGGTTCAGGCGATCCTAGACATGGAGCATCCCACCTCTAAGAAGCAAGTGCAGCGACTCATCGACAGGATAGCCACCCTGAGTCGATTTATCTCAAGGTCTGCTGACCGCTGCCAGCCCTTCTTCAAGGTGCTGGGGAAGATGCACGACTTTGCTTGGACGAAGGAGTGCCAGGAGGCATTTGCAGAGCTGAAGAAGATGTTGGCATCGTCGCCATTGCTTTCCCAGCCAAAAGAGGGAGAGGAGCTCCTCCTGTACCATGCGGTCACACCGGAGGCCATCAGCTCGGTCCTGGTTCGGACGGATGATAAAGGGATACAGAGCCCGGTGTATTACACAAGTAAACTCTTCCGCGATGCGAAGCTCAGGTATTCCCAGTCTGAGAAACTAATTTTTGTACTAATCGTGTCCGCCCAATGTTTCAAGCCTTATTTCCATGCGCATCCCATTGCGGTCCTGACGGATCAACCTCTAAAAACGGTGCTCGACCGACTTGACATGTCTGGACTCCTAGCAAAGTGGGTGCTCAAGCTCAGTGAGTTCGACATCACCTACCGGCCGAGGTCGGCCATGAAGGCACAGGTACTTGCTGATTTCTTGGTTGAGTGTGCAGGCCTGGGCGAGGGGCCGGAAAAGAGCCCCCAAGACTGGCATCCAGAGCCTGGATCGGAGGAAGATGTCTGGATCCTTCACGTGGATGGAGCCTCGAACTCCGGTGGTAGTGGAGCTGAACTCATCCTCGCCAATGGCGAAGGGGTCGTTGCCGAGTGTGCGCTCCACTTCCAGTTCGCCGCCACCAATAACCAGGCAGAGTATAAAGCGCTCATCGTGGGCTAAGAGTTTCCCGCGAGCTGGGTGTGGCTTGCCTCAGGGTCTTCACCGACTCATAGATGGTGGCCGAGCAGGTCTCGAGGGAGTACGAGGTGCGAGACCCCCAAATGGCGAGGTACTTGGAGCTCGTACGAACGAGCGCGGCAGGTTTTAGGCGCTTCAGTGTCTCCCACATTCCTCACGGGGAAAATGCTCACGTAGATGCCCTCTCCCGCTTGGCAACCCTGCCGGACTCATCGCTGGGCCGTGCCTACATCGAGCATCTTAGAGCCCCAAGCTATGAGACACCCATAGAGGTCCAGCAGGTCAACCCAGAGCCTAGCTGGATGGAAAAATACATCGAGTACATCACCAACGGCACCTTGCCGGAGGATCGCGTGGCAGCCGGACTCATTATGAGGAAAGCCGCACGGTTCATGTTGATGGATGGGCTACTGTATTGGAGGTCTTACTCCTACCCGCTCCTCAAGTGTCTAAAACCCATGAAAGCCGCACTTGTGCTCCAGGAGATCCATGAGGGCATTTATGGGAACCATGTGGGGGGCAGAACGCTGGCATATAAGGCCCTCCATCAAGGCTATTTCTGGGAGACGATAAGAGAAGATGCAGCTGACTTCGTGAAAAGGTATGACCGATGTTAGCGGCATGCTGTGGTGCAGTGTCAACCTGCCGCTCCACTTTCCCAGCTCTCCGTCCCATGGCCGTTCGCTCAGTGGGGCATGGATCTCCTTGGACCCTTTCCCCCGACGTCCGGGAGCGAAAGTTCCTGATTATGGCTATCGATTACTTCACAAAGTGGGTCAAAGTCGAGCCCTCGGCTCGCAATACGGAGGCAAAGTCACCAAGTTCCTTTGGAAGTCGATTATCTGCCTCTTCAGTTTGCCCCACACCATCATCACCGACAACGGATGCCAGTTCGACTGTTGGGAGTTCGAAGAGATTTGCGACGACCTCGGAATCCATCATCGTTTCACCTCGGTGGCGCATCCTCAGACAAATGGAGAAGCCGAGGTAACAAACGGAACCATCCTACAAGGCCTTCGGACAAGATTGGACCAAGACAAGGGGAGGTGGGCGGAAGAGCTCCCAAGCATCCTATGGGCGTACCATACTACCCCAAGGATGGCCACGGACGAGACCCCCTTCAACCTCATCTTCGGAGCGAAAGCGGTTATTCCGGTAGAGCTCAGCCTACAGACCTTGCATGTGGAGCAGTACGACGAGGCAGAGAACCCGACGTGGCTGTTGCTGAACCTGGACCTCCTTGAAGAAACGAGAGACAGGGCCTAAGTTCAGATGGCGGCTTATTAGCAACGAGTGGCCAAATACTACAACTCCAGGGTGCGACCGAAGTCCTTCCGCTAGGGAGACTTAGTGCTGCGCCACGCTGAGGCTTCCCAGCCACGGGAATGCGGTAAGCTCTCCCCAATTTGTGAAGGCCCTTATAGAGTGGCGGAGGCACTTCCCCATGGGTTATATTACCTGGATGGGCTAGGCAGATCTCGGTTCCCATGGACTTGGAATGTCTCAAACCTGAGGATATATTACTAATAGTGTAAGACTCCTTGAACTTTAATAATAAAATCTTTCTTCATAAAATGCATATTCTCGTCTCGTAGGGCAATCGCCATCCAGCTCTAGGTTTGGCGAGCATGGGCACAGCAGAAGATCCGCGAAGGTGCAAAGTCTCTTTCTGCAAAAAAACCCCGGAGTTCAGTCCGGAATGTCGCACGGAATTAAATTCCGACATGCGACCCTAGAGTTCAGTCTGGAGGAGGTCTCGGAGACTTAAGTCCCGGTCCCACTAATCCCGGAGATCAGCTCGATAGGTCGCACAAGGCTCAACTCTAGCCTGCGGCCCTGGGGTTCAGTCCGAATGTTCGCGCGGAACCTGGTTCCAAAGCGAAGTCCCGGACCTCGGTCTGGAAGGTGGAGCAGAACCTAGTTCGCCCACAATATCCCAGAGTTCAGCCCGGAATGCACCATGGGACTCAGTCCCGATGACTGGTGCCAGGGTTCAGTCCGGAAGATGCACAAAAAATAAGGAGAAAAAGAAGTGAAGTAATGAAAAAAGGATTTTCATTTCTGTTAAAAGTCTCTTACAAAAGATGGCCCTGACAGGCCGGGTGACCCAAGGAAGCAAGGAACAAATCCTTACAAAACAAAACAAAAATGGAAGCCCCGAGGCTACTCTACTGCAACCGAATCCCCCTCCGGCTGGGGACACCCTCGTCGCCGGCGGCATCGTCAGAAGGCTGTTCGAGGACCACCGCCTCGGCACCCTTTGAAGCTAAAGCCCCCTCGTCGGGCTCCTCCCTCCGGCCGCCCAGGACGACTCCGTTGAGATCAAGCTCGGGGAAGAAGGAACTCACCTTTTCCCGGCACATCTCGAAGCCCTTCAGGAAGGAGTCGACCGCCGCCTCGTGCAACTCCACCTTGAACTCTTCAGATGCTTAGAACCTCGGCACGGCCTCCTGTGCCTCCCTCTTGGATGCCTCCAACAGCCCGTTGATGTAGGAGTTCTTCTCCTTGGCTGTGCTGAGCTCCTTGAGGACCTCCTCGACCCGGTGCTCTAAAGACCGGGATTGAGCCCTGAGGCGTGATATCTCTGTTGCGTCGTCCTCGACACGGCATTGGTTTGAGATCCTCTCCTCAGATAGAGAGGTCTCCAGCTCTCTCACATGCCCCTCGGCGCGACTCAGGTCCGCCCGAAGGGCCTGGTTGTTCTCCCGTAGCTCGACCCCTTTTTCCATGAGGTCCTTCACATCGGCTGCAAGTTTACCGAGCCTCTTTTCCTTCTCGGCATCTTTCTTGGCATAGCTGGAGAGGAAGTTCCTCAACGGAAACACATCAGTCCCGATCTGCGTCAGAGAAGAGACAGGATGTTAAGAAGATCCAACTGGAGCATTAAAAGATAAGAGCTTGGAGCTTACCGTGAAAAGTAGCGGGAGGATCCCAAGCAGCGTGTCGGTGTAATCCCGATCGCCCCTCAGACGACGATCCCGGGGCATGCTCGTGAACTCCATCATCTTCTCCACGAGCCCTTGATCAAGGATGATGGAGGAGCTGGCATTGAGTCTTGAGGGTGGAGGGTGAGCATCGGCAACAGGCTGGGTGGCTATCCCTTCGCTGGGTGGGGCGGCCGCCGGTGGGGCCGCTGTCACCCTGGTGGCCACCGTGGGAGCGATCGGCGTAGCGGACGGTACAGGTGTCGCCCGGGGGGGTTCCGACCTCCTCTCTCCCCCAACCCTATCGAGCTTGACAACGGGGACGTCGGGCGTGAAAGACTGAGGCGGCATTGGGGCAGGGCCCGTTGCTCCGGGGCTAGTGGGAGCATGGGTAGGCGCAAGCTCCTGTTTCACCTCGGTATGAGCCTTCTTCGGTGGGGCCTCTTGAGCCCCTTTGATAGCACCCCTCTTCCAGATGCCCTCCATCAAGCTTTCGATGGAGAACTTTATCCCTGGAAAAAGAAAATGGCTGGGTCAGCTCAAGAAGAAAGAAGCGAAAAGCAAAAAGCAAGGGTGAAAGAAGAAGATCCGGGACCTCACCCAACTCCCGGATGGGACTGATTCCTGCCTCGAATAAATTTTTCTCTGAAAGCAGAACATCGAGAGCTAGGACCACGTCACCTAGCATCTACATGTAGACCTCTTGGTCTGCCAGCTCGACCTGGGAGTTTCAGTTCGGGGATCGGTCTGGCTCACTCCAGGCCCAGTCGACATCCTCAACCGAGGCAAAGAAAAAGTGGTTCTTCAAACCCTTGATCGATATGGAGAGGTTGAACCTAAGGCACCTGGGCTGGGATGAAAGATACTACTAGCCATCGTCGGTAGAATGGCGCTTCAGGGTGAAGAGGGCCCTGAACAGTGAGAAACGGGCAACAAACCCATGAAAATGGTAGAAGACGATGAAGGTGAAGATGACCCGGATGGCATTGGGAGCCAACTGGGCCAGGACAAGATGGAAGTGACTGAGAAAGAAAAGAAAGAAAGGATGAAGGGGAAAACGGAGACCCTCGATAAGGAAGTCCTCGTAGAAAGCAACCCTCCCAGGGCCACTCGAGGTTACTCGGTCTCTAGGTCCTGGGAGCGACAGCCGGATTGACTCCGAGACCCCATATGTGTCCCGGATCCAGGATAGATCATCTCCGGTCATCGTCAAGATAGAATCGGAGGGACTAGAAGAAGCGACCTCTGCCATCGGAGGAGGAAAGAGCAGAGAGGGGGCGTGCGGAAACTATGGGGGGAGACCTATGACTTCTAGGGATGCCTATGGTCACGGTCCCTTGCCGAAGCTGCCTCAGGATCTCAACCGGAATCTCTTCCCCCTCCGAGGAGGAAGACGATGGAGTCCTCGACCGGGAAGGACTGGCCTCGTCCGGGTTCGAAGAAACATGACGGTGACGTGCCATCGAAGAAGAAGAAACAAGAAGGGGATGGGTTCAGAGTAACATAGAGTTGCGAGGTAGAAGAGGAAGGAAAGATGTCGCAGGCACTCACCAGGATGTTTTGTACCGAAGGATTGGCAACCCCTGGAAGATGAAGAGAGATCGCTACAACTGCCGGCAATGTGTGAGAAAGCCGAGAGACCTCGTTTCGGGAAAGTCCCACTTCTTTTCAAACTCAATCAATAGCAGCCGTATGCCTCTTTCCGGCCTGGGCCATTAGATGACTGCCACGTGGAGGCATGCCTGATACCGACGCTTTGGTCCAATGGAAACTGCCTCGATTTCGAAACGGTATATTAATGGCCCGTCAAACGCATGCACGTGGCAGCCTCCTACAGGGTCTCGAGCCTAACAGAAGCGGCGACAGCGATCATGGCAATTATGGCACGGGATTCTCATCTTTTCCACGTCATCTCTGCATTAACTCTCCACGCCCCAAGCCACGACGCTTCGATGGGACCTAGGGATGGGAGGAAACTGATATGGCTACATCGCTGACATGGAATGTGTGTCAGATCCAGCTAGATGCCGCTGGTGCCACGTGGATTTTTCTTTCAAAATTCCTTACTCAGGGCGAAGTGTTCCCGCTCCTTCGCCAGGTGGCACCCCAAGATGGATCCACCTCGGCCGAAGTCGAGCCTTCCTCCATCGCTTCGCCAGGTGTCCATCCAGGAGGGGTCCACCTCTGCCAAGGTCGAGCTTAGCGCTCCTGCTCCATCGCCAGGTGGCACCCCAAGACGGGTCCACCTCTATCGAGATCGAGCCTGGCGCTCCTGCTCCTTCGCCAGGTGGCACCCCAAGATGGGTCCACCTCGGCCGAAGTCGACCCTTCCTCCACCGCTTCGCCAGGTGTCCACCCAGGAGGGGTCCACCTCGACCGAAGCGGCAGCCCCGGCACCCTCGCCAGGTGGCACCCCAAGACGGGTCCATCTCTGCCGAGGTCGAGCCTGGCGCTCCTGCTCCTTCACCAGGTGGCACCCCAAGACGGGTCCATCTTGGTCGAATTCGAGCCTTCCTCCACCGCTTTGCCAGGTGTCCACCCATGAGGGGTCCACCTCAGTCGAAGTTGACAGCCCCTGCTCCCTCGCCAGGTGGCACCCCAAGACGGGTCCACCTTTGTCGAGGTCAAGCCTAGCACTCCTGCTCCTTCACCAGGTGGCACCCAAAGACGGGTCCACCTCAGCCGAATTCGAGCCTTCCTCCGCCACTTCGCCAGGTGTCCGCCCAGGAGGAGTCCACCTCAGCCGAAGCTGGCAGCCCCTGCTCCCTCGCCAGGTGGCACTCCAAGACGGGCCCACCTTTGCTGAGATTGAGCCTGGTGCTCCTGCTCCTTCACAAGGTGGCACCCCAAGATGGGTCCACCTCGGCCAAATTCGAGCCTTCCTCCACCACTTCTCCAGGTGTCCGCCCAAGAGGGGTCCACCTCGACCGAATCTGGCAGCCCCTGCTCCCTCGCCAGGTGGCACCCCAAGACAGGTCCACCTTTGCCGAGGTCGAGCCTGGCGCTCCTGCTCCTTCACCAGGTGGCACCCCAAGACGGGCCCACCTCGGCCAAATTCGAGCCTTTCTCCACCGCTTCACCAGGTGTCCACCTAGGAGGGGTCCACCTCGGTCGAAGCTGGCAAGCCCTGCTCCCTCGCCAGGTGGCACACCAAGACGGGTCCACCTCTGTCGAGGTCGAGCCTGGCGCTCCTGCTCCTTCACCAGGTGGCACCCCATGACGGGTCCACCTCGATCGAATTCGAGCCTTCCTCTGCCACTTCGCCAGGTGTCCGTCCAGGAGGGGTCCACCTCAGCCGAAGCTGGCAGCCCCTGCTCCCTTGCCTAGTGGCATGCCAAGACGGGTCCACCTCTACCGAGGTTGAGCCTGGTGCTCCTGCTCCTTCGCCAGGTGGCACCCCAAGATGGGTCTACCTCGGTCGAAGTCGAGCCTTCCTCCACCACTTCGCCAAGTATCCACCCAAGAGGGGTCCATCTCGGTCGAAGCTGGCAGCCCCTGCTCCCTCGCTAGGTGGCACCCCAAGATGGGTCCACCTCTGCTGAGGTCGAGCCTGGCGCTCCTGCTCCTTCGCCAGGTGGTACCCCAAGACGGGTCCACCTCGGTCGAAGTCGAGCCTTCCTCTGCCACTTCGCTAGGTGTCCACCCTGGAGGGGTCCACCCCGGCCAAAGCAGGCAGCCCCTGCTCCCTCGCCAGGTGGCACCCCAAGACGGGTCCACCTCTACCGAGGTCGAGCCTGGCGCTCTTGCTCCTTCACCAGGTGGCACCCCAAGACGGGTCCACCTCGACCGAAGTCAAGCCTTCCTCTGCCACTTCGCCAAGTGTCCACCCAAGAGGGGTCCACCTCGGTCGAAGCTGGCGGCCCCCTGCTCCCTCGCCAAGTGGCACCCCAAGATGGGTCCATCTCGACCGAAGTCAGCCTTACTCTACAAAGCCTCGGGGAGGCAGAGGCACAGGTCACGAGGTCGCCACTAGAATTCGCGTGCACCACGTCCCGTACAAGGCGCTAGTATGGCCCGCAACGGTGCGCGGAACCTCGTTTATATCACTTAAGCAGGGCCCCATGATCGAGGAATAAAATCCTTGCAGGCAGGGGACTGGAACACTGGAAACCCACCGTCAACGCCCCGAAAGGAGGGCTCCCGCGCTTGGCTCGAGGTCTCGCCAGATTTCCCTTTTCATGACAACACGACGGACGAGGCATGCCGGCCACTTAACTCCTGGACTCGAAGGGGAAGGGGTCAAAGGATCCAAAGATCTCTGAGAGCCTCCGGGGAGGAGAGGGAGGCCAAAGGCGGTCCGGTGGTATAAAAGGGATAGTAAAAGTGGACGGAAAGGTAAGCCAAATGAAAGGGAAGGATATTGAGAGAACGATCCTATGACCCCCATAAGTCCTTAGGCGCAAGCTCGGTAGACCTAGCGCAGAAGGCTGGGCTTCAACTCCTCTCTTCCTCGTACTTCTTTCATCAAAACTTTCTCTAAGCACGAGAATCCACGGGAGACCTGCCTTAGCGGACCTGTTCCATCTTGCTGCTCTCTGACTTGACCATCGGAGTGCCATCGCCGGAATTCCCGGCCCGGGTCTCAGACCTTGTTTTGCAGGACTGAAGGCTTAGAGATCTCGAGGTGAGAGAGTTCACGAAGCGGTGCCAGCTCGTAAGCTACAGGCCGTCGCGGTAAAATTGGCAACATTATGTATAATAAAGTTTAATAATATCTTTGATATTTTTCTCCAAGGAAATTTCTATTGTTCTTGTAATCGCATAATAAATACTACTATGATATTGATAGCTGACATATCTCCATGGTTGTATATAGTTTATTTTTCCTTTTCTCAGGTCACATGAACATTTGCTCTTCTTATTTAACATATGCCTTTTGCTATTACACTTAATCAACTCTGGAGCACTGGATGTCTTTGGTGAATAATGTTTACTTCCATGATATATGCCGAGTAGTTCTAGTACAAAGTTTAAACTTTAAATCATATAACAATCAAGTTCTAAGATTATAACTATAAATTAAGTTTTTAATATTGATGGCTGATGATACTATGATTCATGGAGAGAGTTTGAATAGGCTGCAGATGATCTTAGGGCCCCCAAAATGTGCATGTCAGTCAGCATGTGCATTTGGATGTGCCTCAAGTTGCAATTACCTAACAATGAAAGCTTTAGGATTGGTACTAACTTAAGGCTCCAGAGTCCAATCCAGGTAGTTGAGCATCTTTTTTCCATTTGCTAATAGTTGGGTTACAAGCAATACAGGCTAGCGATTCTTAACAAATGAAATTTATGCCTTTTGTTTTCTTTCTCCCTCACTCTCTCTCTATCTCTCTCTCTTCTTTTTTTCTTTTTTTTCTTTTCTTTTTGTTTTGACAATGCTCTATCAACCTTATGTTATACATCATGGTTCCTAATTAACCATGTTGGAATTATTTTATCATCCCCATTTGGAAACATGAACATTTGCTGGGAGTTTAAGAAGGAATTAAAACTGTTCCATCATGCCACCAGGAAATGGGGCATGTTTCATTGATGTGAAGAACAGCAGGGAAGAATGAATTGGGGAAGCGCTAAGAGTGTAAAGGCTTAAAGAAGAAAAGGCAACTTCATGATTTACCATTTGATGGAATTTGATTTTACTTTGGACTTAGTAATTTCTTCATTACTCACCATGGGAACATATTAATAATCTGCTGTCAGCAACAACTAAACCAAAAAATTAGAAACTAATGAGCAGGTTCTGGATTCTCTTGTCTTGCAAATAAATAATGATCTGACCATCATGGCTACTATCTATAGATCTATATGCATAATCATTGGTATATATACAATGCTGTAGCATGGACCAGCCTATGGACTGCCCGTCTGACATGTTTCTTTGTGGATCCTTTTCAACTATCCCAGAAATTTCTAATGACCTCGTTTTGTTTTTAATTTGATAGTGAATGCAACATTTATTTTCTTTAAAACTGACGATTGTTTTGCATAAAGTACACCTTTGCTATCTTGCCATTGTTTGCTTTGTGCCAGAATTATTTGGAACTTCATTCAATATTACTGGCTGATAACTTCTAGGCTACCTGGAATTCATTAATCTAGTTATAGTGTGTCAGTGATACTTACCTTTATCACACCATATGCTCTGATACCATCTTCTAATTCTTTAACAGGCTATCTGAATCTTCTAGTTTGACACTTTTGTTTTCTTTTTATTATTTTATTGTGCATTTTTATGGATTGCCTCCTTTTCTTATCTGCGATTAGAGACTCTGATGAGTTGCCTTGGTATCTTTATGATACTTCAAGTGCTGAAAGTGTATGCTGACTCGAACCATTTAGCGTAGATCTAAATCATGTTGCAAATTTGGATAGCTTGCTATTATTACTAGCAACCATTTGCTGATTTAGACCCTTTTCAATGCATAAAAATAGGCAATCCTGAGTCTCTGAATCTTCTTGTTTGACACTTTTGTTTTCTTTTTGTTGTTTTATTGTGCATTTTCATGGATTGCCTCCTCTTGTTGTCTGATCAGAAAGCCAACCACAAAGGCTTCCTGGTTTTTCTTGCTCTGGATGCTTATGCTTCTAAGGTTTACCTGTTAGCAATGTGGTTGGTTTTTCTTGCCTTTTATAGGAAATGCCTTCTGGATGGAAATTTTTTGTCCTCAGCATCAAAATTTAAAAGAGGTTAATTTTCTGACTTAAATAATTCATTAAATTTAAAAGAGCTCGTAGAATTACGAAAGTGCTGGTGTACTATTATACAAAACATTATACGGTCTTCTTTAGAATATATGAATCCTACAAGGCAGTTGGCAGCATATCCTTCGTTAGCAAAATCAAATCAAACTGATTTGAAACTTGACTATTCATCTCTAAAACAATCTCAAGAAACAGTTGATTTGAAGCTTGACAATTCTTCTCTAAAAAGAATCTCAAAAAACAATTTGCATTGGGAGTCTAACAAGGTCCTGCGTTGTAAAGAATCAGTAGATTCCATCAAAGATACCTCAATAGCTGAGAAACTCGACTAAGAGAGCACAGATCCCTTCGGGTTGTGGTGCGGTAGCACCGTTGCGATCTGAAGTTCTCGCAAAACCATCTTCTCCTTGTGACTCGGTTTGGCCCATCTCGACATGTCCAATTCCAATATTGATTGACCAGCCTGCTACTTTCCCACAACATTCTCCATTTTTAGAGGGCACACCTTCTGCTGTACCAAGGACCTTGCTTTTTATCCTTGCCTTCTTGTTACCTCAGTGTCAGGTCCAGCAGAACCACCATCCTCCCTCGGGCGGCGATGAAAACACCCCGATAGATAGGTGCTGCTTGCGGCACCATCAATCTTCATGATTAGCATGATGAATATAATAGATTACCATCGTGCATCCTTCCACAAGGCATCCATAACAGAACTAACCATGTTCGGTCAGTCTTCCATTTCTGGAAGCCTTATTCGGTTAGTCTTCCATTTCTAAGAATCGTTGGATTGAAGAGGAAAAAGAGGTCTTTGAAAACTCAATTTACATCCATTAGAGATGGGGTGTTCCATGGCTCTCTGCTCCTCAATTGGAGGTAGACTCCAAGGACAATCAGAGCTACAAAAGATTTCTTTTCATAGAAAAGAGTGGCGAGGGAGGTAGTGGATGGGACGGCCTTTTAAATGAGCCACAAAAGATTTAGAAGGGATATATTATAGCTAAGGAGGCGAGGAGAGGAAAGAACCTCTTGCAGGTAGAAAGCAAAGCTGAAGAGGAGAGTGGTCTATTTTATAGTGGAGCAGTACCTTGATCTATGGGCGCTTGTGGTTTTACATGGATTTTAGCAATTTGAAACTTGCTGCAATTTTCTATGGTCACTGGAATACTCGAGAGACATATAATGCTACCAAAAATAATTATATTTCTGAAGAAAAGTGCGTTACAAAACTAAATTGAAACTCGCTGCGATTTCTTATGGTTGCTGGAATACTCGAGAGACATATAATGCAACCAAAAATAATTGTATTTATGGAGAAAAGTGCGTTACAAAAATAAATGAAGCGGCCAAAGCACACCGAATTTTGTCCACGGTAGCTGAATCTAAATGGTGTTGCCACGCTAGGCATTTCACTCATTCAATACATACTTAGGCATTGCAAATATTTAGATCAAATGGTACATAGTTATATTCATCATATTTGAGACCCAACAATTGATCAACCATGTGATACTGAAGGATCACCTTAGAATTGCATTTGGTAGCTAGCAATTAAGGCTATAAATAGGTTAGGTTGACCCATGATCCGATCCAACCCGACCAGTTTAGGCCCAAATTTAATCTATTTTTAAGAATCGTGGATTCAGATCCGGTCTTAAAATTATATATGTTCTGTATGGATTTATTGAATTTAGATCCAATCCAACCCGACTGGAACATGCTAATACTATTAGGATTAAATCTATTTGGATTTTTAAATTGTAATTTAAAACTTGTTTAGAATTTATTTTTAACATAAAGATAAAATTATAATTATTTTTAGATCTTAATTTATTTTGATAATAATATTATTTATTATCTATTTTATGATTAATAATAGTTGGCTATGTAATAATTAAATATAGTTTATATTTAATCTGGATCATATCTACACTATCAGAAAAATGATGTTTAGTAATGAACAAATTTCATTACTAATCCATTGCTAATACATTGCTAATCTGTTTAGCAACAGATTACCAATGGATTTGCTTATATTGCTTAAAGCCATGTAGCTAATTAGCAATATAACTCATTTCCATTGCTATTCTATTGTGAATTATTTTTAGCAATGGAGTAATAACAGAATGACTATGTTGCATATTTTTGAGTAACAACTTTCTGAACCAAATAAATATAGTTATAATGTTGTTGCAAATCCATTGCAAATCTGTTGTTAAATTTTATAAATTTTTATTATTAATCTATTGCTATGCCATTGTAAAACCATTGCTATTATTTTAATCTTTCATTGCAAATTCATTGCTAATCCATTGTTAATTTTTAAAATTTTTATTATTAATCTATTGCTATGTCGTTGTAAAATTGTTGCTATTATTTTAGACTTCCATTGCAAATCCATTTCTAAGCCATTGTACAATTTTCAAATATTCATTACAAATGCATTGTAAATCTATTGCTAATTAATATATTTTAAAATTCTTTCCATTGCTAATCTATTACTAATCCATCGCTAAAATATAATTCTTTTACAAATTATTTTGGATATGTTTTTTAAAATATAATATTTTTATATTCTTACTATATATCTAATAACAATCATAATAATTTCAAGCCATTCCAATAATAGATCTCAAGCCATCCAATAACAATAATAATTCTACATCCAATAATATAATACCAAAAATTTAATAAAGTATATATCATAAAAAGTACTCATAGTATCTTATATATAAAGCAGGCATCGTGCACATATATAAAGTTCATATGTAAATAATTGTCTAATATATAAAACAAAAGATACTAAGAAGAACTACGAAGTGCCTAGGTGCACATTACCACCACCAGTGTTTTGTCCATCTTTATTGCCACATGATGTATGACACTCCAAAATAGATACCTAATATCATATATTAACAAATAAAGAAATAATATTGGAAAGTACAAGTAAAGAAAAATAGAAGCGATATTTTTTTACCTCCTGTTGAGCTAGAGATGGTGCCATAAAAGTATACTATGTTGATTGATGGGTGCATCCAACAAAGAGTAGTCCACCAAGTACTTGGCCAACTCCATAGTGCTGACTGAGGAATCAAAGGAGGAATTGCAGCATGATTACATTTTGAAAATCCAAATGCTCAGACACAGAGGATGATGGCATCGTTGATGGATGTAGAGTAGTCATAGTCTAAATTAAGGATTTGCTGTATCATCTCTAGGTCATCTTCTACACATCATTCTTGGGCTGATGCTTTCTTGAGCTAATGGATCATCCGGCCATGTCATTCGGTTTGAGATTGTCATGCTAGATGCACCTATGGATGATGTGCCACTCTAGACATATGCACACTAACTCAATCTAAATACTCTATCCTTTTTGCATGGTCTAGTTGCCTCCATCCAAGAATCAACATCAAAATAAGGTTGGGTCGTTGGGTCTTTGATACAAGATGGGCTAGCTATCCTAGATTTAAAGACCCACTCTTAAGATCAATAGATAAATTTAAATAAGCAATTAGAATAAATAATAACAAATTTCAAAAGTAAGCAAGAATTAAGCTAATTAATCTAGACAAGATTACGATTCGATTTAGAAAGTGAACCGATCGACAAGCATAGTTAAAAACTTCAAGAGGTTGGATCGTTGGTCATTAAGGAACGACCGCTAGACTAGGTTTTCTTCCAAGTTTTGTAGTCTTACTCCATACTCTTAACAAATGCCAATCATATTATCAATTTTTCAAAAAGGGTTTGAAGGGTTACAGCCATTTGGTGAGGACCCATTTTACTATCCGACTCTAAGGGTTCAGGATGGTAATTTGCTCTTGACCTGGTGGTCATACAGGGTCTCAACAAACTCTCTATTGACTTTTCAATCCCATAATATGCAGTAGTTATAATTCAATCTAGATTGATTTTCAAAAATAGATATCCTAGAAAAGTATTTTCATGTATTTCAAAGCAAGGTTAAATTTCTCAATGAGTGGAGATTCCAACAACCTAAAATTTAGAATTTTTGAATATTCCTAGGATTAGAAATTGACTGATTTTAAATGAGTGCATAGACTAAATTTTCAGTAGGATTCTCAAAGTGCAATGACCAGTATTCCAATGAAATCTGGTATCAATCTAGGATTCAATTCTAAAATGGTAAAACATAGATATTTTTCTTATCAAATTTAGTTTTCAAATGTATAAGTTTTATAATTTTTTGATAATCCTACCAATGGGAATTGATGAAAGAACATAAGTTATGTAATTCTACAGGTTGTAGATTTCTGCATGCATAATTCAAAAATTTTAGGTCAAACTGGCATAAATCCTAAAGCAAGTTCATAGATTTTCACACAGAATTTTTTTTAAATCAAGTCTAGTTTCTAAAGCCACCAATTTTATAATTTTTTGACACTCCTAGAAATGGAACTTAGGGTTTGAAGAAAGATTGTCCTAAACTACATGTTGCAAAATTCTAAGAACAGAAACTTAGAATCCCAAGTTTAAATTAGCATGAATTTTAGAGCAATCTCATAAATCCATAAACAAAACAAGTTTTATAATTTCTTGAATTTTCTAGAGACAGAACTTCTTCAAATACTAAAGGATACGTAGAATATGCAAACTTTGAATATGAATATTGAATTTTTTTTTTAATTAAGCTATGTAAATGCATTGCAAATATTCTTAACCTAATATAAACCATGCTCTAATACCAAAAGAAGCTTATGTGGGATGGGCTAGCTATCCTAGATCTAAAGATCCACTATTGAGAGCAACAAATGTTGACCCCTGGAATGATTTTAATGATTACAAAATATTGGAACATGCATTTGATACTGATTCTTTTCAAATATTTAAGAAGTTTTTATAGGATGTTTCAAATGGACAATCATTCACCCTATAATTCTAAGATCATTGGAATATATCAATGTATTCAAGAAAGAGTTTCAGGTATATAAGAGCCCTAAGTAAATTCAATTGTATAATTATGTAAAAGGGCCAAATCAATGTAATTTTGAATTTAAATTTCTTAGAAGTTGTTTGGAAGAAGTTTGAAGTTGCTTGGAAGCTTTTAAAGAAGTTTCACTCGAGCCAACTCAACTAAATAGAGCTGATACATTGTTTGACATGGCACAGAAATCTTTTGATACACAACATTCGAAATTACTCAATGAAGATCCGAGCTGACTCTCACAGAGTGACAAAATGTATCTTTTGAGACTTCAGTCAAATGAGCTGACTCTAAATTGGAATGAGCTGACTCTCATAGACTACCGAATTTCTTCACTAATAATCCGAGCTGACTCAAAGTCTACGAGCCGACTCAAATTCCATAATTTGAACAGTAATGGCTAGTTCCAGAATTTGAATTTCTTAGTTCTAAAGCCTTCCAACGACTAGTTTTCAACTTTGAAGGTATTCTAATGGCCATATCACCTGGGAACACTTCAAGAAGCTATAAATGAGGGATTTAAGTGAAGAAAAAGAAGTTTTTGATAAGAGAAGAGAGCATTGAATATTCTAAGAGCTTTCAAGTGAAAACTCAAGTTCTCCAACTATTTCCCACCAACTTATTGAGTTTATCTTTGAAGAATTAAGAGAGCCTTGAAGAGCATTGAAGAAACATTCAAGAAGGCCTCATTAAGAGCTTCAACTGCAACTATTCAATAACTTTGGATTTGTTTTAGTGTTGCTTTTTTTTTCATTAAACTATGTTTTTGAGTTGTTACAAGTACAGCAGGTGGCTGTAACTTGTGTATTGATTTTGAGTTATTGGTTAGCCTTGAAAACCAAGTTGGGTTGTTAGTGAGCTCAGAAAAACTAACTTTGTATTAGGTTTTGGATTGTGAGTCCGTAGAAAAATAATCTGGCTGTATTCGGGGTGAATATAGTAAAAATCCCAAGTGTGTACCTTCGATAGTGGACGTAGGAGTTGGGTTGCTTTGAACCACTCTAAATTTTATGGTGTTTGAGTTTGTTGTTGCTTTGCATACTTATTTACTTCTGCTTGCAATACTTTATCACTTCACTCACCATACAAAAGTTTTTCAAAACGGCACATACTTGCTTAAATTTTTTTAAAACCTAATTCACCTCCCCTCTTGGATTGGCCAACTAGGCAACAAGTGATATCAGAGCCATATCTCAGTGCCATAAATCTAATGATTAAGAGAAAAGTTCAATGGTAACCCAAATAAGCATATCTTTGGCCGAAGAAGATCAATCAAGCAATAGACCTCCACTGGTCACCAGCACCAATTACACTTATTGGAAGGCTAGAATGAAAATTTATATTCAAGATATTGATTTTCAATTATAAAAGATAATCTTAAAAGGACCATACATCCCCATTAAAATAGTTGATGGCATAGACCTCTCAAAACTCGAAGAGAAATGGGATGAATATGACATGAAAATGGATGAACTAAATGCCAAAGCCATAAACCTTCTTTATTATGCTTTGGATGCTAATGAGTTTAACTGGATTTTCACTTACACATTGGCAAAAAAAATTTGGGATAAACTACAAGTTACACATGAAGGCACTACACAAGTAAAGATCTTCAAAATTAATATTCTTGTACACAATTATGAGCTCTTTAAAATCGAACCAAATGAAATAATATCTAAAATATTTGGTAGATTTATAGATATTATTAATGATTTGAAAAGTCTTGGCAGGGTGTATTCCAATGCTGATCTTGTCCAAAAGATTCTTAGATCTTTATCAGATAAATGGGATCCCAAAGTCACTACAATACAAGAAGCCAAGGACTTAAACACACTTCCACTTGATTAACTTCTTGGTTCTTTAATTATACATGAATTAACAATGCAGCGCTGCAGTGAAGATGATAACAAGAAAAAGAAATCTATAGCATTCAAGGCTGTAGCTGAGATTAAGAAACAAGAAGAAAAAAAAGAAGAAGAAAGCCCCTCCTCTAACGAAGAACTAAAAGATGATGACATAGCTTTAGTTATGAGGAGATTTTGAAGATTTATGGGCAAAAGAAAGTCAAGAGACTAGAGGAAGCACCTTGGCAAAGGTGAACAAAGTAAACAGGAGGAGAAAGATAAAGAGAAAAAAAAGGAGCAACAACCAATTTGTTATAAATGCAAGAAACCAGGGCACTACTGTTCAGAGTGTCCTACATTGAAAAAGGGTTACAAGAAAAAGAAGAAGAAAGCCATGATGGCTACATGGAGCGACAGCAATGAATCTACTTCAAATGAAGAGGAAGAAATCACAAAATTAGCCAATATATATTTAATGGATCTAGAAGATGTGAAGAGGAAGAAATCACAAAATTAGCCAATATATATTTAATGGATCTAGAAGATGAGGTAACATCTAATGAACCCATACATGAATTTACTTATAATGAATTATATACCGCCTTTTCTGAACTTTTAACTGAATACAAGAAAGCTAGTTTGAAAATTAAATCCATAAAAAATAAATATGATATATTGTTGAAAGAAAAGAATGAAACTTTGAAAAAAACAATCTATTACAAAAAGAATTAAGTGATGTTTTTGGAAAATGCAAGGTATTGCAAAATAAAAAAAGATGAGTATTTTGAAAAGAATAAGAGTTTGCAAAATAAAATGAATAGACTCAAATCTCTTGTTAATAAGTTGACTCTAAGTTCAAACAAACTTAAGCTAATATTTAAAGATCAAAGGAAATTTAATGATAAAGCTGGAATTGGTACAATTCAATGCATAAAAACAAAATTTCAGCTTTAAAACCTTATGTATTAAAATTTTCAGCATTCAATTCTTTTCAAAAGCCAAAAGTTATTTGTTTTTGCCGTAATGGAGTTAGGCACAAAGCATATGAATGTAATCTAAGAAAGAAAAATAAAAATAAAGTGAAAAAGATTTGGATTCTTAAAGAAACAACTGCTACTAACCATCAAGGATCCAAAAAAGCTTGGGTACCTAAAGATTCTACTTGATTGTTTTGCAAGAATGTCTTGTAGGCCAAAATTCAAAGAAGAGATGGTATCTAGATAGCAACTATTTAAGGCATATGGTGGGTGACAAAGATCAATTCATTACCCTTAAAATGAAAGATGGTGGAATGGTTATATTTGGTGATAATGGCAAGGAAAAAATCATTGAAGTTAGTAAGATCAAAATTACCCTTTTACTTATATTGAAAATTTATTGCTAGTAGATAAATTGAAGCATAGTCAATTGAAGCATAATCTGTTGAGCATTAGTCAATTTTGTGATAAAGGCTTCAAAGTTGTATTTGAATCTTCAATGTGTATAGTAACTAGCTCTCTTGATTCTAGCATCAGGTTTGTTGCTCATAGACTTGGAAATATTTATATTGTAGATTTGAATGATCTAGCAATATCAAGTAGTACAAGTCTAATAGCTTTGAATGCTAAAACCAAGGAATCTAGTTTACTTTGGCATAAAAGATTGGGTCATGCTAGCATGCATACTTTAGCAAAATTAAATTTCAAAGACTTATTTAGATGTTTACCCAAATTTAAAGTTGATTTTGATCATGTTTGTGATGCATGTCAATATGGTAAACAAACTAAGGAGAGTTTTAAATCTAAAAACATTGTTTCAACTTTAAGACCCTTAGAACTACTACACATGGACTTATTTGGACCAACTAGGATCACAAGCCTAGGAGGTATAAAGTATGGACTTGTGATAGTAGATGATTTTTCATAATTCACATGCATTTTGTTTCTCGCATATAAAGATAAAGCTTTCAATGTTTTTCAAAAATCTCATAAAAAGATTTCAAATTAGAAACATCTTTCAATTATTTCAATTAGAAGTGATCATGGTACTGAATTTGAAAATCAATATTTTAAAGAATTTTGCACAGAATATGGCATTGATCATAACTTTTTAGCCCCTAGAACACCTATATCTTGAACAATAGAAAAGATAACTTAGATAAATTTGATGCAAAATCTGGTCAAGACATATTTCTTGGATATTCAACTACTAGTAAAGCATATAGAGTTTTCAACAAAAGAACTTTAACTATTGAAGAATTAATTCATATTATTTTTGATGAGTCTAACCTCACACTTTCAAGAAAAGAAGAGTGTATTGATAATGATGCAGGTTTCCTGAATGATGGAGCGAAGGACCTGAGTTTGAAAGAAAACCAAGTTGATCAAAAAAAGGAAAATGTAAGTACATAACATGATGAGCTATCAAAGGACTGGAGGTACACACATTCTCATCCTAAAAAATTAATTATTGGTGATCCCTCACAAGGAGTAAGAATTAGGTCATCTTTTAGAGACACCTTTGACTACTTAACATTTGTTTCTCAAGTTGAACCTAACTGCATAGAGGAAGCCAAAAATGATCCATGTTGGATGATGGCTATGTAGGAGAAACTTAATCAATTTGAAAGAAATAATGTATGGATCTTAGTAGCTAGATCTAAGGAACATCCTGTCATAGGTTCTAAATGAGTTTTTAGAAATAAATTAGATGACAAAGAAAATGTAGTTAGAAACAAGGCTAGATTAGTTGCTAAAGGATATTACCAAGATGAAGAAATAGATTTTGATAAAATTTATGTACCTGTAGTAAGATTAGAAGCCATAAGACTCTTACTTATATTTATATGTCACATGGAATTTAAACTTTTTTAAATGGATGTAAAAAGTACTTTTTTAAATGGCTATATTGAAGAAAAAATGTTTATAGAACAACCTCCAGGTTTTAAAAATCACTCTTTTTCAAATCATGTTTTCAAACTAAACAAAGCTTTGTATAGTTTAAAACAAGCACCAAGAGCATGGTATGAGAGGTTGAGCAAGTTTCTTTTAGAAAATGATTTCAAAAGAAGTAAAGTATATACAACTTTGTTTATCAAAAGAAAAGATGATGAATTATTTTTTGTACAAATATATGTTGATGATATAATATTTGGTGTAACTAATAAAACTTTATGTCAAGAATTTGCCAAGTTAATATAGGGAGAATTTAAAATGAGCAGATAGGTAAACTCACTTTCTTCCTTGGATTGTAAATCAAACAAATAAAGGAAAGAATATTCATCAACCAAATAAAGTACATCAAAAAACTATCGAAGAAGTTTGGGATGGAATCTGTAAAAGAAATTGGTACACCCATGAGCCCAACCTGCACAAACTTGACAAAGATGAGGAAGGTAAAAAAGTTGATCAAAAACTATATCGAGGTTTGATCGAATCTCTACTTTATTTCACTACAAGTAGACCTGATATACTATTTAGTATTTATATATGTGTAAGATTTCAAGCTAATCCTAAATAATCATATATACTTGCTGTTAAAAGAATCATAATATATCTCAAAGGTACATTGAACTTAGGATCATGGTATTCTAAACCTTCATCTTTAAATTTAACTAGTTATTCTGATGCTGATTATGGTGGTTGTAAAATTGATAGAAAGAGCACTAGTCGCACATATCAATTTCCAGGGTTGAACTTAATCTAATAGAATAGTAAGAAATAAAACTCCGTGGTACTATCTACTACTGAGACAGAGTATGTGGCTATAGGGAGTTGTTGTGCTCAAGTATTATGGATTAAGCAACAACTAGAAGATTATGGTATTATTTAATCTAAAATTCCAATCAAATATGATAATACAAGTACTATTAATTTAACAAAGAATCATATTCAGCATTCAAGAACTAAGCATATTAAAATTAGATATCATTTCATTAAGGATCATGTTCAAAATGATGAAATTAAACTTGAATTCATTTGTATTGAAAAATAATTAGCTGACATCTTTACAAACCGCTTAGTGAGGATAGATTTCAAATGATTAGAGAAGAATTAGACCTTTGTGATCCTTTTTAGAATTTTGACCTAATTTCTTCAAAAATTAAAAAAAATCTATCTAGAAGACCACCAACACCTATCTAAGCTAGATAACACCTTCTTTAGTATTTTTCTAGGATTAGAAACCATTTTCTTGAAATTTGGAACCTTTTACCCTATTTTTGCTCAAGTCGACTCGAGCAGGAGAGTAGTCTAGATGAGTGGACTCGGATGGTGGGCCTATAAAAGAGCTGCAAGCCCTAAAATTTCTTATTCACCCTTCTATTTACTGTTGAACTCGAGCATTAGGGACCACTTTCCACTCCAACCCTAGGGACCACACAAACCTTCCAAATCCTCTTTAATTCTTGATCCTATGGCACCTATAAGAGATGTAGCAAAGAGATCCAAGTGAGCAGCACCTAGCACTATTCAAGGTGAGAGGAGATCCAAAAGAAGGGAAGATGAGCCAACTCATTATGAAACACAAGAACAACAAGCTCCACATCAGCAAATCATCCAAATGGGTAATCGACCTATTACATCAAGAAGAAAATTAGATTTTACTTTTTTAGAACAACAAAATTTTCAAATTGGTAAATGGATTGAAGCTCAAGGTTGGGAGTATTTATGTTCATTAGATGTCCCTGCGTATCCCACCTTAGTTAGAACCTTCTTTAAAAATTTATCTCTTGGAGCACATCAAATCTGTCCACAGTAAAAGGAGTTATTATGTCTATTAATGAAACTAGGTTAAGTAGGGTTCTTCAAATACCAAAAGCTGGGAAGTGTTACTTGAACCTGAATGATAGACAAAGGACTTTGAGGATAGTTCTTGAGAGAAGTAATGTTGAAAGAATTTCTAATGTACAAGCAAACATATTTTCATTGGAAATGAGATTACTTCACAACATTATTAGTAGAGTGTTTTTACCCAGGACAAGGAGATTTGACAGGGTAAGCAAGCGAGACCTGAAATTCATGAGGTACTTGATTGAGGGGGAGGCCCTCAATCTACCTTTCATTATGATGAGTCATATCAGGGACGTAGCTAGGAAGGCCAGGGCATGTCTGTCCTATGGGATGGCTTTTACTATTTTATTTCAAGATTGTAGTATTGACTTGACATGTAAGGATAGCAGACCCCTACTACATACAGATAGATACTTAGAAAAATCTTTACATAGGATGGGGTACCATAGAGTATAAGGAGTTTGGATGAAGAAGATATCTGGACATAGGGCAACATATTCTGATGGTGATGATGATGAGGATGATGTTCCAGCTAGTGCAAATGTTACCGAGCCGATTGATGATGAGGACGAGCCAGTTGATGAGGCTGGACCTTCAGAGCCAGCACCTACCACACCTCCTCCATCAGCTCCTTCTGAGCTCAGTGGTGGGCAGTAGGATTATGAGCAAATATAAATGCTTCGAGATGACATTTCTGCCATTAGATCTGATTTACAGACTGTTCGAGCAGAGATACATTCATGGATAGATCTACTACAGACCGAGATGAGAGATGGATTCAGTCAGATTTTAGTAGCTTTATGGCAGACCACCTTGGCTAGACCTTTTAGATCATCCCTCCACCACCTGATGATGGTCAGTACTTTGATCAGCAAGCTGATGAGCATGTCATGGACACACCTGCAGCACCTGAGATGGAGCAACCTGAGCAGAGCATTCATGACACACCTGCTACTCAGATTCTCTCAGCGACCAGCATACTTTCTTTATCAGATGCCTTTACTGATCAGAGGACTCTAGTGCTTTCAGAGCCACCTCCTCCAGCACCTAAGCTAGAGCCCACTCCTCCTCGTCTAGCACCTACTAGAGCAACACCTAGATAGTATCGTAGATCTAGAGTCCCTAGAGCTGGTCCTTCATTTAGGACTAGGAACTTGACTCACGAGACTCCTAGACCTTCTAGACATAAAATTATGACTAATATTATACTAGACCTTCCATCTGATGAGGACTAGCCTCACAGATGTCTTATATTTTGTTGTGTCTCATGTATATTACTATGTTACATATATTGAACTGAAGTTTTAATGTTTATAAGATTTCACTATTTTTGTCATTTACTCTCATTTATTCTCTAAATGTGTGATTTAATTCAATAATAAAGGGGAGAAATATAATGGAAAATAATAATACAATAGAGCATTTATACTTTTTGTTGATGACAAAAAGGGGGAGAAATATATGAAGCATGGAAAATGATGGAAAATGATAATAATTTTATGTAATGCACAAAAAATATGAGGAAAATATGGATTACAATGCAAAATATTTAAGTAAAGGGTAGTATATTTCTTAAAATTACAATGAGCCTTCTCTTTTCACTCTAAATTCTGATACTTTAGTTAAATTATAAAGCTCTGATACTTCAGTTAAATTATAAAATGAACTCTTATATATAAAGCTCTGATACTTAACTCTAAAGCTCTGATATTTCAATCAATTTGTAAAGTGAATGTTCAAAAGCTCTGATACTTAACTTATAAAGCTCTGATACTTTGCAAAGGTCTGATACTTCAATCAATTTGTAAAATGAATTGACAACAGCTTTAATCTTTAGTTAATAGATCATAATTTGAATTGCCTGATATAATGTATAGCATATTCTAAACTAATTTACTCTGATATAGCTATGTCATTTACTCTAAATGATGGAAATGTGACAATTGGTGATAATGGTAAAGAAAAAATTATTGATATCGGTAAAGTCCATATCACCCCCTCTACTTATGTTGATAATATTCTACTTGTTGATGGATTAAAACATAATTTGCTTAGTATTAGTCAGTTTTGTGATAAAGGCTATAAAGTAGTTTTTGAATCATCTCTTTGTATGGTATCTAGTCTTGATGATAATGGAGTGAAATTCATTAGAAATAGGCATGGAAACATCTACCTTGTTGATCTTGATAATTTACCTTTACAAGATGGTGAATACCTAGTTGCAATGAATACCATAATTAATGAGACTAGTTGGCTATAGCATCGTAGATTAGGTCATGTAAGCATGCATCTACTTTATAAATTATGTAAAAAAGATTTAGTTAAAGATTTACCAAAACTTAGATTAGAAAAAGATAAAATTTGTGAAGCTTGTCGATTTAGAAAACAAATGAGAACATTTTTTAAAACTAAAGGAATGGTTTCAACTTCTAGGCCACTGGAACTACTCCATATAGATCTCTTGGACCAACTAAGACCACAAGCCTAGGAGGCAAGAGATATGGACTAGTCATAGTGGATGATTTCTCTCAATTTATATGGATTTTATTTTTAGCACATAAAGATGAATCCTTTTCGGCTTTCACGAAGTTTTATCAAAAGGTTTCAAATGAAAAAGGTATTTCTATCATTTATATTTGAAGTGACCATGGAACTAAGTTTCAAAATCAAGATTTTAAAAATTTTTGTAATGAAAAAGATATTAAACATAACTTTTCTATACCTAGAACACCTTAACCAAATGGGATGGTTGAAAGAAAAAATCAAACTTTAGAAGAAATGGAACATATATTACTTTGCAAAAATGATCTTCTGAGATATTTTTGGATAGAAGCTATTAATACTGCCTGTTATATTTTAAATCATGCTTTAATCAGACCAAATTTAAAGAAAACTCCATATAAGCTTTGGAAAGAAAGAAAACCTACTTTAAAGTATTTTCAAATTTTTGGTTGCCGATGCTTTATTTTAAATAATGAAAAAGATAATTTAGGTAAATTTGATGCCAAGTCAGATGAAGATATCTTTTTAGGATACTCTACATCTAGCAAGGCATATAGAGTTTTTAACAAAAGAACACTTGTAGTAGAAGAGTCCATGCATGTAGTGTTTGAAGAGTCTACTAACAAGTCCTCTAGAAAAGAAGATATTTCTGATGAATGTGTAGGTGTTGAAGGACTTAAGAAGCTGATTTTGGATGATCCCACTTTCAAAGAAAGTGGAGAAAATCAAAACAAGAAGAATAAAGAAGAAGCCACAAGATCTTCACCAAAGGATCTATCTAAAAAATGGAGGTATGCTCATGGACATCTTAAGGAATTAATCTTAGGAGATCCATCGAGAGGGGTAAGAACTAGATCCTTTATTAAAAATGAATATGATTATATTGCTTTTATATCTCAAATTAAACCTAATGTATTGAAGAAGCTGAAAAAGCCCCAAATTGGATGATTGCTATGCAAGAAGAACTAAATCAATTTGAAAGAAATAAAGTTTGGACACTAATGGAAAGACCATCTAATGCTTCCATAATTGGTACTAAATGGGTGTATAGAAATAAATTAGATGAAAATGGTATAGTAAATAGAAACAAGGCTAGACTAGTAGCTAAGAGTTATAATCAAGAGGAAGGAATTGATTTTGATAAAACCTTTGCTCCAGTAGCTAGACTTGAAGCTATTAGATTACTTTTAGCATTTGCATGTTTTGTGGATTTGAAACTATTTCAAATAGATGTTAAAAGTGCATTTTTGAATGGTTATATTATAGAAGAAGTTTTTGTTGAACAACCACTTGGTTTTGAAAATCATGTACATCCTAATCATGTTTTCAAATGACACAGCACTTTATGGTTTAAAGCAAGCCCCCCAATGCATGGTATGAAAAACTTAATAAATTCTTAATTAAAAATGGTTTTACTAGAGGTTATGTTGATACAACTCTATTTTTAAAGAAAAAAACTGATGAGCTCTTAGTAGTACAAATTTATGTAGATGATATTATATTTGGTGCCACTAATGAATCTCTTTGTTAAGAATTTGCAAAGCTAATGTAGGGAGAGTTCGAGATGAGCATGATGGAAGAATAAAGCTACTTCCTCAGACTCTATATTAAACAAACAAGTAAAGGGATCTTCATCAACCAAGCTAAATACATAAAAGAGATCTTGAAAAAGTTTGGGATGGAGAAGACTAAATCTATTGGTGCACCTATGAGTCCTTCATGTAAGCTTGACAAGGATGAATCTGGTAAGAAAGTTGATCAAAAATTTTATAGAAGCATCATTGGATCATTACTGTACTTAACTGCCACTAGACTAGATATTATATTTAGTGTATGCATGTGTGCTAGATATCAATCTAAGCCTAAGGAATCATATATAATGGATGTTAAGCGCATACTTAGATATTTATCTGGGACTGTTGATATTGGATTATGGTACTCTAAGAATTCAGCTATTGATTTAATTGCATATTCTAATGCTGATTTTGCTGGCTATAAGTTAGATAGAAAAAGTACTTCTGAAACTTGTTAATTTCTTGAAGTTAACTTAATCTTATGATTTAGCAAGAAATAAAATTTAGTTGCACTATCAACAGCTGAGGCTGAATATATTGTAGCTAGAAGTTGTTGTGCTCAAATCTTGTAGATTAAGTAATAACTTGAGGATTTTGGCATCAAACTAACTAAGACACCAATTAGATATGATAACACTAGTGCTATAAACTTAACTAAAAATCTAGTTCAACACTCAAGAAGTAAGCAAATTGAAATTAGACATCATTTTATTAGGGATCATATTCAAAACAATGATGTTATACTTGAATTTATTTGCACTAAAATGCAATTAGCTAATATACTGACCAAGCCACTCCATGAAGATAGGTTCAATATGATTAGAAAAGAATTAGGGGTCATTACTCCTTTTGATTGAGTCTAGATCACTTTTTATGACCTTTCAAATTTTTCTTTGAAAATTTCTTGACCAAATATCTTTGAAAATCTTATTCAATCATTTATTGACCATCAAAATCATTTACCCTAATTTCCTGTGAATTTTTTCTATTTTTCTTGATTTTTCTTGAAGTATCGATACTTTGAAGTGTCGACACCTCTAAGTGTCGACACTTAGACTGAAGTCATGAGTCGACACTTGATCGGTGGGAACCGACGATTAAATAAGGAAATCAAGTAGTTTCTCTCCATTTTTCTCCTAAATCTTTAAGCCGATACCTTGCCCTACTGTTCCCTAACTTTCAGTCTGAGTTTTTACTACTCTACTATTGTTTGAGCCCGTTTTTCTTCCCATCTTCATCGATCCTCACGGTTTTACCATGAACCCTTGTGCTTTTCCCTTTTCTTTCTATGTTTCCTTCTTCCTGGATGATGGGGCCTAGGAAATAGTTAGTCAAGAGACCTCTGATGGGGAACTAATATGCATGCAATTTTTTTTGTATGTTTTACATGTTGAGTTAGGTGATTAATTCCCAAATTTCAGATCAAAATTATTTGTAGGGAATTTTGTATGAATTTTTGAAGATCAGCATGCAGATTAGGACCTAGAAAAGTAGCAAGAAGGATCGCCGGGGCTGAGAAGCCTCGGTTAGGGCAAGTTCTCCTACAATAAAACTACTGGAGGTAGAGGGCTGTACCTGAAAATGTCTGTGAAGATCGCAGTGAAGGGGTCTCTCGTTCCTCGATGGATGCGTCCTGGAAAATCGAGCCAAAGACCCGCGGATACCCGGCTTTCTGCTCGATGATCCGATTGAGGCTTGGCTGGAGTCGTTGGATTCGTAGGAACTCAGGGACCTGCAAACGACCTGTCAGGGGTTAGAAAGCTCACAAAGGAACAAGAAAACAAAGTAAAAACAGCAAGGGAAGGCTTCTTTTGGAGTGGGCGTCCAGGGATCTGGAGGGTTTGTTGGCAGCAGGAAGATGATTGCAAACACCGGGAAGAACTCTCACAAACCCCTTTATGCACACAGCAGGGTATCACACCACTCAATAGAAGAACTCAAGGTTTTCATTCATCAAAAATTCTCCTCATACAAGAGGCTAGGGTCCCTTAAATAGACCTTTAACCTTGGGCTCCAAGTAAGGGTACATAAGTCTTTACATAAGAATCCTTTTCCCTCTCAAACCCTAGCTAGAAAATAAGGAAATATTAGGTAGAAAAATCCCTAAAAATTTTCTTGATTTGGTCAAGACTCCAAGGATGCCTAGGGGGCGTGTTGGGCTTCTAGGATCAGCAAAAGGCTGGCCCAAAGGGGCTCGGGTGCATGGGTTTGGGCCTCTGGAATCTGGGGTGGCCTGGTAGCCAGGTAGCAGGAATATTCCCTGGTATCTTGCTTCTTAGGGGCTTGGGCTTGGCACCTGGGCTTGATTTCTTTGGGCTAGGATGCAGATGGACCTCTGGAATCATGGATGCCATTATCTATGAATATACTTTGGCATCTGGAAGGGAATCTGGGCATCTGGAGGGCATCTGCAAGAAATCAGGGTTTTCTGAATTTTCCTCCTGGGGTCTTCAAATCTTCAAGCTGGGTTGGACTTGTGCTATACTTCCATGTCTTCAATCTAGTTGGACTTGGTCTTCACTTGTATGATATAGTCTTGAGTCTTCAGTATGCTTGGACAGGACTCAAAAAATAAAATTAGCTCAACATGAGCTGACTAGCATTGGACTGAACTAGCTCAACATGAGCTGACTAGTACAGAACTGAAATAACAACTAAAAATACTCAAATAACAACTAAAATGGACTCATATGAGCTAAGCCCTTATTACAGATGGACTCATAAATTATTGATCAATTTACAGAGGGTTGAAAAAGTCTCTGTCTTATTCTGGTGCCTCAGGTGTCCCCACCAATTCTCCCGGGGTGGGAGGAACTCGACCCTGTCGAGTGAAGGTTAGACTGGCTCACATATCTCTCGAGAAGGTCTGGGTTGAGGCATTGCAAGTCCTCTCGAGAAATCCACGAATCGTCCGACTCTGGCCGGCCTTGCCATCGGACCAGGAAGCGTTGATAGTCATGGCCTTGGGTCGTGATGGCTTGATTGTCCAGGATACGCTCGATCCGTTCTCCTCTCTCAGGCCAAATTTGTTTATGGACACTCTAGGTTAGGGTCACTCACAATGAAAAGGAATAGGTCCAAAGGCCTCACTAGGTAGCGCTGCCGGTTCCCTATACTCAACCAGGTCTGTAATATTGAAGGTAGAACTAATGCCCAAATCCGAAGGCAAGTCTAACACCTAGGCATTTGATCCAACCTTCTCTATCACTTTAAAAGGTCCGGCTCTGCGAGCATGAAGCTTCTTTTAGGCCTAAGCCTAACCAAGATAGAATCCACTACATCAAATTCTTTGACCCTTCTTCGAGAATTAGCCAGTTGTTTTAAGATTAGTGCGGGTGGTGAACATGCTAGGCACATGCAGACTTCTAACAAATGATGCAAAGGACTCATACTGACACCTAACAGACTCGACTATGCATTCCTATCGAAGGAAATTTTATTGAACTCTTTGGATCTAAACCTAATAGATTATAGATTCTCTAGGTTTGATCCTAGCTTGACATGCACATGAAAATTTACAGTGAACTTCTAGCAAATTCCAAAGAGTATGCCAGAAGTAAGATGCAAACCTAACATGCGTGATGAATGCATGCAGTATGCTAATCTCAGCTAAATGCAATCTAATGATCCTAGAAATGCTGGAGGTGTCAGGAAAGGGCAGAAAATAGGAAGTGGGTTCAGAATTAGTTTGATAAGGTAGAGAAAAAGGTTCATGGTTAGTTGGATAAAGTAGGATAAAAGACGGGGTGTCTGGAACTAATCCTATACTAATGAGGTTAATCTTACGAGGTTGAGCTATATCTACAGGGTTTGCATAATGGAAGGATGGGTCGCCAATTTCGGGGAAGAGGTCCTTAATGGGAACTATAGGAGGGGACTCATCTTGAAGGTATTGATTCAAAGAGATCAGGTCCTTAATAAATTCTTCTGGTTCTTGTATTTTTGGACTAGACTCTGTAATTTGGCTCTCCTCTATGGTTTCCTCAGGTAAGGCTCTAGCAGCAGTATCTAGGTTCTCTTCCTCTATTTGTTCTTCCATTATAGCTTTAGGTTGGATGTGGTCAAGGTCAACTACCTCTAGGTTGGCTTCTACCTGGGTATCTATTAGGTCAGCTAATTCTAGGTCATCTAAAGGTGTCTCCTCTTCTCCTTCATACTCATCCACTAGGCTCGCATCAGCTTCATACACTTCCGCGTTAATGTAAGCCTTGTCAATCTCAAGAATGGTTGGAGAAGGTTGGCTAGGGAAAAATTGGCTAAGTCCTGGTTTCTGATTATGGACACTAATCCTAGTAGGTTTAGGTTGTCTAAGGGGTAGTGGCTCACTACTGGGCTCATATTTAGGGATGCTAATCCTATGGGGCTCAAGTTGACTAAGGGAAACCTGACTAGTACTAGATTGATATCTAGGGATTATGGGCTCCCTAGACTCATAGGATAAGGGTGCAGATCTATGGGTCACGGGATTATATGATCTGGGGTCATAGGATTTGGGTTCGGCTCTATAGGTCATGGGTCTACTGGACTCATGGGATATGGGTTCGTAGATTCTAGAGTCAGAGGATTTGAAGTCATAAGATCTATTGGTTGTGGGTATACTAGGCTTATAGGATGTGGGTAAATAGGATCTAGAGTCATAGGATCTAGGTTCAGTATCATAGTATGGGTCAGGCTGAGTGGCTCTCCTAGGTTCAACCTCATGATATGGTTCAGGGTTTAGGGTCCTCCTAGGTTCAGGATTATAGTATGGGTCAGGCTGAGGGGCTCTCCTAGGTTCAACCTCTCGGTATGGATCAGGGTTTGGGGTCCTCCTAGGTTGAGGATTATAGTACGGGTCAGGATAAGGGGCTCTCCTAGGTTCGACCTCATGGTATAGATCAGGGTTTGGGGTTCTCCTAGGTTGAGGGGACTTAGGATCTGGCTCAGATCGTGACCCATGGGTTCTTGATATGGTCCCTACACGGCCTCCTAACTGGTCAAACCTATTGGCAAGATGGTCAATTCTATTGTTGGTTTGGGTAGCAGACTGAGTTAACTGGGTAGTCATCTAGGCCATTTGATCAGCTAGGGCTTTTATTTGGGCTTGTAAATTTTCCATGGGTTCAGACATTTGTGAAGGAGGTGGGTGATATGAAACTCCTGATCTAGTGCTCATGCAAGACTCGATCAGACCGACTATAGCTGACTAGACCTAGAGTCCAAACTAGATGCTCAATCAGGGTGGCAAACTAGCCTATAGTAATCCTGTACTTAGCCAGCAGGTGTAAGGAGAGTGTTAGGTCCCTGATTGCCACTCCTAGACACCAATCAGAGATTGGCCAGGTAGGCGGACCAGCACACAAGCCCTTCGGGATTAAATCCCTAAACCACCGTTCTAGACACTGAGCACAAGGCACACACAGGTTAACTTGACACAGTGATCTAACACTAGCCCGGACCCGACCAGTTGGTGTCCCTAGCCCACTAGGGCAAATTAAGTCTAATTAATTTTAGGTTAAGGCTTGGGACTGAATGCAAGGGATGTGGTTTTGGGCTAAGGAGAGGTGATCAAATCCTCCCCCCATCTGATATAGCAAGAGTGCCCTTAAAAGTAAATTATGCAATGATGGCAGGCAGATGAGGATGCAAATTAGGGTTTAGATATTTTTTTTGGTATTTTTTTTGGAAAATATGTATATTTTTTTTTTGGTATTTTTTTAAATAGAAGAAAACTTGCAAATCATGGCCTAATATACTGGAAATATACTAAAATTAAGACATATGCAAAAACTCCTAAACAAAACCCTAAAACTTCCAAACTTGTCTTGCTAAAAAAAATAGAGCCGAAAATTTGTAGGCACTATTTCGGCTTGCAGAAAATTCACAGGCCATAATAAAATCTGGAAAAATTTTTAAAATTACTGTGAATTATGATGAATCCATTAAAATAAATTTTAGAATCTTTAGAGTTTTTAACAGGGATAAATAATTAAAATAACAGAGTATATATGGACTAAAAAATTGCAGAAAACAAGCCCTAATCTAAGCTCTGATACCAAATGATGGGGAACTAATATGCATGAAATTTTTTTTTTATGTTTTACATGTTGAGTTAGGTGATTAATTCCAAAATTTCAGATCAAAATTATTTGTAGGGAATTTTGTATGAATTTTTGAAGATCAGCATGCAGATTAGGACCTAGAAAAGTAGCAAGAAGGACCGCCGGGGCTGAGAAGCCTCGGTTAGGGCAAGTTCTCCTACAATAAAACTACTGGAGGTAGAGGGCTGTACCTGAAAATGTCTGTGAAGATTGCAGTGAAGGGGTCTCTCGTTCCTCGACGGATGCGGCCTGGAAAATCGAGCCAAAGACCCGCGGATACCCGGCTTTCTGCTCGATGATCCGATTGAGGCTTGGCTGGAGTCGTTGGATTCGTAGGAACTCAGGGACCTGCAAACGACCTGTCAGGGGTTAGAAAGCTCACAAAGGAACAAGAAAACAAAGTAAAAACAGCAAGGGAAGGCTTCTTTTTGAGTGGGCGTCCAGGGATCTGGAGGGTTTGTTGGCAGCAGGAAGATGATTGCAAACACCGGGAAGAACTCTCACAAACCCCTTTATGCACACAGCAGGGTATCACACCACTCAATAGAAGAACTCAAGGTTTTCATTCATCAAAAATTCTCCTCATACAAGAGGCTAGGGTCCCTTAAATAGACCCTTAACCTTGGGCTCCAAGTAAGGGTACATAAGTCTTTACATAAGAATCCTTTTCCCTCTCAAACCCTAGCTAGAAAATAAGGAAATATTAGGTAGAAAAATCCCTAAAAATTTTCTTGATTTGGTCAAGACTCCAAGGATGCCTAGGGGGGCGTGTTGGGCTTCTAGGAGCAGCAAAAGGCTGGCCCAAAGGGGCTCGGGTGCATGGGTTTGGGCCTCTGGAATCTGGGGTGGCCTGGTAGCCAGGTAGCAGGAATATTCCCTGGTATCTTGCTTCTTAGGGGCTTGGGCTTGGCACCTGGGCTTGATTTCTTTGGGCTAGGATGCAGATGGACCTCTGGAATCATGGATGCCATTATCTATGAATATACTTTGGCATCTGGAAGGGAATCTGGGCATCTGGAGGGCATCTGCAAGAAATCAGGGTTTTCTGAATTTTCCTCCTGGGGTCTTCAAATCTTCAAGCTGGGTTGGACTTGTGCTATACTTCCATGTCTTCAATCTAGTTGGACTTGGTCTTCACTTGTATGATATAGTCTTGAGTCTTCAGTATGCTTGGACAGGACTCAAAAAATAAAATTAGCTCAACATGAGCTGACTAGCATTGGACTGAACTAGCTCAACATGAGCTGACTAGTACAGAACTGAAATAACAACTAAAAATACTCAAATAACAACTAAAATGGACTCAGATGAGCTAAGCCCTTATTACAGATGGACTCATAAATTATTGATCAATTTACAAAGGGTTGAAAAAGCCTCTGTCTTATTCTGGTGCCTCAGGTGTCCCCACCAACCTCGACCCTCTACACAGGACATAGAGCAATGCATGAAGGTGCATCACGAGGATCTGGCAGCAAAGGCACAAGTTCAGTAGAAGATATCATCAGACCACCCATCCATGGAGCAGACCGGATGGCCTCTAAGACCATTGTCGGAGGATGGAGGGTAGATTTTGACTTTGTGGACCAGCATCACTTCCGTATATTGGATTGGCTGAGAGATGCAGGGCTAGCCCACTTCTGTTCACTGATGGAAAGATTCTATCCAGGACTAATTTGAGAGTTTTATGGCATATTGGCCAAATGAGCGGATGGCTAGATAGCTGAGGTCAGAGGGACTACCATACCGCTAACTATAAAGGTCTTGATTAGAGCATGGGATATCCCTGAGGGGTACCATAGCGAACTTCCTGGTTGATAGGATGAGCGAATTACGATGCATTTTTAAGATAGAAGATCTCAAAGAGGGAGCCACATTGTAGCATCTCGACTTTCTTTGGAGAAGAGATTACTGCACCACATCATCGCCTGGATACTTCTACCGAAGATCGGATGCTTCAACTTCATCATGGAGAGAGAGTTGCTTGTCATGGTTTCCCTAATTAGGAGGACTCCTATTTGCCTTCCATACTAATGGTCCATCAGATGACTAAGGCAGCTACTAGTAGGAGATGTGTCTACCTTGTGGCATGGGACTGACCATTCTGTTTAGGGCTTATGGAGTTGACTTCGATGGAGAGCCCTACAGACAACTGCTCCATACTGACATCTATGATGAGCAATCTCTACATCACATGGGCTATCATAGAGTTAGAGGTCAGTGAAGGTGTAGGATATCTGGACAGGCTATAGATGTTGATAAGGAGGACACTAAGGAGGAGAAGCATGTATTTAGAGATGAGGTCGGGCCATTTGAGCCACCGAGGGACATACCTAAGCTGTAGCCTGAGCCATCAGTACAGCCACCTCCTAGAGACAGTACAAATAAGAGGATCACTCGCTTGGAGACTGAGGTCATGACTATTAGACAGCAAGTTGATCACATTCACATGGAGGTAAGAGCAGGTCATCAGGAGATGAGAGAGGGATTCTCTGCTATTCTGGTTATACTTGAGAGATTATCTTTTGCTAGAGCACCTTCTCCTCCATCATCAGATTCTCTGTTTGCTCCACCAACACCTCCAGCTCCAGACACAAAGATCAGAGATGGCCAGGGTGATTTTTCCATGGATTTTGACATTGCAGATTATATGGTGGACCCTGAGCCAGATGTTGATGCTTTTCATGATACAATGCCCATAGCAGACGAGATGAGGACTCCAGAGGCTGTTCCCGATCCTAGTTCTTCTGTCTTGACTCCAGTTCTCCCTAGCACTCCCACCATTCTTGATCCTTCAAACATTTTAGTTTCCACTCTTATTCTTCACACTGATCAACTTGATACTTATATTGATTTACCGACTCCTATTTTTAGTATACCCACCAGGACACCACCTGTACCTTCTACTTCTTCTTTGATCCGGGAACTAGGGTTTTACACACCTAGTTTCCACATTCTTTCTTCAAGACCCACTTTTGATGTCATACCTTCTATCACTGATATAGTTCATGATCCCATCACACTTCATGTTTCTGCTCCTGACATTGCTTCCCCCTCTACAGCACCGACCAGAGGAAGAGCACGTGCCAGAAGTAGAGGCCGAGGGTCTGAAGATGCTCCCACACCTGTCTGGACCAGACTTTCAAATCTTCGATCGATGTGGCCATGACCCTGACCTTTTAGGGTTACCGGACCGATCATTATCGAGATTGGGTCTTCCTTTGATGAGGAAAGCACTCCTTAGGGTTGTTTAGTATATCAGTCTATCTGTATTTCAATGTTTCTATATATTAGTGTGTTCGTGTACTTGTTATATATTACTTGTATCAAATTATAAATCTGATGTATCAAATTTTTAAAATTTTATACATATATATTGACATTCTCAGATTTTATCTGGGTGCACTTTCACTTTACTGCAATGCTTTATCTTTACGTTGTTCTATTTTTTCTTTCTCACATTTTCAATGAAGACAAAAAGGGAGAGAATTAGTAATAATGAAGAAATAATTAATGAATGGCAAAAAGAGAGAGTAATGGCAAAAAAAATTAAAAGAGAGAGACGAAGAGAAGAAGAAAGCAATAAGTAAGGGAGAGAGAAAAGTTCTGAAAAAGTAAATTTTGAGATTTTTCAAAAATTTCTAAATCTTTTGAAAATATTCTTTGAAAAATATTTTTCAGATCATATATTGAGGGGGAGCTTTTGTTCTATATTTTTTATTTATACCCTTTAATTCTATGCTCGATAATCATTATCTTTAATTATTTTATTTTTTATGCTCCGATACTCCTTATTCTCATTTCTATATAACTCAAATACTCTTTATTTTTGTACTCTGATACTCTTCAAGCTCTAATATTTTTGCTCTGATACTATCTACCTTTTTGATATATTTTTTGATCTAATATGTTTTAACAATTCTCATGCTCCTAAAGCTTTTGCTCTAAAACTCTTCATAGTTCAATTTGTTTTGCTCTAATGCTTATCTTTCAGATCTATTTTAAGCTCTGATACACACTGTGAACATCTAATACTCTAATATATTTCAATTATAGCTCTGATACATTACAATTATAGCTTTAATACATCATAATTATAGCTCTGATATATTGAATTTATATAAATTGAATTCCTTCTTATATATACATAGCTCTGATACATTGTAGATAAGTTTCTATTTTTGATAAACATTGTAATTTAAATCATGATACTCATTATAAATTACCCTGATATTTATAATCGATTGCTCTATACTTATTGCAAATCCTTTGAGCTTACCATGGGTATATACTTAAAGGTTTTGTCATCATCAAAAAGGGAGAGATTATTGACTCCTATCTTGATTTTGATGAATAACAAAATACTTAAGTTTATTTGAGTACTAACTGTGTGTTAAAAGTATGTTTATCAGAACAGGGCACTCATCAAACTTATAATATGTTGAAATTTCAAAGCTTGTCATCTTATTAAAGAAGTCACTCTCTTTGATGGAAATTCAAGTTAAATGGACCTTGATACATAAAAATAACCTTGAAGAACTCAAATCTTGAAGTTGAAGAAGTTTTAGCAGAGTTTCAGGAGAGTTTCAGCCAAGTGTCGACTCAAGGTGTTGACTCACAGAAGCTTAAGCTGATAAGCAGAAAAAGTTTCAAATGGCACGCATCAAGTGTTGACTCATGTGTCGACTTAAGTGTCGACTCAAGGCTTGAGACCAGAAATGATACACAACATGCTAAATTCAAATTTTTCCTCAAGTGTTGACTCATGAAGATGAAGTGTCAACTCAAGTATTGACTCACCAGAAGAAGTGTCGATGCATTAGTGCATTCCTAAGAGCTTTAGAAAGCATTTTTCATCTAGTATCGACTCAAGTATCGACTCATGTATCGACTCATGATCTGAAGTATTGACACCTACAGGTCTGGATGAACAGTAATGGCTTATTTTTTGAAGTGCAGAAATAGTCCTTTTTGTCTCTAATAGCTATTTTCACCTCTCTTATGGTCAAAAATGGATATTTAAGGCTTAGAAAGGTATTTAAAGTGGACCAAACTCAAGAGAAAAAAGAATAATGAGCAACTAATGAGAATTTATTAAGAGTTCATTACTTTTGAGTGAAGTTAAGCCTTCAACCATTCAAGAGCATTCAAGTCCATCCTTCAAGCATCCATTAAGGCTTCAACAACTTGGAGATAAGCTTCCCAATTACAATCAAAGAGCTACAAAGAGAAATTTGTTTTATTTTTGAAAGCTTATTATATTCTTACTTTATACTTGACTTTATTGTTGTTCCTAGTTTCAAGTGGTTTAAAACTAGTGTTTGGATTGTTGGTAAGCCTTGAGAAAATCAACTTAGGTTGTTGGTGAGCCTTGTTTAAAAACCAACAGAGATTTTTGGTTAGCCTTGTGAAAACCAAGAGATTTTTGATTAACCTTGTAAAAACCAAGGGGTTATGATTAGTAAGCCCAAAAAACTAATCGACTGTAATCAAGTGGGATTATAGTGAAATACCCAAGTGAACCTTAGGGAGTGGATGTAGGTACTTTGGTATGCACCAAACCATTATAAATTATTATGTGTTTGTGATTGCTTCTCTTTTCTTGCTTTTACTTTATTTCCACTATATTTTAATTATCAAGCACACATACACTTGAGATCACTAGTGATGGGGATATCAGCTTGCATGAATCTCGGAGCAGCAAACAAACTTAGAGTAAGATAAATCTTGGAGCAGTATAGATTTTGATGCATATCCGATACCAGAATAAATTAGTTTAGGATTTATCTTTATCAATTATTTTAAAATTTGATTTAGGATTAGTTTGGTTAGGATTGAACTATCTAGTATGGATAGACCTTATCTTGTATTTGAATTTGAACCATCCTTATCTTTCTATCTTGCATTCAAAGTCAAATGAGGGTTCGAAAGGTCTATAAATATCATCCTCATTCCTTTGTAAAAAAAATGAATGAAAATGAGTTTTTAGAAAAGAGTGATTCTTTTCTTTTGCTTCGCATAGAGAGGGTGAGAGGCCCAACAATCGCTCCGTAAGGAAAGCATGAGAGGTGCAACCCCATGACATGATGCGAGGACATGTCTAGTTATCCCTTCTTTGATTCCACCTTCACTATCACCCTCATGTCCTTTGAGATCACCCTAACGGCTCCAAGTAGCGAGGTGGGTGGGATGCCCTAGAGGTAAGCGGTCTCTCCATGAGTGTGAGTCCCAAAGTCCATCAGAGTCCAGATTTTTTCTACCTTCCATCTCCATTTTTCCTTCACCACCTTCCTAAAAAAAATAAAAAAAAAGGATACCCTAATCTTTGGCGACTTTTCAGCTTGTCGACGATCCTTCCCCTGATCCCGTCCCCCATCAATTTGGTATCAGAGCTTGAGGATTAGGATATTTTTATCTTTTTCCCCGAGCCTGTTATCAAACCCATGACAAACATCCTAAGCCCCTTCATCTCTCCTATTTCAATCATTGATTCCGACCCTACATACTAGCAAGATCCCTTTCTCTCATTCGAGACCGCCTAAATCCCATCACTCTTCTTCTTCCTCGGTTCTTCCCTCCACTGCCACCTGAGAAGCCATCGTCCACCATTCCTTCCCCATGACCATCAAGCTCCAACCAAACAAACCCTCCCTTTTCTTTGTTGTCTGAGACATTGTCTTCCACCATCATATCGAAACCTTCCATCCACCTTCTCCACCTTCTCCATCAGAATATCCATGGCCAAGTCTCCGCACGACCATCACCGTTCCACCATCAGATCCGCTAGCACTGCCGAATGTCCCTCCCTTCGGAGATCAACCCCTCATCACCGATTTCACTAGCGATCATCAATTCCTGAATCCCAAACTGGTAATAGACTGACATCCATCCTCGCCATCGCTGGTCCATTGATCGAAACCACCCATTTCCTCTGGCATGTCCGACACCTCAACTCCAATCCCGCCTCCAGTCACCCATCCGGAGACATCGCAAGCCTCCGCTGCTCAAAACCCCTGAGAAATCCCATCAGACCCCATTGATTCCTTACTGCCGCAATGCCCAATGCCTCACCTCCACCATCAAATACCATCGCCGCCTATGCCATCATGTGTTCCCCGTGCCATCGCTTGCCTCCCGTCACTAGTGCCAGTGAAGACCACCAGTTCCATCAAAATCATCGTTGATATCCAGCCAGAAGACTCATCCTATTCGGTCTCATGGAGGAGAAGCCATTGCATTCAGATCGACTTCTTCCTCTGCGCGCTCCTCAAAGCTACATGGATCTCAAAGACATATGGATCTTAGAGTTGTATACTTTCAGAGATATACAAATCTTAGAGTAGAGCTGAGGAAATAAAAAAAATCTCATGGCTAGTTGAAGTTGGAGTCTGAGCCTGACTCGACGGAGTCGAGTTCTCCCAACCTCAGGAGAATGATGGGGACATCGACCTGCATGAATCTCGAAGCAGCACGAATCTTGGAGTAGCACAAATCTTGGAGCAGCTAAATCCTGGAGCAGTATGAATTTCGATGCATATCCAGTACCAAAATAAACTAGTTTAGGATTTATCTTTATCAATTATTTTAAAATTTGATTTAGGATTAGTTTGGTTAGGATGAGTTATCTAGTATGGATAGACCTTATCTTGTATTTGAATTTGAACCATCCTTATCTTTCTATCTTGCATTCAAATTCAAATGAGGGTTGGAAAGGTCTATAAATACAACCTTTATTCCTTTGTAAAAAAGAATGAATGAAAATGAGTTTTTAGAAAAGAGTGATTCTTTTCTTTTGCTCCACATGGAGAGGGTGAGAGGCCCAACAATCGCTCCGTAAGGAGAGCACGAGAGGTGCAACCCCAGGACATGATGCAAAATCATGTTTAGTTATCCCTTCCTTGATTCCACCTTCTCTATCGCCTTCATGTCCTTTGAGATTCATCCTAACAGCTCCAAATAGCGAGGTGGGTGGGATGCCCTAGAGGTGAGAAGTCTCTCCGTGAGTGTGAGTCCCAAAGTCCATGAGAGTCTAGATTCTTCCTACCTTACATCTCCATTTTTCCTTCACCACCTTCCTAAAAAAAATCATAAAAAAATTGGATACCCTAATCTTCGGTGACTTCTCAGCTCACCGACGATCCTTCTCCTGATCCCATCTCCTATCAACTAGAACCTTCATTGTTTTGAATTGGCACTCTCACTTGCAACAAGTTAAAAACCTAATTCACTTCCCTCTTGGGTTGCTTCACTGGGCAACAAATATGGATCATTTCCTAGTCTAGGAGCCATTCAGGTTTGGGCTTGGTGGGCTTGCTCTTGAACAAGCTTAGAAAATTGGTAAGCAGTTAGACAATCACCTATCAAATAGTTGGGACTCGAACAAAAAAATACAAACATCATGTACTGCGGGTGGGGAGGAGGTATGTTTGACTTGTAGAATTTGGTCAGGCTTTTGGGATAGTTCATTTACCTTGCTATAGATATCTATAGAATGACATACTTCATACATTCCACCTCTCTTAGATCCTATAAAAGGATCTTTATGGGCAATAAACATATGATGCAAGGAATTTTTACTTAGAGTTTGGAAAAGCTACCATGTCTCATGTTCATTTTTAAGTATAAATGTTCCTCCATATGAGGCATCAATCATTTGCCGGTGCCTTTCTAACAGACCATCATAAAAGCACTGAATCAATTACCATTTAGGTATAGCATGATGTAGATATTTTCTAATCAATTCTTTCAATCTCTTCTATGTCTCATGAAACCTTTCTCCATCTAACTAGAAAAATACTGGTTATGGCTTTTCTAATTTGATTATTTTTTTCTATCAAAAAGTATTTCTTAAGGAATTCCCTTTGAAGTTAGTCCTAAGTCAAAATTATTATAGTGTCTAAGGAATTTAACCAGTACTTGGCTTTATCTTTTAGAAAAAAAGAGAAAAACTTAAGCCTAAGGGCATCATCAGAGAAATTTTGTATTTTGATTGTTGAACATATTTAAAGAAATTCATCTAGATGTTTGTAAGGGTCCTAAAAGAGAACAACTTAAGCCTAAGGGTATCATCAGAGAAATTTTGTATTTTAACTATCGAACATATTTAAAGAAATTCATCTAGATATTTGTAAGGGTCCTCATTTGCAAGTCCATAAAAAGAAGATAACATCTGAATTATACTAGACTTGATTTCATACTGTACAACCTCTACTAGAGGTACTTGAATATAGGGAGAATAGGTATATTTTGAAGAAGTGAAGTACTCTTTCAATTGTTGTGGTGGATCGATTTCTTGATTAGGATCCATAGTTTGTGATCTATTTGCTCTACAAGTTCTATCTATTTCTAGATCTAGGAATATGATTTTAGGTTTTAATGATCATCGACCTAGCATACACCCTACAGTAGTACTCTAAAGCAAATAACAATTCAATTTCTTTATTTTTTTAAAAATTAATTTAAAAGAATGGTAGAATGAGAGGTCTAAAGAGAGGACTCCTAAGAGAATCCTAGACTATAGACAAAAGTTTTTAATTAACTTTTTTTTTAAACAAGTGAAGTAATCAAAATCAATTCTATCCCAGGATTAATCTAAGTCTAGACAGTTCCTAACTATTTCAAGGTTACCTTTAAGTACTAGACTAGTTTATGATTTGTTTGTCCAAGATCAATTAACTGACTTAGCCAGGTAAGTGTAAGGTTTGTGGGGGTCCCGCCATTGCTTGCCATAGACACCAATTAAAAATTAGCCAGGAGAGCAAATGAAAGAAATTAAAGAATCACCTTCCTTCGGGCTCGTCCCTGAACCACTTGCCTTAAACATCGAGCAACTAACCAATCTAAACTTGGTCCAACTCTAGGATTTCCTTATCCTATTAAGCTCAAAAGTTTTAGGACTGATGTCTAATTAATTTTAATAGTTAAGGTCTGGGTCAATGCAAATGTAGGGTAATGATTTATGGACTAAGGAAGGGTGATGAACTCTCCACTTTATCTCATTAATAGGATATGCCCTTAAAGTCAATTATGGAGAGACACAATGCAACAAATAATGTATCCTAACTTTATTATTATCATACAAGCAAAATTAAATTACTTATTTTTTAATTCGATGGTTAAGTCTCTAATCTCCTAATCATTTATGAGGATATCAATATTTAATTTTTTTAAATTTTTTTATTATTTTTTAAATATTTTTTAGGTTATAAAAAATTTTAAGTCTATTTAAACTTTTTGTATCGTAGGACAACCATTCAACATTACTGAAAGTTATGCCAAGCAACCTTATGTCAGGATACTCAAGATTGAAAAATATTAATATTAAATTTTAATTTTTTTCTTTTCAAAATAACATGCCAAAAGTCCTTGATAATGGTGCCAAAAATCTGGTATGCATCACTATGCACCGATTATAGTACCTTAATTCCACTATTCTTATGTAGAGTAGCAAAAGTAAGGGTCGAATCTACTAGGACCTTTGCAGTTATTTCAAAAAAATAATTCAAAAAGCAATAATAGCAGAAATAATAAAGCTTTCTAATTGAAATAATAAGATAGCAAAGATTCTATAAGAAAGGAAAGGCCTCTGTATTTCAATGAACTACTTGGTAGATAGCTGGTACCCTCTTTTTATGTGATACACCTATCAAGATATAATCCATCTATGGAGATCACAAACCATACCTGTTAGATCATGGCCCATTCTCCTGAAGTACTGATTAGTCTAGATAAGATGTACAAACTAAAAGAATTCCTACATTCCCATAAATATAGATTGAATTATGAAAAAATTACTTTATTTCATAGAGGAGTACAAATCATGACAAATAAAATAAAACTACAATGGCTATTCTTGTAATCCGGTGAAACCTCGAGGAACTGGAGAGCTTGCCTTTCATAGATGCACTTCCTGTCATCATGATGAGTAGCATAGATGGGGAGGTGGAGATGGAACAACAGTGTAGTGCAGTGGAAAGTAGGGAACTAGGAAATAGTGTTGGAAATAGCATTAGAAGGGAAGTCGGAAGAGGGGAGGGGAATGGAAGTAGATGGGAAGGCGAAAGGGAGAGGAGCCGAAAGTAAAAGTTGGAAGGATGGAAGGATCGAATGATGGAAGGAGTGCCCCCCATCGATTGGCTACGGGACTTCATTTATAGGCAGAGAACAGCATGTAGGGCCCACATAGAAACCATGTTGGATTCCATCGCTATCCATCCTAACCATCTTCAGTTCCGTATCCTCATCCATCACACCTGCTTAACCATCATGCATAATTCTGTTGTTTCATTCCAACCATCACACTGGCTTATTTTTCCTCACTAAATAACTCCATAAAAATATGTCAACTAGTTACATGCTTCTGACATTTCTTTTTTATTCGGACATCACTGGTCCAACTTTTGACAACTTGGTGCTATTCTAAAGCTGGCAATAGGGATGTGGTGCTTGGCAAAGAAGAGGGAAACTGGCGGTAGCTCTAGTGCTCAGAATGGAGAAATAGTGGGAAGAGGGAGGCACGAATAGCAATTGGTGGGCTTTGGGATCTTGTCCGTGGAGGCGTGCGGTGGTGAGGAAGGAAGTGGGTCATGGTCGGTGGCTATGGGCAGAGGAGAATAGCAAAAATTTGGTGATGAGCATGATTTGGGCTAGGCTTAGAGATGGAGATTGTGACTGTCAATGAGGCGAAGGAGAAGATAGGGAGGATGCTTAGTTGGTGTTTGCAAGTGGTGACTATGAAAGGAAGCCAACCAAAGCTCGATGGTTCAAAACAGTAAAGGGAATGTTAGCAACCATGGTAGAGGTCTTGAACGAGCGAGGAGGAGACGAAAGACATCACGGGATGGCATGAAAGTGGGAGGAGGAGTCATAATAGGCTCGGAAGCTTGGGAAAGAGAGGACAAGATCGACCAGATCTTGGGAGCTTGATTGTGACAGAAGTGTGCAGGAGCTCGAACGGTGGTGGGAAGCTTCTGGCCACGGGTGGTGAGGGGTGGTGAGGATGGTGGATGGCATCTCCGGGGTTGAGAAGTGGGAGCATGGTGGCTCTTGGATCTATGGGGAGAGTAAAGAAACCAAAAGAAGGCATTAGGTGGCTTCTCCAGTCAGTAAGGAAGGTGCCAATGGCTCGGGAGGCGACGGGATGACATCTCCAACGACTCCATGGCCTAAATCCATTGATGGTCCATGTTTTTGTGCCATGGATTGACAACCATGGAAGATCATGGACTGCTCTCTATTTTGTAGACCAAGTGGCCGGTCCATGGTGGACTGACTACTTCAAAATTCATGCAATCCTTTTTTTAATTCTTCAAGTTTTAATTCCAAGCTCATTTCAAGTCCGATTTGAGTGTCGTTCACATCATTGGACTCCAAAAATTGAACTCTTTGCATTGGCTATGTTCTTTCCTACAAAGAATACATACAAGTATAAATTTTTTAATAAATAAAGATGAATTAATATATTTTTAATATAATTATCAAGTATTCCAATGCTCTTTTTTTTAAAAAAATTCTAGATATGTGATTTAATTTTCTTGATCAAAATATACGAGTCATGTGATAAGATATATAGTACGAAACTCTCTACAAAGTGAAAAATTCTTTACATCTTTTTCCTTGTCTATAGCATAGAGTTCACAGATTTTTTTGTAAAGCAAAAGTAATTCCATCAAACTGATTTACCTGAGCTTCATTATCCTTGACACTCTAGATTAGGTCTAAGCTAATCTATCAGAATCCATTATGAAACACATAGGTTGTCCCAAAAGGTCTTGATAGATGAACTTTCCTTATTGATGTTCTACACAAAGTACAAAAGTCACTACTTGACAGTGTCCTGGATTAGTAAAAGCCAGAAAGCACAAAATTTATTGGGTTTGACCACTTGCTGGGTTTTCAAATTATTCAAGAAAATTTTAAATGGTTGATACTTTATAAATCTATTGCAAGGAGTTTGTTCCATTCCATTGAATCGAAGAGTGTAGGTTTATTCGAATCTTATTGATTCATGTGGCTACTTTGTTGTCTTGTAATTTAGTTTCTGGTTTTGTGTTATGCATTATCATGATATATTTATAATGCTAATATCATCGTATTTATTCATTATTGTAAATCTTTCATTTTAATACCATGTATAGCTTTACTATGATCAATTATAATTTTTTAAATATTTTTTACAAAACTTTCATTGCATAAAAATATAGACCTGTCAATTGATTAATGTATATATTCTATAGCATCCATATATTTATTTTTTTTATACTAGCAGAAGAATTATGTACACTGGTCAATTGATTGCCCAGTTTGGATAGTTTAAGAATTGTAAATAATTATGTATGTAATTATAGTAATCAAGCGGTAAGGGTAGGTTTCGAGATTTATGTTGGACAGCATTTTCTTTTAGTTCTCCTCATACATCTTTAGCCATATGGGGAGAACTAAAAAAAATACTACCAAAATTATTTTAGAGCTCTTATAGTATATTGTTTAATTACTATAAATGATCTATATAATTAATACAATTCTTGAATGGGATAAGACCTATCTTTACCTATTAGTTGGTCATAGGATGCATTTATTAGTTAAGTTATTTCATGTTTCATATTTTTAAATATTTTTACTTGTTGCATTAATATTGATTATCCAATTTTTCTTGCTTTTAGATAACTTGGAAGTTTGATCATTTTAATGCTATAATGGATAAAAGCTGGAAAAATAAATCAAGAAATATCAAAAAATATTTAGATAGAGTTTGTGATTTCATTAAATCTAGTATGGATAAAAGTAGTTTAAATTAAAAGATTTTGTATCCATGCCGAAAGTGTGTTCATAGTTCTTCTCTAGATTCACAAATTATTGAAGAACATTTGATATGGAATAGTTTTGCAAGGGATTATACTAAGTGGATTTTTCATGAAAAATTTATGTTGCTAATATCAAGTAATCAACCCTCGTTTGATCTTGGATCTAGTAACATGCAAGAGAATCCTTTAGGAGATGATGATATAAGGGGTTTGATCATGATGCTTTTAGACATGGTATTCAAAACTTAGGAGGTTTCAGTAATACACATGAAGCAGCTGGAATATGCGAGGGTTCTTTATTTATGGAACGAATATATATCGAGAAGCATATGCAACCATCAACTGCTAAGTCAGCTCAGTATCATAATTTAATAAAAGGTACAGAAGAATAATTATATTTGAGTTGTTTGAAATTTTCTAATATCTCTTTTCTTGTACATTTATTCTATATAAAATATATGAATGGATGGTCTAAAAAAAGTTTTACCATGCTTCTCAAGTTATTAAAGGATATATTTCCAGAAGGCATTATTTTGCCATCCTCTCATTATAAAGCAAAGAAATTTGTCAAGGAATTGGATCTTGGATGTTAAAAGATTTATAATTATCCGAAAAACTGTATGTTATATCATGGTACAAATGCTGATCGAGAGTTATGCAATATACATGGATCTTCATGATGGACAACCCATGACAAAGATGAGGATGACATAATGAATAGAGCAGATACATTTTGGAGTACAAAGAAACCAACAAAGGTGTTGCATTACTTTCCTTTTATTCCTCAATTGAGGAGGCTATATTTATCATCAAAAGCAGCTTCATTAATGAGATGGCATGATAAAGGTCGTATAAAGAATGGAATGTTGAGACATCCAACAGATAGTTTAACATGAAAAGTATTTAATGCTAGGCATTCTAATTTTGCCTCTATATTCATAATGTTAGGTTGGGTTTAGCTTGAGGTGGCTTCAATCCATTTTGGACTCTAAATTCTACATATAATACTTGGCTAGTTATTCTAATACCATATAATTTACCAGCATGGATGTGCATGAAACAATCATCACTTATCTTGTCAATAATTATTCCAAGGAATGATATTGATATTTTCCTACAACTATTAATAGAGGAATTGAAACAATTGTGGAATGGTGTCAATGCAATTAATACTTCCAATGATGAAACATTTAAATTATGGACAGTTTTGTTTTGGACAATTAATGATTTTCTAATATATGGCAATTTATCTGGTTAGAGTACAAAGGGGCAGGTTGCATGTCCTCATTGTGCATATTTGACACATTCAATTTGGTTAAAACATGGAAAAAAAATTATTATATAGGACATCATCGATGGTTAGAAACAAATCATCCATTTCAATTTTAGAAAGATTTATTTGATAGTACTATAGAATTGGGATGTGCACCTATTCTACCTTTTGGAACTAATATTCATAAAAAATGGATTTCATCAATTATATATGGTAAATTCTCAAAATCTTCTAAAAAAAAGTGAGGGATGATCAAGAAGGGTTATTAGAGAAAGTGAATAATAGTACTATGGATGCACAAGTATTTGAAGATCTTGATAATTTTTTTGAAAGTAAAAATGAGAAAGTTATATAGATAGCATCTACACATCAACCTAGCAAATATTTATGAAAGAAAAGAAGTATCTTCTTTAACTTACCTTATTGGGAATATAATCTTATTTGGCATAATCTTGATATCATGCACATAGGAAAAAATGCTTGTAATAATCCACTTATAACATTGTTGAATCTTAATAGAAAGACTAAAGATAACATGAAGGCATGACTGGATTTAAAAGAATTGGATATCCGACGGAAGCTTTATCCCAAAATGCTTGCTAATTATAGTGTTGCCACCAAGATTGCTGTGGTCTGTAGCTCTGACACGTCAGGTTCCCACGGGATACTTGGTCCTCTCTTTCGGCCGACTCCTTGGCGGGCTGACCTATAAAATAGAGGAGACCTAAGCTAAGGATTCCGGCGGGGACACTTCGACAATCAAGTCAGTGGAATGACCAAGGGGAGCAGAACCTCTGTGGTGGAGAGCTAGGGGACTCTCCATGTAGAGGGTGAAAAATGGAACGGAGATGGGTTGAGAGAAACGAGAGAGTTTGGGAGGTTCACTCGAGTGATTCCTTGCCCTTATGCCCCCTCTATTTGCTTGCTTACCTCCTTACCTCTCCTCTCTAATTTTATATGCATAGGGTGGCCCAGACCAGGTCTGGGACTTCTTCTAGGTGTCTGTTTCCAGGTACCATTTCTAGAGGGGTTTTCGGTTGCTCGCTGTTGCCCTTCTGTCGGGTCAGTCTTACCCTTCTGATGGTGTAACTTTCCGTGGGAGGGATGGGCACCATGTTGCTAAGCCCTGAGCCATGGTCACGCGTTCCCATTCTAAGGGGAACTATTGGAGTGTCGTAGTGCCTGGGGCCATAATGGAATACCCTTCTTGGAAAGGTTTAGGTTTTTGTATCGAGTGGGTTACAGGTTGTGTAGGTGGTGTGTTGCATAGCATGTATTTGTGGCAGGACATGTACCACCTCCCGAAGGTTGGGGGTGGCTAGGTCCTTTGTCATTATTTGAATCTTCATTGATCCTCCTTCCCCTCATGCCGTTGATGGGAACTATGATCTCGACAAGAGTGCTCACCTTGGCAATATTAGCACGACCCTGGCCAGGAGCTAACCTCGGACGAAGGGCTCACCCTATGAGCATGACCTTAGTTGGGAGCTGGCCTCGGTAGGAGGGCTCACCGTGGCAGCTTGAGCATGACCCCAATCGAGAGCTGACCTCAGATAGAGGGCTCGCCCTATGAGCACGATCCCGGCTAGGAGCTGACCTCGGCAGGAGGGCTCACCTTGGCAGCTTGAGCATGACCCCGGCTGGGAGCTGACCTCAGATGTAGGGCTCATCCTATGAGCATTACCCCAGCTGGGAGCTAACCTCGGCAGGAGGGCTCACCTTGGTAGCATGAGCATGACACCGATCGAGAGCTGACTTTAGATGGAGGGCTTGCCCTATGAGCACGACCCTAGTTGGGAGCTGATCCAGGTAGGAGGGCTCGCCTTAGCAGCATGAGCATGATCCCGGCCAGGAGCTGATCTCAGATGGAGGGCTCGTCCTATGAGCACGACCTCAGCTAGGAGCTACCTTGGTAGGAGGGCTTTCCTTGGCTCCTTGGCCACCGTGTCCAGGTGACGGAGCTTTCGCCAGCGTGGCCACTAGCAAGACTCCACGTCAGCAAATGTACACATTAGATGCCCCTTACTCCTGAGCCCGGAGAATGAAGTGGCGTTCGGGGCAAGGGGAGTAATGATCCTGCTGACATGGAGGGATGCATCTCTTGCACCATCAATGCCTTGTGCGCCGGTGCTCCAGGGGCTGTGCTTCCATGCTAATAGGGCAATGCCACATCACCCCTCATTAAGGGTGGCCATAATTGCCATGCTAGGCTCGAAGGGGTCACCTCCGATTCGGTGCATCACTTCTGATGGATATCAACACATGGCATACTCGGACTGGCTCAGGGTGAGATATGGTGCACACCTTCAGTTAGTACAAGGCGATAGGGCTTCGGGTCGCTTCAAAGGGACTTGCTCCTTCATTTCTCAAGGGTTTTAAAGCGACAAAGGAAAAAGTTTAATCCTCAAAGCAATCTTCCTCCATCTTCTTGGGCGGGGTTGTGAAGTTCCAGCAGGTTAAGCTTCCTTCTCCTCCCCCTTTCTCTCTTTTGCTCTCCTCCTTTGGCCTGCGCCTAAGGAGTATTCTTGTTAGGTCTTCCAGTTTTCCATTCCGCTATTTCTAATGAGTCCTTCCGGCAGGGGGCACCGTCACCAGGTTTTTTTGGTGGTGTAGGGCCTTCTCAATCGAGGCCTCCCTCCTCGGATAGCGAGGAGGAGGAAGTCCTGGTTGCATTCCGTAGGGGTCCCCGCCTGGTGTTGTTATTGGATCCCCTGCAGCTCCTTCACCTCCCCCTACTAGGGGGGTCGACAGCCCCACTGGTATTGCCTCGATGATGACTAACGGGGATCTCCTTCGCATCCGGAGGTCACGTGGGATCCTTGATTTCATTCGACTCTTTGTCCCTGGGCCAGGGGACCGGGTCACTTCCATTGGCCTAGGCCGAATAGCCCTATACGAAGACTTCTTTTTTGGGGGTCTTTGGATTCCCTTCCATGTCTTCTTCCTTTCTTTCCTTAGCCACTATCGTTAGGTTCCGGTTCAACTCGCTCCCAATGCCTCCGGACCATCTTCAACTTTATTATCCTCAGCCACCATCACAGGATTGTTGCCCGTTTTTTCCTCTTCAGGGCCTTGTTTATCCTGAAGCATCACCCATTCATAGCAAATGGTGGTTTGTGTCCCAGTGTAAAGGGGCCCTCAAGTTTGACCTGCCCATTTCCATCAAGGGATGGAAGTGCAGGTTCTTCTTTGCTTCAATCAAGGGGGTGGACTACATTTGGAGTGACCCAGATTGCTCTCCCAACCAACAGTCCATGATCGAGTTGGCCGATAAGGAAGTGTTCGATTAGCTTGTCTCCTCCCAAGTTCCATCCCTTCGAGACTTGTTGTGTGAGGAAAATCTCGTCGATGCTGGGATCAACCAAGCCCAGCCCCAAGGTAAGGCTTGATGTCGGGCTTCATCTCTACTCAGTAATGAGTCCTGCCTTGAAATGAGACTAATAGATTTGCTCCATTTTGCAGGGATGAGGTTTAGTTTCGATGACCTCTTGGGGATGTCCCAAAAGAGGGATACTATCGAAGAGCCTAAAGGAGTGCCCAAGAAGAGGGGTCGGGAAGAATCGAGATCGGGACCCAGCGATGGGCTTGACATGAGGGGCCCAGCCACCCCACGTGTGTTGTTTAGACCAAGGGTCCAGGCTCCTGCCTGGCAGCTTAGGGATGAAACCAGGACCATGGAGGGGGCCCCACCTCCATCTCCAGTGGCCCCTCCATACACCGATGATCTACCATAACCGGAAGTGGCGAGGGTGGCAGGATTTGCTGCCACCAAGATGCCGCCTCCATCTCCTGGGGTCGAAGCTATCAATGATGGTCCCGTAGATACGGAACCTTCACTTGAGGTTATGCCAGACCCAACCGGACCGCCTGAGGCATCGAGCCAGGAAGGCAAGAGGTTCACCGTCATCCTCCCCGTGGGTTCCATGATATCCCAGGATGGGAAGCTGGTGGAAGACATCCTCAGCTCTTTGATCCAACCATCGGATTGCCAAAGCCGAGTAGGGAGGCTAGTGGTGGAGCTTGCCACTGAGGCATTTGCCCAGTTGATGTCAGTAAGCCATCTCCATATCTATGTCTCCTTTCCCCCCCTTTTCACATGGGGTGTCAATCATCGTCCTTGGTGTAGGTGGTGGTCGATATGTAGCTCCTGTGGGATGCTTGTCAAGCATTGCAAAAGCACGAGACTTGCCTCTACCGAGGGAGGGATAAGGCCTGAGGTCTGACCGATCGGGCCCAAGAGCTAGAGGCTCAGCTGACCGGTGCCCAGGCCAAGGTAGCCGAGCTAGAGAAGAGGGCAGTCGAGCTCGAGGCCACCCTGATTGATGAGATGGGGGTCAGCTTTCACTGAGCCAAAGAGGTGGCCACTTCTATGGTGGAGGTGGCCAGCCTAGAAAGGAGAGCACGAACCCTCCAAGCTCAGCTGGAGGAGCAGATGACCAGGGCCGCGACGGTGGCAAAAAAGGCTATGATGGCCATTGCACTGAGGCCATCCCCAAATTCATGGCATCCCAGGCTTTCAAGGATGAAATCACTAAAGCCACTCTGGACTCCTTCCACCAAGGGTTTATAGACTTCAAGGATAAGGCTATCCGCCTCATCAGACAGAAGAGGTTGGGCAACATCCAACCTTCCCTCCCATTCCCCAGGCAGTGGAGCGCACTGGTCATCGAGGCGGAGCTGGAGTTGGAGCTGGAGGAGGCCACAATCGAGGCTAGATCCAGGGCCGCACAGGACGTCACCTAGCCAACTGAGGTCCCTTACTGGCTTGGGAAGGAGCCAGCGACTGATACATAATTTTTTTTTTCTTCCTTCTTTTGTACTTAAAATTTTGGAAGGTCTCTTGGCCTGTAGGGAGCCTTCATAAGGTTGTAGAGAAGATTTTGTCAATGAAACATCTTTTTCCTTCAATTGCCCTCACTTAGCCCCTCTCTCTCTTTTTCTCTTTCTTTCTTTTCTGTTTCTTCTTTTTTTCTTGAAGTACTTTTAAGGAATTCCTTGAAGTGTACAGGGTTCTTATATTTATAGTGAGAAAATAAGCTGATTTACCCAATGAACTTGGTGTAGTTCCGCACCATCTTTCTTTCAGTTGTTGTGCATGTGCCTTTTCTAGGCCTTGACTGCTCTAGGCCTAATTTAAGGCCTTAGGATAGGCACGAAGATCTTTGGGAGCACCTCGTCCTCTTTTCCTTGATTCTTGAGGTCATGCGAGCCCGAATGCAAGACCTCTGGATCTTCTCACTTCGCCAAGCTATGAGTCAGTTGATAGATGTTTGGATTGCTTGGATTCCCATCCAACATCTCCAGACTGTGAGCAAGGTGGCTGGATTTCTTTATTTGCCAAGCTGTGTGTCAAGCGATAGATGGTGGAACTACTTGAAGTTCCCATCCAACATTTCCAGATTGTAAGCAAGGCAGTTGGATTGCTTGATTCACCAAGCTGTGAGTCAGGCGATAGATGGTGGGACTGCTTGGAGTTCCCATTCGACATCTCTGGACTATGAGCAAGGTGATAGAGTGTCTTCGGACTTCAGAGGAGGGACTGCTGGTGTCTCCTGACCTCGAAGGTGGGACTGCTGGCTTTGAGTGCCAGACTTCATATGTTTCTGGGCTTAGAGTGCCGGGCTTCATATGTTTCCGTGCTTTGAGTGCCAGGCTTCATAAGTTTCTAGGCTTAGAGTACCGAGATTCGTAAGTTTTCAGGCTTAAAGTGCTGGGCTTTGTAAATTTTCAGGCTTAGACTGCCGGGCTTCATAAGTTTTCAGGCTTAGAGTGTTGAGCTTCGTAAGTTTTCAGGCTTAAAGTGCCAGGCTTCAAAAGTTTTTGGGCTTAGAGTGTCGGGCTTCGTAAATTTCCGAGCTTAAAGTGCTGGGCTTCGTAAGTTTATGGGCTTAGAGTGCTAGGCTTCATAAGATTCTGGGCTTATTCCACTGTACTTGGAGTTGGATGGACGAGTTCCTACACAGGTAAAAAAATGAGGTTGCACCAAAAAGGAACTTTAATTATGGAGAAAGAACCTTACATTACTGGTAGTGCATTCTCAAGTTGCTGGCATACTAGGTTCACGTAAATCGATCACCGTCGAGCTCAACGAGGTAGTAGGCTCCACTCGATAGAGCCTCGACCACCTTGTAAGGACCTTTCCAATTTAGGGAGAGTTTCCCACACTCTCCTAGTTGAGATACTTCTGCTCGCCTAAGGTTGAGGTCACCCGGATGGAATGCTTTGGGCCTCACACGGGAGTTATAGTAATGCACCACTCGCTGTCGATAAGCCACCATCCGGAGCTAAGCCTTGTCTCTTGTCTCATCCAACAAATTTAGGTTGAGGATGAGATGGGCTGGATTCTCAGCTTCATCATATTGCTCTACCTGCAACATGGGTAGGCCAAGTTCCACTGGAATCATAGCTTCAATGCCAAAGACAAGGTTGAAGGGGGTCTCGCCCGTTGCCATATGGGGTGTGGTGTGGTAAGCCCATAACATGCTGGGCAGTTTATCAACTTGTCGGCCCTTGGCTTCATCTAATCTCATGTGGAGGCCTTGCAGGATGGTTCAGTCGGTCACTTTAGCCTCCCCGTTGGTCTGAGGATGAGCTACCAACGTGAAGTGGTGGCGGATGCGAGGTCGATGCAGAACTCCTCGAAAGCCTGATTATCGAACTGCCTCCCATTATCGGTGATGATCAAATATAGGAGGCCGAATTGGTAAATTATGGACTTCCAAAAGAAGAATCTGACCTTTGTCTCTATTATTCGGGCCAGAGCTTCAACCTCGACCTACTTGGTGAACTAGTTGATGGCTACAATCAAAAACTTTCATTGATCGGATGTGGTAGGAAAGGGACCTAGGATGTCCATTCCCTACTAGATGAATGGCCACGGTGCTGATAACTGGAAAAGCAGAGCTGCTGGTTGTCGTTGAATGTGGGCATGACGTTGACACCGGTCACACTTTCTCACAAAGTTGGCAGTGTCTTCTCACATAGTCTTCCAGAAGTATCCTTGCCAGATTGCCTTGTAAGCCAAGGTCCTGCCCCCCACATGATTGTCACAGATACCTTCATGTATTTCCCGGAGCACGTAGGCAGCTTCTGAGGGCTTCAAGCATTTCAATAGGGGGTAGGAGTGGGATCTCCAGTACAGCTATCCGTCCATCATCATGTCATGCACAGCCTTCCTCTTGAGGAGGCCAGCTTCCCTTCAATCCTCAGGTAGGGCCCCGATGGTGATATACCTGACATAGGGGTCTATCCAGCTGGCTTCAGAGGTGACTTATTGTACTTCTACTATAAATTCATGGTTGGGCATCTCAAGGTATTCGATGAATGATGCAGAACGAAAGCTCTGATACCAAAATTGATGCAGAACGAAAGCTCTGATACCAAAAATGATGCAGAACAAAAGAGATGATGCGATGCGGAAGCAAATTAAAATTAACGTATTTTCTTTTTTTAAATATATTTTCAGAAGTCGGCTTTGACTCAAAGAAAAGATAAACTAATATTGAAAGAAACTAAGAAATGACAGAGAGCATAATTAAAAGGAGTGGATTATCAGAGTAACTCAAAAGTAGGATCGCTGGGCATTGAGAAACCCCCAGATCTAGGGTTTGCTCTGAGTTTCAACGAAACAGACAAAGTGAGAAGGGAAGGTTCTTGTTACCTAGCAGTGATATCTCTCGTTGCTTCAATTGGAGGACACTCTCGAGCAGATTGTGGGATCCTTGGAGTCGGCTATCTTCGCAATGGATCCTCCAATACTGGTCTCGTGGTTTGGTCGGCTTCTCCTGGACTCAAGATCTGGGAAAGGAGAGGAACAAAATATGGAATTCAGAAACTCAAGGAAAGATTTTACCAGGTTGAAGAACTTGAAGGCTGAAGTTGCTGAAATCAGGATTCTTCCGGTGGCCGATCTGACTTCCTCTTAGAGTTGCTGTAGATCTGCAGTATCTGGACTGGAGTCGGATGCTGGTGGTCGGCCTGGACTTGGAGATGGTGGCCGTGAGAAGGGAAATAGACTAGGGCTTGGTGGAAAGAGAAGGGTGATGGGTGGCTAGGGTTTGGGAGTGGAGTGGCTAACCTAGGGTTTGGGTTTTGGAGATCTCACACCTCCTCAAGGTTCCTGGGGAACCCGGATTTACTCCCTCACGGAGCTCAACACCTGGATGCAAGTGCGGAAGAGAGAAAACACAAAGTTTGCTCACAAAAAAATTGGTTTCATTCATCTGATTTTTTTCAACTTACAAGAGGGTTTAATTTATAATGCTTTACAAGGGAGAAGGGTTTCATATTTTCCCATGTGGGACTAAAGGAGGGGATCTCCAAATTAGGGCAAATCCCTTACATATGGTCGGCCAAAATACCAAAAATTAGGATTTGGGTTATAAATGGCAGGTAGATGGCGCCACCTTGCTTGGATTTTTCAAGAAAAATTTTCTTCCTTCCCTGGATGAACTCTTTTGGACTCCTCCTTTTCTTCCTCCCTAAGTCAAGGCTCTTCCCATCTTTGTTTTAGGTTTTTTTGGCAGGTAATGGGCGCCCCTTGATATGCTCTTTCAAGAGAAATTTCTTCCCTTCTTTGCTTGGATTTTCTTGGGAAAGTCTTGGCCGCCCCCTTGATTGGTGGTCTCTTGGTGGACTTCTCCTTATCTGGCGCATGAGAGAAGGAGGTTGCCATCTGTGGAGTGGGGACCAAAAGCTGCTGGATGTGGATATGGCATCCCCTGGACTGGGAGTGTGGCTGGGAGTGTGGTGTCCACTTGCCTGGTCTTGGAAGAAAGTGTAACATCCCATTTTGAAACCCTAGTCCACTACTGAGTCAACATGACTCAACAAAATAAAATGTAGGTAATGTAGACTCAAGCTAAATTGAGTTGATCTAGTCAACTCTTATTACAAACCAAAACCCTAATTCTTCAGGCAAGGTTAATCAGGGATCCCGATGGAGCTCTGAAGTCTTCTTCTGAGTCTGGTGCCCGCGCCAATTCTCCCAGGGTGGGAGGAACTCGACCCTGTCGAGTGTGGATCAAGTTGGCTCTGGTATCTCTCCAAGAGGTCTGGGACCAGCTCTTGTAACTCTTCTCGGGAGATCCAAGAGTCATCAGAATCTGGCCTTCCTAGCCAGCCGACCAGGTATCTTTGGTATCCTCGATTACGAGTAGAGATAACCTGATCATCCAGGATCTTTTCAATCTGCTCTTTCCTCACAGGCCAATTTGTTGGTGGACACACAGGGTCAGGTTCACTCTCAAGAGCAGGATTAGGTTCAAAAGCCTCACTGGGAATCACAGCTGGCTCCCTATACTCTACTAGGTCTGTAATGTTGAAAGTGGAGCTAATGCCTAGTTCTGGAGGCAACTCGAGCACATAGGCATTGGATCCTACTCTCTTTACCACTCTAAATGGTCCAGCTCCCCTAGCATGTAACTTTCTAACGGTTCCAGGAGGAAACCGTTCAGGCCTTAACCTAATCATTACATAGTCTCCTTCGTCAAAAGTTTTGACTCGCCTTTGAGAATCAGCCAATTTCTTATAAGTTTCATTACTTAAATTTATTTTGGCATGAATTTCTTTATGCAAGTCCTTTACATGCTATGCAAGTGCATCAAGAGACTTGTGTGTTTGGACTAATAGTGAAATCAGATCAAGTGGTGTGAGAGGCTTGTATCCTTGAACAATTTCAAAGGGGCTCTAGCCTATAGACCTATTGATCGAAACATTATATGCAAATTTAGCCCTGGGTAAATACAAATCCCAATTCCTGGTATTCTCACTCAATCAAAATCTGAGACAATGTCCTAAACTCGACTGACGATGCATTCCTAAAGAATGGACTTTATTCAAAGGAACCCTAGGTCTAAACCTAACAAACTACGGCTCTCTAGGTTTAACCTTGGGTCGGAGGATGGCATGCAGAGCATGAAAACTTATCATGGGTGCCTAGTAGGTGCCATAAGGTCTTCCAGAAGTAGGTGGCAAACCTAGTAGATTCTGACACATGATTCACTCTAAAGACTTCGACAAAGTATACTTGGATGGTGTAAGAAGCATTAGAAGTCCTAGAGAAAGGGAGGAGATATGAGGTGGAGTCTCGAATTACCTGTTGACTAAAGGTGGTGACCTGAAGGTTTGAATGGTGATCTATGAGTGTCAACTGGTCATCCTTACGAAAGGAAAAGTTTGCTACTCCCAGGAATGGATCATGAGATGGTTCGGGAAGTATCCTAGGACATGTGATTGCAACAGTTAAGGTTTGTTCTCTAAGCAAATAATGATCCACTTTCTTAAGAACTAGATTAGAGAATGATTCATGGAAGGGCCTATGGATGATGACCTCAAGACTTGAAATTTGACCTATGGGTGCGGAAAGGTATACTCTATAGAAGGGTAGGTTAGTCATGCGAAGGAAGGGGTCTGGGGCCATAAGGAGGACTTCTACAGGACTGGGTGAATCAATCCGCTCAAGACAAGGATGTTCAACTGAGATTACGGGAGAGACCTTAGTGGCTTGGCATGGGACAAGGTCCAATTGTAAGAGGCTTGATTCAGTCATCCTAAGGAGAGGATCTACCATAGGGTGGGCAAACTTAAACAGTTCAGTGCAAAGATCTTTAATTGGTACTTGGGGAATGACTGTCATTAGAGGGTACGAACTGATAGCTCGGGCTAACACTATGAGTTCTTCCTGGGGGTATTTGACTAAAGGAACCTTGTTCTCACAAATCTCTTGAATTTCTGAACTAGGTCCTACCACTTGGTTGCTTTCCAAGGTCTCCTCAGGTAAGGAACCAATAGTATCGATGTCACATTCTTCAAGTTCTTCCCCCTCATATTCATCAACTAGAGTCAAGCCAGCATCATATACTTCCTTGATGCCATCTTCAATGGGTTTCGAGTCAGTGGTAATCCGGTCAACTGATTCTGGGCTTGTCATACCTAACCATTCTTCCTCATTAGTAGGCTTGGGTTCTCCCACATTAATGTCATCCTTAGGATTCTTACCACTTAGCTGTGCACAAGCCAGTCCTATGCATGGGCACTGACTAGATTTATGGCCTCTTTCTCCACAAAACAAACATTCTTGAGATATAGGAACCTGGGTCACACTGGGTTTCAAGCTAGTAGAGACCTTACTTGGGCATGGGTATGGATCTAAATGGTTTGATCTAGAAGACTTGGGTTGTTGAGTGACTGGTCTAGAATATTGTAAGGACCTCTCATAGACACGATCCACACTATAGATATCATGGTTAGGCTTCCTAAGGTTATGCTCGGGATCACGGTATAAGGTCCTCCTAGGTTCCTGGCATGGGTGAGGTTGGGGCCTATTAAATTTTGGATCAGAGGTCCAATTTTGATGTCTACGTTTCTCAAGTACTTGGACTCGATCCCTAAACTGGGAAAAACCCTCATTCATGTCCTGACTCAATTTGGTCATACTTTCGGTAAGATTTCTAACCATGGCCTCTAAATCTGGTTGGGTTTGACTAGGTTGGTAGGGTACTCCATTCCGGGTAGACATGATGATGCAAGCAAGCACACAGAATGAGACTCAACTGAAATGACTACGGGCTAACTAGACCTAGAGCCCAAACTAGATGCCCAATCAGAGTGGCAAGCTAGCCTGTAGTAACTCAGGACTCAGCCAGGCAGGTGTAAGGGGAGTGTTAGGTCCCTGAATGCCAATCCTAGACACCAATCAGAGATTGGCCAGGTAGGCGGACCAACACACAAGCCCTCCGGGATGGAATCCCTGAACCACCATTCTAGACACTGAGTACAAAGCACACACAGAGTAACCAGACAAACTGACTCAACACTAGCCTTGACCCGACTTGTTGATGTCCCTAGCCCACTAGGGCAAATTAGGTCTAATCAATTTTTAGATTAAAGGCTTAGGTTCGAATGAGTGGGTGGTGGTTTTGGGCTAAGGAGAGGTTATCAACTCCTCCCCTTATCTTAGATGCTCAAATGCCCTTAAGATGAATTAAGAGATGAACACTCAAAAATAATTGGATTGCAGAACACAAAAATAGAGTTGCAGTAATTTAATTCTCAGAAATCCCACGGAAACCAATAAATCACAGGAAAATTATGCAAAATAGTTTCAATTATACTGGTTTCAGCAAAACAAAAATCACTGAATTTGGAGTTACCTGCAGTGATAAATAATTCCTACAACAGGGCAATTACGGGCTGAAAATAGAGCACTTCCCCGTTTACAATTCCTGCTACGAAGTTATAACCCAACGGATCCCCTACATGCCCTAGGAACACCCCGTGGAATGGGAAGAGGAGGTTTGCACCTCACTTCGTTCCTAGGACCGGACATCCTGGGGAGTCTACTTCGAGCAGACAAAGTAAAAAGAGAGAGACTCAAACAAGCAATCAAAACAGAAACCCTAGACAGGGCTCTGAAACCAAAAATGATGCAGTACGAAAGCTCTGATACCAAAAATGATGCAGAACGAAAGCTCTGATACCAAAATTGATGCAGAACGAAAGCTCTGATACCAAAAATGATGCAGAACAAAAGAGATGATGCGATGCGGAAGCAAATTAAAATTAACGTATTTTCTTTTTTTAAATATATTTTCAGAAGTCGGCTTTGACTCAAAGGAAAGATAAACTAATATTGAAAGAAACTAAGAAATGACAGAGAGCATAATTAAAAGGAGTGGATTATCAGAGTAACTCAAAAGTAGGATCGCTGGGCATTGAGAAACCCCCAGATCTAGGGTTTGCTCTGAGTTTCAACGAAACAGACAAAGTGAGAAGGGAAGGTTCTTGTTACCTAGCAGTGATATCTCTCGTTGCTTCAATTGGAGGACACTCTCGAGCAGATTGTGGGATCCTTGGAGTCGGCTATCTTCGCAATGGATCCTCCAATACTGGTCTCGTGGTTTGGTCGGCTTCTCCTGGACTCAAGATCTGGGAAAGGAGAGGAACAAAAGATGGAATTCAGAAACTCAAGGAAAGATTTTACCAGGTTGAAGAACTTGAAGGCTGAAGTTGCTGAAATCAGGATTCTTCCGGTGGCCGATCTAACTTCCTCTTAGAGTTGCTGTAGATCTGCAGTATCTGGACTGGAGTCGGATGCTGGTGGTCGGCCTGGACTTGGAGATGGTGGCCGTGAGAAGGGAAATAGACTAGGGCTTGGTGGAAAGAGAAGGGTGATGGGTGGCTAGGGTTTGGGAGTGGAGTGGCTAACCTAGGGTTTGGGTTTTGGAGATCTCACACCTCCTCAAGGTTCCTGGGGAACCCGGATTTACTCCCTCACGAAGCTCAACACCTGGATGCAAGTGCGGAAGAGAGAAAACACAAAGTTTGCTCACAAAAAAAATTGGTTTCATTCATCTGATTTTTTTCAACTTACAAGAGGGTTTAATTTATAATGCTTTACAAGGGAGAAGGGTTTCATATTTTCCCATGTGGGACTAAAGGAGGGGATCTCTAAATTAGGGCAAATCCCTTACATATGGTCGGCCAAAATACCAAAATTAGGATTTGGGTTATAAATGGCAGGTAGATGGCGCCACCTTGCTTGGATTTTTCAAGAAAAATTTTCTTCCTTCCCTGGATGAACTCTTTTGGACTCCTCCTTTTCTTCCTCCCTAAGTCAAGGCTCTTCCCATCTTTGTTTTAGGTTTTTTTGGCAGGTAATGGGCGCCCCTTGATATGCTCTTTCAAGAGAAATTTCTTCCCTTCTTTGCTTGGATTTTCTTGGGAAAGTCTTGGCCGCCCCCTTGATTGGTGGTCTCTTGGTGGACTTCTCCTTATCTGGCGCATGAGAGAAGGAGGTTGCCATCTGTGGAGTGGGGACCAAAAGCTGCTGGATGTGGATATGGCGCCCCCTGGACTGGGAGTGTGGCTGGGAGTGTGGTGTCCACTTGCCTGGTCTTGGAAGAAAGTGTAACATCCCATTTTGAAACCCTAGTCCACTACTGAGTCAACATGACTCAACAAAATAAAATGCAGGTAATGTAGACTCAAGCTAAATTGAGTTGATCTAGTCAACTCTTATTACAAACCAAAACCATAATTCTTCGGGCAAGGTTAATCAGGGATCCCGATGGAGCTCTGAAGTCTTCTTCTGAGTCTGGTGCCCGCACCAATGAAGGTACGTCCTAACAATGACTCTGGCAGGGTAGCTAATCTGGAGAGGATGTCAGCCCGGGCATTCTTTGCCCGAGGAATATGGGAGATTCTGAAGTATTGGATATTTGTCGTGGATGAACATACCTTATCCAAGTACCTCGCCATCATAGGATCCCATGCTTCGTACTCGCCAAAGACTTTGTCCACTACAAGCTAGGAATCATTGAAGACCTTCTATCTCTTGATGCCCAATTCGCAAGATATTCTTAACCCCATGAGGAGTGCCTTGTATTCTGCTTGATTATGGGTCGCCTTGAAGAGGATCTGTAGTGCATACTCTGTGAGTGGTGAGAATGAGTTCAGCTCCACTCCCTTTGGCGTTGGATGTGCCATCAAGTGGAGTACCCACATCATCTTCTATGAAGCTGGGTCCGACCCAGATTCAACCCATCGATCCTCTGACTCCAGATCTTCATCTACCCAAGTGCATTCCACCAGGAAATCTACAAGGACCTAGCCCTTCTGTGTCGATCACGGGTGGTAAGTGATCGAATTCATTAAGTTTTACCACCCACTTGGCCAGGCACCTAGAAGTATTAGGGTGGCTCAGAAGATCCCTCAAGGGTTGATCAGTGAGGATGGAGATGGGGGGCACTTGGAAGTAGGGCTTGAGGTGCTGCACAGACATTATTAATGCAAGAATAATTTTTTTGGATTGGGTGTACCTGGTTTCCACGTCGCGGAGCAGCTTACTGAAGGAGTCTTCTCTAGGCTCAAGCCTGGATAGCAGTGACGGGGAGGTGAGGAGCTTCTTCAACCCTTCGAATGCCTCTCGACACTCCTCGGTCCAAGCAAAGTCGTTCATCTTTCGCAACCCTTTATAGAATGGTTGACAGCACTCGACGGAGTGCGAGATGAAGCGACTTAATGTCACGATGTGTCCCATTAGGCACTGAACCTCCTTCTTGGAGATAAGATGTCTCATGTCGGCAATCGCCTGGATCTTCTCTGGATTGGCCTCTATTCCCCTCTAGGTGACCAGAAACCCCAGGAACTTTCCCACCACCATGCCAAATGCATACTTGACAGGATTCAACTTCATCTAGTAGAGACAGAGGTTACCAAAAACCTCTGCCAGGTCGGTAATGTGATCCGACTTTAGGCCACTCATGACGAGCATATCATCCACGTAAACTTACATGTTGCGGCTGATCTGATCTTTGAAGATCTTACTGGCCAAACGATGGTATGTGGCTCCCACGTTCTTGACACAAAATAGCATCATCTTGTAATAGTACGTACTTCTATCGATCATGAAGGCTGTGTGCTCCTCATCCTCCGGATGCATATGAATTTGATTATACCTGAAAAATGCATCCATGAAGCTGAGGAACCTATGACTCAAAGTCACATCCACTAGCTAGTCTATCTTTGGGGTGGGAAGCTATCCTTTGGACATGCTTAGTTAAGGTCAGTGTAGTCTACACAGATTCTCCACTTTTCAGAGGCTTTCCTGACCATCACCACATTGGCGAGCTAGTCCAGACACCTTACCTCTCAAATAAAGCTCGCCATAAGGAGTTTCTCAACTTCCTCATCGATCGCCTTCTATCACTCCGGGGTGAAGCTCCTTTTCTTTTACAGGATCGGGCGATGGTTAGGGTCGATTTTCAACCTGTGGGTGATCACTTCCAGAGGGATACCATGCATGTTAGCGGCAATCCAGGCGAAGATGTCTGCTTTGGCCCACAGGAAGCCAAGCAGACAGGATCTCTCTCCTTCAGGCAATAGGGCCCCAACATGTACAGTCCTCGAGGGATCCTCCCCCAAGGGGAAAGATAACAAGGGCTCAAATAGTCTACCCTTCGACTTCGGCTCCATCGAATTTAGTTGATTAATTGAGGGACTCAAACTAGCCCCTCGAGGTCCTGGGAGGGCCTGCAGGTAGTGCAGGACTGGCTAGCACGATCCTCTCATCACCCCAGTCCCCCACGGAGTCAGAAACTGAATGAGAAGATGCCTTGTGGAGATGGTAGCGTCGAGTAGATTGAGTTCGGGAAGCACTAAGATAGCATTGTAAGGTGAGGGAAGCCTCATAATGGTAAATATTGTCAGCACCGTACTTTACCGAGGTGGGGTCCTGGCAATTATTGGGAGTGTAATCTCTCCTTCCACCCCAACTGAATCTCCGGTAAAGCCTACTAGGGATGTGAACACCGGCTTTATTTGGTCAGCAGATAAATTCATCCTTGTGAATGCATCATAAAAAAGGATATCCGTTGAGTTTCTACTATCAACCATGATTCTTTTTACGGGATGCTTCGCTATCGTCATTTCAGCAATGATAGCATCATTATTTGGATTATCCACCCTAGCTGACCCTTATCCCATGCAGGGGAGTACATCATCACTCTCCTCTCTTGCCCTAGCCCTCTTCGGGGTTTTCCCTACCCCTAGGATATCATCACTATCAGCTTCTCAATGGGGCGATTGTCGATGGTGAGAGGTCGGGCTCTTCACTCCAGTCCATTGGGGGCGCCCCTCCCTCTACATACTTACTAAGGTAGCCATGCTTGATCATCTCTTCTATCTTCCTTTTCAAATGGCGGCATTTCTCAATGTCATGGCTATGATCCCGATGAAAATGGTAGTAACGGGACCTATCATGCCCAGTAAACGGCCTAGGGAGAGGAGGACGATGTAGGAAGTGCTCGACCTCGATCTCCATCAAGCTCTTTGCTCTTGGGGCAAGGAGAGGAGTGAACTTCTCTTCTTTGGTGGGGTTGATTCTAGGCCTCAGCCCCAGTCGCTGGACCAGCACCATCTTTTGAATTGGGGGAGCGGGTGCTTCCCTGATGGCCTACCTCTTTAGGGGCCTCCTGTCCAGCTCCCTCCTGGTGTGGTCAGCCTTTTTGGCATGGATGTACTTGTGCACCCGGAGGATCTCCGAATAATTCTTCAGAGGCTTCTTATCAAGGGAATAGCTGAAGCGAGAGCTCCACAACCCTCTCTTCAGGGCCAGCATCGCAACTAGCTCGTCGAGGTTGTAAATCTTCAGGGTGGAGGCCTTGAACTGGGACACATAGTCCTGGAAGGCTCTCGATGTTGCCCAGTTGGCCAACCTAAGAGGGGGTGGTGAATTGGATATTTAAAACTTTTTCACAAGTATGTACTCTTTTAGAAACTTAGTGTTTTGAGTGATGTGATTTAGATATGAAATGTGGAAGCAAGTAAGAAACACAATCAACACTAACACAAACACAAGAAATTTATAGTCGTTTGGAGCAACCCAGCTTCTACATCCACTACCTAAGGTATCACTTGGGATTTCTACTATATTCACCCTTGGAATACAGCCGATTTATTTTACACTGGGCTCACAAACCAAAACCCAATCTTTGTTTTACACCCGGATCACCAAGAACCCAATACAATGTTAGTTTTCCTGGGCTCACTAACAACCCAAACTTGGTTTTCAAAGGCTCACCAGAAACCTAAAACAATCTCCAAGTTACAACCCTTGATGTACTTGGAATAACTCAAATAAAAGAGTTAAAAATAGAGCAACACCAATGACAAACCAAATTTTGTTGAACGGATGCAGTTGATGTCCTTTGAAAAGCCTTCTTGATTGCTCCTTTAATGCTCTTCAAGGCTTTCAAACTTCTTCAATAAATGACTCAAGAATCGATGGGAAGTAGGTGAAGACTTGAGTGCTTTCATGAACGCTCTCTTGGATGTTTAATGTTTTTCTCTCAAAAGTTCATTCCTTTTTCAAAAAGTTCTACTAAACTTGTTTAAATCCCTTATTTATAGTCTCTTGAAATGATTCCAAGTAGATATGACTGTTGTAGAGCCTTGGGAATCAAAATACGACTGTTGGAGTACTTTTTAGATTCAAAAAATCAATTCTGGAACTAGTCGTCACATACCTGAAATAGGGATTCGAGTCGGCTTGGTTGGGTCGAGTCGGCTCGAATTCTTAGACATGTTGAAACTGCACCCTGGTTGAGTCAACTCTTCTCAGTCGAGTCTGCTCGCCTGACTGATTTTCTCAGAACTGATTTTTTCACACTCTAGAAGAGTCGGCTTTGTTGCACATGAGTCGGCTCGACTGTTTGACTTTAAAAAATTGAACATTTGATGCTCTGGATGAGTTGGCTCTAGTTCCTTCGAGTCGGCTCGAATGCCTATGTGCTAGAAACCTTTGTGCCATGCCATAATAATGAGTCGACTCTCTTGCTTGAGTCAGCTCGAGTGACTTAAGTCCAAAAGTGTCCAAACTTCTTCCAAAAGCTCCCAAGGATTTCCAAACTTCTTCTAGTCCTAATCTAAGTAATTTAAACATAAAGATTACATAGAGTTGCCTGTTTTACAAGAATATACAATTAAGTTATTTAGGGCTTTTAAATATTTGACCAATTTTTATGATTACATTGATTACTACATAGATTACTGAAATGTAGATAGAATGATTGTTCTTTGGACATATCCTATAAAAACTTCTCAAACATTTGAATGCATTAGTAACAAATACATGCTCCAATATTTTGTTATCATCAAAATCATTCCAAGGGTCAACAATCTCTCCCTTTTTAATGATGACAAAATACCGGGCATGGAATAACTTTACAGTTAAGTATATTTGAACACTTAAAGTATCAAAGTGACTTGTATATATGATTTAAATTGATAAGTATCAATATGTATCAAGAGTGTATCAGAATGTATCAATAAGTATCAGGACTTTTTTGTATCAGAGTCAATATTTGTCAAAATATATTAAAGCAATTATTTATCATCAAAAACTTTCTTTGCTTTAAAATGTAATGGAGGCGATTAACTATCAAAGTATATCAAAGCAAAATAAGTATCAAAAGCAATTAATTTCCATTAATTTAGCATCAAGAAAGTATCAGAGCTAATTGAGTATTAAAATGTATCAAAGCAAATTAATTTTCATGAATTTAGCATTAAAATGTATCAGAGCTATCATTAGTATTAAAATGTATCAGAGCTTAAAGCTAAAATTCATTAATTATCTTCCATGCATAAATAATTTCTCCCCCCTGACATGCATATTTTCATGAAGTTTTGAGTTTTCCATGTACATAAACATTACTCCCCCTTTTTGTCATAAAAAAGGTTCTTTAAGAATTCACTAAATTTTGAAATAGAGTAAGAATATTAACATGATTTGAGATAATTTCACCTTCTCTTTATAATTTGGATATTCTTATTAATATTTTCCTTTCTTTTGCAATGATAATTGTTTGATATTTCCTATCGAGTCCAAGCTATATACATCATAGAAAAGTTAAAACAGTGGAAAGATAATGACATTAAAACAAAGTGCACTCATGTATATATATATATATAAGCAAGTTCAATACAACCATTCAATACAACCAACAGAAACAAGATACAAAAGATACAACCATAAAGATCAAACAATATCTAATCATCTTCTTCCTCACTAGAGAAAAGACCTATTTCTAAGATAGTAGAAGAGACCTTAGTTTTCAAGGGTTTGTGCCTAAGATCTCTAAGTCTTGTTCTTGTAAAAGCTTTAGGTCTAGTGGATTTAGCTTTCAGTCTAGCTTTAGGTTTAGAAGGAGTAGGCTCAGTCTTGATGTCTCCAGAAAGCATGGGGTCATAAACAACAGGAGGTGGTGGTGGCTGTCCTAATGGTTTGGCATGAGGTGGTGGCTACCTTGGTATAGATGTGTGCTGTGAAGGTGGTTGCCAAGAAGTAGATGCACCATATGTAGACCGAACTCCAGTCACAAAGAGTAAGATAGTCCGAAGCTCAGACTCTACTCTTTGAACTCCCTGCTGTAGTTCATGAAGTGTAGTGGCCTACTCTCTGGAAAACAAGTTAGCTGCTCCTTGCAGTCTCCCAAAGTCAAAGCATAAGTCTCTGAGGTCTGTACAGTAGTCATCCTGAATCCGCTGCCTCATTTCTACAGACTCAACTCTACATGTCAACTCCCTTATCTCTGTTCGAAACTCCTCTAGGCCTCTCTCCAGTGTTTGGCAAAGATCGCCAAACATCTATCTGAAGGATCTCATTAGAGTCTCAGCGAATTGAGTGAGCTGCTCCAAGGAAAGACTAGACTGAGTGCCAGCTAAAGTCGATGGTACTGAATGAGCTGCTGGTGCTGCTGTTGGTGCTGGTGGAGTCCTGGGGTTATCGGTCTGTCAAGTCATCCCAGCCTATCCTTGGTCTCCTCATTTGTAGAATCCTCATCGCTGTCACCATAGTCACTGTCACTATCTCTATCAGACTCCTCTCTGATAGTGCCAGTAGCTACAGTCTCGTGCTCTGCCTCATCCTCATCTAAGGACTAGTGTACCACTCTTTAACCAGATGTCTTCTTGACCCAAACTCCTTCAACTTGGTGATATCTCATCCTATGTAGGGATTTCACCGAGTATCTATCAGTGTGGTGGAGTCGTCCATCCTCTCCGGTCAAGTCGATACCAAACTCCTGAAACAATAAAGTAAACATCATCTCGTACGGCAGACAGGCCTTCGCTCTCCTCGCTACATCTCGTATCTCGGTGAGCATAATGAACGGTGGATTGAGGGCCTCCCCCTCAATCATACATCTCATAAATGTCATATCATGTTTGCTTACCCAATCAAAGTGACCTATCCTGGGCAAAAAGATCCAGCTGATGATGTTGTGCAAAAGCCTCATTTCTAGGGATAGTATATTGGCATGCACATTAGTGATTCCTCCTACATCCCTTCTTTACAAAATAAGTCTTAAAGTCTTATGTTTCTCTTTCAAATTCAAGTGAAATTTTTCACTATTGGGAATGTGCAAAACTTGACTTATCCTAGATTCATCAACAATCATTTTTACTCCCTTGACAGTTGATTCCACACTGTTTTCATCAAATGATAAATTTTTAAAGAAATTTCTGACTAGGCTAGGGTATGTAGGAATATTTAAGGAACAAAAATATACCTAGCCTTGATTCTCTATCCACTCATCGATTTTGAAGCCTTGGTTTTCAAGAAAAGAGAAATCTACTTTTCTATCGCAAGTCATAGGTCAGTTACCCATGGGGATGACTTTCCTTGCAGGTGCCGGAGACATATTTCTTGGTTCTTCTTGCTCTTCAACCCAAGACGGCTCATCCTCATGCCTTTTGGATATTCTTTCTTATTGGATAGAGATCGGATCCGCACGCCTCGATCTCTTGGCAACTGCTTTCTTTGGAGCCATTAGGATGAAATCTAAGGGAGCAAATTGAGAAATCAAGTGGTCCTAGGAAGGAAAGGGAAGTGGTCCCCTAGGGTTTTTACCAAATAGTGAAAAGGGTAAAGTGAAAGAATTTTGGGGCAAATGGCTTTATAACAGTGTCTGACATTTGAGTTGACTTGACTCCTGCTCAAGTTGGCTCAAGCCAAAACACAGGAAATGGCTCTAAAAGCTTTAAAAAAGGTGTCTATGCCCTAAATATACTCTAGATAAGGTGGTTAGTAACCTTAGATTGGTAATGGAAGTTATCTAGAAAATTTTTCCTTAATTTTGAAGAAATTGGATCAAAAATTCTAAAATAGGCCACACAAACCTAATTCTCCTATAATTATTCTAAATCTATCTTCATTAAGTGGCTTAGTAAAGATATCAGCTAATTGATTTTCAGTTTGAACAAATTTAAGTCAATATTACCATTTTGTACATGATCTCTAATGAAATGATGTCTAATTTCTATGTGCTTTGTCCTAGAATGCTGAATTGGATTCTTTGTCAAATTAATAGCAATCTTGTTATCACATTTGATAGGAACTTTAGTTTGAATAACACCATAATCTTCTAGTTGTTGCTTAATCCAAAGCACTTGTGCACAACAACTCCCTGCAGCCACATACTCTGCCTTAGCAGTAGACAGTGCTACAGAGTTTTATTTCTTACTATGCCATGAAATTAAGTTCAACCCTAGAAATTGACAAGTACCACTAGTACTTTTTCTATCAATTTTACATCCACCATAATCAGCATCAGAAAAATCAATTAAATTCAATAAAGATTGCTTAGAATATCATAGACCTAGACTACTTGTTCCTTTTAGATATCTTATGATTCTTTTAACAGCAAGTATATGTTATTCTTTTGGATTTGATTGAAATCTAGCACATATACATATACTAAACAAGATATCAGGTCTACTAGCAGTTAAATACAACAATGATTTAATCATACCTCGATAGAATTTTTGATCAACATTATTTCCATGTTCATCCTTGTCAAGTCTGCTGGTGGGGCTCATGGGTGTGCCAATTTCTTTGACTGACTCCATACCAAACTTCTTAATGATCTCCTTGATGTACTTCACTTGGTTAATAAATATTTCTTCTTTTACTTGCTTAATTTGGAGTCTAAGGAAATAGGTTAGTTCACCCATCAAGATCATTTCTAATTCATCCTGTATAAGCTTGCAAATTCTCTACACAAATTTTTATTAGTTGCACCAAAAATTATATCATCTATATAAATTTGTATAACTAACATATCATTTTCTTTTCTTTTAATGAATAGAGTGGTGTCTACATTATCTCTGATAAAATCTTTTTTAAGCAAGAACTTACTTAATCTATCATACCATGCTCTAAGTGCTTGTTTTAAACCATATATGCTTTATTAAGTTTAAAAACATGATTTGGAAGAGCATGATTTTCAAATTCTGGTGGTTGTTCTACAAAAACTTCTTCTAAAATGAAACCATTCAAAAATGCACTTTTTATATCTACTTGAAATAATTTGAAATTCATGTAGCAAGCGAATGCAAGTAACAATCTAATAGCTTCTAATCTAGCTACCGGTGTATAGGTTTCATCAAAATCTATTCCTTCTTCCTGATTATATCCTTTGGTCACTAATCTAGCTTTATTTCTAATTACATTTTCTTTTTCATCTATCTTATTTCTATAAACCCATTTAGTGTCTATAACAGGATGATTAGAAGGTTATTCACTAAAGTCCAAACATTATTTCTTTGAAATTGATTTAATTCTTTATGCATGGCCATCATCCAATTTGGGTCATTTTCTGCTTCTTCTATGCTATTTGGTTCTACTTGTGAAATAAATGCTAGATAATCATGTGCATCTCTAAGTGATGCCTAGTTCTAACTTCTTATGAGGGATCACCAATAATTAAATCTTTATGATATGATGTTACATACCTCCATTCCTTTGGTAAATCACCATGATCTTTGTTTACTATTTCTTCTTTTTCTTCCACTTGTTTGTCCTTTAGACTCATGTCCACCATAGCTTTGTCGATTGTACCTGCATCATTATCAATACACTCTTCTTTTTTAGAAGGTGAGGAGTTAGATTCATCAAATATAACATCAACCAATTATTTAACAATCAATATCTTTTATTAAATACTCTATATGCTTTGCTAGAAGTAGAATAATCGAGAAATATTGCTTCATCAGATTTAGCATCAAATTTTCAAGATTATCCTTTCCATTGTTAAGTACAAAGCATTTGCAACTAAATACATGAAAATAATTTATACTTAGTTTTCTATCATTCCAAAGTTTATAGGGGGTTTTCTTTAAAATAGGTTTAATTAAAACATGGTTCAAAATATAACAGACGGTGTCACAGTTTCTGCCCAAAAGTACCTTGAAAGATTGCCTTCATATAACATAGCTCAGGCCATCTCTTCTAATGTCCTATTTTTTCTCTCTACAACACCATTTTGTTGTGACATTCTAGGAACAGAGAAGTTGTGATCAATGTTGTACTCAGTACAATATTCTTCAAAATATTGATTTTTCATATTTTGTGCTGTGATCACTTCTAATAAAAATAACTGAATGATTTTTCTAATTTGAAACTTTCTTGTGAAATTTTTAAAATACTTTGAAAGCTTCATCTTTATATGCAATAAACAATATCCATGTAAATCTTGATAAATCAATTACTATCACAAGTCCATATTTCATACCTCCTAGGTTTGTGGTCCTAGTTGGTCCAAATAGATCCATGTGTAGTAGTTTTAAAAGTCTAGAAGTTGAAACCATATTTTCATATCAAAACTCTCTTTAGTTTATTTACCAAATTGGCATGCATCGCAAACATGTTCAAAATAAATTTTGAATTTAGGTAAACCTCTAACTAGATTTTTGAAAATTAATTTAGCTAAAATATGCATGCTAGCATGACCTAATCTTCTATGCCATAGTAGGCTAGATTCCTTAGTTTTAGCATTCATTACCATAAGATTTGTACTACTAGATATGGCTAGATCATTCAAATCTATCATATAAATATTTTCAAGTCTATGACCAACAAACTTAGTACTAGAATCATGAGAACTAGTTACTATACACATTGAAGATTCAAAGACAACCTTGAAGCCTCTATGATATAATTGACTTATACTTAACAAATTATGCTTCAACTTGTCTACTAGCAATATATTTTCAATGAATGTAGAAGGGGTAATTATAATCTTACCAATGCCAATGATCTTTCACTTACCGTTGTCACCAAAAGTGACCATTCCTCCATCTTTCATTTCTAAGGTGATGAATTATTCTTTGTCACCCGTCATATATCTTGAACAGCCGCTGTCCAGATACCATCTTTTCTTTGAATTCTTGGCTACAAGACTTCCTCGTCTTTGAGTCCCATAAGATAAATATTTGCAGTTTTGGATGTCTCTTCCTCTTTATTTGATGTAGACTCGTCGCTGTCACTCCACATCGCAACCATCGCTTTCTTCTTCTTCTTTCTGAATCTTTTCTTTAATGTAGAGAAATCTAATCGGAAGTGCCTTGGTTTCTTGCACTTATAGCAGATAGGCTGTTGCTCTTTATCTCTTTCCTTTTCTTTTTCTTTTTCTTTACTGTATTCCCCTTTTCTATAGTTTTTCCTCCAATGTCTTGACTTTTTTCTGCCCATAAATTTCTTGAATTTTCTCATGACTAAAGCAATATCATCGTCTTCATGTTCATCTTCATCTGAGGAAGGGCTTTCTTCTTCTTATTTCTTAAGTTCAGCTATAGCTTTGAAAGCTATTGACCTTTTCTTCTTGATATCATCCTCACTGTGGTATTGCATTGTAAGCTTGTGAGTGATCAAGGAACCCAGTAGCTCATCTAATGGGAGTGTGTTGAGGTCCTTGGCCTCTTGAATTGTAGTAACCTTCGAATTCCATCTATCCGATAAAGATCTTAAAATTTTTTGCACAAGATCAACATTTGAATATATCCTACCAAGACTCTTTAAACTGTTAATAATATCTGTAAATCTTGAGAACATGGTAGATATAGTCTCGTTCGGTTTCATTTTAAATAACTCATAATTATGAACAAGAATATTGATTTTACAAGTTTTGACTTGGGAGGTTCGTTCATAGGTTACTTCAAGTTTATCCCAAATTTCCTTTGCAAACATGCAAGTAGAAATCCAGTTAAACTCATTAGCATCCAAAGCACAGTACAAAGATTCATGGCTTTGGCATTGAATTCACCCATCTTCATGTCATGTTCATCCCATTCCTCTTCAGGTTTTGGGATGTCTATGCCATCAACCTTTTTTATGAGTGTGTGAGGTCCTTTTAAAATAACTTTTCATAATTAAAAATCTACTGCTTGAATGTAAATTTTCATTCATGCTTTTCAATAGGTATAATTTATGCCAATGAAAAGTGGAGGCCTATTTCTAGATTGCCTTCGACCAAAGAGGTACTCATAGGCTTTGCCATAGATCTTTTCTCTAGAAAAATAAATTATAGAGGCACTGCTCTGATACTAGTTGCCCAATTGGCCAACCCAAAGGGGGGGTGAATTGGGTATTTAAAACTTTTTCATAAGTATGTGCTCTTTTAGAAACTAATGTAGTGAGTGATGTGATTTATATATGAAATGCGGAAGCAAGTAAGAAACACAGTCAACACAAGCATAAACACAAGCAATTTATAATGGTTCAAAATAACCCAACTCCTACATCCACTAACCAAGGTACCACTTGAGATTTTCATTATATTCACCCACAGAATACAGTCGGTTTGTTTTACACCGAACTCACAAACCAAAACCCAATCTTGGTTTTACACCAAGATCACCAAGAACCCAATACAATGTTAGTTTTTCCAGGCTCACTAACAACCCAAACTTAGTTTTCAAAGGCTCACCAAAATCTAAAACAATCTCTAAGTTACAGCCCCTACTGTACTTGGAACAACTCAAATAAAAGAGTTAAAAATAGAGCAACACTAATGATAAACCAAACTTTGTCGAATGGTTGCAGTTGATGTCCTTTGAGAAGCCTTCTTGATTGCTCCTTTAATGCTCTTCAAGGCTTTCAAACTTCTTCAATAAATTACTCAAAATTTTGATGGAAAGTAGGTGAAGACTTGATTGCTTTCTTGAATACTCTCTTGGATGTTTAATGTTCTTCTCTCAAAAGTTCATTCCTTTTTCAAAAAGTTCTTCTAAACTTATTTAAATCCCTTATTTATGGTCTCTTGAACTGATCCCAGGTAGATATGACCATTGTAGAGCCTTGGGAGTCGAAATATGATTGTTGAAACACTTTTTAGATTCAAAAAATCAATTCTGGAACTAGCTGTTATGCACCTGAAACAGGAATTCGAGTCAGCTCGGTTGGGACGAGTTGGCTTGGATTCTTAGACATGTTGAAACTACACTCTGATCGAGTTGGCTCTTTTCAATCGAGTCGGCTTGCCTGATTGATTTTCTCAGAACTGATTTTTTCACACTCTAGAAGAGTCAGCTCGGTTGCACATGAGTTGGATCGATTGTCTGACTTCAGAAAATTGAACATTTGATACTCTGGACGAGTCGACTCTAATTCCTTTGAGTCGGCTTGGATGTCTGCATGCCAAAATCTGTGTGCCATGCCAGAACAATGGGTTGGCTCTCTTACTTGAGTTGGCTCAAGTGACTTAAGTCCAAAAGTATCCAAACTTCTTTCAAAAGCTTCCAAGGATTTCCAAACTTCTTCCAATCCTAATCTAAGTAATTTAAACATAAAGATTACATAGAATTTCCCTTTTTACAAGAATATACAATTAAGTTATTTAGGGCTTTCAATATTTGACCACTTTTTATAATTACATTGATTTACTATATAGATTACTAAAATGTAGATAGAATGATTGTTCTTTTGACACATACTACAAAAACTTCTCAAACATTCAAATGCATTAGTAACAAATACATTCTCCAATATGTTGTAATCATCAAAGTCATTCCAGGGGTCAACACTCGATCCTGCTGTCAGATTGAGAAGAGGCTGTCGATCTCAAGTGGTACCTTTTGGCATGCATTGAAATGCACTACGAACTTCCTCTCCAGCTGGAAAAAGGAATCGATACTCTCGAACTCAAGTCTAGAGAACCAGACTCGGGCAGCCTTCCATAGGGTAACCAGGAAGATGATACAGAGGAGAGCATCAGTAGCTCCCTGGATCCTCATAAGGGCCTTGTAGCTTTCTAGGTGGTCTAGGGGATTGATCGTCCCGTCGTAGGGATTGACTTATGGCAAATGGAATCGGCTAGGGATCGGTTCCTCTTGGAGTCTTTGGAAGAAAGGAGGATGGGTGTCGTAACCTGCGGGCTCGCTGGGAGAGCCCTAAGCTTCTACAAACTGACGGGCTTGGTCCACTGGCTTGCATTCATGCTCCTCGAGGTGCTTCTCCACTCGATAGTGGATGGCCTCATTAGTGGACCCCTCAGCAAAGAATGTCGGGGGTGAAGGAGGGTTGAAGTAGAGGAACTCTCATCCAAGTTTCTGGCCATGCCAGCATCGCTGGTGCGAGGGCGCGCCATGGTCAGAGATTGGGAAGCGGCTCTCCCAGCCGGTTGGATCATGCTGCAACTTCCTCCCGACCATTCGATGGGCTCCTTGCAGGTGGAAGCTCACATGCACTGGCCCCTCCTGGAAGGATCACAGGCTGGTGCGGGATCAGCGATGCGGGCCGTGGGGGTTCCTGGTTGCGATTGGGTCTCCATGGATCCATGCCTCTAATGAAGCTGATGCATCACCGTAGCTAGGGCATGAATTTTCTGAGCTAGTGCGGTGATCTGGGGGTCCACCGGAGGAGGCAGTGGCAGAGCAGGAAGCTCCCTATCTAGGCACTGGTCGTCATGGTGGGAGGGTTCTCCCGCATGACTGGTGGAGACTTCGCGTGCTCATGTGGTCAACATCAGGCCATGGGTTTCCATGGATGCCTTTCCAGTGATGGGGGACCTGGTATCAAACCAATCAATCCTTCTGCTCTCCCTACCTGGCATGCCAATTTGATGCCGCCAAGATCACCATGGCCTATAGCTCTGATGCGTCGAGTTTCCACGGGGCACTTGGTCCTCTCTTCCGATCAACTCTTTGGTGGGCTGACTTGCAAAATAGAGGAGACCCGAGCTGGGGGTTCTAGTAGGGATACTCCGATGATCAAGTTAGTGGGATGATCGAGGGAAATAGAACCTCTATGGTGGAGAGCTTGGGGACTCTCCACGTAGAGGGTGAAAAATGAAACGGAGATGGGTTGAGAGAAACGAGAGAGCTTGGGAGGTTCACTCGAGTGATTCCTTGCCCCTTTGCCCCCTCTATTTGCTTACTTACCTCCTTACTTACCTCTCCTCTCTGATTTTATATGCATATGGCAGCCTAGACCAGGTCTAGGGCTTCTTTCAGGTGTCTGTTTCCAAGTTTCTTTTCTGGAGGGGTTTTTGGTCACTCATTGTCATCCTTCTATCAGGCTAGCCTTACCCTTCTGATGGTGAAACTTCCCATGGGAGGGGTGGGTGCTGTGCCACTAAGCCCTAAGCTACGGTGGTGCATTCCTATTATGGGGGGAATCATTGGAGTGTTGTAGGGCCTGGGGCCTTAATGAATTACCCTTCTTGGAAAGGTTTAGGTTTTTGTATCATGGGGGGTTGTAGGTTATGTAGGTGGTGCATTGCAGAGCCTGTATTTGTGACAGGACATGTGCCACCTCCCGAAGGTCATGGATGGCTAGATCCCTCTTTGTCATGATTTGAATCTTTGTTGATCCTCCTTCCCCTCATGCCGTTGGCAGGAACTATGACCTCGGCAGGAGGGCTTGCCTTGGCAGTATGAGCACGACCCCGGCCAGGAGCTGACCTCAGATGGAGGGCTCACCCTATGAGCATGACCCCGGCTAGGAGCTGACCTCGATAGGAGGGCTTTTCTTGGTAGCATGAGCACGACCCCAGCCAGGAGATAACCTTAGATGGAGGGCTCGCCCTATGAGCATGACCTCGATTGGGAGCTAACCTCGGTAGGAGGTCTCACCTTCATAGCATGAGCATGACCCCGGCTGGGAGCTACCTCAGATGGAGGGCTCGCCTTATGAGCATCACCCCGACTGGGAGCTGACCTCGACAGGAGGGCTCGCCTTATGAGCATGACCTCGATCGGGAGTTGACCTCGGACGGAGGGCTCACCCTATGAGCATGACCTCGACTAGGAGCTGACCTCAGATGGAGGGCTTGTCCTGTGAGCACGACCCCGACTGAGAGCTGACCTCGGTAGGAGGGCTCGCCTTGGCTCCTTACTTGGCCACTGTGTCCAGATGGCTGGGCTTTCACTAGCATGGCCACCAGCAAGACTCCATATCAGTAAATGTACCATATCAAATAGAATTTATTTACCTCCTATATCTTATACAATGTTTGCTCGAGAAAAAGATAATTTTATGATAGTATTAAAAAATATTAAAGTACATGATGGAATGCATCAAACATTTCAAGGTGTGTATATCTTAAAGACTAAAAAAATTCTAATCTTAAAAGTCATGATGGTCAAATATTGATGCAAAATATCTTTCCAATAGCTTCAAGATCATCAATGCCTAAACAAGTTATTTTAGTTATAATTTGGTTATTATCATTCTTTAAGGCATTATGTTTAAAAGTTATTAATCCTGGAGAGCTTGATCAGTTGGAGCTTGATGTTACGGTTACACTTTATCAAGTGGAGAAGATTTTTCCTTCTATATTTTTTGCTATTATGGTACATCTACTCATTCTCTTAGCTTTGAAAGTCAAGCTTGGTGGACCGGTACACTATAGATAGATGTATCCTATTAAGAGATATTGTTATCAATTTTTAATCTTTATATATTTTTAGTAAAAGTAGCATCATAATGAGGTGTAAACAAATTTTAAATTCTTGTATGTATCTTGTATGACTAAAAGATTATCTATGAAACAGAGCTTATTTGGAGGACTCGATTACTGAAGGATATATTGCTGAAGAGTGTTTGACATTTTGTTCAAGATATCTTCAAGGTGTAGGATTGTATTTAATAAATCTCAATGGCATAGTAATTTCATAGACAATACAGAATTATATAAGTTTTCTACTACTGGTAGAATAATGAAAAAAGTGAAAGTATTGTACTTAATTAGAAATCTATGATACAAGCACATCGTTATGTGTTACTTCATAATGATATAATATTTGACCATTATAGGTTAGTATATTTAAGGCATTTCAAGTTTAAATATCATATCTTATTTAATGTTCTAAATAAACAATGTGTTTTTTATGCAACAAATTTTTAATGTCTCAGTGACAAGCCAATCATAGCATTTGACCTAATATAAAGATTAAGCAGTGATGGTTAGTCGAGTTATTTCCTATATGGCTTTCAAAACAAGTTTGATATATATTTAAAGAATATATGGATAGATTTAATATCGAATAACTTGTTAATATTTTTTATTATTTTTTAGGTATCAATGATAATGGAGAGAAATTATTTAAAAGAATTAATAGCTCTGGCTCGAGGACCTAACAAAATTATCAATAGATATAATGGTTTTAGAATAAATGATTTTAAATTTCATACTAAAGATTGTGAGAAATTTAGAAAAATACAGAATAGCAATGTTATGGTGGAAGCAAATAAAAAAATTTATTATGGTGTACTTAAAGATATTTATGAATTAGATTATTATGGAATGTTTGAAGTAATATTACTTAGATGTGATTAGGTAGATATAAATTCATCAAGGGGTTTGAAACAAGATGCAAATGGATTTACACTTATAAATTTTACAAAGTTGATGCCTACTGGTGTTTTATTGAAGGATGATTTATTCATTTTTTCTTCTCAAGCTCGTCAAGTATTTTTGTACAAGATGCAAAAGATAAAGATTGGGCTACTATTGTTAAAATAAAACCTAAGGACTTATATGATATGAAAAAGTAGCTAGAAAATAATCAAGACGATGATATTTATATGCATTCTATGCTATTCAATTTTGTACTAGTTGATAACGTATATGCTACAGTATCTTTGGTTAGGATGGAATTTGAAAGAAATGCTATTGCTTGATTCTTATTGGTATTAAATTTTTATAATGAATGCAATTTGTAGTAATTATTCTATTAAATTAATATTTATGTTTACTGATTTCGACTCTGATGTAAATGATAGGTGACATTATATCATGCTTACAACGATTTAATGGTATGTAGTTCAAGAACTTACGGATAGAGATCGGTACTTCTTCTTCAGCATAATAGGTTGAAGCCAGTCCTTCAGCACAACTAGCTAAGGCTGATACTTCTTCTTCGTCACAATAGGTTGATGCCAGTCCTTATTCTTCAGTAATGGAGGCTACGGCCGGTCCTTCCCCACAGCTATCTGCTATAGGTCCATCATCCTCGGGGCAGCATGATCCTCTTGTTAATATAGTAGATGATGAGCTATACATTCAGAATAATTTATTTTTTATTTGGTTTGATAAAATTTTATTACACTTCTTACTGTAGTTTACTTATATTTTTGTTTTGCAAATGGATCTAGAAGGGTTAGACCCAAATGTGAGCCCACGATAGTATGGGATGTGTGACACATATGCGAGGGTGAGAAGATAGTGGTTGAGTGTAATAAGCTGTGAAAGTCAATTAAAAAAGCTACCAGTTTATTGACTCATTTTTAAGGATAGTTGCTCGGAGGCATCAGCTTTGTCTATTGAGTTATGCAAAATGGAATGGCATGCTTCCGACCTATAAAGTTGAGCTTCTATGAGTTGTGTAGGTAAAAAATTGAATCTAAATATTTTTATTTTGCATGATTGACATATTATGTTCTGTTTTATATTCTTTCAGAAACAAACTTTGTATCAACATGGTATTAAATGATGGCCTGAAAAACTTTTTTTATTTTTTTTGTATATACATGATTATTTCTAACATTTACTTGACTTAACATTTATTTTCTTTTGCAGTCCAAGTTTATACTCCCTCCATCCTCTCATGATTTTGTATTGAAGTCTTAATTGAAAATAGAAAGAATATAAAGCATAATTGAAGATGAAGTACAAGTTGCCGGGTATGACTGAAGAGTACGAAGTTAGTACTTGTCCTCCTAATGTACCTCATCATCAGTGGATGGAGTTGGTTTATTATTGGATCTCCAAGAGGGGATAGGTATCTTGTAATTCAATCTTTTATGTAACTTTATCAAAATATTTGATTTATATTATACATTATCATATATATACTTTACATTTAGGATATAATAAGTTATTTATTTAATTTTGCAGACATATTCTAATATTGATAGAGCTGCACGAGCAGCTCTGTCTATTCCCTATACATCGGGATACAAGAGTTATGCGCGAGTCAGACAGGAGTTTGTATGTTCCTTTAACTATAAACTTATATTTTTTATATTAAATTATTTATAGATTTTAATGAAACTAATATTATGTATCGTGGATAATGTATATATCATGATACTTAAACATTTTTCAAAATTGTTAGAATTATTTGCTTAAAATTATAATTTTTTCTATAGATGGATGAGCATGGGATGAAACCTGGTGAGGTGGAGTTTTACCGGATGACTCATATTTACCGTGATGGTACTTTTATCAGAGATAAGTCGATAGACTTATATGTAATTATTTATTATAATTTATTACATGCAATGATTTTAGTTTGATTTTGTTAGTCATTAAAATCTAACAATTTTTTCTAAATTAATACAGAAAAGAGCTATATCTCTTATTACCGAGTATATCGATGAGTCTGTAGCATCTATGTAGAGTAGTTACATCGAGACTAAGATATTTATGGAGCTAATGAGACCGGAGCACCATGGTCGAGTAAGAGGTTATGGAGTTAGAGTCATCCCCACTCAGTTATCTGTGGTGAGTATGTATACTCGTGATGCTATACATGGTGCTTAGGATGCACGTATTTGCAAACTTAAGGAGGAGATAGAGATGCGGCAGAGTCGTACTGCCGATAGAGTAGCGATGGAGACCATGAGAGAGCACTTTGAGCGACTTACATCTATTGTAAAGATGCTTGTTCCACATCAGGTAAATACATATATATATATATATATATATATATATATATATATATATATATATATATATATATATTTATATATTTATATTTATATTAGATCAATGATATATATAATATATTGTCATACATAGTTTTGTAATTTAAATATTTTAAATTTTCTTATAGGCTCTTAGAGCATCAAATCCTCACGAACAGGATGACAACCTTTCTCCTACGGATCATTGACCTCGACTTTTTTTATTTTATCCATATATTTCATGTATTTTTTTTATTTTGTTAAACTTTGGATTGTAATAAACTTACTTATATTGGATTGTAATCAATTTTATATTTAGATTTTCAATTTGGATGTATTGAAATATACATATGCATTGTGACTTTATGTTTGTTATGATTTCATAAAACATGTTCAAAAAAAAATTGTATAGATTTTGTATTTGAAATTATTTATTTTTTTAAAAAATAATATATCTATCGATGCTTTAAAGTATCGACATATAATATTATTTCAAATATTTTAAAATGTAGGAAAATTTCATTTAGCGATGCTTTAAAGCATCAAAAAATGGTATCTTGCTAATGCTTTTAAAAAGTGTCAGCAAAATATCTATCAATTTTGATGTTTTAAAGTCTCAGTAATTTAAAATTTTTTGATGTTTTAAAGCATCAGGATACTTTCTCGATGCTTTTTAAAAGCATCGACAAAAATCTTTTCCACTCCATCATTGTTGATATTTTTTTGATGCTTTTTAAAGTATCGAAAAGTTTTTTGCCAACACTTATTAGCATCAGAATAGATTTTTTTTAGCATTGCCTTTTATGTTGTAGTGTTGGCTGTCAAGATGATTCTCATTCCCAAGATATGTATCCAATTTTGAGAGTCTGGTAACTACTCTGCTAGCATGTTTTAGATGCAAAAATTAACCGATTAAATGTTAGAAATTCAAACCTTTAAGAAAGACCCTTCATTTAGCGCTCCAAATTGTAAATAATTTACTCTTAGTTAGCTAACAAAGTATTATACTTTGACATACCAGAAGGATGTCCAGATTTCTTTGCATTGGTGATACGGATGGAGATAGCATCATCTTTACTTTTGACTGAACACCTAATCCTCTGGTATATATATCCGGCTAGAGGGAAACATCAGAATTCTTATTAAAGTTTCTAAAAATCTATCACCAGAAACATCTTTCTAGGTCATCAAAATCTATACAATTAAGAACTTATCATGTGATGAACGGATGGCCGATTTCTTTCCCTGGGAAAACAACTTGCTCCCCGTGGTTCAAAAGTTCACTAAAAAGAGTAAAGCCCCCGTTATTAAATTTCCCTAACGGGAGAAGCATATAGACTTTATCCAAATCATATCCAACTTTGTCCTCAGCATCTAAATTTTAGAGAAGTTAATTTTGTGACTTGAATAATTCATTAAATTTAAAAGAGCGTGTAGAATTACGAAAGTGCCGGTGTACTATTATACAAAACATTATACGGTCTTCTTTAGAATATATAAATCCTGCAAGGCAGTCGGCAGCATATCCTTCGTTAGCAAAATCAAATCAAACTGATTTGAAACTTGACTACTCATCTCTAAAACAATCTCAAGAAACAGTTGATTTGAAGCTTGACAATTCTTCTCTAAAAAGAATCTTAATAAACAATTTGCATTGGGAGTCTAACAAGGTCATGCCTTGTAAAGAATCAGTAGATTCTATCAAAGATACCTCAAGAATTAGTAGACTCTATCAAAGATACCTCAATAGCTGAGAAACTCGATTGAGAGAGCATAGATCCCTTCGGGTACCGCACCATTGCAATATGAAGTTCTCGCAAAACCATCTTTCTACTTGTGACTCGGTTTGGCCCATCTCGACATGTCCAAGCCCAATATGGACTGACCTGCCTGCTACTTTCTTCCCACAACATTCTCCTCCGTTTTTAGAGGGCACACCTTCTGCTGTACCAAGGATCTTGCTTTTATCCTTGCCTTCTTGTTACCTCAGTGTCAGATCCAGCAGAACCACCATCCTCCCTCGGGCGGCGATGGAAACACCCCGATAGGTAGGTGCCACTTGCGGCACCATCAATCTTCATGATTAGCACGATGAATATAATATATTACCATCGTGCATCCTTCCACAAGGCATCCATAACTGTCACATCCCGAATCTAATACCTGGATCGGCTACGCGACCGGTCACACAATCCTAAATATTATCTTAGGGATCATACCAGGCCTAACCTTCAATTCAATATCCAAATAGTGGTAAGGAACAAATTTCACTAATTATTTATTGATTCCAAGAATATTTTTTCATAAAATTCAACTAAAATTTCATATAAACTCAGATATCAACACCTAAACCCTAGCTCCTCACTAACTGATCTCAAAACCTGCTTGATTTTCCAGATCTGCAACAAAAACATAGGAAAGTAGGGGGTGAGCTATACAGGCTCAGTAAGTTATCATTACCTCCAGTATACATATACAAATATGACATTAACAAATAGCAAGCACAAACACACCATACAACAAGATGTCCATCAATAAAATAATATATATCTAACAACATGATGCAAATATGTATACTTAATCTCAACTGACACCGATACGACTATGGATGGCTAACCATTTACTTTACTCTCCTAGTCCCTTTGACTATGGCTACGATCAGCCCGTGGCTCGTCCTATAAAAGACTAGATCATGTCTTACATATTGAAACCGGTCATGTGCTAGTGATCGTCCCATTGGAGGCCCACAAGGAAAACTAGCTCTGAGTATCACACAAGAAACATGCATCCTCTGCATGTGCCTGTCATGCATGGCTAAAATAAGGCAACTAGCTCCTGACTGACATACCGCTCATCGGTCATGTGCCAGCGATCGCCCTGCTGGAGGCCCACAAGGTAAACTAGCTCCTCGTGTGATCATAGTCGGACTAGAGAGCGACAACACCAACACAATGCACCTACACCAACACAATGCATACACCTAATGCAATCCAAAGCAAATTAAAATATATTACACGCATTTAATATTTCATAAATACGTAACAAATTTAGCATATAATATTAGAAGTCAAGATAACTTACCAAAGAGCATCCACCAACTATGCACAATTCAAACACTAGACCTGATCTTCCAAGAACAACGACGATCCTGACCAACAATTTAAACATATAATTAATTTCTATGTAATAAAACTAAAATGTAAACGAAACTATCATGGGTACTCTCATCAATCCAATTATAATCTTGGTCCAAAATTTACCTTTCCTCTCTTTCTCTTCTCTCTCCTCTCTTTCTCCTTCCTTATCCACGATGGCGGGGGACCTTGCGGGTGGCCACTGACGGTAGCTCCAGCCACTGGAAACCACCCCGATGACGGACTCTCAGGTAGTTTTCTCTCTCTCTCTCTCTCTTTTCCTTATCTTTTTCCCACGGGACTTAGGCCCCCTTTTTTTTTTCTTTTTCTTTCTTTCTTTCTCTTCTTTCTTCTTCTCGCTGGCTTCTTCCTTCATTAGGCCCGAATGAGCCCCCCAATGACCATCGAAAACCATGAAAAGTTGTGGATAGGGAAGAGAGCCATTAGGACATCACCGGACCGAGGGGAGTCGAATGGTGCTACCATTGGCGACCGTCTGGCCACTAATCGAAAATGCCAAATACAACACCCGAGACAAACTTCTGCCGGTCGCCTTCGCTCATGCCCGTGCTCAAGAAGGAAACAGAGAAAAGGAGACTTACCCGCGAGATCGACGTCGATCTTCTACAACCACCGGAAGAGAGAAGCTCCGAATCGATTGAGGGGCGCAAGAAATCTTTTTTTTTTTATAGGGAAGAGTCCCTACTCCCTATGCCTTCAACCCATCCTCCCAGAGCCTTCCACGCCTCAACCACTTCCTCCTCCGACTCCTCCGTCGACCAATCTGGTGATCAAGTGCCCTGGCTGAGCAGGGGACTCGATCCCCTGTTCAGCAAAAATTTTTGCCTAACGTGAACTGAAATCGGCAACCCAGTTACCGACTTCAGCCCAAAATTTGCATGGGTTGGGCTAGCAGAAAAAAATTTGGGTTGGGCCTCACATTCTCCTCTCCTAACAAAAATTTCATCCTCAAAATTTAAAAACAAATTTTGGTATTCTGAAACTCAAATATACATGATCCAAAACTCATATATACCATTTGGCCCAAATTCAATACTCCTAATAAGAGCTCCTATTCACACGTCATAGTACACTTTAATCCAAATATCTTTAGTCCACCACACTTTCTCTATGCACTCTGATATAAATTTTCAAATCCTCTAACTCCATTAGATGAGTTTTAGACAAGGATATCCCTCATAAACTAAACTCATATAAGTCTTTCAATATCCATCTCTTTGCTAAATGAAACATCAATAGCAAGATAATCTAAATTTTCTCACAAATCTTAAACTTGACTTTGAGTTTAACATATCCAATAATCTCCAATATATATATATATGATCAAATAATCCAATCCAAGACTACTAACATAAGTCATCAAGAATTTTTACCAAGATATGCATGCCATGTCCACATTAAATCCAATAAATCTATGCCTTATCCCAAACACATTTTTCATTACATATTTTCAATAATCATCCCTATACAGATTCATTGAAAGATTCTCCTTCTTAATCTCAATAAACTCTTTCATAACCTACATCATAAACATCTTGCAACAGTCCCCAAATTTATAATCCAGAAATTAACAAAACTTGCAAGCTATCATGATCTTCATCGATATCATTTAATTAATAACTGAATATGCATATTCAACATACCATAATATATTATACTTCTAATCCACTACTTCTAAAGCTTGATCAAATTATTTTATCAGAGATGAAGATATATCTTATTTAGTTCTTCAGTATCTACACTAAATCATTCAGCCTTTTATACTCATCCAAGATCAATCTTACAATAAAAATCATATTCTTCTTTTACACTACTCATTTGTTAGATTTTATGCATAATAACTAGAGATCAAAACTTCAAATCTATTCTTATAACTTTTATCGTATCCCAATTGATCATAATACTAAGTTCAAATATCTCTTAAGTCGCAATCTGTAGTAATCACAACCTAAATTTTGACATCATTAAAATCATATCCCAATCACTTATATCAGTCTCAAATGATCATAACCCAAGCTTCAATAACATTCTGTTATGCCTTAATAACCATCATAACCATCATGTTAATTCCTAACCACATATATCATAGTATGAAATTATATCAAAATTAGATTTCTATAATAAATCAAATTCATAATATAACTTAAAATATACCTCCATATATCCATTGTCTAGTCTCAATGACATTCTTTCAAAAATTAAGCTAAGAAAGTTTAATCCAACATTTTATTCATGCCAGCCTCCTATACTAGCAAAATTCTTGAAACTATAACATACACTTATCAAAGAAGATTAAATAAACTTTTAGTAACGACAACTATTCCAGAATATTTAATCAAAATCCTAATTCTACCCTACTCTCACTAATTAGGTTATCTCGATCTTAAACCTTTGCTCTGATACCACTCTGTCACGTCCCGAATCCAATACCTGGATCGGCTATATGACTAGCCGCACAATCCTAGGTATCATCCTAGGGATCATGCCAGACCTAACCTTCAATTCAACATCCAAATAGTGGTAAGGAACAAATTTCACTAATTATTTATTGATTCAAAGAATTTTTTTTTCATAAAATTTAACTAAAATTTCGTATAAACTCAGAGATCAATACCTAAACCCTAGCTCCTCACTAATTGGTCCCAAAGCCCGCTTGATTTTTCGGATCTGCAATAAAAATATAGGAAAATAGGGGGTGAGCTATACAGGCTCAGTAAGTTAGCATTACCTCGAGTATACATACACAAATATGTCATTAATAAATAGCAAGCACAAACACACCATATAACAAGATGTCCATCAATATAATAATATATATCTAACAACATGATGCAAATATGTATACTTAATCTCAACAGACACCGACACGACTATGGATGGCTAACTATTTACTTTACTCTCCTAGTTTCTTTAACTATGGCTACGATCGGCCCGTGGCTCGTCCTACAAGAGACTAGATCTTGTCTCACATACCGAAACCGGTCATGTGCGAATGATCGTCCCACTGGAGGCCCACAAGAAAAACTAGCTCTGAGTATCATACGAGAAATATGCATCCTCTGTATGTGCCTGCCACATATGGCTAAAATAAGGCAACTAGCTCCTGACTCACAAACTGTTCATCGATCATGTACCAGCGATCGCCCTGCTGGAGGCCCACAAGGCAAACTAGCTCCTCGTGTGATCATAGTCAGACTAGAGAGCGACAACACCAACATAATGCACCCACACCAATATAATGCATGCACCCAATGCAAATTAAAATACATTACATATATTTAATATTTCATAAATGCATAACATATTTGGCATATAATATCAAAGGTCAAGATAACTTATCGAAGAGCATCCACTAATTATGCACAATTCAAACACTAGACCTGATCTTCCAAGGACAACGATGATCCTGACCAACAATTTAAACATATAATTAATTTCTATTTAATAAAACTAAAATGAAAACGAAACTATCATGGGCACTCTCATCAATCCAGTTCTAATCCTGGTCTAGAATTTACCTTTCCTCCCTTTCTCTTCTCTCTCCTCTCTCTCTCCTTCCTCGCCCACGATGGCGGGGGACCTTGTGGGTGAGCCACCAACGGCAGCTCCAACCATCGGAAACCACCTCGGTGATGGACTCTCAGGTAGGTTTCTCTCTCTCTTTTTTTTCTTTTTTTTTCCCACAGAACTTAGAACCCTTTTTTTTTTCTTTTTCTTTCTTTCTTTCTCTTCTTTCTTCTCCTCGCTAGCTTCTTCCTTCATTTGGCCCGAATGAGCCCCCCCCCACAATGACCATCAAAAACCATGAAAAGTTATGGACGGGGAAGAGAGCCAGTAGGACATCACCGGATGGAGGGGAGTCGGACGGCGCTACCACTGGCGACCGTCTGGCCACTAACCGGAAATCCCAAATACAACACCCAAGATGAACTCCCACTGGTCGCCTTCGCTCACGCCCGTGCTTGAGAAGGAAACAGAGAAAAGGAGACTTACCGGCGAGATCGGCGTTGGTCTTCTACGGCCACCAGAAGAGAGAAGCTCCGAATGAATCGAGATATGCAAGAAATCTTTTTTTCTTTAATATGGAAGAGTCCCTACTCCCCATGCCTTCAACCCATCCTCCCCGAGCCTTCCACACCTCAACCACTTCCTCCTCTGACTCCTCCATCGACCAATCCGGCGATCAAGTGCCCCAGCCGAGCAGGGGACTCGATCCCCTGTTCGGTAAAAATTTTTGCCTAACATGAACTGAAGTCGACAATCCAATTGCCGGCTTTAGCCCGAAATTTGCATGGGTTGGGCTGGCAGAAAAAAATTTGGGTTGGGCCTCACAATAACAGAACTAACCATGTTCAGTCAGTCTTCGATTTCTGGAAGCCATATTCGGTTAGTCTTCCATTTCTGAGAATCGTTGGATTGAAGAGGAAAAAGAGGCCTTTGAAAACTCAATTTACATCCATTAGAGATGGGGTGTTCCATGGGTCTCTACTCCTCTATTGGAGGTAGACTCCAAGGACAATCAAAGCTACAAAAGATTTCTTTTCATAGGAGAGAGTGGCGAGGGAGGTAGTGGATGGATGACAGCCTTTTAAATGAGCCACAAAAGATTCAGAAGGGATATGTAGCTGAGGAGGCGAGGAGAGGACTGCAGAAGAACCTCTTGCAAGTAAAAAGCAAAGCTGAAGAGGAGAGTGGTCTGTTTTATAGTGGAGCAGTACCTTAATCCATGGGCGCTTGTGGTTTCACATGGATTTTCACAATTTGAAACTTGCTGCAATTTCCTATGGTCGCTGGAATACTCGAGAGACATATAATGCTACCAAAAATAATTATATTTCTAGAGAAAAGTGCGTTACAAAACTAAATTGAAACTTGCTGCAATTTCTTATGGTCGCTGGAATACTCAAGAGACATATAATGCCACCAAAAATAATTATATTTTTGGAGAAAAGTGCATTACAAAACTAAATTGAAACTTGCTATAATTTCCTATGGTTGCTGGAATACTCGAGAGATATATAATGCGACCAAAAATAATTATATTTCTGGAGAAAAGAACGTTACAAAACTAAATTGAAGCGGCCAAAGCACACCGGATTTTGTCTACGGTAGCTGAATCCAAATGGTGTTGCCACGCTAGGCATTTCACTCATTCAATACATACTTAGGGCATGGAAAATATTTAGATCAAACGGTACATAGTTATATTCATCATTTTTGAGACCCAACAATTGATCAACCATGTAATACTGAAGGATCACCTTAGGATTGCATTTAGTAGCTAGCAATCAAGACTATAAATAGGTCAGGTTGACCCATGACCCGATCTAACTCGACCAATTTAGACCTAATTTAATCTATTTTTAAGAATTTGTGGATTCGGATATGGTCTTAAAATTAGATCTGTTCCATTTTCTAGATCAGGTCTGGGTTTATTGAATTTAAATCCAACCCGACCTGACTAGAACGTGCTAATACTATTAGGATTAAACCTATTTAGATTTTTAAATTGTAATTTAAAACTTGCATATAATTTATTTTTAACATAAAGATAAAGTTATAATTATTTTTAGATCTTAATTTATTTTGAGAATAATATTGTTTATTATCTATTTTGTGATTAATAATAGTTGGCTATGTAATAATTAAAATATAGCTATTCATATTTAATCTAGATCATATCTAAACTATAGAAAAATGATGTTTAGTAATGAACAAATTTTATTACTAATCAATTGCTAATACATTGCTAATCTGTTAAGCAACAGATTAGCAATGGATTTGCTTATATTGCTTAAAGCCCCATAGCTAATTAGAAATATAACTCATTTACACTGCTATTATCACACCTCGAATCCAGCATCGGAATCGGCTACGCAACTGGTCGCATAACCCTATAATACCTTCTAGAATTCATGCAAGGCCTAAAACATTTTTCATTATAACCTCAATCTTTCATAATATTATTGATCACAATTCATAATAAATTATCTAATACAAAGTAAATAACACAACTCATATGGTGACAATCTCAGCCATCCTTTAGTCATCCCACTAATATTAATAACTCTAGCTATTCCTTATTTATTCATGAATTCCAATCCACCACCAAGCTTGAAGATCCTGCATAACTCTGATAAGGAAAAACAAATAGGGGTTGTGAGCTTTATAGCCTAGTAAGGTTTCCATATGATCACACCAGTAATAATATATATATTTGGAAATAGCAAAAACATACTAGAATATCATATCATGCAGTCACACAATCCAAATATCATGTATGGCAAAACCATGAAAAGCTATATTTTTCTTTGCCAATTTCCATTAATCAATCTTTATCTTTAGGGTTCTGGACTAGCCACGGTCACACTCCAGCCTGTGACTGGCACACTATTGTCACACTCCTGCCTGTGATTGGCACACTATATGTCACACTCCAGCTTGTGACTGGTATACAAATTGTCACACTCCAGCCTGTGACTAGCAATCTCATAATCGACCATGTACAATCTACCCATGGCCAGGCCTACATACTAAGCCCGCTATAGCTATGTAACCACGATTCCATGGCATGGCTAGTCCAATTACCATTAACACTTTATCCTTTCATCTCATATAATCAAAACATGTCACTTTTCAACAACCGATATCACGGTCCAACCCATTCAAAAGGTCTTTGATAAACATGGTATATTAAAAACACAAACAACAACGAACACACGTTGTATCACGAAAATCAAACCATGCTCTCCAAAAACAATATGCATATAAATGTATGTATATATATGCTTAAATCAAATCAGGCAATGTAAAACAATGTATAGAACTGGTGATCATGTCCAGAATCCTTACCTCCTAGAGCTAATCCAAAAATATCCAAATCAGTATGTATCCAAAATTCGCACAATATCCTTCTGATCAGAAGGTTGTCCCCTTACAGGTACGATAATAATTTTTTTTTATCAATAATCCTAGGATAATTATAAACCCAAACCTTTTATCCAAAATCCTTTTACGATCCACCCGTAAATCCTAATCCCACGAATTTTCTAGAATAAGATTTTTCAACCTCCCTTCCAATTTTTATATAAATTTTTTCTTTACTTTCTCTCTCCTCTTCCTCTCTACTTTATCTCTCCTTATTTTTATTTTTTTTCTTTTCTTTTCTTTTCTTTTTTTCTCTCGTTCTCTTCTTCTCTCCTCCATCTCTACCAAACTCCCCCTCTCTCTCTCTTGGCTCAACCGAGCCAACCTCCTTACGGTCGTCGATGACCAAAGGAGGTGATCGCCGAGAGGAGCTCGGTGGACCAGAGCGGACGGTGGCGACATAGCCACCAATGGTCCTGGCCCCAACACAGAATCAAACCAAAACAATCCCAAAAATCTAGATTAATTCCTTCTAATTAAATAAAAGAAACTTACCGGACCTCGATGGACTACCGGGTGCTCGCCGGAGAGGAAGAAGATACGAGAATAGAGGCTCGATGGGAGCCCGATTTAGCGGTGATTGGAGAAATTTAAAGAAACTTCCAACATTTCCCTCATCATTTGAAGACAAACACCGCCCGATTGAGTCCCAATCCGTCCCAACCACGTCGCCGACTAGCTCCCTCTCCCCTCACGACTCCTCCCTTGAGATTTTCAGTGAAAACCTCTATCGAATAAGGAAGACAACTCCTCCCCTGTTTCTGACTTCTTCTCCCCTTCGTTCTCATTTTTTTTTCTTCAAATTGGGTTGAAGTTGGCTGGGCCTGCTGACTTCGGCCCAAAAACACTGTTCTCACATTCTCCCCCCGTTAAAATAATTTCATCCTCGAAATTAGCTTGATTGAGATTTTTAAACCTTAAAAATAACCAACCATCAAGCCATTCTCAAACTCCCAATTTGTCTTCCTCGTAGGGCACTTGTATCTTAAATCTCAGCATGACAAAATCATATAACATTCAAAACTTGATCTTTTCTAGCTACAATCCATATCAAATTTCCTCGAGCTCTTCAAAAAGAACACTTATCTTTCGATATCACTATAATTAATTTTCCTTAATCAATTCTATAGAATTTCATGAAAGCCCAACATTAGATATATATAATTTAACATCATCCTCAAGCTTTTGCATGATTCCTTTCTTAGATCATTTTCTTCATAAGTCCTTAACATTATATCACATCTCAATTCTTGCTCCTTATGATTTTAAGGTACATATAGAATTCTCTTAATTTCTTCCAAATGAACATTAACACCTCAACCTCAAATTAAAATATAAAATTTTTTGCTCCTGAAATTTATTTCTCTTGATTAACCTCCATATGGAAATCATAATCGGTCTACTCTACTCTTAATCAAAAGTTAGAAAAAGGCTTGAACATTAGACACTTGCTATGGTCTATAACATTCTTTCTTTTCTTACACCTCTCCATGACTTTACAATCAATCTTTAATCTTGTAGAAACCTCGAGCTCTCTTTAAATGGAGAAATCATAATGTCAGGTGCCATAAATATTTCTATCCAAATTGAGTAAAGGACCATCACTTATTTATTCTAAATTTAGTGATGCTCGAAATTTTCATTTATTATAGTCCTCTATGCTAAGAGATCCATTGAGAAAAATTACCTGGAAACACCTATAGACTAGCCCAAGGATCAATAACATTATATTTTCATCTTGTTATTGAAATTCAAATCAGCACTTCCATCATAACACTTCTAAAGTTAGAGTCGAAATTCTTAATTGATTTTAGGATAACTCAGATCACTACACCTCCACTGCGCACTCTGATAAAATTTACTGAACCATCTAGGTTCACTAAATAAATCTCTCTAAAAATTTATCTTGGTACCAGAAAGATCCAAAATTATTAAAATAAAGCTACTGGATCTCTTTTTCTTTACATCTCAGGAATATCATATCAAAGTTTATCCTGATCTAGTTTCCACATTGAAAGTCCTTCAAAATTTCACCATCCTTTTTACGATACCAATACCTCTAGTTCAAGTCCGGATTAATCATACTCTTCTTAACAATTCAAATAGATAATCTAGATCAACTTCTCTTGAAAAGTTATCATTAACTCTAACGAGATAAATGACTTTCAATCAATGCTCTTATGATTAAAATCAATCACCTTATCGTTCACAGAATGATCTTACCATAACTCTTAGCATCAAGTAACAAACTACCTAAAATATTGTCCCTCATAGACTGAATCCACATAGATCTTCTAAGACCAAATTCTCTACTTACTATAATCAATATAAGTCATCCAACACCAATCTCTTTGCTCAATACAACATCAGTAGCAAAGTAACTTAAATCTTCCAATACCAATTTGTCTTCTTACTATAATCCAGTATCATGATAACCAAGATCTTCTTATAGGTCTTAATTTGACTTGGTGTTTAACATATCCAATAATCTTCAATAATTATAGAATAGATCCAATAATTTAATCATAAACCACTAACCTATACCATCAAGGATTCTACCAAGATGTGCATAGCATAACCATATAATATCATTTACTCCACTAATTACAAATTTATGCATTATGCCAACCACATTTTTCATTACATAATTTTATTAATAATCCACATACATATTCATCGAAAAATCTTCATTCTTAATATCATAAACTCTTTCACAACCTGCATCCGAAACGTCTTCTTGCAAGAATTCCCAATGAACATAGGGTAGAATCAGTAACATGTCCAAATTGCAAATATAGGCTATCAAGATTCTATCAAAATATGTATACCATGTCAACATGATATAATTTAATCCACTAAAAGAGAGCTACAAGCTATACATCATTCCAAATACATTTCTCTTTATGTATGTTTAATTACAATCCATATGCAGATTCATCAAAAATATATCCTTTCTAATATAGTTGAACTCTTCATGACTTATACTCTAACTATCTTCTTATAATAGTCTAAAAATTTATAATCTGATAATTAACAACAAAACTAACACATTATTATCATCCACATCCACACTAGGTTCAAGACTCCAAAATCATCCAATTAACAATTGAACCTACTTATTCAACATGACCTATTAACATAACATGTTATAATTCTAGGCCAGTACTCTTGATGCTTGGGTCTACCCACTTATCAAAGGCGAGGATACATCCCTATCCAACTCTTCTATACCCAAATATGCTTACTTATCATGATTAAAAGTACAATCATCCAGCTCTTTACATTTATCCTAGATCAATCCCATTACTTACTTTACAGACCATACATCGTGTTCCTCTTTGGTACTAATCATATGCCGGATCTTAAACATAATACCTAAAGATTAGAATCCAACCTTCGAATCCATTTTCTTTTCAACTTCATATCTCGACTGGTCATGACACTAAATTTAAATACCTCTTAAATCACAGTCCATATTAATCATAACTCAAATTTTAATATCATTCAAATTATATCCCAAGAACTTATATCATAATTCTAAGTGATCATAACTTAAATTTTGATATCATTCATATCATATCCCAATCACTTATGTCACAATCCTAAGGGATCATACTCTGACTTCAATATTATTCATATCATGTCCAAACTATTTATATCATAGTCCAAGTAATCATAAACTAAGGTTCAACTTCATTCATATCATGTCTAAATCACTTATGCTACAATCCTTAGTAAACATGAGCTAATCTTTAATATTTCTCATGTTATGTCCTGATCACTTGTATCGTAGTTCCAAGTAATCATAACCGAAGTTTTGATATTATTCTGCCATATCCTGATAATTATCACGTTATTTTCTAACTACTTGTACCACTATCCTAAATGATCATAAATCAAATTTTGATACCATTCTGTCATGTCTTACTAATCACTATATCAATGTCTTAATCTCTTATATCATAGTTTCAAATAATCATGACCTGAATTTCAATGTCACTCATATCTATTAAATCACTCCACAATCCCAAGTCATCATAACCTAAGCTCTGACACTATTCTCAACATATCCTATTAACCATCTGTCATTATTATTTTAATCACTTATATCACTATCTCAAATGATCATAATCTAAGCTCTGGTACCACTCTGTCACGCCCCGAATCTAGCATCGGAATCGGCTACGTGCGGCCATACAAACCCTAAAATACCCTCTAGAATTCATGCAAGGCCTAAAACATTTTCTATTATAACCTCAATCTTTCATAATATTATTGATCACAATTCATAATAAATTACCTAATACAAAGTAAATAACATAACTCATATGGTGACAATCTCAGTCACCCTTTAGTCATCCGACTAATATTAATAACTCTTTAGCTATTCTTTATTTCTTCCCGAATTTCAATCCACCACCAAGCTTGAAGATCTTGCACAACTCTGATAAGGAAAAATAAATAGGGGTTGTGAGCTTTATAGCCCAGTAAGGTTTTCATATGATCACACCAGTAATAATATATATTTGGAAATAGCAAAAATATACTAGAATATCATATCATGCAGTCACACAATCCAAATATCATGTATGGCAAAATCATGAAAAACTGTATTTTTCTTTGCCAATTTTCATTAATTAATCTTTATCTTTAGGATTCTGGATTAGCCACGATCACACTCCAACCTGTGACTGACACACTGTTGTCACACTCCCACCTATAACTGGCACACTATATGTTATACTCCAGGTTGTGATTGGCACACAAATTGTCACACTCCAGCCTGTGACTGGCAATCTCATAATCGACCATGTACAATCTACCCATGGCTAGGCCTACGTACTAAGCCCGCTCTAGCTATGTAACCACGATCCTATGGCATGGCTAGTCCAATTACCATTAACACTTTATCCTTTCATCTCATATAATCAAAATATGTCATTTTTCAACAATCGATATCATGGTCCAACCCATTCAAAAGGTCTTTGATAAACATGGCATATTAAAACCACAAACAACAATGAACACACATTGTATCACGAAAATCAAACCATGCTATCCAAAACAATATGCATGTAAATATATGTATATATATATGCTTAAATCAAATCAGGCAATGTAAAATAATGTATAGAACTGGTGATCATGTCTAGAATCCTTACCTCCTAGAGCTAATCCAAAAATACTCGAATCAATATGTATCCAAAATTTGCACAATATCCTTCTGCTTAGAAGGTTGTCCCCTTACACGTACAATAACAAATTTTTTTTATCAATAATCCTAGGATAATTATAAACCCAAACCTTTTATCCAAAATCCTTTTACGATCCACCCGTAAATCCTAATCCCATAAATTTTCCAGAATAAGATTTTTCGACCTCCCTTCCAATTTTTATATATATTTTTTCTTTTTCTCTCTCCTCTTTTTCTCTCTCCTCTTCCTCTCTACTTTCTCTCTCCTTTTTTTATTTTTTTTCTTTTCTTCTTCTTCTTTTTTTTTTTCTCCCGTTCTCTTTTTCTCTCCTCCGTCTCCACCGAACTCCCCCTCTCTCTCTCTCAGCTCAACCGAGCCGACCTCCTTACAGTCACTGGCGACCAAAGGAGGTGATCACCAAGAGGAGCTCGGTGGACCAGAGCAGACGGTGGCGGTGTAGCCACCAATGATCCATGGCCCCAACATAGAATCAAACCCAAACAAACCCAAAAATCTAGATTAATTCCTTCTAAACAAATAAAAAAAACTTACTGGACCTCAATGGACTGTCGAGTGCTTGCCGGAGATGAAGAAGACAGGGAATAGAGGCTCAATGGGGGCCCGATTCAGTAGTGATCAGAGAAATTTAAAGAAAATCCCAATGGTTCCCTCGTCGTTTGGAAGACAAACACCACCCGATTGAGTCTCAATCCGTCCCAACCTTATCATCGACTAGCTCCCTCTCCCCTCATGACTCTTCCCTCGAGATTTTCGATGAAAACCTCTACCGGATAAGGAAGACAACTCCTCCCCTGTTTCTAACTTCTTCTCCCCTTCGTTCTCTTTTTTTTTTTCTTTGAACTGGGTCAAAGTCGGCTGGGCCTACTGACTTCAGCCCAAAAATACTGTTCTCATAGCTATTCTGTTGTGAATTATTTTTAGCAATGGAATAATAACAGAATGATTATGTTGTACATTTTTGAGTAACAACTTTCTGAACCAAATAAATATAGATATAATTTGTTGCAAATCTATTGCTAATCCGTTGTTAAATTTTATAAATTTTTATTATTATTCTATTGCTATGCCATTGTGTTGCCGCCAAGATCGCCATGGCCCATAGTTGCTGCCGATGCCAGAGTGCGCTCCCTTCTCTGCCTGGCGGTCCTCTGGTCCTGGACCTGCAAAATAGGGGTTAGTGATCTGGGCCGGGGTTTCCGATGGGGGCACTCCGATAGTCAAGTCAGTGACGATCCAGGGAAACAGATCCTCTTGGTTGAGCCCCTCTTGATGGACTCCACACGAGGATGAGTGTATTGTGTAAGAGTGGGATGCGAGTGTGTCGGGGAAAGTGTGGCCTGGTTAGAGGGAGTCAATGTGTGGCCCTTCCGCCCGACCTTGCTCGAGGATACTGGTGGTGTCGTGCTCCTCTTCCTGGTAAAGCGTGCACTTGTGTTCCAGTGTCGTGGCTTGTGCCTTGCCTGTGTTGTGGTTGTTACCTCCAAGTTTTTATGAACTAGGTTACCATTGGGCGTCCATCTTGGGGTCTCCACCAGGCTGTCAGGCACGTGCGATGGTGTCCTAAGGAGCCTTTCTTGATTCATGATAAGGAAAGCTGTCATGTACTCTGACATTTCCCTTGGTCACCTCATTCTGAAAAACCTAGCAGTACCTCGATCGATGGGCCGCCGCCCCTAGGATTCAAATCTCCTAGTTGGCTTCCTCTCTCGGGTGGTCCAGATGGTTGGTGAGGACCGTGGCACCTCGATCAGTATGTTTCTCCCCTTTCTAGTGTAACCGATGGCTACATGCAGTCAGTACGGTCTGGCAGGTGCTCCATGTAGTCCTCGGTCGGCTCGCCGGTGTCCTGGGATGGTGGTACCAATGTTCGAGCTGGGGCTAAGCTGGAATGGCAGGGCTCGCTCCGACCTAGATGCCTCGAGCTTGCGGGGTCATCTCGATGAAGGAGGGTAGAGTGCAGGCCTGGTCTAGAGGGCTCGCGCTCGGAGGAGGGCTAAGCTCGACTCTGACTATAGGGCTCGATCTTCGAGGGTCTCGCTCTAGAGGGCAGAGTGCAGGCTCGGTCCAGAGGGCTCGTGCTCGGAGAGGCTCCATGTGGTGGAGGAGGGATGAGCTCGACTCCGACCACAGGGCTCGATCTCCGAGGGTCTTGCTCTAGAGGGTAGAGTGCGGCTCTGGCCTAGGCATTTCGAGCTCGTGAGACCAACCTGGCAGAGGACGGAGCTCGACTCGTTGTCTCGAGGAAGCTCAGCTCGGCTCGGCAGAGGAGTCCGAGCAGGAGAATTGACGTGGCATCCGATGCGGCAACTTCAATTGATGTGGCGCCTGTCAGTTTTCCCATGTCAGCGATCCCGTCACATCATTTGCCCCCCACTCCCGAGGCTCGCTAGTGCACGGTGCTCGGGTCGAAGGGAGTATTTACGGTGCTGACATGGAAAAGTGGAGTTCTAGTGCAATGATGGCCATGATTGCTAGTGCTTCATGAGACAGTCCATCGAGCCAATACGGGGGTGCCATGTGGCCATGTCCGAGGAGTAGTTAATGTTGGCATGGAATTCAAAGTGACCGGGACACCGTTTTCATTGATAGATCGCACGTGGCGTGGATTCGTAGGCAGAGGGGGGTCGGGTCAGTACGAATCCATCGGGTTATTTCGAAATGAAAGGAGGGCCTTACCTAAAACATCCATACTTTTAAATTATCCATGCTTGCTGCTATGTACGGGCTTTCTTCTTCCTCTCAGTTGCCTCAAATCTTCTAAGGAACCAGGTTAGTCCCCTCTTTCTTTCTCCTTCGCTAGAATAGGATCTTCGCTCCGGGTTTGGGGTCTCCTTCGAGTCGAGTCCGTTCTTCGTCCTCCTCTTCGAGTCCTTCACCTCTCTTATTCTTGAGGATGTCCCGCTTTGGCCTGAGCTTCCGCCCCTCCACTGATCAGGGCGAGGCCGGTCCCTCCGAGCGGAGGCCGGCATCTTCTTCCTCCTCCGGTGAGGGAGAGGATGCGACTCGCTTTGAGTTCAGTAGGAGGCATTCTCCTGGTCTAGTGCTCATCAGGGAGCCAGGGTCCGGTCCTTCTCTTCCTCCTCCTTCTCCTGTACCTATTTCTGAGTCTGTCCGGTCCACAAGTCCTAGCGGGGTCGCCTCGACGATCACCGCCGAGGAACTGGGGACCGTTCGGGATGTCTTTGGCATCCCACATTCTGTTCGGCTTATGATCCCTCCTCCGGGGGAATGGGTCACTTCCAGTGGCCCGGGCTGCCTTGCTTTTTACGAGGAGACCTTCTCTGGGGGTCTCCGCTTTCCTTTCCATCCCTTCTTCCTATCCATCTTGGAGAATTATCGTTTGGTCCCTGCCCAGCTAGTACCAAATGCCATTAGGGTCATCTTCTCCTTCATCATGCTTTGCCACCTCCACGGGTTTGTTGCCCGATTCTCTTTGTTTAGGTCTTTCTTTGCCCTGAAGCGCCACCTGACTGAGGATGAGTGGTGGTCCTTGTCCTCTCGCCCGAAGGGCATTAGATTCAAGCTCTCCTCTTCCATCAAGGGATGGAAGAGTAAATTCTTCTTCATCGCGATTGAGGGGGTTGACTGGGTCTGGATCGATCCGGACCAGTCCCCCAATCGAAATTCTATGGTGATGCGACTATCCGGGATGACTATGAGCAGCTCCGCACCGCCCAGATCCCTTCTCTCAAGGTCCTATGATCAGAGCAAAACCTTTCTGATTCCAGGGTCGACCCAATAAATGGGTTGGGTGAGTTCAACCTGAACTTTTCTTTTTCTTCCTTGCATTCCTTTCACTGCTTCCTACAGGCCCTGACCGTTGTGTGATTTGCATGCAGGGATGATTTTCACAGAGAGTGACCTGTTGGTGATCACCCGAAAGAGACCGCCGACCGGGCTGGTGAGGAGCCCCCGACTAGGTGGGCCCAGGGCGAGGGTGCACTCATGATTGCTCCTACCGCGGTGGCCAGTCTGAGCTCTACTGCCCCCGCCGGTCAGAGTTCAGGGGTGGCCCGAGCTGCCCCTGCGCCAGTGGAGAGGGTTGTGTCTGTGGTACCGGGGCCGGTCCAGCAAGAGGCCCAGACGGTCCCAGAGTGGCACGGTCATCAAGGGGCGGCCCTCACTACGGAGCTTGAGGTAGTGGCCTAGGCAAGGGCCGCAGCTGCTACTGTAGCATCTTCCAGTCCTTTGAGTCCGCTTGTGATCGAGATCGGGGACGAGGAGGTTCGAACTGCGACCAAGGTTACGACTGAGGCGCCACCTACACCGGTGTCATCTCCTCAGCCTGCCTTCAGGGGCCCTGTAGCTGGTGGGGCAAGGCCGCCTACTCCAGGAGAGAGTAGGAGGGAGGAGGCGTGACGCTGTCTCCCCTTTAAGATGGGGCCAGAGAGCTCGTTCCTCTAGAGCCTTGAACTAGCTGAGCGCATGATGGATTTCTTAATCCAGACATGCGACCAGCAGGATATGGTTGGAATGCGGCTGAGCGACATCCTTAGCACCATCTTCCCCCAGCTTTACTCGATGGGCTATTCCTTTCTTCTTCTCTTTTTTTTTTATTTTTTTTTGTTTTTTATTTTGTTTTTTTTTGAGCTGACCTCTTCTCATGATGCAGATCGATGCCGAGGCCCTCTTCGTTATGGGCTATTATCAGAACTGGGAATGTATCAAGCGACAACAAGCGATCAAGATTGAGTCTCTGAAGACCGATCTGAAGCAGAAGGTCGGGGTGAATGGAGTGCTCGAGCAGAAGGTCAAAGACCTGGAGAAGCAGCTCGTCGACATCGAGGGGCGAGCGAAGAAATTCCTGGAGGCCCGTGACCTGGAGCGGAGTCGCTCAAAGAAGGCTATTGACGATCTCTCCATCGTCGAGAAGAAGCTGAACTGGTACAGTGCCAAGGCTGATCAGCACAAGGAGGCATACCGAGCTGCCCAGATGGAGCTGGCAGCAGGGAAGGAAAAGCTGGCCGTGGTTGAGAAGGCGGCAGAGGTGGCAGCCAAGTCGGTGGAGGCTGCCAAGATGGAGGCCGCCGAGGCAAAGAAGGGGGCCGCCGAGGCCAAAATGGGCACCGAGGAGGCCATTGCCAAGTTCAAGGTCTTGGAGAAGTTTGTTGCCGAGATCCATCAGACGGCATCAGACTCCTTCTACAAAGGCTTTATGTTCTTGCATGGCCGGATCGAGGCGCTTGTTCCTGAGAGGAGCCGCAGTTGCCTCAAGTATCCTTCGACCTCAGATGCGAAGCCTGAAGAGGAGGTCACCGAGGAAGATGTGGCCTCCGAGCCTCTGACACTAGCTGAGGTCGAGTCTTGCGAGGTCGGAGCTAATCAGTCGAAGGTTCCTGAAGGCGGGGCCTCAAGGCCTCAAGGCTCAGTAGGGGGGTCGGCCAGCACAGAGTAGCCCTTTCTTTTTTCCTTTTGTATTTTGTTTCTTTCTATACTTGGTCGGGGCCACCCGGCATGTCGTGGGCCCGTAGAGCGTTTGTAACTGGCTCTTGATTAATAAGATTTGAATATTCTTGCAACCTGTCTTTTGCTTCCCTCTTTTTTCTTTTTCTTTCACTCCCCTCCCTCTTTTCTTTGTTGTTTCTCTTTTTCTTCTTTCTTCCTCTTCTTCTTTTTTTTTTTTTTGTTTAGATGAGTGGGGAGATCAGAGAAGAGTGTCTCACCTCGCCTGGGACTTAATTACCAGGATTTGGTGTCGGCAAGTCGGGTGCAAGGTTTTGGCAGTTGTGAGCAGCTGGGCTAGGTGGTTCCTTGGCCGGAGAGATGGGCCCTGGTCCAAGGTACTTGAGGGCTATTCTCAGGTCTTGGATTGGTGTCTTGGAGCTGGGCTCGAAGATGGTTGATGACTGAGAGCAGTGTGGCTCTAAGGTCCCTTGGTCGGAGATCTGAGCTCCGATCTTGGGTCAGTGTCTCAGAGTTGGGCTCGAAGACAGTTGATGACTGAGAGCAGTGTGGCTTGAAGGTCCCTTGATCGGAGATCTGAGCTTCGATCTTGGGTTAGCATCTCGGAGCTGGGCTCGAAGATGATTGATGATTGAGAGCAGCATGGCTCAAAGGTCCCTTGGCCGAAGATCTGAGCTCAGGTCTTGGGTGATGAAATGAAGGTTTTGTCGCTGTATTTCCCTCTTATTCTCTTTCTTTCTTTCCCATCTCTCTCTTTTCTTTTTCTTTTTTTTGTTTAGATGAGTGGGGAGATCAGAGAAGAGGGTCACAGGATTTGGTTGCCTTGGAGCTAGGATCGAGGCCTTCTTGGCCGGAGGGCTAGGCCCCGGTCCAAGGGATGCTTGAGAGCTTGGCTCAGGTCTTTGGCACCTTGGAGCTAGGCTTGAGGCATTGATAGGAGCTGCTTGGCTCCAAGATCCCTTGGCATCTCGAAGCTGGGCTTGAAGATGCTTGAGATTGAGAGCAGCTTTGCTCGAAGATCCCTTGGCTAGAGGTCTAAGTTCCGATCTTGGGTCGGCGTCTCGAAGCTGGGCTCGAAGATGCTTGAGATGAAGAGTAGCTTGGCTCGAAGAACCCTTAGCCAGAGGTCTGAGCTCCAGTCTTGGGTTGGCATCTCGGAGCTGGGCTCGAAGACGATTGATGATTGAGAGCAACGTGGCTTGAAGATCCCTTGGCATCTCGGAGCTGGGCTCGAAGATGCTTAAGATTGAGAGTAGCTTGGCTCGAAGATCCCTTGGCCAGAGGTTTGAGCTCCAGTCTTGGGTTGGCATCTCGGAGCTGGGCTCAAAGATGATTGATGATTGAGAGCAGCGTGGCTCGAAGATCCCTTGGCATCTCGGAGCTGGGCTCGAAGATGCTTGAGATTGAGAGCAGCTTGGCTCGAAGATCCCTTGGTCGGAGGTCTGAGCTCCAGTCTTGGGTCAGCATCTCGGAGCTGGGCTCGAAGATGCTTGAGATTGAGAGCAGCTTGGCTCGAAGATCCCTTGGCCAGATGTCTGAGCTCCGGTCTTGGGTCGACGTCTCGGAGCTGGGCTCGGAGATGTTGATGGTTGAGAGTGGCGTGGCTCGAAGATCCCTTGGCATCTTGAAGCTAGGCTCGAAGATGCTTGAGATTGAGAGCAGCTTGGCTCGAAGATCCCGTGGCTGGAGGTCTGAGCTCCGGTCTTGGATTGGCATCTCGAAGCTGGGCTCGGAGATGTTGATGGTTGTTTCCTGCAAGACATATATATACTCGTGCAAGAAAAAGTCATTATCATTATTATTGATACGAAACCTTACATCATTGATGGTGTCTTTGCAGACTGCAGGCATTCCATGTTCGAGGGAGCCTGACGCCGTTGAGATCTTCGAGGTAATAGGCTCCTTATGAGGGGGCTTCGGCCGCCTTGTGGGGACCTTCCCTGCTCGATGAGGGCTTGCCGCGCTCTCAGGGTTGAGATGCCTCTGCCCGGCGTGGCACCAAGTCACCGAGTTTGAAGGCTTCCGGCCTGACCCGGGCATTGCAGTACCGGGCTGCTCGTTGTCAGTGGGCTTTGTTGAGGTCGGTGTAGTCCACACAGATCCTCGCTGTCTCTTAGTGGAGACAATGGCATTGAGCAAGTTGAGCCCGAGCCGACCCAAGATTTTGTTGTAAAGCAAAAAGGAGCATGTCGACCATAATGGTGCTCTGCTGGCGGTGATCTTGAGTGATCTCTCCCTTCAGCAAGGGAGGTATGCACAGGTTCGAGTTGATCCAGAGAAGGGTTCGTCTTGGAGAAGGCATCATAATAAAGTATGTCTACGAAGCTTCCACTGTTAGCCATGATGCGTTTTTACAGGATGCTTCGCGATCGTCATCTCGATGACCACGGCATCATTATTTATATTTTTTCTTCACTTCCTCCTTCCCTCATGAAGGGGAGTACATTCTCAGGATCCCCTACCCCCCGGGCTTTTGGGCGTATGTGCAGCTCCCCAGGAAATCATGCCCACCGGCTTCTTGGTAGGATGATTATCGATGGCTGAAGCTGGTTGAAAAGCAACGAGCACCTGGGATTCAACCTGTGGTCTGCCCCCCACAAACCTTTTGAGGTAGCCCTTCTTGATGAGTTCTTCAATTTTCCACTTGAGGTTGCGGTATTCCTCGGTGTTGTGGCCGTGATCACGGTGAAAGCGATAGTACTTCAATTTATCATGGCCAGTGGAGGACTTCATCGGAAGCGGGTGCCTCAAGTAGTCCTCGCCTTCGATCTCCATGAGGATTTTTGTCCTCGGGGCAAGGAAAGGGGTGTAATTCTCCTTAGGAACGGGAGCCCCTCTTGGTCTTGGCTGGTCCCTCCAGGAGTTCGGGACTTAGGGTTCTGGCTTCTGGGTCCCGGGCATCTCGATGGGGGTTGGCCTCTTCAGTGGCTTCCCGTCGAGCTCCCACCTCCTACGGTCCATCTTCTCAGCACGGATGTACTTTTGGGCTTGAAGAAGGAGCTCGGAGTAAGTCTTGGGGGGCTTCTTGTTGAGCAAGTAGGTCAGGCAGGAAGTCCTAAGCCCTCGCTTCAGTGCCAGTATGGCAATTGGCTCATCAAGGTTATAAATCTCCAACACGGCAGCCTTGAAGCGGGCCACGTAGTCTCGTAGGGGCTCGCGGTCCTGCTGTCGGATGGAGAAGAGGCTGTCTGCCTCTCATGGAAACTTTCTGCAGGTGTCGAAGTGGGCCACGAACTTCTGCCCTAACTGGGCGAAAGAGTTGATGCTCTCCGGCTCCAAGCGGGTGAACCACGCCTGAGCTGCTTTCTAGAGAGTGGCAAGAAAGGCGATGCAGAAAAGAGCATCAATGGCCCCCTGGACCCTCATGAGGGTCCGGTAGCTTTCCAGATGGTCAAGGGGGTCGGTGGTCCCATCGTAAGGATCCACCTGCGGCATCCAGAACCGATGTGGGATCGGCTCCACTTGGATTTCTTTGGAGAATGGGGGGTGGGCATCATAGCCCGCTGGCTCACTAGCTGAGCCTTGCATGTTGGCAAACTGACGGGAGAACTCCGCCAGCTTGCGCTCATGTTCCTCTAGGCGCTTCTCCGCTGTGTGCTTGATGGCTTCGTTAGTAGACCCCTCCACTGAAGGAGACGAAGAAGGTGACGTGGGTGCCTGGCACCCGTGGCGGGGGGTCTTTCTTTTCCTACCTCGGTGGGGCCTTGATATTTCCTGCCCGAGGTTTGGTGAGCGGCTCTCCCTGTTAGGAGACCCGGCTCATTCCCTTTTCATGGGAGTTTGATGACTATCCCGGTTGTCGGTGATGGCCCGCGGCTGTGAAGGCCTTCCTTGGAAGGAACACAGGCTATCGCGGGGGGCTGTGGTGCGGGCCGCCGGAGTACTTGACTACTGGTGGGTAGCCAAGGATCGGTGCTGATACTGAAGCTGGCACACTGCGGTAGTGAGGAACTTCACTTGCTGAGTGAGTGCGTGGTGCGGACACCAAAGGCACCAGAATAAGGCAGAGGCTTCTCAACCCTCTGTGGATCACTTAAATAACATTCGAGTCCACTGTAATAAAGCTTAGTCCAGCTGAGTTGTTTCATTTAAGTCTTGTAATTATTTAGCTCATGTTGAGCTAGTTCAGTCCAGTGTTAGTCAGCTCATATCGAGCTAATTTTATTTTTTTGAGTCCTATTCAACCATATTGAAGACTCAAGACCACATCATACAAGTAAAGACCAAGTCCAATCAGATTGAAGACATGGAAGTTTAGCCCAAGTCCAACCCAGCTTGAAGATTTGAAGACCCCAGGAGGAAAATCAGAAACCCTGATTCCTTGCAGATGCCCTCCAGATGCCCAGATTTCCTTCCAGATGGCAAAATATATTCATAGACCAAGGCATCCATGATTTTAGAGGTCCATCTGTATCCTAGCCCAAAGAAATCAAGCCCAGGCGCCAAGCCCAAGCCCCTAAGAAGCAAGATACCAGGGAATATTCCTGCTACCTGGCTACCAGGCCACCCCAGCTTCCAGAGGCCCAAACCCATGCACCCGGGCCCCTTTGGGCCGGCCCCTTGCTGCTCTTAGAAGCCCAACACGTCCCTGGAGTGTTGTCCAAGTCAAGAGAAATTTTAGGGATTTTTTCTACCTAATGTTTCCTTATTTTCTAGCTAGGGTTTGAGAGGGAAATGATTCTCATGTAAAGACTAATGTGCCCTTACTTGGAGCCCAAGGTTAAGGGTCTATTTAAGGGACCCTAGCCTCTTGTATGAAACCCTAATTTTTGATGAATGAAAACCTTGAGTTCTTCTATTGAGTTGTGTGATACCCTGCTGTGTGCATAAAGGGGTTTGCGAGAGTTCTTCTTTCCAATGCTGCAATCATCTTCCTGCTACCAACAAGCATCTCAGATCCCTGGACGCCCACTCCAAAAGAAGCCTTCACTTGCTATTTTTCCTTTATTTTCTTGTTCCTTTGTGAGTTTTCTAACCCCTGACAGGTCGTTTGCAGGTCCCCGAGTTCCTACGAATCCAACGACTCCAGCCAAGCCTCAATCGGATCACCGAGCAGAAAGCCGGGTATCCGCGGGTCTTTGGCTCGATTTTCCAGGCCGCATCCATCGAGGAACGAGAGACCCTTTTGCTGCGATCTTCATAGACGTTGTCAGGTACACCCCTCTACCTCCAGTAGTTTTATTGTAGGAGAACTTGCCCTAACCAAGGCTTCTCAGTCCCGGCGATCCTTCTTTTCTACTTTTCTAGGTACTAATCTGCATGCTGATCTTCTAAAATTCATATAAATTCCCTTTAACTTATTTTCATCTGAAATTTGGGAATTAATCACTCAACCCCACATATAAAACATATAAAAAAAATTGCATGCAAATTAGTCCTGCATCATTTGGTATCAGAGCTTAGATTAGGGCTTATTTTCTGCAATTTTTCAGTCCGTATATACTTTGTTATTTTAATTATTTATTCCTGTTAAAACTGAAAAAATTTAAAATTTGCTTTTCTGGATTTATCATAATTCAAAGTAATTTTCAGAATTTTTACAGATTTTATTTCGGACTTTGAATTTTCTTCAAGCCGAAATACATCCTGTAAATTTTTGACTCTATTTTTTTTTTCAGCAAGACAAGTTTGGAAGTTTTAGGTTTTTGTTTAGCAATTTTTGCATATCTTTTAATTTTAGTATATTTCATGCATATTAGGCCATAATTTGAAAGTTTTCTTCTATTTAATAAAATACCAAAAAAAAAAATACATATTCTCCAAAAATACCAAAAACATCTAAACCCTAATTTGCATCCTCATCTGCCTGCCATCATTGCATATTTACTTTTAAGGGCACTCTTGCTATATCAGATAAGGGGAGGAGTTGATAACCTCTCCTTAGCCCAAAACCACATCCCTTGCATTCGGTCCCAAGCCTTAACCTAAAATTAATTAGACTTAATTTGCCCTAGTGGGCTAGGGACACCAACTGGTCGGGTCCGGACTAGTGTTAGATCACTGTGTGAAGTTAACCTGTGTGTGCCTTGTGCTCAGTGTCTAGAACGGTGGTTTAGGGATTCAATCCCGAAGGGCTTGTGTGCTGGTCTGCCTACCTGGCCAATCTCTGATTGGTGTCTAGGATTGGCAATCAGGGACCTAACACTCCCCTTACACCTGCCTGGCTGAGTACATGGTTACTATAGGCTAGTTTGCCACCTTGATTGAGCATCTAGTTTGGACTCTAGGTCTAGTCAGCTATAGTCGGTCTGATCGAGTCTTGCATGAGCACTAGATCAGGAGTTTCATATCACCCACCTCCTTCACAAATGTCTGAACCCATGGAAAATTTACAAGCCCAAATAAAAGCCCTAGCTGATCAAATGGCCCAGATGGCTACCCAGATGACCCAGTTAACTCAGTCTGGTATTCAAACCAATGATAGAATTGACCATCTTGCCAGTAGGTTTGATCAGTTAGAAGTCTGGGTAGGGACCCCAGGAAAAACCCAGGGTTCACAGTCTGAGCCAGATCCTAATTCCCCTTAACCTAGGAGAACCCCAAACCCTAATCCATACCCTGAGGTCGAACCTAGGAGAGCCCCTCATCCTGACCCATACTATAACCCTCAGCCTAGGAGGACCCCAGACCCTGACCCATACCAAGAGGTCGAACCTAGGAGAGCCCCTCACCCTACCCATACTACAATCCTGAGCCCAGGAGGACCCCGAACCCTGATCCATATCTTGAGGTTGAAACTAGAAGAGGCTATCGTCCTGACCCAATCCCTGAAGTTTGTCATAGAAGGCCTAATCAGGATTTTGTAGACCAGGAGGACCGATCCTATAGACATGTCAAGCTTGATGCTCCAACTTTTGATGGTTGTCTAGATCCTAAGGTCTATATAGATTGGGAGGGAGAGATGGATCAATATTTTGAATGGTATGATATGACAGAGGAGCATAAATTTAGGTTTGCTAAGCTTAAGTTGATTCGGGAAGCCAGGTTACATTGGGCTAGTGTTGAGAGAACCCTTAATCTAGGAGGGCGTGATCCTATAACCACCTGGTGGGCCATGAAGGGTAAGCTTAGGACAAGATACGTTCCAGCTTCATATCGTAGTGGGTTACTAGATCAATGGCAACGATTTAATCAGGGTAACAAGAGCATAGATGAGTACATTGCAAAATTTGATGAGTATTCCATGCGATGTGATTTGAGAGAGTCTGAGGATGTTGTCTTATCTAGGTTTATGGCTGGATTAAGAGATGACATCAAGAAAGATGATGCGGAACTAATATGCATGCAATTTTTTTTGTATGTTTTACATGTTGAGTTAGGTGATTAATTCCCAAATTTCAGGTCAAGATTATTTGTAGGGAATTTTGTATGAATTTTTGAAGATCAGCATGCAGATTAGGACCAAGAAAAGTAGCAAAGAAGGACCGCCGGGGCTGAGAAGCCTCGGTTAGGGCAAGTTCTCCTACAATAAAACTACTGGAGGTAGAGGGGTGGACCTGACAACGTCTGTGAAGATTGCAGCGAAGGGGTTTGCGAGAGTTCTTCTTCCCAGTGCTGCAATCATCTTCCTGCTACCAACAAGCATCTCAGATCCCTGGACGCCCACTCCAAAAGAAGCCTTCCCTTTCTATTTTTCCTTTGTTTTCTTGTTCCTTTGTGAGTTTTCTAACCCCTGACAGGTCGTTTGCAGGTCCCCGAGTTCCTACGAATCCAACGACTCCAGCCAAGCCTCAATCGGATCACCGAGCAGAAAGCCGGGTATCCGCGGGTCTTTGGCTCGATTTTCCAGGCCGCATCCATCGAGGAACGAGAGACCCTTTTGCTGCGATCTTCACAGACGTTGTCAGGTACACCCCTCTACCTCCAGTAGTTTTATTGTAGGAGAACTTGCCCTAACCGAGGCTTCTCAGCCCCGGCGATCCTTCTTTTCTACTTTTCTAGGTCCTAATCTGCATGCTGATCTTCTAAAATTCATATAAAATTCCCTATAACTTATTTTAATCTGAAATTTGGGAATTAATCACCCAACCCCACATATAAAACATATAAAAAAAATTGCATGCATATTAGTTCCGCATCAAAAGAGCTCTACATGAGAGAGGTTAGAGACCTGGACCATGCTTACCAGATTGCTAGGGATCATGAACGTTTCCATAGAGGGCCCATTTACCGTCGACCTGAGCCCACTAGATACCCTAGTCAGTATCCGGGAGCTAGCCAGCCCCTTCAAAGTTGACCCATACCCAGTCGACCCAGTCCTAGTCTACCAGGCCCAAACCGACCCAGTCCTAGTCAGCCAGGTCCGAGTCGACCCCAGCCTAGTAATTCTTTGGCCCGCAAGGATGATCGAGGAAAATCTATAGAAGCTAATAAGGGTTACACTCCCCAGAAGACCTGTTTTAGATGTCATAAGCCAGGCCACTTTATGAATCAATGTCCAGTTAGTGCTTTACATCTAGGTGAATTACAAGAAGAAGAGCCTGAGTCTGTAGTCGAACCTGAGGGAGAAGTTTATGAGGCTGATAATCAATTAATAGAGGAGTACGAAGGTGAGGAGGAAGAACTTGAGTTTGAGAACCAATTAGGAGTGGTTAGGTGCATCCTAGCCCAAACCCCAGTTAAGGAAGATTGGCGTAGGACTAGCATCCTACAGACTTTTGTTAAGATAGGGGATACGGTTCTTAAGATCATCATAGATAGTGGGAGTTGTGTTAATGCCATCTCTGCCAAGACAGTTAAATCTTTAGGATTGACCACAGTTCCTCATCCTAGCCCGTACAAAGTTTCTTGGGTAGATTCCACCTCCATCCAAATTCAAGTTAGGTGCCAAATCTTACTTAGATTGCAGACTTATGAGGAAAAGATTTGGTGTGATGTTATCCCCATGGAAGTAAGTAGTATGATTTTAGGTCGACCTTGGCTATTTGATCATGATGCAACCTTGTATGGTCGAACCAATGTTTGTACCTTCAACTATCATGGGAATAAGTTTGTTATCAATCCAGCTCCCCCTAGGGACCCTGTTAAGAGGAGTTCTAGTAGCCTTAAGGACAAGAAACCTGGAGATAACCTGATTAAGGCTAGGGAGTTAGAACAGGAGATTGTTGATGGTAACCCTGTTTGGATCTTGACCTCCAAAGAAATATTAGAGCCAACCCAAAAGGAACACCCTAAAGAAATTGTTGAAGCTCTGAAAGAATTCGAGGATGTCTTCCCTAAGGATTTACCTGATCAATTGCCACCCCTTATGAACATCCAGCATGCAATAGACTTAGTTCCAGGAGCCACTTTACCAAACCTTCCTCACTATAGACTGAATCCCAGTGAGCATCAAGAATTACAGAGACAAGTGGGAGAATTACTTAGGAAGGGTTTCATTAGGGAGAGCCTGAGTCCATGTGCAGTCCCTGCTCTACTGACCCCTAAGAAGGATGGTACCTGGAGGATGTGTATAGATAGTAGAGCTATCAACAAAATAACTGTGAAATATAGGTTTCCTATCCCCCGGTTGGATGATATGTTAGACATGATGGCCGGAGCCAGAGTTTTCTCCAAGATAGACCTTAAGAGCGGCTATCATCAGGTGAGAATTAGACCTGGGGATGAGTAGAAAACTGCTTTCAAGACTAAGGATGGCCTGTTTGAGTGGGTTGTAATGCCCTTTGGACTTTCCAATGCACCAAGTACCTTTATGAGGATTATGACCCAGGTCCTGAGAGAGTTTACCGGAAAATTCGTTGTGGTCTACTTTGACGATATTCTGATTTATAGCAGGACCAAGAAGGACCACCTTAGTCATCTAAGACTGGTATGCCAAACCCTTAGGGAGAATAACCTCTATGCCAACTTTAAGAAGTGTGATTTCATGACACATAGGGACATCTTCCTAGGTTTTGTTGTCACCCCTGAGGGAGTTTCTGCAGATCCTGAAAAGGTTAGGGCGATTATTGAATGGCCTACACCCTCTAATGTCCATGATGTACATAGTTTCCATGGCCTAGCAACCTTTTACAGGAGATTTATTAGGGGTTTTAGCACAATCGTCGCACCTATCACCGATTGCATTAGGAAGGGTACATTTGAGTGGACCAAAGCAGCTGATAAGGCCTTCCTAGAGCTGAAGGATAAGATGACCCATGCACCCATCCTTAGATTACCTGACTTTACTAAGGTGTTTGAGGTCGCTTGTGACGCCTCGGGAGTAGGAATAGGTGGGGTACTAAGTCAAGAGAACCACCCTGTAGCCTTCTTCAGTGAAAAGTTGAATGAGGCTAAACTTAAGTACTCTACCTATGACAAGAAATTTTATGCGGTAGTCCAGGCCCTTAGATATTGGAGACATTATTTACTCCCGCAGGAGTTTGTTTTATTTTCTGACCATGAGGCACTCCGATTCCTGAACTCCTAAAAGAAACTGAACCCACGGCATGGTAAATGGATTGAGTACATTCAGGCCTACACTTTCGTCCTGAAGCACCGTGCCGGTACTGAAATAAGGTAGCAGATGCCCTGAGCCGTAGGTCTTTACTATTGGGATCAGTTAGCACCCAAGTCATAGGGTTTGATAGGTTAAAGGATGAATATGAAACCTGCCCAGACTTTGGAGGCATTTACCAGACCCTCAGGCTAGGACCATCCAATACCCATAGTGATTATACCCTTCAGGATGGTTACCTTTTCCAGAATAATCGACTCTGTATACCCAAAACTTTCCTTAGAGAATTCCTAATCTGGGAAATACATGCTGGAGGTTTAGCTGGTCATTTCGGTAGAAATAAGACGATCTTAGCAATAGAGGACCAGTTCTTTTGGCCAGGATTGAAAAGGCACGTTGCACGGATTGTAGCCAGATGTCGAACTTGTGCTGTTGCCAAACAGCAAAAGCAAAACACTGGTCTTTACACACCTTTACCAGTGCCTGATCGCCCTTGGCAGGACCTAAGTATGGATTTCGTGCTAGGATTACCTAAGACCCAAAAGAAACATGACTCAATCTTTGTAGTGGTCGATAGGTTCTCTAAGATGGCTCACTTTATTCCCTGTTCCCAGACCTTTGACGCGTCTAGGGTAGCCAAACTCTTCTTAGATCATGTGGTCAAACTCCATGGCCTACCCAAGACCATTATATCTGATAGGGATGTTAGGTTCACTAGTTATTTCTGGAAGACCTTATAGCACCTATTAGGGACCAAGCTTAAGTTTTCTACAGCCTACCACCCTCACCAAACTGAAGTAGTGAACCGAAGTTTAGGAAACCTCCTTAGATGCCTGGTAGGTGAACATGTTGGAACATGGGATTTGTTATTACCTAGAGCAGAGTTTGCCTACAACAGTTCAGTAAATAGGACAACGGGTAAGAGCCCTTTTGAGATAGTCCATGGGTACAAGCCTAATCGCCCCATTGATTTGATTCCTTTACCTATTCATGTACGAGTCTCAGAGTCTGCAGAGTCATTTGCACAGCATATTAGAGACTTGCATAAAGACATTAACCAAAAGATAAACTTAAGCAATGAAACTTATAAAAATTTGGTTAATTCCCGAAGAAGGATCAAAGAATTTGATGTAGGGGATTCTGTCATGATTAGGCTTAGGCCTGAACGGTTCCCACCTGGGACCGTTAAGAAGCTTCATGCTCGGGGAGCCGGACCTTTTAAAGTATTAAAGAAGGTTGGATCAAATGCCTATGTGCTAGACTTGCCTTCGGATATGGGCATCAGTTCTACCTTCAATATTACAGACCTGGTTGAGTACAGGGAACCGGCAATGATACCCAGTGAGGCTTTTGGGCCTATCCCTTCTGTTGAGAGTGATCCTTACCCAGAGTGTCCACCAATTAATTGGCCTGAGAGAGGAAAACGGATCGAGCGTATCCTGGACGATCAAGGCATTACGACCCGGGGCCGTGGTTATCAATGCTTCCTAGTCCGATGGCAAGGCCGGCCAGAGTCGGACGATTCATGGATTTCTCGAGAGGACTTGCAACGCCTCAACCCAGACCTTCTTGAGAGATATGTGAGCCAATCTGATCTTCACTTGACAGGGTCGAGTTCCTCCCACCCCGAGAGAATTGGTGCGGACACCAAAGGCACCAGAATAAGGCAGAGGCTTCTCAACCCTCTGTGGATCACTTAAATAACATTCGAGTCCACTGTAATAAAGCTTAGTCCAGCTGAGTTGTTTCATTTAAGTCTTGTAATTATTTAGCTCATGTTGAGCTAGTTCAGTCCAGTGTTAGTCAACTCATGTCGAGCTAATTTTATTTTTTTGAGTCCTATTCAACCATATTGAAGACTCAAGACCACATCATACAAGTAAAGACCAAGTCCAATCAGATTGAAGACATGGAAGTTTAGCCCAAGACCAACCCAGCTTGAAGATTTGAAGACCCCAGGAGGAAAATCAGAAACCCTGATTCCTTGCAGATGCCCTCCAGATGCCCAGATTTCCTTCCAGATGGCAAAATATATTCATAGACCAAGGCATCCATGATTTTAGAGGTCCATCTGCATCCTAGCCCAAAGAAATCAAGCCCAGGTGCCAAGCCCAAGCCCCTAAGAAGCAAGATACCAGGGAATATTCATGCTACCTGGCTACCAGGCCACCCTAGCTTCCAGAGGCCCAAACCCATGCACCCGGGCCCCTTTGGGACGGCCCCTTGCTGCTCTTAGAAGCCCAACATGTCCCTGGAGTGTTGTCCAAGTCAAGAGAAATTTTAGGGATTTTTTCTACCTAATGTTTCCTTATTTTCTAGCTAGGGTTTGAGAGGGAAAAGGATTCTCATGTAAAGACTAATGTGCCCTTTCTTGGAGCCCAAGGTTAAGGGTCTATTTAAGGGACCCTAGCCTCTTGTATGAAACCCTAATTTTTGATGAATGAAAACCTTGAGTTCTTATATTGAGTTGTGTGATACCCTGCTGTGTGCATAAAGGGGTTTGCGAGAGTTCTTCTTCCCAGTGCTGCAATCATCTTCCTGCTACCAACAAGCATCTCAGATCCCTGGACGCCCACTCCAAAAGAAGCCTTCCCTTGCTATTTTTCCTTTGTTTTCTTGTTCCTTTGTGAGTTTTCTAACCCCTGACAGGTCGTTTGCAGGTCCCCGAGTTCCTACGAATCCAACGACTCCAGCCAAGCCTCAATCGGATCACCGAGCAGAAAGCCGGGTATCCGCGGGTCTTTGGCTCGATTTTCCAGGCCGCATCCGTCGAGGAACGAGAGACCCTTTTGCTGCGATCTTCATAGACGTTGTCAGGTACACCCCTCTACCTCCAGTAGTTTTATTGTAGGAGAACTTGCCCTAACCGAGGCTTCTCAGTCCCGGCGATCCTTCTTTTCTACTTTTCTAGGTCCTAATCTGCATGCTGATATTCTAAAATTCATATAAAATTCCCTACAACTTATTTTAATCTAAAATTCGGGAATTAATCACTCAACCCCACATATAAAACATATAAAAAAAATTGCATGCAAATTAGTCCCGCATCAGTGCGGCCAGCTGAGACTCCACCAAAGGTGGTTGAACTACTGGAGCGGATGGCCCCGCCTCAAGATTGTGTGGGTTCCCTCGGAAAGGGGAGCCCCCTGCACGGCTGGTGGAGGCCTCTCGTGCTCGTGTCTTCACCATCCTTCCGTGGAGTGTCAATCTACAAAGAGATGGAGGGCTTGTTCGTCCCCTTCCTGGCACGCCAATCTATTGCTGCCAAGATCACCGTGGCCCGTAGCTACTGCCGGTGCCAGAGTGCACTTCCTTTACTTCCTGGTGGTCCTCTAGTCCTAGACCTGCAAAATAGGGGTTAGTGACCTGGGCTGGGGTTTCCGACGAGGGCACTCCGATGGTCAAGTCAGTGATGATCCAGGGGAACAGATCCTCCTAGTCGAGCCCCTCTTGATGGACTCCACACGAGGAGGAGTGTATTGTGTAAGAGTGGGATGCGAGTGTGTCGGGGAAAGTATGGCCTGGTTAGAGGGAGTCTCTGGGTGGCCCTTCCGCCCAACCTTGCTCGAGGATACTGGTGGTGCCATGCTCCTCTTCCTGGTGGAGTGTGCACTTATGTTCCAGTGTCGTGGCTTGTGCCTTGCTTGTGTTATGGTTGTTACCTCCGAGTTTTTGTGAACTAGGTTACCATTGGGCATCCATCTTGGGATCTCCATCGGGCTATCAGGCATGTACGGCGGTGTCCCAAGGAGCCTTTCCTGATTCATGATAAGGGAAGCCGTCATGTGCTCTGACAATCCCCTTGGTCGCCTCATTCTGGGAAACCTGGTAGTATCTCGATCGGTAGGCCGCCGCCCCTGGAATTCAAATCTCTTGGTTGGCTTCCTCTCTCGGGTGGTCCAAGTGGTTGGTGAGGAGCATGGTGCCACGATCAGTGTGTTTCTCCCTTTTCTAGTGTAACCGATGGCTGCAGGTGGTCAATATGGTCTGGCAGGTGCTCCAGTGTAGTCCTCGGTCGGCTCGCCAGTGTCCTGGGATGGTGGTGCCAACGTCCGAGCTGGGGCTGAGCTGGAATGGCAGGGCTCGCTCCGACCTAGACGCCCCGAGCTTGCAGGGTCGTCTCGGTGGAGGAGGGTAGAGTGCGGGCCCAGTCCAAAGGGCTCGGGCTTGGAGAGGCTCCACGTGGTAAAGGAGGGTTGAGCTCGACTCCAACCACAGGGCTCGATCTCCGAGGGTCTCACTCTGGAGGGCAGAGTGCGGGCCCGATCCAGAGGGCTTGCGCTCGGAGAGGCTCCACGTGGCGGAGGAGGGCTGAGCTCGACTCCGACCACAGGGCTTGATCTCCGAGGGTCTCGCTCTGGAGGGCAGAGTGCGGCTCCGGCCTAGGTATTCCGAGCTTGCGGGACCGACCTGGCGGAGAACGGAGCTCGACTCGTTGTCTCGAGGGAGCTCAGCTGGTGGGGACACCGGAGGCACCAGAATAAGACAGAGGCTTTTTCAACCCTCTGTAAATTGATCAATAATTTATGAGTCCATCTGTAATAAGGGCTTAGCTCATCTGGGTCCATTTTAGTTGTTATTTGAGTATTTTTAGTTGTTATTTCAGTTCTGTACTAGTCAGCTCATGTTGAGCTAGTTCAGTCCAATACTAGTCAGCTCATGTTGAGCTAATTTTATTTTTTGAGTCCTGTCCAAGCATACTGAAGACTCAAGACTATATCATACAAGTGAAGACCAAGTCCAACTAGATTGAAGACATGGAAGTATAGCACAAGTCCAACCCAGCTTGAAGATTTGAAGACCCCAGGAGAAAAATTCAGAAAACCCTGATTTCTTGCAGATGCCCTCCAGATGCCCAGATTCCCTTCCAGATGCCAAAGTATATTCATAGATAATGGCATCCATGATTCCAGAGGTCCATCTGCATCCTAACCCAAAGAAATCAAGCCCAGGTGCCAAGCCCAAGCCCCTAAGAAGCAAGATACCAGGGAATATTCCTGCTACCTGGCTACCAGGCCACCCCAGCTTCCAGAGGCCCAAACCCATGCACCCGAGCCCCTTTGGGCCGGCCTTTTACTGCTCCTAGAAGCCCAACACGCCCCCCTAGGCATCCTTGGAGTCTTGACCAAGTCAAGAAAATTTTTAGGGATTTTTCTACCTAATATTTCCTTATTTTCTAGCTAGGGTTTGAGAGGGAAAAGGATTCTTATGTAAAGACTTATGTACCCTTACTTGGAGCCCAAGGTTAAAGGTCTATTTAAGGGACCCTAGCCTCTTGTATGAGGAGAATTTTTGATGAATGAAAATCTTGAGTTCTTCTATTGAGTGGTGTGATACCCTGCTGTGTGCATAAAGGGGTTTGTGAGAGTTCTTCTTCCCGGTGTTTGCAATCATCTTCCTGCTACCAACAAACCCTCCAGATCCCTGGATGCCCACTCCAAAAGAAGCCTTCCCTTGCTATTTTTATTTTGTTTTCTTGTTCCTTTGTGAGCTTTCTAACCCCTGACAGGTCGTTTGCAGGTCCCTGAGTTCCTACGAATCCAACGACTCCAGCCAAGCCTCAATCGGATCACCGAGCAGAAAGCCGGGTATCCGCGGGTCTTTGGCTTGGTTTTCCAGGCCGCATCCGTCGAGGAACGAGAGACCCCTTCACTGCGATCTTCACAGACGTTGTCAGGTACACCCCTCTACCTCCAGTAGTTTTATTGTAGGAGAACTTGCCCTAACCGAGGCTTCTCAGCCCCGGCGGTCCTTCTTTGCTACTTTTCTAGGTCCTAATCTGCATGCTGATCTTCAAGAATTCATAGAAAATTCCCTACAAATAATTTTGATCTAAAATTTGGGAATTAATCACCTAACTCAACATGTAAAATATACAAAAAAATTGCATGCATATTAGTTCCCCATCATTTGGTATCAGAGCTTAGATTAGGACTTATTTTCTATAATTTTTCAGTCCATATATACTTTGTTCTTTTAATTATTTCTCCCTGTTAAAAACTCCAAAAATTCTGAAATTTATTTTCCTGGATTTATGATAATTCATAGTAATTTTAAAAATTCTTCTAGATTTTATTATGGCCTGTGAATTTTCTGCAAGCCGAAATAGGGCCTGCAAATTTTTGGCTCTATTTTTTTTAGCAAGACAAGTTTGGAAGTTTTAGGGTTTTGTTTAGGAGTTTTTGAATATTTCTTAATTTTAGTATATTTCCGGTATATTAGGCCATGATTTACAAGTTTTATTCTATTTAAAAATACCAAAAAAAATACATATTTTCCAAAAATACCAAAAAAATATCTAAACCCTAATTTGCATCCTCATCTGCCTGCCATCATTGCATAATTTACTTTTAAGGGCACTCTTGCTATATCAGATGGGGGGAGGATTTGATCACCTCTCCTTAGCCCAAAACCACATCCCTTGCATTCAGTCCCAAGCCTTAACCTAAAATTAATTAGACTTAATTTGCCCTAGTGGGCTAGGGACACCAACTGGTCGGGTCCGGGCTAGTGTTAGATCACTATGTCAAGTTAACCTGTGTGTGCCTTGTGCTCAGTGTCTAGAATGGTGGTTTAGGGATTCAATCCCGAAGAGCTTGTGTGCTGGTCCGCCTACCTGGAGAATCTCTGATTGGTGTCTAGGATTGGCAATCAGGGACCTAACACTCTCCTTACACCTGCCTGGCTAAGTACAGGGTTACTATAGGCTAGTTTGCCACCCTGATTGAGCATCTAGTTTGGACTCTAGGTCTAGTCAGCTATAGTCGGTCTGATCGAGTCTTGCATGAGCACTAGATCAGGAGTTTCATATCACCCACCTCCTTCACAAATGTCTGAACCCATGGAAAATTTACAAGCCCAAATAAAAGCCCTAGCTGATCAAATGGCCCAGATGACTACCCAGTTAACTCAGTTTGCTACCCAAACCAACAATAGAATTGACCATCTTGCCAATAGGTTTGACCAGTTAGGAGGCCGTGTAGGGACCATAGCAAGAACCCATGGGTCACGATCTGAGCCAGATCCTAAGTCCCCTCAACCTAGGAGAACCCCAAACCCTGATCTATACTATGAGGTCGAACCTAGGAGAGCCCCTTATCCTGACCCGTACTACAATCCTCAACCTAGGAGGACCCCAAACCCTGATCCATACCGAGAGGTTGAACCTAGGAGAGCCCCTCAGCCTGACCCATACTATAATCCTGAACCTAGGAGGACCCTAAACCCTGAACCATATCATGAGGTTGAACCTAGGAGAGCCACTCAGCCTGACCCATACTATGATACTGAACCTAGATCCTATGACTCTAGATCCTATTTACCCACATCCTATAAGCCTTGTATACCCACAACCTATAGATCTTATGACTTCAAATCCTCTGACTCTAGAATCTACGAACCCATATCCCATGAGTCTAGTAGACCCAAGACCTATAGAGCTGAACCCAAATCCTATGACCCCAGATCATATAATCCCGTGACCCATAGATCTGCACCCTTATCCTATGAGTCTAGGGAGCCCATAATCCCTAGATATCAATCTAGTACTAGTCAGGTTTCCCTTAGTCAACTTGAATCCCATAGGATTAGCACCCCTAAATATGAGCCCAGTAGTAAACCACTACCCTTTAGACAACTTGAACCTACTAGGATTAGTGTCCATAATCAGAAACCAGGACCTAGCCAATTTTTCCCTAGCCGACCTTCTCCAACCATTCCTGAGATTGACAAGGCTTACATTAACGCGGAAGTGTATGAAGCTGATGCAAACTTAGTGGATGAGTATGAGGGAGAAGAGGAGACACCTTTAGATGACCTAGAATTAGCTGACCCAATAGATACCCAGGTAGAAGCCAACCTAGAGGTAGTTGACCTTGACCACATCCAACCTAAAGCTATAGTGGAAGAACAAATAGAGAAAGAGAACCTAGGTACTGCTGCTAGAGCCTTACCTGAGGAAACCATAGAGGAGAGCTAAATTATAGAGTCTAGTCCTAAAATACAAGAACCTGAAAAATTTATTAAGGACTTGATCTCTTTGAATCAGTACCCTCAGGATGAGCATCCTCCTATAGTTCCCATTAAGGACCTCTTCCCTGAGATTAGTAACCTATCCTTCCATTATGCAAACCCCATAGCTATACCGCAACCTCGTAAGGTTAGCCTCATTAGTCTAGGATTAGTCCCTGACATGCCTTCTTATATTGAACTTTATCCAACTAACTTTGAACCTTTTTTCTACCCTACCAAACTAATTCTGAACCCACTTCCTATTTTCTGCCCTTGCCTAACACCTCCAGTATTTCTAGGATTATTAGATTGCATTTAACTGAGATTAGCATACTGCATGCATTCATCACACATGTTAGGTTTGCATCTTACTTCTGGCATACTCTTTGGAATTTGCTAGGAGTTCACTGTAAATTTTCATGTGCATGTCAAGCTAGGATCAAACCTAGAGAACCTATAATCTATTAGGTTTAGATCCAAAGAGTTCAATAAAATTTTCTTCGATAGGAATGCATAGTTGAGTCTTTAGGTGTCAGTATGAGTCCTTTGCATCATCTTGTTAGGAGTCTGCATGTGCCCAGCATGTTCACCACCTGCACTAATTTTGAAACAACTGGCTAATTCCCTAAGATGGATTAAAGAATTTGATGTAGTGGATTCTATCTTGATTAGGCTTAGGCCTAAAAGAAGCTTCATGCTCGCAGAGCCGGACCTTTTAAAGTGATAGAGAAGGTTGGATCAAATGCCTAGGTGTTAGAATTGCCTTCGGATTTGGGCATTAGTTCTACCTTCAATATTACAGACCTGGTTGAGTATAGGGAACCGGCAGCGATACCTAGTGAGGCCTTTGGACCTATTCCTTTTCATTGTGAGTGACCCTAACCTAGAGTGTCCACAAACAAATTTGGCCTGAGAGAGGAGAACGGATTGAGCGTATCCTGGACGATCAAGCCATCACGACCCAGGGCCATGTCTATCAACGCTTCCTGGTCCGATGGCAAGGCCGGCCAGAGTCGGACGATTCATGGATTTCTTGAGAGAACTTGCAACGCCTCAACCCAGACCTTCTCAAGAGATATGTGAGCCAGTCTGACCTTCACTCGACAGGGTCGAGTTCCTCCCACCCCGGGAGAATTGGTGGGGACACCGGAGGCACCAGAATAAGACAGAGGCTTTTTCAACCCTCTGTAAATTGATCAATAATTTATGAGTCCATCTGTAATAAGGGCTTAGCTCATCTGGGTCCATTTTAGTTGTTATTTGAGTATTTTTAGTTGTTATTTCAGTTATGTACTAGTCAGCTCATGTTGAGCTAGTTCAGTCCAATGCTAGTCAGCTCATGTTGAGCTAATTTTATTTTTTGAGTCCTGTCCAAGCATACTGAAGACTCAAGACTATATCATACAAGTGAAGACCAAGTCCAACTAGATTGAAGACATGGAAGTATAGCACAAGTCCAACCCAGCTTGAAGATTTGAAGACCCCAGGAGGAAAATTCAGAAAACCCTGATTTCTTGCAGATGCCCTCCAGATGCCCAGATTCCCTTCCAGATGCCAAAGTATATTCATAGATAATGGCATCCATGATTCCAGAGGTCCATCTGCATCCTAGCCCAAAGAAATCAAGCCCAGGTGCCAAGCCCAAGCCCCTAAGAAGCAAGATACCAGGGAATATTCCTGCTACCTGGCTACCAGGCCACCCCAGCTTCTAGAGGCCCAAACCCATGCACCCGAGCCCCTTTGGGCCAGCCTTTTGCTGCTCCTAGAAGCCCAACACGCCCCCTAGGCATCCTTGGAGTCTTGACCAAGTCAAGAAAATTTTTAGGGATTTTTCTACATAATATTTCCTTATTTTCTAGCTAGGGTTTGAGAGGGAAAAAGATTCTAATGTAAAGACTTATGTACCCTTACTTGGAGCCCAAGGTTAAGGGTCTATTTAAGGGACCCTAGCCTCTTGTATGAGGAGAATTTTTGATGAATGAAAATCTTGAGTTCTTCTATTGAGTGGTGTGATACCCTGCTGTGTGCATAAAGGGGTTTGTGAGAGTTCTTCTTCCCGGTGTTTGCAATCATCTTCCTGCTGCCAACAAACCCTCCAGATCCCTGGATGCCCACTCCAAAAGAAGCCTTCCCTTGCTATTTTTATTTTGTTTTCTTGTTCCTTTGTGAGCTTTCTAACCCCTGACAGGTCGTTTGCAGGTCCCTGAGTTCCTACGAATCCAACGACTCCAGCCAAGCCTCAATCAGATCACCGAGCAGAAAGCCGGGTATCCGCGGGTCTTTGGCTCGATTTTCCAGGCCGCATCCATCGAGGAACGAGAGACCCCTTCGCTGCGATCTTCACAGACGTTGTCAGGTACACCCCTCTACCTCCAGTAGTTTTATTGTAGGAGAACTTGCCCTAACCGAGGCTTCTCAGCCCCGGCGGTCATTCTTTGCTACTTTTCTAGGTCCTAATCTGCATGCTGATCTTCAAGAATTCATAGAAAATTCCCTACAAATAATTTTGATCTAAAATTTGGGAATTAATCACCTAACTCAACATGTAAAACATATAAAAAAAATTGCATGCATATTAGTTCCCCATCATCAGCTCAGTTCAGCAGAGGAGTCCGAGCAGGAGAATTGACGTGGCATCCGACACGGCGGCTTCCATTGACGTGGCGCCTGTTGGTTTCCCCATGTTAGCGATCCCGCCACATCACATTGTAAAACAGTTGTTATTATTTTAATCTTTCAGTGCAAATTCATTGCTAATCCATTGTTAATTTTTAAATTTTTATTATTAATCTATTGCTATGTCATTGTAAAATCATTGCTATTATTTTAGACTTCCATTGCAAATCCATTTCTAAGCCATTGCATAATTTTCAAATATTCATTACTAATGTATTGTAAATCTATTGCTAATTGATATATTTTAAAATTCTTTCCATTGCTAATCTATTACTAATCCATTGCTAAAATATAATTCTTTTACAAATTTTTTTGGATATATTTTTAAAATATAATATTTTTATTTTTTTATTCCTGCTATATATCTAATAATAATCATAATAATTTCAAGCCATTCCAATAATAGATCTCAAGCTATCCAATAACAATAATAATTCTACATCCAATAATACCAAGAATTTAATAAAGTACATATCATAAAAAGTACTCATAGTATCTTATACATAAAGCATGCATCATGCACGTATATAAAGTTCATATATAAATAATTGTCTAATATATAAAACAAAAGATACTAAGCAAGAACTATGGAGTGCCGAGGTGCACATTACCACCACCGGTGTTTTGTCCATCTTTATTACCGCCTGATGTATGACACTCCGAAGTAGATACCTAATATCATTTATTAACAAATAAAGAAATAATATTGGAAAGTACAAGTAAAGAAAAATAAAAGTGATATCCTTTTACCTCCTGCTGAGCTAGAGATGGTGCCATAAGGATATACTGTGTTGATTGATGGGTGCATCCAACAAAGAGTAGTCCACCAAGTACTTGGCCAACTCCATAGTGCTGACTGAGGAATCAAAGGAGGAACTGCAACATGATTCTATTTTGAAAATCCAAGATGCTCAGATATAAAGGATGATGGTGCCGTTGATGTATGTAGAGTAGTCATAGTCTAAATTAAGGATTTGTTGTATCATCTCTAGATTGCTGCTCATCTTCTACACATCATTCTTGAGCTGATGCATATCTTGAGCTAATGGATCATCAGGCCATGTCATTCGGTTTGAGATTGTCATGCTAGATGTACCTATGGATGATGTGCCACTCCAGACATATGCACACTAACTCAATCTAAATATTCTATCCTTTTTGCATGGTCTAGTTGCCTCCATCCAAGAATCAACATCGAAATAAGGTTGGGTTGTTGGGTCTTTGATGCAGGATGGGTTAGCTATCCTAGATTTAAAGACCGACTCTTGAGATCAGTAGATAAATTTAAATAAGCAATTAACAATAACATATATCAAAAGTAAGCAAGAATTAAACTAATTAATCTAGACAAGATTACGATATGATTTAGAAAGTGACCCGATCGACATGCACAGTCAAAGACTTCAAAAGGTTGGATCGTTAGTCATTGAGAAACGACACTAGGCTAGGTCTTCTTCCAAGTTTTCTTGTCTTACTCCAAACTCTCAACAAATGCCAATCAGATTATCAATTTTTCAATAAGGGTTTGAAGGGTTATAGCCATTTGGTGAGGATCCATTTTACTATCTGACTCTAAGGATTCAGGATGGTACTTTACTCCTGACCTAGTGGTCATACAAGGTCTCAACAAACTCTCTATTGACTTTTCAATCCCATAATATGTAGTTGTTATAATTCAGTCTACATTAATGCTCAAAAATGGATATCCTAAGAAAGTATTTTCATGTATTTCAAAGCAAGGTTAAATTCCTCAATGAGTGGAGATTCCAACAACCTAAAATTCAGAATTTTTAGATATTCCTAGGATTAGAAATTGACTAATTTTAAAGGACTGCACACACTAAATTTTCAGTAGGATTTTCAAAGTGCAATGACCAGTATTTCAATGAAATATGGTATCAATCTATGATTCGATTCTAAAATGGTCAAACATAGATATTTTCCTTATCAAATTTAGTTTTCAAATCTTTAAGTTTTATAATTTTTTGATAATCCTACTAATGGGAATTGATGAAAGAATATAAGTTATGCAATTCTGTAGGTTGCAGATTTCTACGTGCATAATTCAAAAATTTTAGGTTAACCTGGCATAAATCCTAAAACAGGTTCATAGATTTTCACACAAAAATTTTTTAAATCAAGTCTAGTTTCTAAAGCCACCAATTTTATAATTTTTTAACACTCCTAAAAATGGAACTTAGGGTTTGAACAAAGATTACCCAAAACTACATATTACAGAATTCTAAGAGCAGAAACTTAGAATCCCAAGTTTAAACTAGCATGAATTTTAGAGCAATCTCATAAATCCACAAACAAAACAGGTTTTATAATTTTCTGAACTTTCTAGAGACAAAACTTCCTGAAATACTAAAGGATACGTAGAATATGCAAACTCTCTATATGAATATTGAATTTTTTTCTAATTAAGCTATGTAAATGCAATGAAAATATTCTTAACCTAATATAAAATGCACTCTAACACCAAAAGAAGCTGATGCAGGATGGGCTAGCTATCCTAAATCTAAAGATCCACTATTGAGGTCAACTGATAAATTTAAATAAGCATTTAGAATAAATAATAGCATATATCAAAAGCAAGTAAGAATTAAGCTAATTGATCTGGACAAGATTATGGTCCAATCTAGGAAGCGACCTGATCGGCATGTACGGTCAAAGACTTCAAGAGGTTGGATTGTTGGTCATTTAGGAACGATCGCTAGGCTAGGCTTATTCAATTCAATAAATTGAGATCTAATTGGTTTAAAAATAAAAAAACTAATACAATTCCAGGAATAATTTTAAATTTTAATCTAAACAATGAAAAGGTATCTCATTAAGCACTGAACGTCACAGAGTTCTGGATAAGAGAGATCAACTGGAGGTGGTTGAGGTGGATGGCTATGAGCTCGTAGATGAATCAAGCAGAAAGTCTTCGGACCTAGTTCAACCAAAATCTCGAGGTAATCAAGCAAGACAAAAAAAAATAATCCAATTAAAGAAAGATTCAATCAGCCTAAGTCAGCACAAAGGGCCCAAAATATATAGAAGCCAGCAATGTGGACCGGGTTTGCTTTAAAGATTGTGCTAAGCTTTAGAGAGGGGCTCAAGGAAATTGAGGATGGCCGAGCTCGGTGCTCGGAAGGAATGCCATAGATGGAGGGGAACTCGTCGAAGATCTCAGAGAAGAACAATCACCAGTGGGGAGGAAGCATGCTAGTGGAACGGCAGCAAGGAGGCTCGGTTGGCACAGAATATGGCATGGTGGTGGCATAAAAGACGGCACAATTGGCATGGTGTGTGATCAACAGAATCGAGAGGAGTGCAGACATAGGCATCCCAGATGATTTGGCGATGGTCGGCGATGATGGAGGGGAAGTTGGCTGGAGTGATGGGTGGGGGAGACTCTTGGGGCCGAACCACCGGAAGTAAGAGGATGTTGACCGGAGCCAGGAGAGAACCATGGGAGATGGGGTTCTTGGGGTGATTATGTTAGAGACAAGGAAGCCACGGGAAGCACCTCCTTGGGAGGGCGACGCGGGATTTTTTCTTGTGATCAAGGACAGTGGAGGGGTCATAGACGGAGGATGGGGAAAGCCATGGATGATGGGATTAGCGGTGTCGAAGGAATATCGATGGGATGGCGGTTGTTCGATGGTGAGAGGTTGTGCTGCGCAATGGGAAGATGGCAAGGCAGCGAGCATCGGGTGTGGTGGTGGAAAGTTGGAAACAAGGGAAGTCTTGGAGAAGTTGGAGGTTTCAGGAGCTTTTAGTGAAGTAGAGAAGGGGGAATAAGAGAAAAAGAGAAGTAGGGGAAGAAGGAATTGCAAGGAGAGGAAGAAAAAAGAGCCAAGAGGGAGGGAAAGAAGAGAGAAGAAGGGGAAGAGAACATGGAAGAGGAGAATGGGGAGAATCTCAAAATATTTCTATTAATTAGTTGATATTTATTCTAATAACAGGATCTCTTTAAATAAGCTATAGTCCTCAATAATTTGGAGGCCTATTTGACCAAAACTCCAATACTTCAAACTAATCTAAAATAAATAGACTAATGTAAAATAAATTTTAAAATAATCCAAACTAATCCAGTTTCATGCTCTGAGATCTGTGCATGAGTTAGATATAATAAAATAAATAAAAAATAAATCAAATTTCCATACATTCAGGTAAAATAAAAAACAAATATATATATCTGCTTTAAAAAATACTGGACGCGCATCAAAATCCATACTAGATGATGTCTTCATCAGTCTTCACCATACTTCCTATGTATAATCTGATCATATGATTTCTATAATACAAATATACATGACATGCTTAAGTATTTTAATAGAAACATGTAAACAAAATCCAAAGTAACCAAATAAATTAAATATTGCATATGCATATAAGATCATATAATTGCAATTAATGTTCATTACTTACACTAACATCCTTTGTCCTTTTATTTACAAAGTCACCATTCTTATCTTGGTGTATGCGGTCAAATACCTCCTTATATGTGATAGAAAAGTGCCTTAAGAGCCAATCATTATGAGGGCCTTTTTGTAAACTTCCAGCTCATGTATGACATATTTTTCATATTAATAAAGGCATTTGATTCATCATATACTGCTATGTCATGTTTTGTTGATTATGATGAACCCCATAGAGTAGGGCAATGGAATTAGGGTTATGATAAAATAACAGTGAGACCTAATTTCTATAAACCCTAATATAGAATGTTCCTAGTCATTGGACCATCGATTCGAAGATCGATGAATCTGGAAAGACTAGCTTATCCTATGTATGCTAAGTTGATGAGGGTGGTTGATCTTACAACCACTTGTGTAGAGACACTAATACAAGGATAAGGGTTCTCATCAGCGTATGAGTACACTGGACTGATCCGCACTGGGACTATCTTATAGAAGTCTTACTGTTTGTCAAAAGATAGATCCCAGAGTAGAAGTTGTATATGTGATCTTTAGACCCGAGGTCACCATGATTTCTTATGCACACTAAGCCATACTTTGGTTCATACTCATTCATGCCATTGCAACATGTACAGGGTGTTCTGGGTATGGTGGAAGGTGTACGAAGGATGTGAGTGGACCAACAAGGAATCGATCTTTCCTAGTAAGAGGAATTGATATCCTATGCAATCTCTTCGATGAATGACTCAAGGAGCCTTTGATTAAAGCAGGATGAAATTAGAATTGGTTTCTAATTAGTCATCAGCTGAGTCCTCATGATCGAGATGAGATTCGATATGATTAAGTATTAGGGTTTGACATATATCCATACCTATCACTTAATCAGGATAATGGGAGATCGAAAGATTGAATTGCACGGTAACTTACTATTGAAGGATATTTTGATAATTTCTGCCAAATTCCTTATCTTTTGGATAGGCATGATACATTGCTAGACGTCAATCTTGTCTTGTAGGTTTTCATGAACCAATTGATTTGGTTTTATGAGTCAATTCGATGTGTGATTCGAATTGGACAATTAGGTGAGCCAATTTGACCTAATTAGGTCAATCGGGTTTGATTGGATCGAATCAGCTCAAATCTAAACCTACTACTGGCTAGATGTGGAAACCAATGGGTCACACACATTAGGGAGTCGGCCTAGGAACTCAATTGACATTTAATTAGGGTCAAGGGATCCTAATTGGTTAGCAAGATTGCACACTAGCATGTGTAGGCTGACCTAATCTCCTAACCCAATTGGATTGGGTCTGAAAAGTTGCTAAATGGACTAACCAATTTATAAGAGACCTAGAGTGGGTTGAGTCCTAAGTACGATGAATTTATCAGATTTTATCTGATATTTTTTGGATATTTTATGCGCCATATATGAAGAGTCTAAAAGGCATGGGACTTTTGATACCTAAGCGACACCTCTGCATTCAAAAGGGTGCACAAGGACCAATTGACCTCCAATCTGAAATAAAAATCATATGGTTGGAAAGTAGACTTAATGCCCTTTCATATGACACCCATATTGCATATTCTTTGACTAGGTCAAAGGTGACATATGGCATGAAGAAGTTAGCATAAAGTGAAGAGTCGCGTCTCTTCACTTCGGCGCTAATTTAAGTAAGCAGAGTCCTTCTACTTTAAGTCCTTTTGAATCACCGATGCTTCTCATTCATAAGTCACATCCCTTGGCTTCATTTTAACCAGTAATGCCAAGTGTCAAAGGGAGAAGTCGGAGAAAAAACTGAAGGGACTTGAGTTAGGCGATTGGTGCATAAAGGGACATGGTGTTTCAAGATAAGACTCCTTCTTAGTGAAGGGTCTTATTTGATCTATGTTTGGAAGATCAAAGGCTGATGAAAAGGCTTAGCAGGCACCTCCCACTCTCCTACAAATAGCCATCGGTATTTATTCCGATGGGATAATTTTTGGTTTCTTTCTTACACTCTTACATCTATCCACCTTGTCTCTTCCTTTCCTTGTACGGACATAGGTCTTTCTTTAAGACAAGTCCGCCATTTTAAAATAAGGGTTTAGGAAGAGAATTAGGAAGTGATAGAAAGAGAGAAGAGAGATTTTGAAGAGGGCTTAGAGTGCTCTACTGGAGGGCGAAGGTCTAAGCAAGGAAGGAGAGGCTGCCGAAGGAAGAAAGTCCATCAGAAGAGTCCCAATTGATCAAGCAACCTACAAGGGAGAGGTTCCTAGGTTTGATTCCTGTATGGATCCCGTTTGAGGGCTTGCACTTGTGAGCCTCGTGGAAAGGATTGGATTTCAGCGATCCAGGTATATTTTTCTAACTCCATTTATGTTTCATTAATTGGTATTGCATAAGGGGTTCCTGGGAATTAGGGTTTTCTAGCCAATTAGGGTTTCATGCTTTGAATTTTTGTTTTGAAATTTACTTCCGCATGCTGCATGATTCCTGGTACCCGGAAAAAATTCCCATTAATATGTAGCCAGCTGACCAAGCTCAGATCTCTAAAATAATGTCTTTTTAAAATGTATTATACAAGTACTCATGGTCATGCTTCCCAATATCAGAAAATCCAAAAACTGTGGGCATAGAAAAAGAAAGTAAAATCCATAACAAGCCCCAAGTATATGAAGGGTACTGGCTAAAGGTCCTTCAAGATACATGCACAAACAAGCCATATGTGCACATACAAAAAGAAATTTTTTTGAGCTCTGCAGGCTCAAGCTTTTAATTACCTACGTTTTAAGGATTGTCAAGCATTCCTCAAAAATATTCATCGGCCCCGCCCTCTAAAATTAAAACTAATATTCTTTGATGACTCACTGGATAACTATTTGCCACAACGCTCATCGGGAAATCTATAAAGATCTAGAAGAGCCAATCTTATAGAGTTCAATCAATTAGCAATTGACATGAATCTCATGTAGCAATTGATGCAACTGCATAGATTTCCTCATGTTCTTTGGCATTGTTACCATGAGCTTAGGTATTATCAAATTAGAAAGGTTCAAGCGTACACTGATATATAAGTACACTTCTGAAATACTTGATGGATAACTAACAATTACAGAGGTTGCACCATACCGCACAATCAGGATGGAAGTAGGTGGGGTGTCCATATTCTAGATTCGGCTTGTATATACAATAAGGGCAACGTCAATGTGGCAAGGTTGTAGCAGCATTTATATGCACAGAATTGTCTGAACATAAACTAAGCTTTGTCCCAAAAAAAAACACAGACACATATACCGCAAGTAATTAAAGAGAGAATGGAGATTTATCAATCAACTTGAAACAGAATTTTCCATATAATTATTTATAATTAGAAAAAAACATATTACATGTTATAATTATGGAAACACAAATTGCACCAGACCACACAATCAGGTTGAAAGTAGGTGGACTGTTGATATTCAAAAAGTTACACCTAATTGCGCAATAAGGGCAATCTGAAAATGACCAGGTTGTAGCAATATTGGTATACACAGAACTATCTTAACATAATTTAATATATTTCTCAAAGGTCATGAATAATAATTTGTGACGACAAAACATCCTGAGCATTTCTACTCCTTATTCATCATAGTGTAACATAGGACATAAACTAAATTGATGCTTTATGATGCATATTAAATTTTTGACCACATTCCAAAGACTGATGACACCCATATATATAACTGAATATTAAAATGCTAACAAGCTACGTTGGATCAGAAAAAAATTCATTATAAGTGCTCCATGTAACTCTCGATTACCTGCTAAGAATTGCAGCTGCCCTTGCCCACTTAAATAGGATGGAAATCGAAAGCAGTAGAACGTTAGAAACAAAGGACAGCAGAGTATAACCAGATCTTTCGAAGACCAACCAAGCAGCTAGCAATCCAAGCAGTGTCCCTACCGCTTACGTCTCTTCTCCTCCATAGCACCACATCTGCAACTGTTAACGCTCTGGCATAAATGCTCGATCCTAGTGGCACACTTAGCACCACTAGCCCAAGAACGCACAACCAAAAAGAAGAAGAAACAATTGGAAATGAAAATGATTGATAAAGACTTCACTAGAATGGAGCCAATATAAATCACTTCATATCTTAAACTCAAAATATAAGACCCTATATATAGATACATGAAGATGACTCTTAGTCTACTCTCATGAACACAAAGCAATTCTTGAATTTTTAAATGACTCCTAGAATTTCTAAACCTAATAAAGGACTCTTAGACTTCTAAAATACATTAATAACAAGATGACTTTTAAACTACCAAGATACATTATAACTCTTAGTCTTCCTTAAGTTAACTCTTGATTTCTTCAATATCATAAATACAAGAGTTAACTCTACAACATAATAAATACTAGACTTTTAAACTTACTAGTATTAATGACATCATTAATTATCCGCAAAATTTAACTTTATCATAATTTAACACTCCCCCTTAAAGTAAATTTTTTGGAGACAAGTCCAAGCTTGGCACGAAGATCTTCGAAAGGTCCTTTGGAAAGAGACTTAGTGAAAATATCAACCACATTATCTTTACTTCTCACCTCCATGACTTGGATAGTACTATCTAATACCTTCTCACGAATGAAATGATGCTCAATTTCAATGTGCTTTGTCCTTGCACGACACACTGGATTGGTTGCTAACTTAAGTGCACTTTGGTTATCACAACGGAGAATTATTGGCTTGTGAATTTGAGAATAATCCTCATCAACTAATCGTTTTAGCCACAGATTCTTGACTAGCAAGTGAAGAAGTCTTATACTCTGTCTCAGTAGTAGAAAGAGAGATCAAATCTTGTTTCTTGCTATACCAAGAAACACATGTTGAACCCAATGAAAAAACATAACCAGAGGTTGATCTTCGATCATCCAAATCACCACTTTAGTATCCTCTTTGCTGCATCAAGATGTGGTTTCCTTGGAGATTGCATAAACTAGCTTACAAGTCCAATCGATTAAGCAATATCCGACCTAGTAATGTCAAGTAAATAAAGCTTCCAATAAGAGCTCGAAATAGTCGAGGATCAGAAAGGGCCTTACCATCATCACGCCTCAATTTAATATTTGCATCCAAAGGAGTAGAGCATTTCTTGACTTGATGAATTCCAAACCAATCAATAAGTTTGGTTGCATAAGCTTGTTAACCCATAAAAATGCCATTCCTTATTTTTGTAATTTCTAATACGAGAAATTGATGAAGTTCACCTAAGTCTTTCATCTCAAATCGAAGAGAAAGATTAGCCCGAAGCTTAGAAATTTCCTTCTCATTATTACCAGTGATGATCATATCATCTATATATAAGAGAATAATAATATGTAGATCTCCTTGCCTTTTGACAAATAAAGTTAGATCCGAATGAGAAAAAAGATAGCCACAAAACTATAAATATTGAGCAATCTTACCATACCAAGCTCGCGGAGCTTGTTTTAACCTATAGAGGGCCTTTTTGAGTTTGCAAACATAATCTGTATGAGAAATTGAGATATAGCAAAGGGATTGCTCCATGAATATATCTGATATGGAAAGAAGCTGACGTGTTATCCCTGTCAGACGCCATGTCAAAAAAGCTACCACGGTGGACGCTCCACCTCGGACTCCTAAGCCGGGCTGAGCTCCCTCCAAATGATGAGGTGGCCCATCAAAGCCAAGTTTCGTCCTTCACCAGGTCGGCACCCGCAAGCTCGAGATGCCTAGGTCAGAGCCAAGCGACCTCCTTCACCGGATCAAGCCCCTCCGAGACCGAGCCCCCTGGATTGGAGTCGAGCTCAGCTCTCCTCTGCCGGGTCAACCCCTCCGAGGCCGAGCCCCCTGGATTGGAGTTGAGCTCAGCTCTCCTCCGCCCGGTCAACCCCTCCGAGGCCGAGCCCTCTAGACAGGAGTCGCGTGCTGACCTCCTCCACCAGATTGAGCCCCTCCGAGGTCGAGCCCCCTGGACTGGAGTAGAGCCCAACCCTCCTTCGCCAGGTCGAGCCCCTCCAAGGCCAATCCCTCTGAGCAGGAGTTGAGCCTTCCTCCACCAGGTCGAGCCCCTTCGAGGTCAAGCCCCCTGGGCCGGAGTCGAGCCCAGCCCTCCTCCACCAGGTCAAGCCCCTCGGAGGTCGAGCCCCCCGAGTCGAGCTCCCTCGGGGTCGAGCCCCTTTGGTCCGGAGTTGAGCCCAGCCCTCCTCCGCCAAAGTGGAGCCACTCCGAGGCCTAGCCCCTCAGAGCCGAGTCCCAGCTCTCCAGTTCGGTGACAACCTCGGACAATGCCGCCGGCCACCGAGGAGGCGAAGCCACCCTCCCAAGGCACCACGAGCCATCCGAGGGCTACGAGGAAGCACCCATCAAATCACAATAACTGCCTGTAACTGCCGCTTATACCAGAAGAGGAAGAAGCTCTCTGACCAAGGCACCATGCTCTCCTCCAACCACCTGCACCACCCAAAAGAGGAAGTCAACTAGGGGATTCGAATCTCGAGGGCGGCGGTCCCCCAACGAGGCCCTGCCAAGTTTCCCAGAATGGAGCGATTGAAAGGAATGTCATAATGCATGGCAACTTCCCTTATCACGAATCGGGAAAGGCATCCTGTCCATGGCATGGAACACCGCCACACGTGCCTGTTAGTGCGGGGGAGATTTTGAGGTAGGCGTTCAACAACCACCTGGATTTAAAAGAACCTTCGACACCCCCTGCAGAGAGGTAAGCAAGTTAAAGCAAAAACAAACCAAAAACATCCAAGCAAGCGGGGGAGAAGAGGCCACACAGGAGAACCTCGAAAGAGACTGAGAATTCAAGGCTCTCAGAGATCCACGAAAAAGATCACCCGAACATAGCCATCCATCTCCAGTTCACCTCAGCCCCCCCCTATCCCAGCTTACTTGCACCCTCACTCATACATCATTCACTCCTAGCATGGAGTCCATCTCAGGGGCTCGACCAGGAGGACCGTTCCCCTGGATCGTCACTGACTTGACCGTCGGAGTGGCCCCCCCGGAATCCCTGGCCCGGGTCTCTAACCCTTGTTTTGTAGGTCCCGACGAGCAGGCCGGTCCCGAGGGACGAGGGGCGATCCGACGCCGACAGCAACTACGGGCAACGATGATCTTGGCGGCAACAATTTGGCATGCCAGGAAGGGAGGACGGCGGGACACATTTTGATCCAACCTAAACCCCTGCAAGCAGCTCACCAGGAGGATGGTGACGACACGAGCGAGAGAAGTCTCCACCAGCCATGCGGGAGATCTCCCTTCCCGAGGGGACCAGCACAGTCCAGAAGGGGAGCTCCACGCTCCTGCTCAACCACCTCCGGCAGACATCCAGCTGGCCGCACTCGCCCAGCAGATGCAGATCCTCACCACGGAGATGCGCCAGCTCCAGTACCAGCAACAGTCCTTGGCTACCTACTAGCAGCTAGGGACCCCCACGGCCTATGCCGCGGCACCCCGCGATAGCCTACATTCCTTCCAAGGAAAGCCTTCGTAACCGCAAGCCATCACCGATCACCGGGGTAGTCACTTGACTCCGACAAAGAGACAACATGCCGGATCTGCCGATAGGGAGAGCTGGTCCCCAACCCTCGAGCGAGTAATGGCCAGACCCCACTGAGGTCGAAAAGGTAAGACCCCCCTTCATGGACATCGTCCCACGTCACCTTCTACATCTCCTTCAACCTCGATAGAGGGTTCAACCAATGAGGCCATCAGGCGCATGGCCGAGAAGCTCCTAGAGGAGCACGAGCGCAAGCTGGTGGAGCTATCCCATTGGTATGTGAACATGCAGGGCTCCTCTAAGGAGCCAGCGGGCTATGCACCCATCCCCCCTTCTTCCAAGAGATCCAAGAGGAACCGATTCCCAGTCGGTTCCGTATGCCACAGGTGGATCCCTATGACGGGACCATCGACCCCCTAGACCACCTGGAAAGCTACAAGGCCCTCATGAGGGTCCAGGGGGCCACCGATGCCTTTTTTTTGCATTGCCTTCCCAACAACCCTCCAAAAGGCAGCTCGAGTCTGGTTCACCCACCTCAAGCTTGAGAGCATCGGCTCTTTCGCTTAGCTGGAGCGAAAATTCGTGGCCCACTTCGATACCTGTCGGAAAGTGCCGCGAGAAGCAAACAACCTCTTCTCCATCTAGTAATAGGACCGCGAGCCCCTACAAGACTACATGGCCCATTTCAAGGTAGCCGCATTGGAGATTTACAATATTGATGAGCCAGTCACCATGCTGGCACTAAAGCGAGGGCTCAGGACCTCCTGCTTGACTTACTTGCTCAACAAGAAACCCCCCAAGACCTACTCTGAGCTCCTCCTCCGAGCTTAAAAGTATGTCCACACCGAGGAGGCGGACCGTTCAAGAAGGGAGCTAGATGGGAAGTCACTGAAGAAGCCAACTCCCATCGAGGCATCCAGGACACGGAAGCCATAACCCCCAGCTCTGAACTTCCACCAAGGGCCGAGACCAAGGTGTGCTCCTGCTCATGAGGAGAGATTTACCCCTCTCCTCATCCCGAGGATGAAGATCCTCATGGAAATCGAGGGTGAGCCCTACTTGAAGCGCCCACTTCCGATGAGGCCGTCCATTGGCCGTGACAAGATGAAGTATTGTTGCTACCATCGTGACCATGGCCATGACATCGAGAAATGCCGCAATCTCAAGAAGGAAATCGAAGAACTCATCAAGAGAGGCTATCTCAGAAGGTTCGTGGGGGCAGACCTCCAGCTGAACCTCAGGCGCTTGTCGCTCTCCCACCAGTACCTGCAGTTGACAAGTAGGGATGATTTGTTGGGAAGCCGAGCATGCATCCAAGAAAGCTCGGGGGGCAGGGTGTTCTGAGAATGTAGCCCCCTTTATGAGGGAAGAGGGAGTGGGGGAGAAAATATAAATAACGATGCAATGGTCATCGAGATGACGATCGCAAAACATCCTATAAAATGCATCATGGTTGATAGTGGAAGCTCCACAGATGTGCATTTTTATGATGCCTTCTCCAGAATGAATTTATCCTCTGCTCAGCTCAGGCCTGTGCACACACCCCTTATTGGCTTCACGGGAGATTCTGTGAGGGTTGAGGGAGAGATCACTCTCCCTCTCACTACCGGGATCCCATCCCAGTAGAGCACTGTTATGATGACCTTCACCGTTGTCAAGCTCCCTTCAGCCTACAACGTGATTCTGGGGCAACCTAGACTCAACCTACTCGATGCCGTCGTCTCCATAAAGCGACTGTTGGTGCAGTTCCCAATCCCCTACGGCATCGGGGAGATGAGGGGTACACCTCAACCAATTCAGCATTATTTCTAGACTCTCGCAGGAGCCAAGGTCCCCAAGGATGACCCCAAGGTAGACGATCTGAACAAAGGGTGCAGGACCCTTGGAGTGGCCCAGTCGAGTGCCTGCTGTATTATCCATTGGGAGCCGACCAGGCGAAGACGGTGCAAATTGGGGCCCAGCTACAAGATGAGGAGAGGGCCCACTTATTGGAGTTCCTACCGGCAAACACAGATGTGTTCACCTGGATGGCAGCAACATGTCGGGTATTCCCCCTGACATCATCACCCACAAACTAAGTATTGATCCAAAGCACCGTCTAGTTCGACAGAAAAAGAGAAGCTTCACCCCGAAGAGGCAGGCAGCAATCAATAAGGAAGTGGACAAACTCCTCACCACCGGCTTTGTTCGGAAAGTACAATACCCGAGCTAGCTGGCAAATGTGGTTATGGTGAAGAAGAGCAATGGTAAATGGAGGATCTGTATAGACTACACTGACCTCAACAAGGCATGCCCGAAAGACAGTTTCCCTCTATCGAAGATTGACCAGTTGGTGGACGCCACCTCAGGGCACGACTACTCTCCTTCATGGATGCATTATTTGGATACAATCAAATCCGGATGCACCTGGAGGATAAGGAGCACACCGCCTTTATCACCAACCAAGGACGTACTGCTATAGGATGATGCCCTTCGATCTGAAAAATGCTAGGGCCACGTACTAGCATCTGGTCAACATGGTCTTCAAAGACCAGATTGACCAGAACATGCAGGTGTACGTGGATGACATGCTTGTCATGAGCTAGCCAAGCTCGGACCACATCGCCGACCTCATCGAAGCCTTCCAAAATCTCTGAAAACACCAGATAAAATTGAACCCAGCAAAATGCACCTTTGAAGTGGTAGCAGGAAAGTTCTTAGGCTTCATGGTTACCCAGAGAGGCATTGAGGCAAACCCAGAGAAAGTCCAGGCGATTGTTGACATGGAGCACCCGACATCCAAAAAGCAGGTCCAGTGCTTGACAGGGCAGATCGTAGCTCTGAGTCGGTTCATCTCGAGATCGATGATCGCTGCCTTCCCTTCTTCAAGGTGCTGCACAAGATACACGACTTCACTTGGACGAGGACTGCAGGACGGCCTTCAAAGAATTGAAGAAGTTCTTACATCACCTCCACTGCTCTCTCGACCAGAGGAAGGGGAGGACTCCTACTTTACTTGGTGGTCACACCTGGAGCCATCAGCTCGGTCCTCGTCTATGCAAACGAGGATGGATCTTAGAAGCCGATGTACTATACCAGCAAAATCCTCCACGATGCGGAGATCAGGTATACTCATTCTGAGAAACTCATTTTTGCTCTAATAATATCTGCTATGCACCTTAGGCCATACTTCCAAGCGCATCCCATCATGGTCATGACGGATCAATCGCTTAGGACCATACTTAGCCACCTCGAAATCTCTAGGAGGCTGGCCAAGTGGTCTCTGATGCTGAGCGAGTTCAATATCGCATATCGATTGAGGTCATCACATAAGGCCCAGGTCCTAGTCGACTTCCTGGTCGCGTGCACGGGACTCGCCGAGGAGCCAGAGCAGACAATCGCGTAGCACCGAGATTAGCCCAAAATAGAGGACGAGCCCTGGATCCTCTACGTAGACAGAGTATCTAATTTCGGAGGGAGCGGAGCAGGCCTCATCCTCACCAACAGCGATGGGATTGTGGCGGAATGCGCTCTCTACTTCAAATTTGAAGTGACAAACAACCAGGCAGAGTACGAGGTGCTCCTCGTAAGCCTAAAGGTCTCCCACGAGCTAGGCATGAAAAGCTTGAAAGTCTTTACTGACTCCCAACTGGTAGCTGGGAAAGTCTCTGGAGAATATGAAGCCAGAGACCCCCAGATGATCAAGTACTTGGAACGGGTCTGCTCAAGCACGGCAAGTTTCCAATGCTTCAGCATCTTCCATATCCCCCACGGAGAGAATGCCAATGCAGATGCACTATCGAGACTCGCAACCTTGCTGGACTCGTCACTAGGGCGTGCCCATATAGAGTACCTCGAGAATCCAAGCTACGAAGCCTCGGAGGAGGTGCAGTAAGTCACCCCGGAGCAGAGCTGGATGGGCAGGTACATCAGATACATCACTGATGGCACCCTACCAGAGGATCGCATGGAAGTCAGCCTCATTAAGAAGAAAGCCTCTCGGTTTGTCCTGATGGAAGGATAGCTCTACCGCCGATCCTACTCCTACCCGCTCCTGAAGTGCCTTAGGCCCACGGAGGCAGTCTTCGTACTCTAAGAGATACATGAAGGCCTCTACAGGAACCACGTGGGAGGGAGGATTCTAGCGTATAAAGCTCTTCGCTAGGGATACTTCTGAGAGACCATGAGGGAGGATGCTGCCGACTTCGTAAAGATGTGCGAAAAATGTCAGTGCCATGCTCATATACAATGTCAACCGACGGTGCCAATCTCCCAGCTCATTGCCCCATGGCCTTTCATCCAGTGGGGAATGGACATCTTAGGGCCATTTCCCCTCACACCGGGATAGCAAAAATTCCTGCTGGTGGTTATCGACTACTACACCAAGTGGGTGGAAGCGGAGCCACTAGCACGGATCACAGAATCCAAGGTCTGTCAGTTCTTTTGGAAATCAATAATATGTCATTTCGGACTCCCCCATTGCATCATCACCGATAACGGGTGACAGTTCAACAATCGGGAGTTTGAAGGGTTCTATGCTGAGCACGGCATTCAGCACCGCTTCACCTCGGTAGCTCACCCCCAGATGAACGGAGAAGCCGAGGTGACCAACCGGACCATTCTCTAGGGACTTAGGACCAAGCTGGACCGAGTCAAGGGCAGGTGGGCAAAAGAACTTCCAAGCATTCTCTGGGCCTACCACACAACGCCCAGGATGGCGATGGACGAAACACCTTTCAACCTTGTCTTTGGTTCTAAGGCCATGGTCCCAGTTAAGCTCAGCGTGCCCACACTGCGGGTGCAGCAATATGACAAAGCGCAGAACTCGATGCACCTCTACTCAATTTGGACCTCCTCGAGGAAATCAGGGATAGAGCTGGCTCTGGATGGTAGCATACCGGCAGTGAGTGGCCTGATACTATAACGCGCGGGTGAGGCCGAAGGTCTTCCGACCTGGCGACCTGGTACTACACCAAGCCAAAGCATCTCAACCCCGGGAATGTGGCAAGCTCTCGCCAAACTGGAAAGGCCCCTACAAAGTGGTCGAAGCTCTCCCACATGGAGCCTACTACCTCAAGGATCTGGACGGTGTCAGATTCTCACGAACATGGAATGCCTGCAACCTGAGAAAACATTATAAATAGTGTAAGGCTTCTTCCTTACAATAATAAAGGTCTTCTTTTACACAAATCGCCCTCTACCTTGCAAGAACATCACTGCCATGCCCTAGGGCCCGGCACCAAAGCCCGGGGCCTAGCTCTTCGGCACCAAGACTAGGAGCTTAGCTCTCCAGCTCTCAATCCTGGGGCACAGATCTCCGGCATTAATAGTGTAAGGTTCTTCCTCACAATAATCAAGATACCCCTTTGTGCAAACAATTTTTGCCTTGCAGGGATGTCGCTACCCGGATCCTAGCTCTCAGACCACCAAGTCTTCGAGCCCAGCTCCAAGGCATCAAAGCCCGGATCCCATGATCTTTGGCCACCAAGCCAGGAGCCCAGCTCTCTAGCCACCAAGTCTTTGAGCCCAGCTCCAAGGCATCAAATCCCGGATCCCACGATCTCTGGCCACCAAGCCCGGAGCACAGCTCTCCGCCGCCATGTCTTCGAGCCCAGCTCCAAGGAATCAAAGCCCGAATCCCATGATCTCTAGCCACCAAGCCCGGAGCCCAGCTCTCCAGCCACCAAGTCTTCGAGCCCAGCTCCAAGGCATCAAAGCTCGGATACCATGATCTCCGACCACCCAGCCCAGAGCCCAACTCTTTGGCCACCAAGTCTTCAAGCCCAGCTCCAAGGCATCAAAGCCCGGATCCCACGATCTTCGGCCACCAAGCCCAGAGCCTAGCTCTCCAGCTATTAAGTCTTCGAGCCCAGGTCCAAGGCATCAAAGCCCAGATCTCATGCTCTCCGGCCACCAAGTCTTTGAGCCTAGCTCCAAGGCATCAAAGCCTGGATCGCATGATCTCCAGCCACCAAGCCCGGAGCCCAGCTCTCTGGTCACCAAGTCTTCGAGCCTAGCTCCAAGGCATCAAAGCCCAGATCCCATGATCTCCGGCCACCAAGCCCAGAGCTCAGCTCTCCAGCCACCAAGTCTTCGAGCCCAGCTCCAAGGCATCAAAGCCCGGATCCCATGATCTCTGACCACCAAGCCCAGAGCTCAGCTCTCCGACCACCAAGTCTTAGAGCCTAGCACCTAGGTATCAAAGCCCGAATCCCATGATCTCTGACCACCAAGCCGGGAGCCCAGCTCTCCGGCCACCAAGTCTTCGAGCCCAGCTTCAAGGCATCAAAACCTAGACCCCACGATCTCAGGCCATCAAGCCCGAAGCCCAGCTCTCTGGCACCAAAGCTTGAAGTCTAGCTCTCAAGCTATCAAGCCCGGAGCCCAACTCTCTGGCTTGAAGCTTGGGACACTCAGAAACAAAGCAAAAGCCTTTTCTCTAATCGCACTACATGTTCAAAAAAAAAAAAAAAGAGAGGAAAAGAGAGGAAAGAAGTGAAGTACTCTTAAACCAAGATGATGGAAAATTTTTTGCTTCATTGAAAATTCCTTGGTCGTTACAAGTGTCCCCGAGCCCCCGACATGCCGGGCTGCCTAGGTCAAGGATGAAATAAAAGAAAAATAGAAAATGAATCTACCCTACTTAGGCGGCTCCCCGCCAGGGCTTCGTGCCTACGAAGCATCATCCCCAGGGGCCTCGGGCCGTGCAGTTCTGGCTTCCGCAACCATCACCCGCAGAAAAGGTTTGGAAGCGACCGTCGACTCCTCAGCATCACCTGAGTCTGGGGCCGGCTCCACGTCAGAAGCAGTGGGGTATATAAGAAAAGGTTGGCCCTTATCAGAAACGTACTCCCTGACCCTAGAGCACAGGTATGAGAAGCCTTTAAAAAAGGAGTACGACGCCGTTTCATGAAACTCGATGGTGAACTCCTCCGAGGCCCTGTACCTAGCCACGGCCTCTTCAGCCCCCCTCTTTGCCCCAGTGGATTTCTCCTTTGCCGCCTCTACCAACTTGGCCATCGCCGCTACCTCCTTCTCAGCAGTCGTGGCCCTCTCCTCCATGGCGACCAGCCTCTCCTTCGCCGCATCTAGTTTGGCCTAGAGGGACTGAGCATGCCCCTTCTACCAGGCCACCTCAGCATTGAACTCCGTCAACCTCCTCTCGGTGGCCGTGAGCTCCTCAGCCTTTTTCCTTGACTAGCCCTGCTCCTAGTCGAGGTTCTCCTGGAGCTCCTTTGAGTGCCTCTCGGTACTGGCAAGTTCTTTTTAGAGCTCCTCATTCTTCAGGCTGAGCACTAGGGAGGTGTCATACTTCTCCTTTAGCTCAGCCCTCAAGGCCTCGACCTCCGCTACTCGCTGCTGATCGTTCTTCAGCTAGTTCCGGCAGTAGTCTCTGATTAGGAGGGTCTCAGCACTGATCTACACCAAACAGGGCATCAGCAAAAAAAAGAGAAAAGAAATCAAAGAAGGTGAAGTCACTTACCGAGAAGAGTTGGGGGAAGATGCTATTAATCGCATCCCCCAGCACCTTCCCGGTCATCTCTCGCTGGTCGCATGATTGGATTAAAAATCCATCATACGCTTGGCCAGCTTCCGATCCCGGAGAAGCGAGACATCGGGTCTGAATGTGTAGGCTCAGATAGGCAACCCAAGAGGGGGGGTGAATTGGGTTTTATAAAACTTTTTTATTATTTGCAAAGTGTAAACTAAAGCAAGTATGTGCTAATGCAATTCAAGTGCTTGTGTATTTCAAATAAATGCAGCGGAAATAAAGAAATAAAAGCATAAGGAGAATAATCACACAAACACAAAGATTTATAGTGGTTCGGTGCCAACCAAGCACCTACATCCACTCCCCAAGAATCCCTTGGAAATTTTACTAAGTTTGGTTTTATAACTTAGGCTCACCAACAACCTTTATAACTTGTTTTGTCTTCGGGCTCACAAGTCAAACCCTAGTTGGTTTCAAGGCTCACCAACAACCACAATTGGTTTTACGGGATAACTAAGAACCTAAACAACTTGTTTTGGCTTCGAGCTCACAAGTAAAACCCTAGTTGATTTCAAGGCTCACCAACAACCACTTTGGTTTTCAAAGGCTTACCAAAAACCTCTTTGGTTTTCCAAGGCTCACCAAAAATCTTAAGTAAAATAATGTAAGAGCAAGTATAAATGAATACAATAAAAGCTTTCTAAAATAAAGTAAATATCTCTTTGAAGCCCTTGATTGTTGATGAAGATCTTGTCTTCAAGTTGATGAAGATCTTGTCTTCAAGTTGATGAAGCCTTTGATTGATGCTTGTAAATGTAGACTTTGAATGCTCTCTTTGAAACTTGGAATCTTGAAGGCTTTTAATCACTCAACTATTGAATCCTTTAAGAATATTCATGAAACTCACCAAAGGATCACTTCCCCATTTGATTCTTGATGTTTATATAGCCTCCCAACACTTAAATGACCGTTTATAGATGTTATGAAGGAAAATATGGCCGTTGGAGCCAAGTTGGAGAAGTTCTGTAGCCCAGAAAACTAGCTGTTACTGTTCAAGTGTCGACACTTCACCTTCAGGTGTCGACACATCAGTTTCAAGTGTCGACACTTCATTCTCCAGGTGTCGACACTTCACTTCCAAGTGTTGATACTTCAGCTCCAGGTGTCGACACTTGACTGAAATGCTTTCTGAAGTTTTCTATTTGTCTCAGGCCTTGAGTCGACACTTCACTCTTCAAGTGTCGACACTTGATCCTCAGGTATCGACACTTCATTTTCAGGTGTCGACACTTGCCTGTGCCATTGCTGAAACATCTTCAAATTGAAACTTTAACATCTTCAAGTTCTTCCATATTAATTCCAAAGTCCATATACTTGATTTTCCATTAATTTAAGGACTTTTCCAACTAAAATAGAAGCATTTCTTCATCCAACATGGTTGAGTACTAAGATCTGAGAAATACACTTAAAATACAATTAGTACTCATATATACTTAAACATTTTGTCAATCATCAAAATCAAGACCAGAGTCAACAATCTCCCCCTTTTTGATGATGACAAAACCTTTAAGTATATGAAAAGGGTAAGCTTAAAAAGATTAATAATAGTATAAACATGTAAGCTCAAAACAATAAGCACCAAGCTCCCCCTCAATATATGATCCAAAAAATCTAAAAATATTTTTCAAAATTTTCAAATTATTAAAATTTCTTCTTCTTACTAATTCTTCCCTTTAGATAACAATATTTTACATTCTTCTCTCCCTTTTGCACTTTCCCCTCAATATATGATCCAAAAAATCTAAAAATATTTTCAAAAAATTCAAATTGTTAAAATTTCTTCTTCTTACTAATTTTTCCCTTTAGATAACAATATTTTACATTCTTCTCCCCCTTTTGCACTTTCTTTCATTTCTCAAATGATTTTTTATGTTTATCCAATCTTCCCATTTTCATACTTAACAATTTTCTCCCCCTTTTTGACATCATGAAAAAGGGTGAAAGGCAATACAAAGTGGGAATGAAGTCGGAAAGAATAGCAAGTAAGTCATCAAAATCAATGCATGAAATCAAATAATTATGATATCAATTGAATATGATACAAATTGAATAAGATACCACAGAATATAAGCACATGCAAGAAATGATTTGATGTATATTATCCATTCGCCTTACTTGTTCATGGGATAAGGTCACAGCGGCACCCCTACACGTCATAAGAGAGCTCATAGAATGGGAAGAGAGGGTCTTTAAGTCCTACTTATCTCCTATGACCGGACGGCCATGGTGACTAACCCAATCCGAAGCGGTTACTAGGAATTCTTTTAAAAATAATTTTGATACCAATAGAATATGATACCATTTGAATGTAACTCCCCTCAAAGAATTAGATTTGAAAACAAGAAGGAGTATCAGAGCAATATAAGCAAAGCATGATATCAACAAGATATTCAAAGCATCAAATATGATAACAAATCTTTGGATGCTCCCCCTGAATGTTATTCCTCCTTTAAAAATATGCATTTATTTCAGGAATAAAACATGAAAGCTTATGCATCAAGATTTGAAATTTTTCAAGATATTCATGATTTTCAAAATACAAAGCATTTATATCACTTAAAAACTTTTAGCATGATTTCAAATTCATTTAAGATGATTTGATATCCATACAAATGCTAGAAGTAATATGATATCAAGTCTAGCTACTAGAGCAAGGGTTTGTCAATATGCATACCTTCTTCTTAAAAGTAACCCTTAACTACTAGTCTATACTTGATCCAAATCATTTCTAGATTATGCATAGATGCCAAAAATAAAAATATATAAATCATAGCATTTCACTTGAAATAATTTAGAAACTATATTAATCAAAATCAAGTGAAGATTTAATAATCACAAGTTTGACCATGAGAGCTTGAAATCCATCAACATCAAAATGGTCATGATCACAACAAATGATTATTAGTCTAAGCTTGATTCTAATTAATCATTTAAAATAATTTTTTAAAGTAATTGATGCAATAATTATAACAAAAAATTTAACTACATTTTCAAAAATGGAAGGAGATGTTTAGAATTTACCAATGTACATAATCCTTCCTTTTACCATTTAGTCCAAAATGTAGCTTGTCCACATCTTCAATTGTCTTGTACAGCCATTTATCAAAAACTTCCATTCTTCAAGTTGGGCTGCAAGACATTCCTGCAAAACAAACTAAGTGGATATTTTTGGTACCCAAACTTTCTTGGATCCTTTATGATTAGCAATTATGGTTCCTTTTGGAACCCAAACTTTTCTTAATCTAGAAGGATAAGCATTAAAACTACATTTATAAGATAAATTGAAAGAAGCAGGAATAGAGAAATTCTTTAAAAGTTTTTGCTTCTTTTCCTCAACCAAAATATTTTTATCACATAAATCTTTCAAAACAATATTTTCTTTTTCTAAAAATTCTTTTTCTTTAGAAAAATTATTCTTTTCATTTTTCAAAATATCAATCTTGGCATTTAAATCATCATTTTTATTGGCAAGATTGGTGTTATCAAGAGAAAATGAATCTACATGCCTATTTAATTTCTTGTGCTCAATTTTTTGCAATCTATATTCATGCACAAGATCATTAGATACATCATGTAGTTCATCTAAGATAAAATTATAATCATTTTCAGTATATACCTTTTTCTCATTTGCCATGAAACAAAGATGAGCAACTTCATCATCCGTACTTGAATCTTTGCTATCGCTCCAAGTTGCCATCATTGTCTTGAATTTCTTTTTGGCTTTGAAAGCCATTATCTTCTTTTCTATATCAGCTTCCACTATTCTTTGCCATAAGTTCAACTCATAGGTCATGAGTGAACCGATAAGCTCCTCCAAAGGAAAGGTTTCAACATCTTTAGCTTCTTGGATCGCCATCACCTTTGGATCCCATGATTTTGGCAAGGATCTAAGAATTTTGTTCACCAAATCAGCATTAGTATAGATTTTACCAAGATTTTTTAATTCATTAATAATAGTCATAAATCTTGAAAACATATCAAATATAGATTCATAATGCATCATTTCAAAATTTTCAAAATAATGTACAATCAAATTAATTTTAGTATTCTTCACTTGAAGAGTACCCTCATGAGTAACTTCAAGTGTGTCCCATATTTTCTTCGTCGATGTGCATGTAGAGATTCTATTAAATTCATTCAAGTCCAATACATAATAAACCAAGTTCATTGCTTTAGCATTCATTTCAGTTTGTTTAATGTCATATTCATTCCAATCCTCTTTGAGCTTTGGAATGGAAATGCCATTAACCAACATGGAAGGAATATGAGGACCACTAACAATGATTTTCCAAAGATGATAACTAATAGATTGAATATGGATGCGCATGCGAGTTTTCCAAAATGTGTAATTTGTGTCATTGAAAAACGGTGGTCTAACACTAATACCAACAAGGGTTGCCATAATCTTTAACTCAAAATCGTTAGATTTTCAATCAGAGTACCGAGCTCTGATATCAATTGTAGGCTCAGGTAGAAAACCCAAGAGGGGGGGTGAATTGGGTTTTATAAAACTTTTTTATTATTTACAAAGTGTGAACTAAAGCAAGTATGTACTAATGCAATTCAAGTACTTGTGTATTTCAAATAAATGCAGCGAAAATAAAGAAATAAAAGCATAAGAAGAACAATCACACAAACACAAAGATTTATAGTGGTTCGGTGCTAACCAAGCACCTACATCCACTCCCCAAGAATCCCTTAGGAATTTCACTAAGTTTGGTTTTATAACTTAGGCTCACCAACAACCTTTACAACTTGTTTTGTCTTCGGGCTCACAAGTCAAACCCTAGTTGGTTTCAAGGCTCACCAACAACCACCCTTGGTTTTATGGGAAACCAAGAACCTAAATAACTTGTTTTGGCTTCGGGCTCACAAGTAAAACTCTAGTTGGTTTCAAGGCTCACCAACAATCACTTTGGTTTTCAAAGGCTTACCAAAAACCTTTTTGGTTTTCCAAGGCTCACCAAAAACCTTAAGTAAAACAATATAAGAGCAAGTATAAATGAATACAATAAAAGCTTTCTAAAATAAAGCAAATATCTCTTTGTAGCCCTTGATTGTTGATGAAGATCTTGTCTTCAAGTTGATGAAGCCTTTGATTGATGCTTGTAGATGTAGACTTTGAATGCTCTCTTTGAAACTTGGAAGCTTGAAGGCTTTTAATCACTCAACTATTGAATCCTTTAAGAATATTCAAGAAACTCACCAAATGATTACTTTTCCATTTGATTCTTGATGTTTATATAGCCTCCCAACACTTAAATGACCGTTTATAGCCGTTATGAATGAAAATATGGCCGTTGGAGCCAAGTTGGAGATGTTCTGCAGCCTAGAAAACTAGCCGTTACTGTTCAAGTGTCGACACTTCACCTTCAGGTGTCGACATTTCAGTTTCAAGTGTCGACACTTCATTCTCCAGGTGTCGACACTTCACTTCCAAGTATCGACACTTTAGGTCCAGGTGTCGACACTCGACTGAAATGCTTTCTGAAGTTTTCTGTTTGTCTCAGGCCTTGAGTCGACACTTCACTCTTCAAGTGTCAACACTGATCCTCAGGTATCGACACTTCATTTTCAGGTGTCGACACTTGCCTGTGCCATTGCTGAAACATCTTCAAATTGAAACTTTAACATCTTCAAGTTCTTCCATATTAATTCCAAAGTCCATATACTTGATTTTTCATTAATTTAAGGACTTTTCCAACTGAAATAGAAGTATTTCTTCATCCAACATGGTTGAGTACTAAGATCTGAGAAATACACTTAAAATATAATTAGTACTCATATATACTTAAATATTTTATTAATCATCAAAATCAAGACTAGAGTCAATAGAATGGGACCCGACGGTAGTCCCTCTCCCTCCTATTTGCCCCCGAGGTGGAATCGCCTACTCCACCGCCAGAAGAGGCCTTGGGGGCCGGTTGGGAGCTTGGTGCCCCTTCAAGCAGTGCCCCCGGTGCCGGTTGGGAGCTTGATGGCTACGGTTGTGGCCATGGCCATGGCCTGGATGACCATATCAGGCTCCGGGGTGGGGGTCGGTTCTCATCGCCTCGGCCGCTCCGACACGGACCTAGCTACCCTCTAGCCCAGTTCTGGCACCACAGTGACCTCCCTCCTTCCTAGTATGGGGGTAGCCTCAACCTCCCTCCTGCTTGTCTCGATTGGCACGGTGGGAGTGATCATCGATGCACTCTTGTCATGAGCCCTTTTCGAGGACTCTTCTGCCAATCCTGATGGAGGCCTCTTCCTGGTGATCGAAAGCAAGTCATCCATCGAGAACTTCATATCTACATATGGAGGATGCAATGACAGTTCTAAATTTGGAGAAATAGAGTAAGAGGATCAAAGAGAAGAACTTGAGCCGAACTCACCCAACTCTCTCGTTGGGTCGACCCCGGTATCGGTAAGGTTCTGCTCTGACAACAAAACCTCAAGGGAAGGAATCTGAGTGGTGCAGAGATGCTCGTAGACATCCAAGTCAGCTGCTTCGACCGCAGAGTTTTAGTTAGGAGACCGATCTGGGTCACTCCACACCCAGTCGATTCCCTCAACAGTAGCAAAGAAAAATTTGCTCTTCCATTCTTTGATGGAAGAGAGGAGTTCAAATCTGATGCCCTTTGGGTGAGAAGAGATTAACCACCACCCATCCTTGGTAGGGTGGCACTTCAGAGTGAAGAAGGCTCTGAACAAGGAAAAATGAGCAACAATCTCGTGGAAGTGGCAGAGCACTATGAAGCAGAAGATGGTCCTTATGGCATTTGGGACAAGTTGAGCAGGGACCAAATGATAGTTGCTCAACATTGACAAGAAGAAAGGGTAGAAAGGAAAGCGGAGTCCTCCTGAGAAGGTCTCCTCATAGAAGGCGATCCGGCCCGGGCTACTGGAAATAACCCGATCCCCTAGTCAAGGGATCAAGAGCCGGATAAAATGAGGGATGCCATAGACATCCCGGATGGTCCCCATTCCTCAGCTGAGATTGTCAAGGCAAGCCCATTGGGACCTATGGACTGAGCAGGGTCAGGAATGGTTCGGCTGGAGGAGGAGGAGTGGGGATAGATCCATGTTTCCTAATAACTATGCCATCATGGGGACGCCTCGTACTAAACTCGAAGCGCGCCTCATCCCCCTCTTCATCATCAGAAGAAGACAGCGGTCTCAACCTAGAGGGAACCGACCTCACCCTGGTTGGTTGTGGGATGGATGTTTGATCCGAAGTGAGACATGGAGAAGAAGGTGAAAGAAAGAAGCAAAAGGCAGACGAGGGTCTGGGCAAAAACCTGGCCCTAGAAGGTAGATCCTACTCAACCAGGATGGGAAAAAAGGAGACTAACCTGCTATGAATTTTGGGAGACAAAAATGGCCGAGGGAATGAAAGGAGAGCCTCGGTACGATGGCGAGCACGTAGGATTTGAAAGAAGGTATGTTTTAGGAAAGGCTACTTTTTCTTTCGAAATGACTGGCGCCCAACCGTACCATTATAGATCCCCACCTTCGGATCCATGCCACGCATCATCGATCGGCAAGGCTAGCGTCTGGCTTCGATTGCGGCCACTCTGAATTCTATGCCCATAATAACTACTCCTCGAACGTGTCCACGTGGCTCTCCTGGGTAGGCTGAAGAAATTGTTTTCTGAAGTGCCGTCGACCGCGGGCATCATTGCATCAGATTCTCACCTTTCCATGTTAGCAATGCATTTACTCCCTTCGTCCCGAGCGGCCCGCACCAATTGGACTCGGGAGTGGGGGCCAAATGATGTGGCAAGAAGCTGACGTGTTATCCCTGTCAAACGCCATGTCAGAAAAGCTGCCACGATGGATGCTCCATCTCAGACTCCTTGGCCAGGCCGAGCTCCCCTAGAATGACAAGGTGGCCCGTCAAAGCCAAGTTCCGTCCTCCGCCAGGTCGGCACCCACAAGCTCGGGATGCCTAGGCCGGAGCCAAGCGACCTCCTTCATCGGATCGAGCCCCTCCGAGGCTAAGCCCCCTGGATCGGAGTCGAGCTCAGCTCTCCTCCATCGAGTCAAGTCCCTCCGAGATCGAGCCCTCTAGGCAGGAGTCACGTGCTGACCTCCTCTGCCAGATTGAGCCCCTCCGAGGTCGAGCCCCCTGAATAGGAGTCGAGCCTTCCTCCGCCCGGTCGTGCCCGTTCAAAGTCGAGCCCCCTGGGCTGGAGTCAAGCCCAGCCCTCCTTTGCCAGGTCAAGCCCCTCGAAGGTCGAGCCCCCCGAGTCGAGCCCCATCGGGGTCGAGCCCCTTTGGTCCGGAGTCGAGCTCAGCCCTTCTCTGCCAAATTGGAGCCCCTCTGAGGCCTAGCCCCTCGGAGCCGAGTCCCAGCTCTCCAGTTCAGCGACCACCTCAGACAACGCCGTTGGCCATCGAGGGGGTGAAGCCACCTTCCCAAGGCATCGGCGAGCCACCCGAGGGCTACGAGGAAGCACCCATCAAATCATAATAATTGCTTGCTACTGTCGCTTACACCAGAAGAGGAAGAAGCTCCCTAACCAAGGCATCATACTGTCCACCAATCGCCTGCACCACCCAAAAGAGGAAGTCAACCAAGGGATTCGAATCTCGGGGGCGACGGTCCTCCGATCGATGCCCTACCATGTTTCCCAGAATGGAGCGACCGAAAGGAATGTCAGAATGCATGGCAGCTTACCTTATCACGAACTGAGAAAGGCATCCCATCCATGGCACGGAACACCACCGCACGTGCCTGCTAGCACGGGGGAGATCTTGAGGTTGGCGTTCAACAACCACCTAGATTTAAAAGAACCTTCGACAACCCCAATGGGGGGTAAGCAAGCTAAAGCAAAAAATAAACCAAAAACACCCAAGCAAGCAGGGGAGAAGAGGCCACACAGGAGAACCTCTAAGGAGACTAAGAATTCAAGACTCTCGGAGATCCACAAAAAGGATTGCCCGAACATAGCCATCCATCTCTAATTCACCTCGGCCACCACCTATCCCAGCTTACTTGCGCCCTCACTCACACATCATTCACTCCTCCTAGCAAGGAGTCCATCTCAGGGGCTCGACTAGGAGGACATGTTCTCCTGGATCATCACTGACTTGACCGTCGGAGTGCCCCCACCAGAATCACCAGCCCGGATCTCTAACCCTTATTTTGCAGGTCCCGATGAGCAGGCCGGTCCCGATGAGATGAGGGGCGATCCAATGCTGACAGCAGCTATGGGTCATGACGATCTTGGCAACAACAATATCCTTGTCAATCTCGTCGATAGAAAAGCATTCTTGATATCAGGTTGCCAAAGCTTCCAATCAAGACTAGCTGCCAAAGCAATCACCATCCGAACAAATGTCATCTTGGCTACAGGACTAAATATTTCTTCATAATCTTCACCATATTTTTGAGAAAAATCTCGTGCAACAAGTCTTGCTTTGTAGCGATATATGCTTCCAACAGCTTTACACTTTAACTTGTAGACCCACTTGCAAGTGACTAGATCCACTTCCTTAGACTTTGGAACAAGATCCCAAGTCTCATTTTTTATAAGAGATTTCTTCTCTTCATGCATAGCATCTTCCCATTCTTTAACACCTTTTGCTTCGTTAAAGCAAGAAGGCTCGAGATCATCATGAATACCAAAAAGGAAATAAAAACAAATACTCACCAAGTCTCCATCTCGATAGCGAGCTGGCTTGATCCTTTGTCTTTTGGGTCTTCTTAACTTTGGATCTTCTTCATCAGGTATAAAAACATCTCGACGTGGTTCAAAAGTGCTCCCCTTATCACTTTGCACCTCCTCCATCGAAGAAGATGGAAAAGTAGAAGACTTAGAGGCCATAGGACCACTAGATGATATTGGTAATTCCACCACCGATCTTGGAGAATTATTGCTGATGGAAATATCTTGTAAAATGGCACCAGGTGGAGAATAATAAGAAAAAACCTCATCAAAGATAACATCTCTAGAAACAACAAATTTATGTGTATTGGGATCCATGCACTTCCAACCCTTCTTCCATTCATCATAACCAATGAAGATGCATTTCATTGCTTTAGGATTTAGCTTGCTTTGTTTGGAGGCTGGTACATGAACATATCATTGACAACCAAATACCTTAAAATGCTTGACACTTGGCTTTTCTTTAAACATTAGCTCATAAGGAGACTTCATGTTAATTAGGCTAAGAGGAACCTGATTAATAACATAAGTTGCAGTCGCCATACCTTCTGCCCAAAAGGTCTTAGGTAAATTCTTTGCATGTAGCCAACTTCTACATGTCTCCATGAGATGACGAATCTTCTTCTTTGCCGCACCATTTTGCTGTGGTGTTTCAGTACAAGAAAGCTCCCTTTTAATTCCATGCTTTTGACAATATGAAAAAAACTCCTTTGAAGTAAATTCTCCTCCATTATCAATCTGTAATCTTTTGATTTTTTTATCAAGCATACCTTCAACAGTTATCTTGAAATCTTGGAATTTAGAGAAAATCTCTGACTTTTCCTTCATAAAATACACCCAGGTGAAATGTGTGAAGTCATCAACAAATAATAACATATATTTGCAGCCAGAGAATGATAGAGTTTGGATAGGACCCATCAAATCACTATGAATAAGTTCTAGGGAGCCTTGCACCTTGAAAGAGAATGATCAATTGGCCTTCAATGTGCTTTGCCATATTGGCAACCTTCATAGACACCATCATAACTGAAGGAAGATAAATTGGGAAGCCCCTGAACAAAGCTATTGACTACCATAGCCTTTAACTTGTTCAAATTAATATGGCCAAGTCTTGCATGACAAATAGCCATACTATCATTTGTACTCATTTTATTAATATAAGAATTAGAAGCTGAAAGAACATACAAGTCTTAGACCCGCTTACCAGTATGAACAATATCTGCCTTCATGTCCTTGAGGTTTCGAAAAAACTTCACATCCTTTGGGCCAAAAAGAACATAGTGACCGGCATCTACTGCATTAGCCATAGAGAAGATATTTTTCTTCATACCTGGTACATGATACACAGTCCTAAGAGTGATAGGGTCACTATCATTAGATTGGACAGTGACGGATCTTTCCTTTTCTACTTGATGAATGGTGTTGTCTGCAGTAACTATTGCATCATTCCCTTCATAATGATAAAGATTAGTAAATTTGGAATCATCACCAGTAAGATGGTGGCCACACCCAGAATCAACGATCCAATCATCTTGAAAGTTGATGGAAGATAAAAGCTCCCACCATTGTACTTTTAGCCATAAAACACTTATCCCAGTCCTCTTCGACTTCATTTCGTTCACTTTCATTATTAGCAGCATTTCCTTCTTTGAGTTTGACTCGATAATTTCTTTTTATGTGACCAAGCTTGCCACAACGATAGCACTTGATCTTTTTCTTATTGTCATCTTTATTGAAGGACTTTTTCTTTTTGTTACTATCCTTCTTCTTGTCATTCTTCTTGTCAAAATCCTTCTTTTTACTTGAAAAAAGAACTTCTCCTTCACCACTTGAAAGAGAAGTACCCACCATTTGACGAGCCAAAAGTTCTTGAGAAGCAAAAAGATTCTCCAACTCTACCAAGGATGGTTGATTTTGCCACCCTATAATTGATGTAACAAAAGGAATATACTCCTTTCGAAGACCACGAATGATGAATCGCTTCATACGTGCCTCCGAGATAACCTCATCTTGATCCAAGAGAGAAATTTCTGAACATAAATTCTTAACTTTTAAAAAATATTGAGAGATAGAAAGATCATCTTGAATAATATTTGCCAATTCATTCTCTAAAAGTTGTAATCGAGCCATATTTTTCTTGTTAAGAAGTGATTCAAGAGTAGTCCATATCTCCGAAGCTGACTTGCATGTCATAATATGCTTAAAGAGATCATGAGAGATGGATCTCTTTAAAACAAACTCGGCCTTGGCATTAGTGGTTCTCCACCTCTTCACGATATCCGCATCTGCTTCATTATTTGCAGGCACTGTTGTATTATTACCACCAACTATCTTCCATAGGTCTTCACCTATGAGATACGACTCCATGCAAGTCCTCCAAATTCTAAAGTTGGAGTAATTTAGAAGCTCCATACCAAGTCCAACAACACATCCACTGGAATCCATGACCAAAATAGAAATCCAATTACCTTCTTCACTAGTGAGATCTTGAAATCTTCACCACTGTTGTGGCTTTGATACCATGTGAAAGAAAAAGGAAGAAAAGGACAACCCTTTCTTACGTAGTGGCACACTTAGCACCACTAGCCCAAGACCGCACAACCAAAAAGAAGAAGAAACAATTGGAAAGGAAAATGATTGATAAAGACTTCACTAGAGTGGAGCTAATACAAATCACTTCATATCTTAAACTCAAAACATAAGACCCTATATATAGATACATGAAAATGACTCTTAGTCTATCCTCATGAATACAAAGCAATCCTTGAATTTCTAAATGACTTCTAGAATTTCTAAACCTAATAAAGGACTCTTAGACTTCCAAAATATATTAATAACAAGATGACTTTTAAACTACCAAGATACATTATAACTCTTAGTCTTCCTTAAATTAACTTTTGATTTTTTCAATATCATAAATACAAGAGTTAACTTTACAACATAATAAATACTAGACTTTTAAACTTACTAGTATTAATGACATCAATAATGCTCCACAAAATTTAACTTTATCATAATTTAACATGAAGGGGTCGCATGGAGTCGGGAGGGGTGTCACATGCGGGAACCGGGGCTTGGGAAGGGAATGGATGGAGATCGGAGCCAAGGGGTCACGCAGAGCCGGGGGGTGTAGGGTGCGGGTGACAACATGGCAGAGAGGGTCGCGTGAAGTAGGGGGTGTAGGGAGCGGGCGATGCCAGGGATGAGGTGTCATGCGGAGCCGAGAGGTGGCACTGGGTGCGGGTGGGGCCAGTGGGGGGCACCTAGTGGCAAGGGGCGGCGGGCTTGGGAGGGGTGGTGGGCTAGGGTTTAAATGAGAGAGAGAGAGGGGTGGTGTTGGGTTTTTTAAAATATATTAGAGAGTGGTTGGAAAGAGTTATTATTATTATTTTTTAAAGTTAGCAAGCGCCTGAAATTCTGTTATAATTTAATGGTAAATTCATATCATAATTTTTTTTCAAATTATAATGGATGTCGTACTATTTCAATTTCATTATAAATTTTTTAAAGATTTAATCAATGCTTAGCAATGAAAACTAGGTTCGTTGTTATTCTATTACAAAAGATCATTTTCTAATCCATTGCAATTTCATTGACAATAAGACATGAGAACTGTTATGGATCTTCGGGAGATAGCATTGCTTGGGCTTGGCTTGGATAGGGCAAAGCAAAAATGGATGCCGATGAGGAGCCGGGGTACATTGCAGGATTCTATTACTAGGAGTCGATCTTGCAAGATAGAAATGACCAAAAAATCTGACATATCAGGATAGGTTCTTGTGTTAAAAAATGCCTAGGATTTCATACATAATTTTTTTTATAATTTATAGCAAAAGTAAATATATTTTAAAATTATTTTATATAGAAAACATGCATTTAAAGTAATTTTAATAAACCTTAAGTAAGATCGTAATATGATATACAGTATAAAAAATAAAATCAACATGCATCGATCTATCAGATGCATGCTATAGTTCTAATCTATAAATAATATAAAACTTAATTTCATACCTGATCGTGGGTCAATGATTGCTGCTATTGATGGCACATGATAAGGGCTCTCCATGTCACTTCACAGCTGCACAGGATGTTCGACCTCTACAAATTATCCACATAAAGCCCTGACGTGATCAATCTTCTCAGACTACTAGATCTACACAAAGTCTATTAGATGGCTGAAAATAATTTATTTCTTAAATTTTATTAAACCTTCCAAGAAATCCAAGAAGAGGATGAAGAGATCTAAATCAAAAAAGAAGAAAATAAAAAATAAAAAATTATTTTCTACTATTTTTTTTTTATTTTCTCTCTGTTCAACCCGTGCTCCCAAAAGAACTTCCCATGGCCATCCAGAATTCATGCCACCTTTTCTCTTATTTTTTCAGTAATTACATGATAATTGGTCTCTTAATGTTGCATATATTACAAAAAACAAAAGTAAAATTTTGTTGATTAAAGGAGGGATTAGATTATGATAAGGTGATGCTGTTTGAATAGGACTAGGTGTTCTATTCTTAATAAAACTCTTCTAATTAAATTTAAATAAATCCAAATTTAACTCAAACTAATCCTAATCTAAATGAAGATGAGAGAGGATGAAAAAAATTGATTTTTTTATTAATAATTCAAAAAATTCTAGGAAGGCATGGAGAATCTTTAGGAAAGAAAACAAGTTGAACTAGGTTAGGGTTTGACCTAGTTTTGACCAAAATTAGTTAGAAACCAAAACTAATTTGGTTATAACTAATTTAATTAACTTTGACTCAATCTAATTAGATCCTAATTAGGCTTAATTAAATTTTAATTAAATCTAAAATTAACTAAGTTCAAGTCTGAATCAAATCGTAATTAGAAATTCTTAGCAATTAGATCATCGAATAATCTAATCGGGTGAAATCTAATTGAACCAAATTCAATTAGACTTGATCTAAATATCTTTGCTCAATTAAGTTGATCCAATTAATAATCAAATTGCTAATCAATCTTTTTATAATTAATAATTAATTAATTAATTATTAATTTATAATATTTGTACAGGATTAATTATTCATCATATTTATAATTTTGTTATTGAATGATTCTTAATCATTAATCAGCTATCATGATCGGTCAGAAACTTCTTATATGTGTGATTCCATAGTTTCTAATACCAAGCCAGCAGCCCAGAAACTAATTCCTGAATTAATCAATTTGATAATATAGTGGTGCCTGACATTTGGATAGGTCGAATGCTTGCGAAGCAACATTCAAGAATCCAGGTATATAGTTTCCATATAATTCATCATTTTGACCCTAATGCTCAAAATGATTTTAGAGTTAGCTGCCAACTTCGAATAATGCATCCAAATGTCTCAACCTGCTGAATTCTGTGACTCCTCATAAGGATTGTCCTAGCTAACATCTTGCTAAATTGAAATACAGTAGAGCATTTTTTCCAACACCTTGGAGTGGTCAATCCCATCTTGACTTATCACTGACTTAACAAGTACTTGACTGCATATGGTAACCTTTTGTCGCTGGACTAAAAATCCAGGTAGTCCAGCATCTAAATATTTTGAGTTGCTTACAAGTCATCATAGTGATCTAAGGTTGGAGATATACTTATACCGATATTCTTTTGTGAAATACTATCAACAACAAAGTACTTGATGCAGAACAAAGAACAAAGAAGCGTATGCAGAAGTAAAATTAAAATTAATTCTTTTTTTTTTTTTTTTTTTCAGAAATTGGCTTCGACTCAAAGTAAAGCTAAACTACGTTGAAGGAAACTAGGTAAGGATTGAAAGCACAGTTTAGAAGAAACTAAATTATCAGAGTAGTTCAGAAGTAACGGATCGCTGGGGGTTGAGAAACTCCCAGACCTAGGGTTTCGCTCTGAACTTTCAACAGAACAGAAATAGAGAGAAGAGATGGTTTACTAACCAGACAGTGATCTTCTCAGGATTTTGGTGGAAGAACTCTCTCGAGCAGATTGTGGGATCCTCGGAGTCAGCTATCTTCGCAATGGATCCTCTAATACTGGTCTCGTGGTTTGGTCGGCTTCTCCTGGACTCAAGATCTGGGAAAGAAGAGGAATAAATGATGGAATTCAGAAATTCAAGAAAAGATTTTACCAGGTTGAAGAACTTGAAGCTGAGGTTGCTGAAATCGAATTCTCCTGGAGGCCGATCTGACTTCCTCTTAGAATTGTTGTAGATCTGTAGTATCTGGACTGGGGCTGGATGCTGGTGGTCGGCCTGGACTTGGAGATGGTGGCCGTGAGAAGGGAAATAGACTAGGGCTTGGTGGAAAGAGAAGGGTGATGGCGGCTAGGGTTTGGGAATTGAGTGGCTAACCTAGGGTTTGGGGTTTTGGAGATCTCTCACCTCCTCAAGGTTCCAGGGGAACCCGGATTTACTCCCTCACGGAGCTCAACACCTGGAAGCAAGTGCGGAAAAGAGAAAACACAAGTTTGCTCATAAAAAAATTTCTTTCATTCATCTGATTTTTTTAAACTTACAAGAGGAGTTTAATTTATAAGGCTTTACAAGGGAGGAGGGTTTCACATCTTCCCATGTGGGACTAAAGGAGGGGATCTACAAATTAGGGCAAATCCTTCACATATGGTCAGCCAAAGTACTAAAAAAATTGGATTTGGGTTATAAAAGGCAGGTAGATGGCGCCACCTTGCTTGGATCTTCAAGAAAAGTTTTCTTCCTTCCCTGGATCAACTCTTTTGGACTCCTCCTTTTCTTCCTCCCTAAGTCAAGGTCCTTCCCATCTTTGTTTTGGATGTCTTTGGCAGGTAGTGGGCGCCCCCTTGAAGCTCTCTTCCAAGAGGATTTCTTCCCTTCTTTGCTTTGGGTTTCTTGGGAAAGTCTTGGCCGCCCCCTTGATTTGTGGTCTCTTGGTGGACTTCTCTTTATCTGGCGCATGAGAGAAGGAAGTTGCCATCTGTGGAGTGGGGACCAAAAGCTGCTGGATGTAGATATGGCGCCCCTGGACTGGGAGTGTGGCTGGGAGTGTGGTGTCCACTTGCCTGGTCTTGGAAGAAAGTGTAACATCCCAGGTTGAAACCCTAGTCCACTACTGAGTCAACATGACTCAACAAAATACAATGCAGGTAATGTAGACTCAAGCTAAATTAAGTTGATCTAGTCAACTCTTATTAAAAACCAAAAACCTTAATTCTTCGGGCAAGGTTAATCAGAGATCCAGATGGAGCTCTGAAGTCTTCTTCTGAGTCTGGTGCCCGCACCAATTCTCCCAGGGTGGGAGGAACTCGACCCTGTCGAGTAAGGATCAAGTTGGCTCTGGTATCTCTCCAAGAGGTCTGGGTCCAGCTCTTGTAACTCTTCTCGGGAGATCCAAGAGTCATCAGAATCTGGCCTTCCTAGCCAGCGGACCAGGTATCTTTGGTATCCTCGATTACGAGTAGAGATAACCTGATCATCCAGGATCTTTTCAATCTGCTCTTTCCTCACAGGCCAATTTGTTGGTGGACACACAGGGTCAGGTTCACTCTCAAGAGCAGGATTAGGTTCAAAAGCCTCACTGGGAATCACAGCTAGCTCCCTATACTCTACTAGGTCTGTAATGTTGAAAGTGGAGCTAATGCCTAGTTCTGGAGGCAACTCGAGCACATAGGCATTGGATCCTACTCTCTTTACCACTCTAAATGGTCCAGCTCCCCTAGCATGTAACTTTCTAACGGTTCCAGGAGGAAACCATCAGGCCTTAACCTAATCATTACATAGTCTCCTTCGTCAAAAGTTTTGACTCGCCTTTGAGAATCAGCCAATTTCTTATAAGTTTCGTTACTTAAATTTATTTTGGCTTGAATTTCTTTATGCAAGTCTTTTATATGCTGTGCAAAAACTTCGGCAGACTCGGAGACCCGTGTGTGGACTGGTAACGGAGCTAGGTCAAGAGGTGTGTGGGGTTTGTAACCATGCAAAATTTCAAATGGACTCTTACCCGTAGACCTATTGACCGAGTCATTATATGCAAATTCAGCTCTAGGTAAGTACAAATCCCAGTTCCTAATGTTTTCACCAACAAGACACCTTAGCAGATTGCCTAAACTACGGTTCACTACTTCAGTTTGGCCATCAGTCTGGGGATGATAGGCAGTTGAAAACTTAAGTTTCGTCCCTAACTTATGCCAAAGGGTTTTCCAGAAATAGCTAGTGAACCGAACATCCCTATCTGAAACAATAGTCTTGGGTAGGCCATGGAGTCGAACTATCTCATTAAAGAACAGGGTGGCTACCTTAGACGCATCAAATGTTTGGGAACAAGGCAAGAAATGGGCCATCTTGGAAAATCGATCTACTACAACACAGATAGAGTCATGCCTCCTCTGGGTCTTAGGCAAACCTAACACAAAGTCCATGCTCACATCTTGCCAAGGACGATCTGGGACAGGGAGTGGGGTATAAAGGCCAGTGTTCTGTTTTCGCTGTTTGGCAACAGCGCAGGTCCGACACCTAGCCACAATGTGTGCTACATCTCTTTTTAAGCTAGGCCAGAAAAAGTGGTATTCAATAGCCAGGGTGGTCTTATCTTTTCCGAAATGGCCAGCTAAACCTCCAGCATGAGTTTCCCAAATCAAGAATTCCCTAAGAGAGGTTCTAGGGATGCAAAGCCTATTCTTAAAGAATAGAAAGCCATCTATAAGGGAATAATCCTTATGTTCACTAGATGGTCCTTGAGTTAGATCCTGGTATACAGTCTTGAAATCCGGACACGACTCATATTCTTCTTTGATTTTCTCAAACCCTATGACTTCAGCCCTAACAGAATTCAACAACAAAGATCGACGACTAAGGGCATCAGCTACCTTATTTTCAGATCCAGCCTTATGCTTCAAAACAAAAGTATAGGACTGGATATACTCTACCCACTTAGCATGCCTAGGGTTAAGCTTCTTATGAGAATTCAAGAATCTAAGAGCCTCATGGTCCGAAAACAGTACAAATTCTTGCGGTAGTAAATAATGTCTCCAGTAACGCAAAGCTTGCACTACCGCGTAAAATTCCTTATCATAGGTAGAATACCTAAGCGTAGCATCATTAAGTTTTTCACTAAAGAATGCTACGGAATGGTTCTCTTGGCTTAGGACTCCACCTATACCTACTCTTGAAGCATCACAGGCAACCTCAAATACCTTTGAAAAGTCTGGTAGTCTCAAAATGGGTGCCTGGGTCATCCTATCCTTAAGATCTAGGAAGGCTTTATGGGCTGCTTTGGTCCACTGAAATTCTCCCTTCCTAATGCAGTCTGTGATAGGAGCAACTACGGTACTAAACCCCTTGATGAATCGCCTATAGAAGGTAGCCAAGCCATGGAAACTTCTAACTTCATGCATACTGGTCGGCTCTGGCCATTCTACTATGGACCTAATCTTTTCAGGATCGGTAGCCACGCCGTCAGGGGTTACAACAAATCCAAGGAAGATAATCCTACTGGTCATAAATTCACACTTTTGAGATTACCGTAGAGACTATCATTCCTCAAAACTTGACAGACTTGTCTAAGGTGGCCTAGGTGATCTGCAGGGGTCTTACTATAGATCAGGATATCATCAAAATAGACCACTACAAACTTTCCTATGAAAGCTCTAAGTACTTGGGTCATAATCCTCATGAAAGTACTAGGGGCATTGGACAACCCAAAAGGCATAACAACCCATTCAAAGAGACCATCCTTAGTTTTGAAGGCTGTTTTCCACTCATCCCCTGGTCTAATCCTAACCTGATGATAGCCGCTTTTGAGATCAATTTTAGAAAAAACCATGGCACCGGCCATCATATCAAGCATGTCATCTAGTCTAGGGATGGGGAACCGATACTTGATTATGATTTTATTGATGGCACGACTGTCAACACACATCCTCCACGTGCCATCCTTCTTCGGCGTTAGAAGTGCAGGGACTGCACAAGGGCTAAGACTCTCTCTAATGAACCCCTTCCTCAACAAATCGCCAACCTGCTTCTGCAGTTCTTTATGCTCCGATGGATTCATCCTATAATGGGGCAAGTTGGGTAAAGTAGCTCCTGGGACTAAATCTATGGAATGCTGAATATCCCTAAGAGGTGGAAGGTGGTCTGGCAGATCCTCGGGAAAAACATCCTCAAATTCTTCTAATAAAGGCTTAACATCCTGAGGAGGCTCTAAGGGTGTAGGAGTCCTAAGTTCCTTAGCAGTCAACATCCAAATGGGTGAACCACTATGAATTTCTTGTTCTAGATCCTTGGCACTAATTAGGTTCACTCCAGTCTTCATTTCCCTAACCTTACTGGTTCCTTTAGCTACCTTGTCCTTAGGAGGGACTGAATGGATTGTGATTTTCTTCCCATTGAAACTAAAGACATGGGTGTTGGATTTTCCTAAGAGGGTGGTATCATGATCATACAACCAAGGTCTTCCAAGAATTATACTGCTCACCCCCATGGGCAAGACATCACACCAAATCTTCTCTTGATAGGATTGCATTTGGATTTGGACCTGACATCTAGACTGGATGGGTATAGAGGTAGAGTCTACCCAAGAAACCATATAGGGGTTGGGGTGGGGGACTGGGGTTAAGCCTAACATTTTGACAGTGCTAGTAGAAATGGCATTCACACAGCTCCCACTATCTATGATGATTTTACAAACCTTATCCCCTAGTTTAAGGAAAGTCTGTAGGATGTTAGTCCTATGCCAATCTTCTTGAACTTTAGTCTGGGACAGGATGCATCTCACAACCCCTAAGTGGTCAGATTCAGTGGATTCTTCCTCTCCTTCATACTCATCAACCAAATTCATTCCGGCCTCATAAACTTCATCTTCAAACTCCTCATTAGGCTCGGAATTCTCTTCTCCTCCCTCTTCTATATATAGGGATCTACGAGGGCACTGGCTAGAAACATGACCTACCTTATGACACTTAAAACAAGCTATGGCTGTGCACTGAGTGGAGATATGACCGGGCTTCTGACACTTAAAACAGATGATACCAGGGGTTCTCTGGGTGTCAGGTGCCTTACCTTTGTCCATGGGCCTAGGGGTGGGAATACCCTGATTAGGCTTGCTAGGGGTAATCTGGCTAGGTCCATTTCTTGGGATTGGGGCACTAATCCTAGAAGGCATGGGTCCTCTCTGAAATTTCTCAGTGTTCAGTGCAATCTGATAGGCTTGGTCTAGGTCAGTAACCTCTCTCAGAAACAACTCTCTCTTAATATCTTCCCTAAGCCCAGCCCTAAATCTAGACAAAGTGACTTCATGGGCTTCACTCACATCACATCTCATCAGGTATTCATCAAAGGTGGTTATGTAGTCTGAAACAGATCGGTTCCCTTGTTTCAAAGTCTGCCATTGGTCTAACAGATTTTGCTGGTATGAAATGGGTAGGTACTTGTCTCTAAGTTTCTCTTTCATACCCTGCCAAGTGGTTATGGGCTCTACATTTCGTCTTCTAGTAGTCAGCTCAATGTTCCCCCAGTATAACCTAGCTTGACGTATTAATTTCATCTTGGCAAACTTGAATTTCCTCTCCTCAGACATGGCATACCACTCAAAGTACTGGTCCATCTCACCCTTCCAATCAGAATACACCTTAGGATTTAGGCTACCATCAAAAGTGGGTGCATCTAACTTGATGTTTCGAATGAACCTATCATCTCTATCCTCAGGTTCTGGGTCAGGCCTCCTATGATTAGGTTCAGGATCTCGGTATAAAGGTCTTCTAGGCTCTTGGTGTGGGTGAGGTTGAGGCACATTAAAATCTAGGTCAGGAGTCCAATTCCGATGCCTAGGTTCCTCAAGTACTTGGACTCGATCCCTAAGCTGGGCAAAATTCTCATTCATATCCTGACTTAATTTGTTCATACTCTCAGTAAGAGCTCTAACCATGGCCTCTAAATCAGGTTGGGTTTGACCAGGTTGGTAGGGCACTCCATTCCGGGTAGACATGATGCAAGCAAACACACAAATGAGACTCAACTGATCGACTACGGGCTAACTAGACCTAGAGCCCAAACTAGATGCCCAATCAGAGTGGCAAGCTAGCCTGTAGTAACTCAGGACTCAACCAGGCAGGTGTAAGGGGAGTGTTAGGTCCCTGAATGCCAATCCTAGACACCAATCAGAGATTGGCCAGGTAGGCGGACCAGCACACAAGCCCTTCGGGATGGGATCCCTGAACCACCATTCTAGACACTGAGTACAAAGCACACACAGAGTAACCAGACAAACTGACTCAACACTAGCCTTGACCCGACTTATTGATGTCCCTAGCCCACTAGGGCAAATTAGATCTAATCAATTTTAGATTAAAGGCTTAGGTTTGAATGAAGGGGTGGTGGTTTTGGGCTAAGGAGAGGTTATCAACTCCTCCCCTTATCTTAGATGCTCAAATGCCCTTAAGTTGAATTAAGAGATGAACACTCAAAATTAAATGGATTGCAGAACACAAAAATAGAGTTGCAGTAATTTAATTCTCAGAAATTTCAAGGAAACCAATAAATCATGAGAAAATTATGCAAATTAGTTTCAATTATACTGGTTTCAGCAAAACAAAAATCACTAAATTTGGAGTTACCTACAGTGAGAAATAACTCCTACAATAGGATAATTATGGACTGAAAATAGAGCACTTCCCCGTTTACAATTTCTGCTACGAAGTTGTAACCCAACGGATCCCCTACACGCCCTAGGAACACCCCGTGGAATGGGAAGAGGAGGTTTGCACCTCGCTTCGTTCCTAGGACCGGACGTCCTGGGGAGTCTACTTCGAGCAGACAAAGTAAAAAGAGAGGGACTCAAACAGGCAATCAAACAGAAACCCTAGACAGGGCTCTGATACCAAAATGATGCAGAACAAAGAACAAAGAAGCATATGCGGAAGTAAAATTAAAATTAATTCTTTTTTTTTATATATTTTTCAGAAATTGGCTTCGACTCAAAGTAAAGCTAAACTACGTTGAAGGAAACTAGGTAAGGATTGAAAGCACAGTTTAGAAGAAACTAAATTATCAGAGTAGTTCAGAAGTAACGGATCGCTGGGGGTTGAGAAACTCCCAGACCTAGGGTTTCGCTCTGAACTTTCAACAGAACAGAAATAGAGAGAAGAGATGGTTTACTAACCAGACAGTGATCTTCTCATGATTTGGTGGAAGAACTCTCTCGAGCAGATTGTGGGATCCTCGGAGTCAACTATCTTCGCAATGGATCCTCTAATACTGGTCTCGTGGTTTGGTCGGCTTCTCCTGGACTCAAGATCTGGGAAAGAAGAGGAACAAATGATGGAATTCAGAAACTCAAGAAAAGATTTTACCAGGTTGAAGAACTTGAAGCTGAGGTTGCTGAAATCGAATTCTCCTGGAGGCCGATCTGACTTCCTCTTAGAATTGTTGTAGATCTGCAGTATCTGGACTGGGGCTGGATGCTGGTGGTCGGCCTGGACTTGGAGATGGTGGCCATGAGAAGGGAAATAGACTAGGGCTTGGTGGAAAGAGAAGGGTGATGGCGGCTAGGGTTTGGGAATTGAGTGGCTAACCTAGGGTTTGGGGTTTTGGAGATCTCTCACCTCCTCAAGGTTCCAGGGGAACCCGGATTTACTCCCTCACGGAGCTCAACACCTGGAAGCAAGTGCGGAAAAGAGAAAACACAAGTTTGCTCATAAAAAAATTTCTTTCATTCATCTGATTTTTTTAAACTTACAAGAGGGGTTTAATTTATAAGGCTTTACAAGGGAGGAGGGTTTCACATCTTCCCATGTGGGACTAAAGGAGGGGATCTACAAATTAGGGCAAATCCTTCACATATGGTCGGCCAAAGTACCAAAAAAATAGATTTGGGTTATAAAAGGCAGGTAGATGGCGCCACCTTGCTTGGATCTTCAAGAAAAATTTTCTTCCTTCCCTGGATCAACTCTTTTGGACTCCTCCTTTTCTTCCTCCCTAAGTCAAGGTCCTTCCCATCTTTGTTTTGGATGTCTTTGGCAGGTAGTGGGCGCCCCCTTGAAGCTCTCTTCCAAGAGGATTTCTTCCCTTCTTTGCTTTGGGTTTCTTGGGAAAGTCTTGGCCACCCCCTTGATTTGTGGTCTCTTGGTGGACTTCTCTTTATCTGGCGCATGAGAGAAGGAAGTTGCCATCTGTGGAGTGGGGACCAACAGCTGCTGGATGTAGATATGGCGCCCCCTGGACTGGGAGTGTGGCTGGGAGTGTGGTGTCCACTTGCCTGGTCTTGGAAGAAAGTGTAACATCCCAGGTTGAAACCCTAGTCCACTACTGAGTCAACATGACTCAACAAAATACAATGCAGGTAATGTAGACTCAAGCTAAATTAAGTTGATCTAGTCAACTCTTATTAAAAACCAAAAATCCTAATTCTTCGGGCAAGGTTAATCAGAGATCCAGATGGAGCTCTGAAGTCTTCTTCTGAGTCTGGTGCCCGCACCAGTACTCAACAAAGTTGGTCACGTTTGGTGCATATACACCTACACTCATCTACATGCCATATCAGTATCTCCACACTTCTTGGTTATAAAAATAACCAATCCATATGGCATACAATGATCTATGCTCGATAAGCATTATCATCCTCGGTAATAATACATTATTTGGTTGGAACATGTTTAAGAACTATTAATAAATCTTCCTTTATTGAATTCAAGTAGTTCTAAGAATTTCATCTCAAAAGAGTCCAAAGGAAGATACAAAAAGAGATGAACTATCCGAAAAACTTTTATTTGATTAATGATTCATGTACAAATTATAAGGAGCTCAATTGTCTGAAACCAAGATGATTGACTATAGGACACATTTCTTAACAACTTCTACTTGGACTTGAGCCATTCAGAATAGTATCGAATATCCATCTTCCACTTATGATCATAGAACTCTTCGATTTTGAGGGCTTTAGTATATGGGTCAGCCAAGTTCTCCTTTCCATCGATCTTCTGGAGGTCAATATTACCTCGATCCATTATTTCTTGGACAAGGTAGAAGCAACATAGAATGTGCTTGGTCCATTGATGAGCTTTTGGTTCCTTCACTTGAACTATGGCTCCAGTGCGATCACAATATAAGGAAACTTGGCCATCAATGGAGGGTGCCACTCCAAGCTTGATAATGAATTTTTTATAGCCAAATGGCTTTCTTTGTAGTATCGAATGCCATAATATATTTTGCCTCGTATATAAAATTAGCCATAATGTGCTGTTGGAAACTTTTCTAGCAGATAGCTCCTCCGTTCAAGATAAAAACATAACTCGATATACTCTTGCTGTCGTCCCTGCTTAACTAAAAATTCAAGTTAGTATAACTGACTAGTTTTAAATCAGAATCTCCATAAATGAGTCACTGATCCTTAGTATTTCTCAAATACTTAAGGATTATTTTTACGACCTTTCAATGGTTTTCACCTGGATCAGATTGATATCTACTCACTACTCCTAGTGAGTATGCTACACTAGTCTCATACATGTCATAGCCTACATGATAGATCCCATTGTTGAGGCATATGGAATCCTACTCGTATGCTCTCTCTCTTGAAGACTTATCAGATAATCCTTCTTTGAGAGATTAATTTCATGGCCTATCAAAAGATAGCCCTTCTTGAAATTTACCATGCTGAACTGCTTCAACACGGTCTCAATGTTCATGGACTAGGTCAATGCTAGCAAACTTTTATATCTATCCTATAGATCTTCATTCTAAGGATGTGAGATGCTTCTCCCAAGTCCTTAAGAAGATAGCTATACTTTTATTCTTTATAATGCAAGAATATCATTCTTGATTAAGAAAATGTTATCCATATATAAAATAAGAAATACTATAACTAACCCATTAGCCCATTTGTGTATGCAAGGCTCTTCTCCATTCTTAACAAAGCTATACATTTTTATCACCTTATCAAAATATATGTTCTAACTCCGAGATGCCTACTTCAATCCATAAATGGATCTTTGAAGCTTGCACACCTTTGTTTTATTTATGGATGTGAATCCTTCAGGCTATATCATATATACCTCTTCTTCAAGCTCTCTATTTAAAAAAGATATTTTCATGTCCATTTATCAGATTTTGTAATCAAGATATGCTGCTATTGCAAGCATGATCTGAATAGATTTGAGCATTATCATAGGTGAAAATATCTCATCATAGTCAATATCATAATGCTGACAATATCCCTTGGCAACCAGACAAGCTTTAGAGGTCTTCACCTTCTCATATGCTTCCCTTTTTCTTTTGAAAATCTACTTACACCCTACAGGTTTTATTCCTTCAAGTGGGTCAATGAGTATCCATACATCATTGACTTTCATGGACTCCATTTTGGATTTCATAGCTTCAAGCCATTTTTTTAGATTGGAACTCTATATCGCATCCATGTAGTTGATTGGATCCTTATTATTTTCATCAAGTTCAATAGGATCACCATCATGGACCAAGAAACTGTAGTATCTATCTGGTTGATACAGTACGATACTAGATCTCCTTAAGGTTGCCTCCATTAGAGGCTCCGAATCCAATTGAGTTGGCTTAGTTAATTATATCTATTTTTCTACCTGTTGAGCTTCTTCAAGTTTAATCTTGGAGGCATTAGTTCCTTCCCTAAGGAACTCTCTTTTCAAAAAGACTGCCTTATTACTAATAAATATTTTATGTTCATCAGTATGGTAGAAGAAATAACTCTTAGTTTCCATCGAATAACCTATAAATATACACATATTAGACCTAAGCCCAAGCTTATCTATTTTTAAATATTTGACATAAGCTGGACATCCCCAGACCCTAAGATGTAAGAGTACCGGCTTATACCCTATCCATATTTCATATGGAGTTTTGTCTACAGACTTGCTAGAAGCTCTATTTAGAATATAACAAGTCGACTCTAATGCATTTCCCAGAAGGAGATAGGCAAACTTGCAAACCCCATCATGGATTAAACCATGTCTAGCAGGATTCAATTTCTCCTTTCAAACACTCCAATATGCTGAGGTATCTTGGAAGGAGTCTATTTTGAGAGAATCCCATTTTCTTCCAAATTTGTCATAAATTCACTGGTAAAATACTCAACTCCTTGATTAGATTAAAGGATTTTAATATACTTATCAATTTGTTTCTCTACTTCATTATGAAATTATTTGAATATCTAAAATGACTTTGACTTATATCTTGTCAAGTAGACGTACCCATATCTCGATAGGTCATCAGTAAACATAATGAAGTAGTGATATCCACATATGGCTAAGGTGTTCATGGATCCACATACATCAGAATGTATTAGACTTAGAATCTCATTGGCTCTTTCACCCTTTTCATTAAAAGGTAACTTAGTCATCTTTCCAAAAAGACAAGATTCATAGGTCGACAATGATTCAAAATCATTGATAGTGAGGATTCTTTCTTTAGATAAGTTGTTCATCCTATTCTTATAATATGACCCAACCTACATTGCCAGAGGTAGATATCATGCACACTTTCAATCCTAGGATGTTTATTAAATGTATACATCACATTCATAGGTTATGATAAAACATAAATATCATTCTTCAATTGTCGACACTTTCATGTATGACATTCAGGAATTTCTTGCTATTTTTGAATCTTCTACTGACCTAAAGTCTATACAATGAATTGCAAATATTAATAGGGCTTCTGGTATCTAATAACTAGATAGTAGTATCATAAATAAAAAAATTATAATATGTTATCATATAAGTACCTTGTCGAGCACTGCCTTGCTTGTTATTCTTCTTCCTTAGCCTGTTTGGATCTAGTGAGGCAATGTAAAGAGAACAACTCCTTTTTTAGTATTCCTACTTCTTACAGTAGAAGCATTCAGTTTGAGTATGGTTGGCTTTCAATTTCTTGGTCTAACCTGGCTTAGTCATCGGAGCACTTTGCACCTTATCTTATTTTTTCTTTCTTTCTTAAAGGGACGACATCATGTCGATCCTCCCACTATATTCACCAACTCCTTTTGAAGATGATGATCCTCTTCATAGGCCTGTAGTAACCCCAATAGACCATGATAGTTTACTATAGGCCTTGTCATTTTGTAATGATCAAGGAAGTCAATATAGGATTTTTATAAAGAATTAAGGATCGTATCCTTCTCCAACTATTCATGCAGGGGAAATCCAAGTTTATCTAGGCATTTAATCAATTCAATCATATATAATACATGATTAGTGACTGAGACCTCTTCCCTCATCCTTGTGTTGAAAATGGTACAAGATATTTTATACCTTTCAACATCGTTGGAAGCGTTGAAGGATTCTTTCAACCATGGTAGATAAAAGACCATTCCCTATTTCGTAGACCAAGTGGCCAATCAATGATAGACCAGCTACTTCAAAATTCATGCAATCCTTTTTTTAATTCTTTGAAATTTAATTACAAGCTCATTTCAAGTCCAATTTGAATGATATTTGCACCATTGGACTCCAAAAATTGAGTTCTTTGTATTGTCTATGTTCTTTCTTATAAAATACACATAAGTATCAATTTTTAAATAAATAAAAATAAATTGATATGTTTTTAATATAATTATCATACCTCCTAACTTAAACTTTGCTTGTTCTCTAGTAAAGTAGATGAATTAACCATATGTACTAACTTATCCAAGAAGTAAAAATTATCTTACTAATTCTAAAATCAATTGAACTTGGTTAGACCACAAAAAATATCTTTCATCGGATTACCAATTTCAGTCTTTTACTGGCCGAGTAATGCCCATAGAACATTCTAGAGTTCTTCCTTTCCCAACTTTTTACCTCACTCTTTAAATCCTCTAACTTATTTTGGATTTTGGTGTAGTATCAATTTATTTAGTCCTCCTCTTTCTTTTTTTTAAAAAATAATAATGTATAGTCAGTATAATATTCTAATATCTTGTTTTCTAGTTGACCCTTATAGCAAGCTTTAGGCCAATGACTCCCAAACCAGTTGGCTTTAGGGCATTGGGTGTAGAACACCCTTCAAGCTTACTAACTCAAGTCAAAAAGGCAACATGTTAAGATTGTCTCTCAAGAGATTTCTTTAAATTCTTACCTTTTGATGTGAACAACAATGCTTACTTAGGCGAAGGGGCCTGGTTATTCAGTGAGAGATGCTAAAAACTTTATTTATTAAACATTTAGAAAGATTTTATGCTTTTTTTTGATATTTCTACCTATACCATTATAATATAGGTTCTTATTGAGATCAATAGTTAGAAGGATCTGGAATTACTAAAAAAATATATTTAATCTAAACTTCAACATTTATTGGGCTTCTCTGATAATTCATCCCTCAATATCTCTAAAATTGTCTAAATTATTAATCATTCATCATTTAGAAAGCTTGATTATTTTTAAATCGAGACAAAGTTTACTATATAAAAACTAATTAAAGTTCTACTTGAGGATTAATTTAATTACCCCTCCAAACTTAATTTCCATTGTCTCTAATGGAAGAGGATACTAGTAATGTAACTTAAATGACAAGGAAGGATACCACCTAGAAAGGTACTTGAGCATTGATTGTTCCTTTATCACCATACTCCTCTTAATTTAACTTTATTTTTCTCGGGTTCCTCTAAAAGTAAAAGTAGATGGTTAAAAATAAAAAGCATAAACTGAATTACCTCCCAGGAGTGCTAAGTTTAAAGTCTTCAACCGGATTATGCTGATTATTATGGTAATGCTGGGTTTACAAGATCAATGGATTCAATAACTTCTCGATCATTGATTTCCTCTATATAAGGTTTTAAAGGTTGGCCATTTACATTAAAAATATTTTCCTGCTTAGGATTTTTAATTTCTATGGCTCCATCAGAAAATACTTGAGTCACTATGAAACGTCCCTCCCATCATGAGCGAAGTTTTCCAGGGAAAAATCTTAACCTAGAATTATAGAGCCATACTTTTTGATTAAGTTCAAATATTTTTTTATTAATAAATTTATCATGATATGCCTTAATTCGAGCATTATAGATTTTAGGACTTTTGTAAACTTCATTATGTAGCTTTTCTAATTCATTCAATTGGAGTTTCCTATTTGAACCTGTATATCTCATGTCATAATTAAATTGCTTAATAGCCCAAAATGTATGGTGTTCCAATTCTACAGGCAAATGACAAGCTTTTCCAAACACTAATCAATAAGGAGACATTCCTAAAGAAATCTTAAAAGTAGTTCAATAAGCCCATAAAGTATCATCCAGACATTCTGACCAATCTTTTCTATCAGGTCTTACCAGTTTTTCAAGAATATGTTTAATTTCTCTATTAAAGATCTCAATTTGGCCACTAGTCTAGGGATGGTAAGGTATGGCTACTTTGTGAGTAATTTTATATTTCTTCATTAAACCTTCAAAGTACCTATTCATGAAATGTGCACTCACATCGCTAATTATAGCTATTGGGCACTCAAATCGACTAAGGATGTTATGTTGAATAAATTTGATTACAACCTTATGATCATTGATTCGAGTTGCCATGGCCTCTATCCATTTTGAGACATAATCAACTGCAACTAGAATGTATTCAAATCTGAAAGAAGGATGAAATGGTCCCATGAAGTCAACTCCCCATATATTAAAAATTTCTACAACCAAAATTGGGTATAGGGGCATCATATCTCTTCATAAAATATTTTCTGTTTGTTGACATCATAGGTAATTATGACCAAATTTGTATACATCTTTGAATAGGATTGGCCAGTAAACCCCACTTTGCAGCACCTTTGCTATAGTTTTCTTTTCACTAAAGTTTTACCCATAGGCAAGAGAATGATAGAAATTGAGTATGATTTTGAATTCACTCTCAGTGACACAACATCTAATCACCTGAACTAGATAGTACTTAAATAGTTCAGGTTACTTCCAAAAATAATATTTGATATGTGAGAAAAATCTATCTTTTCTTGTTTGGACTAGTGGGAAGGAATTTGTCATGTTACTAAGTAATTAACAATATGAGCAAACTAGGGACGATTAGTAAAAGAAATTAAGAAAAGTTGTTCATCAAAGAACCTATCTCCAATTATTTTCTATTGTATTCTACCAAGATCCTAGAAATATGATCTGCTACCACATTCTGATAACCCTTCTTATCTAAAATTCTTAGATCAAATTCTTGTAATAGAAGGATCCATCTAATCAATCTAAATTTAGTATCCTTTTTGGATAGCAGATATTTCAATGCTGCATGATCAAAATAAACTAGGACCTTAAACCTAATAGATATGATCAAATTTTTTCCAAGGCAAATACCACTGTTGGTGACTCTTTTTTAGTGGTAGTATAATTCAATTGAGAATCCAAGAGAGTTTTGCTAGCATAATAAATTACATATAGTTCCTGATTAAGCCTATATCCTAAAATTTCTCCTACAGCATAATCAGAAGCACCACACATGATTTCAAATGGTAGGGTCCAATCTGGAGGCTTAATAATTGGTGCAGTGGTTAAAGCAATTCTAAAAGTATTGTAAGCAGTCATATTTTTTATTAAAGTCAAAAGAATTATCTTTGACAAGCAAATTACACAAGGGTCATGAGAGTTTACCAAAATCCTTGATGAAACGTCTATAGAAACCTACATGGCCAAGAAAGAATCGTACTTATCTAATTGAGGTTAGGAAAGATAGTTTTGAAATTAATTCAACCTTAGCTTTGTCTACCTCAATCCCTTGCTCGGAAATAATATATCTGAGCATGATTTTCTCACAAACCATAAAATGGCTCTTCTCCTAACTTAAAACTAAATTTATCTCCATACATCATTTAAGTATCTTAGTTAAGTTCTAGAGACATCATTAAATAAAGAACCAAACATCAAAAATCATCCATAAAAACTTCAAGAAACTGACCAACCATATCAGAAAAGATAGCCAACATACATCATTGAAAGGTAGCTGGTGCATTACAGAGACCAAATGGCATACGTCTAAAGGCAAATGTTCTAAAGGGATAGTAAAGGTGGTCTTTTCTTGATCGATAGGGAATACTATGACCTAGTTATATCCTGAATATCCATCTAAGAAATAAAAGAAATTCTGACCTGCTAGCCATTCTAAGATTTGATCAATAAAAAGTAAAGAAAAGTGGTCTTTCTTAGTGATAGCATTCAATTTTCGATAATCTACACACACTCTCCAACTTGTTGTTGAACAGGTAGGAACTGACTCACCCTTTTCATTCTCTATTATAGTAATACCTGACCTTTTAGGTACTATTTGGGTTGGACTGATCCATTGGCTATTTGAAATTGGGTAAATAATACCAGCATCAAGCCACTTTATAACTTTTTTCATAACTTTTCACATATTTGGATTCAGCCTCCATTGCATGTCCCTATATGGTTTAGCTTCAGCTTCACAATGAATGTGATGCATGCAAACAAAAGGATCAATACCCTTAAGATCAGCAATTATCTGTACAATGACCTCTTTGTATTCTTTAAGTACATCTACTAGTTCATTTTCCTGATTAGCGATTAGGATAGATACAATGATTACAAGGAGGGTATTATTGGATCCAAGGAAAGAGTACTTAAGCTTGGTAGGAAAAATCTTTAACTCTAGGATAGGTGGTGCTTCCAAGGATGGTACTAAAGAACTCAATTGAGTCAATAATTGTTCATACTTTATAGTCCATGGAGGAGTGGTGCTAATATTAGGTGGCTATAATAATGCATTTACTTCTTTGATATATTCATCAATATCAAAATCACTTATTTTGAAATGTGTTAGACATGCTTGTAGAGGGTCTGAGTTGAGCAAAATAGAGATTTTATTATCTATAACTTCCTCTAGCATGTTCATCTCATTAAGATCATACGTAGGTGGTCCTTAGGATGCATTAAAAATATTTAACCTTATTTTCTTGTTTCCAAAAGATACATCCATAACCCCCATCCTATAATTTATACAAGCATTGGTGGTTACTAGGAAGGATCTTCCAAGGATAATGGGTATTTGGCTAGGATTACCGCTAGATTCCATACTAATACAAGAAAATCAACAGGAAAGTAGAATTCATCTACTTTCACCAACACATCCTCTAACATTCCATGCGGTATCTTAATTGATCGGTCTGCTAATTATAAAGTCACTGTTATGGGTTTCAATTCTTCGAATCCAAATAAGTCATACACTGAACTTGAAAAAAGGTTTACACTTGCACTCAAATCTAGTAAAGCTTTTTTAATTGTAAGGTTTCTTATAACACCGGATATAATTGGGGTACCAGGATCTTTAAATTTGGATGGGGCTATTTACTGAAAAACTGAGCTGGCCTACTCAATCAACTGGATCTTCTTCAATATGTGTGACTTAGATTTTTATTTTTGTATGCATAGATCCTTAAGAAACTTGGCATATGCCAAAACTTGTTTGATAGCATCAAGAAGAGGTATGTTTATCTGAACTTGCTTAAATAACTCAAGCATCTCACTCATTTTTAAACCCTTCTTATCTAAAGATAAAGGAGATTCTACAGTACTAGGAAATAGAGCCTTAAGTATAGGTGCTTGGCTAATGGATTCCTTTTCCTCTTCAATATTTTTCTTCTCTAGCTTAGCCAACTATAGTTTTTGAGTTAGGTCAGGCTACTTTAATATTTTTCCACTTCTAAGGGTTATGACTAATTTAGCATATTCTAGAAAAGTCTCAAGATCAATGGTGCTCTCAGCCATGTATTGTCCTTTCGGGTTACTAATGGGTTGGCTTGGTAACTTGCCTTCCTTCCTCCTACTAAAAGCTATCCCTAGCTGACATATCTGCATCTCTAGCTTTGCAATAGATTATGTGTGAGAATGAAGGAGTTGAGTATTCATTTCTAGCCCTTTTAGTGCTTAAAGTACCTTTTCCTTAAAGGTAGGATCATGATTATTCGATGGAAGTTGGGGTTGTGGGGCACTCGAGTATTGGGAATACGGCATGCTTCTAAACTAGGTATCTTGATGGTCAGGCTTGATTGATGCTGGGTTGATGACAGGTTGAGATTTTCAAGAAAATTTTGGAAGATTTTCAAGAAAATTTTGGATGATTTTGCTAACCAGGATTATAAGTATTCGAATATGGATCATTTCTTAGTCTAGGAGTCATTCAGGTTTGGGCTTGGTGGGCTTGCTCCTGAACAAGCTTAGAAAATTGGTAAGCAGTTGGACAATCACCTATCAGATAGTTGGGACTTGAACAAATAATACAAACATCATGTACTGCAGGTGGGGAAGAGGTATGTTTGACTTGTAGAATTTGGTCAAGCTTCTATGATAGTTCATTTACCTTGCTATAGATGTCTATAGAATGACCTACTTCATACATTCCACCTCTCTTAGCTCTTATAGAAGGATCTCTATGGACAGTAGACATGTGATGCAAAGAATTTTCACTTAGAGTTTTGAAAAGCTACCATGTCTCATATTCATTTTTAAGCATAAATGTTCCTCCACATGAGGTATCAATCATTTACCGGTGCCTTTCTGATAGATCATCATAAAATCACTGGACCAATTGCCATTTAGGTATAGCATGATGTGGATATTTTCTAATCAATTTTTTTAATCTTTCCCATGTCTCAAGAAAACTTTCTCCATCTAACTGGGAAAAACTGGTTATGACTTATCTAATTTAATTAGTTTTTTCTATCAGAAAGTATTTCTTAAGGAATTCCCTTTGAAGTTGGTCCCAAATCGAAATTGTTATAGTGTCTAAGAAATTTAACCAGTACTTGGCTTTATCTTTTAGAAAAAAAGAGAACAACTTAAGCCTAAGGGCATCATCAGAGAAATTTTGTATTTTGACCGTTGAACATATTTTAAGAAATTCATCTAGATGTTTGTAAGGGTCCTCATTTGTAAGTCCATAAAAAGAAGGTAACATCTAAATTATACTAGACTTGATTTCATGCTGCACAACCTTTACTGGAGGTACTTGAATACAGGAAGAATAGATATATTTTGAAGGAGTGAAGTACTCCTTCAATTATTGTGGTGGATCGATTTCTTGATTGGGATCCATAGTTTGTGATATGTTTACTCTACAAGTTCTATCTATTTCTTGATCTAGGGGTATGATTTTAGATTCTAATGATTATTGACCTAGCATACACCCTACAATAGTACTCTAAAGCAAACAACAGTTCAATTTCTTTAATTTTTTTAAATTAATTTACAAAAATAAAAGAATGAGAGGAGATCTAAAGAGAAGACTCCTAAGAAAGTCCTAGACTAGAGACAAAAGTTTTTAATTAACATTTTTTTCAAACAAGTGATGCAATCAAAATCAATTCTATCTTGGGATTAACCTACGTCTAGACAGCTCCTAACTGTTCCAAGGTTACCTTTAAGCACTAGACTAGTTTATGATTTGTTTGCCCAAGATCAATTAACTGACTCGGCCAGGTAAGTATAAGGTTGGTTGGGGTCCCGCTGTTGCTTGCCATAGACATCAATTAAAATTAGCCAGGTAAGCAAATGGAACTAATTAAAGAACCACCTTCCTTTAGGCTCTTATCCCTGAACCACTTGTCTTAGACATCGAGCAACTAATCGATCTGAACTTGATCCAACTCTAGGATTTCCTTGTCCTATTGAGCTCAAAATTTTAGGGCTAAAGTCTAGTTAATTTTAACAGTTAAGGTCTGGGTCAATGCAAATATAGGGTAATGATTTATGGGCTAAGGAAGGTGATGAACTCTCCACTTTATCTGATTAATAGGATATGCTCTTCAAGTCAATTATGGAGAGATGCAATGCAACAAATAAGGTATCCAAACTTTATTATTATCACACAAGCAAAATTAAATTAGTTACTTTTTTTAATTTGATGGTTAAGTCTCTAATCTCCTAATAATTTATGAGGATGTCAATATTTTAATTTTTTTAAATTTTTATTGTTATTATTTTTAAATATTTTTTAGATTTTAAAAAAATTTAAGTCTATTCAACCTTTTTATCCAAAGACAACCATTCAACATAACTTAAAGTTATGCCAGGCAACCTTATGTCAAGATACTCAAGATTGAAAAATATTAATATTAACTTTTAATTTTTATTTTTTTCTTTTCAAAATAACATGCCAAAAGTCCTTGATAATGGTGCCAAAAATTTGGTACACATCGCTACGCACCGATTATAGTATCTTAATTCCACTATTCTTATGTAGAGTAGCAAGAGTAAGGGTTGAATCTACTAGGACCTTTATAGTTATTTCAAAAAATAATTCAAAGAACAATAATAGCAAAAATAATAAAGCTTTGTAATTGAAATAATAAGATAGTAAAGATTCTATAAGAAAGAAAAGGCCTCTATATTTCAATGAACTACTTGGCAAATAGCTGGTACCCTCTTCCTATGTGATACACCTATCAAGATATAATCCATCTATGGAGATCATGATCCGTACCTATTAGATCATGGCCTCTTCTCCTGAAGTACTGATTAGTCTAGATAAAATGTATAAACTAAAAGAATTCCTACATTATCCCATAAATATAGATTGAATTATGAAGAAATAACTTTATTTCCCAGAGGAGTACAAATCATGATAAATAAAATAAAACTACACTACCTGTTCTTGTAATCCGTGAAACCTCGAGGAGCTGGAGAGCTAGCTTTTCATGGAAGCACTTCCCATCATCATGATGAGCACCAAAGATGGAGAGGTGGAGATGAAACAATGGTGCGGTGGAAAGTGGGAAACTAGGAAATAGTGGTGGAAACATCGTTATAAGGGAAGTCGGAAGAGGGTAGGAGAATGAAAGTAGATGGGAAGGCAAAAGGGAGAGGAGCCAAAAGTGAAAATCAAAAGGATGGAAAGATCGAATGATGGAAGGAGTGCCCCCCATTGACTAGCTACGGGACTTCATTTATAGGTAGAGAATAGCATGTAGGGCCCGCATAGGAACCATGTTGGTTTCCATCGCTATCCATTCCAACCATCTTCAGTTCCATATCCACATCCATTGCACACGCTTAACCTTCGCACTTGATTCTATTGTTTCGTTCCAACCATCACACCTGCTTATTTTTCTTCACTGAATAACTCCATAAAAATATGTCAACTGGTTACGTGCATCTGACATTTCTTTTTTGTTCAGACATCATTAATCCAACTCTTGACAACTTGGCATTATTCTCAAGCCAGCAACAGGGATGTGGTGCTTGGTAAAAAAGAGGAGGGAAACTGGCGGTAGCTCTAGTGCTAGAATGAAGAAATAGTGGGGAGAGGGAGGCACGAACAACAACTAGTGGGCTTTGGGATCTTGTCCATGGTGGTGTGCGATGGTGAGGAAGGAAGTGGGTCACAGTCGGTGGCTATGGGCAGAGGAGAATAGCAGAAATTTGGTGATAAGCATCGGTTTGGGTTGGGCTCAAGGATGGAGATTATGACCAGAGATCAGGCGGGAAGAAGACAGGGAGGATGCTCAGTTGGTGTTTGCAAGTGGCGACAATGAAAGGAAGCCGACCAAAGCTCGGTGGTTCAAAATAGTAAAGGGAATGTTAGCAGCCATGGCAGAGGTCTTGAACCGATGAGGAGGCAGCGAACGACATCTCGGGATGGCACATGAGTGGGAGGAGTCATGATAGGCTCGAAAGCTTGGGAAAGAGATGATAAGATGGACCAGATCTTGGGAGCTTGATTGTGACAAGTGTGTAGTAGCTCTGGTGCGGACACCAAAGGCACCAGAATAAGGCAGAGGCTTCTCAACCCTCTGTGGATTACTTAATTGACATTTGAGTCCACTGTAATAAAGCTTAGTCCAGCTGAGTTGTTTTTAGTCCTTTAATTAGTCAGCTCATGTTGAGCTAGTTCAGTTCAGTATTAGTCAGCTCATGTCGAGCTAATTTTAATTTTTTTTTTTTTGAGTCCTATCCAAGCATATTGAAGACTCAAGACCACTTCATACAAGTGAATACCAAGTCCAACCTGATTGAAGACATGGAAGTTGAGCCCAAGTCCAACCCAGCTTGAAGACTTGAAGATCCCAGGAGGAAAAAATTAAAACTAGCACAAACCTGAAGCCCTGAACCAGTCGGAAGAAAATTGGACCAGCCAAGGCCCAGGAAGGAATTAGGGTGCCATCTCTTATGGTGACCCTCCCCTTGGTCGGCCACTTATGGTCACCACCTTGGCCGACCAAGACAAGGAAAGGGAGAGCAATTTGTGTGGGGTTTTCTACCTATGTTGCCTTGTATTCCTAGTTAGGGTTTGAAAGGGAGAAGGAGTCATATGTAAAGTCTAAAGTACCCTTACTTGGAGCCCAAGGTTAAGGGTCTATTTAAGGGACCCTAGCCTCTTGTATGAAACTTGATTTTGATATATGAAATAAACCTTGAGTTCTTCTATTTCTTTGTGTGATTACCCTGCTGTGTACATAAAGGGGTTTGAGAGTTCTTCTTCCCGGTGTTTGCAATCATCTTCCTGCCGCCAACCATCCTTCCAGCCCCCTCCAAAACTTTCTTTCCTTTGCTGTTTTCCTTTATTTTCTTGATCTCCTTTGAGTTTTCTAACCCCTGACAGGTCATTTGTAGGTCCCCGAGTTCCTACGAATCCAACGACTCCAGCCAAGCCTCAATCGGACCACCGAGCAAAAAGTCGGGTATCCGTGGGTCTTTGGCTCAGTTTTCTAGGCCGCATCCATCGAGGAACGAGAGATCCCTTCACTGCGATCTTCACCGGGCACTTCAGACATTGTCAGGTACACCCCCTCTACCTCCAGTCTTTATATTGTAGGAGAACTTGCCCTAACCGAGGCTTCTCAGCCCTGGCGATCCTTCTTTAGTACTTCTCTAGGTTCTAATCTGCATGCTTGGCTTAAAAAATTCATACAAAATTCTCTATAACCAATTTTGATCTGAAATTCAGGAATTAATCACCTAACCCCACTTATAAAATATACAAAAAGAATTGCATGCATATTAGTCCCGCATCATTTGGTATCAGAGCTTAGATTATGGCTTATTTTCTGTAATTTTTTAATTTATATATACTCTATTTTTTAAATTATTCCTCCTTTTACAAAACTCTAAAAATTCTAAAATTTGTTTTGATGGATTCAACGTAATTCACAATAATTTTCAAAATTTTTTTAGATTTTATTTTGGCCTGTGAATTTTCTGCAAGCTGAAATACAGCCTGCAAATTTTCAGCTCTATTTTTTTTCAGCAAGACAAGTTTGTAAGTTTTAGGGTTTTGTTTAGCATCTTTTGCATATCTTTTAATTTTAGTATATTTCCTGCATATCAGGCCATAATTTGCAAGTTTTCTTCTATTTAAGAAAATACCAAAAAAAAATGCATATTCTCCAAAAATACCAAAAAAATATCTAAACCCTAATTTGCATCCTCATCTGCCTGCCATCATTGCATAATCTACCTTTAAGGGCACTCTTGGTATATCAGATAAGGGGAGGAGTTGATAACCTCTCCTTAGCCCAAAACCACATCCCTTGCATTCGGTCCCAAGCCTTAACCTAAAATTAACTAGACTTAATTTGCCCTAGTGGGCTAAGGACACTAACTGGTCAGGTCGGGGCTAGTGTTAGATCACTGTGTCAAGTTAACCTGTGTGTGCCTTGTGCTCAGTGTCTAGAATGGTGGTTCAGGGATTCAATCCCGAAGGGCTTGTGTGCTGGTTCGCCTACCTAGCCAATCTTTGATTGGTGTCTAGGCTTGGCAATCAGGGACCTAACACTCCCCTTACACCTGCCTGGCTGAGTACCGGGTTATATAGGCTAGTTTGCCACCCTGATTGAGCATCTAGTTTGGACTCTAGGTCTAGTCAGCGGTAGTCGGTCTGATCGAGTCTTGCATGAGCACTAGATCAGGGATTTCATATCACCCACCTCCTTCACAAATGGCTGAATCCATGGACCATTTTGATGCCAAATTTGAAGCTCTTGGAGAAAGGTTAGTCCAAACCCTCAATCTTAGGTTTAAGCAAGCAAATGCCCAATTGACCCAGAAGCTTGAACAAACAGATGTCCGACTATGAACCCTAGAAGAGACGCGTAGGACCCAGTCTGAGCCTGATCCTGACTCCCCTCAGCCTAGGAGAACCCCTCGCCATGACCCTTATTATGATCCTGACCCTAGGAGAATCCCAAACCCTGAACCATACCATGAGGTTGAACCTAGGAGAGCCCCTCATCCTGACCCATACTATAATCCTGGACCTAGGAGGACCCCAAACCCTGATCCATACCAAGAGGTTGAACCTAGGAGAGCCCCTCAGCCTGACCCATACTATAATCCTGAGCCTAGGAGGACCCCAAACCCTAATCCATATCTTGAGGCTGAACCTAAGAGAGGCCATCATCCTGACCCAATTCCTGAGGTTCGTCCTAGAAGGCCCAATTAGGATTTTGTAGACCAGGAGGACAAATCCTATAGACATGTTAAGCTTGATGCCCCAACTTTTGATGGTTGTCTAGATCCTAAGGTCTACATAGATTGGGAGGGAGAGATGGATCAATATTTTGAGTGGTATGATATGACAAAGGAGCGTAAGTTTAGATTTGCTAAGCTTAAGTTGGTTCGGGAAGCCAGGTTACATTGGGCTAGTGTTGAGAGAACCCTTAGTCTAGGAGGGCGTGATCCTATAACCACCTGGTGAGCCATGAAGAGTAAGCTTAGGACAAGATACGTTCCAGCATCATATCGTAGTGGGTTACTAGATCAATGGAAACGATTTAATCAAGGTAACAGGAGTATAGATGAGTACATCACAAACTTTGATGAGTATTCCATGCGATGTGATTTGAGGGAGTCTGAGGATGTTGTCTTATCTAGGTTTAGGGCTGGACTGAGAGATGACATTAAGAAAGAGCTCTATATGAGAGGGGTTAGGGACCTGGACCATGCTTACCAGATTGCTAGGGATCATGAGCATTTTCATAGAGGGCCCGTTTATCGTAGGCCTGAGCCCACTAGATATCCTAATCAGTATCCAGGAGCTAGCCAGCCCCATCAAAGCAAACCCATGCCAAGCCGACCTAGCCCTAGTCGACCCAGTCCTAGTCAGCCAGGCCTGAATCGACCCAATCCTAGTCAGCCAGGCCTGAGTCGACCCCAGCCTAGTAATCCTTTGACCCGAAAGGATGATCGAGGAAAATTGGTAGAGGTCAATAAGAGTTACACTCCCCAGAAGACCTGTTTTAGATGTAATAAGCCAGGCCACTTTATGAGCCAATGTCCAGTTAGTGCCTTACATCTAGGTGAATTGCAAGAAGAAGAGCCTGAATCCATAGTCGAACTTGAGGGAGAAGTTTATGAGGCTGATGATTAGCTAATAGAGGAGTACGAAGGTGAGGAGGAACCTGAGTCTGAGAACCAATTAGGAGTGGTTAGGTGCATCTTAGCCCAAACCCCGGTTAAGGAAGATTGGCGTAGGACTAGCATCCTACAGACTTTTGTCAAGGGGGGGGTAAGGTTCTTAAGATCATCATAGATAGTGGGAGTTGTGTCAATGCCGTCTCTGCCAAGATAGTTAAATCTTTAGGATTGACCACAGTTCCCCATCCTAGGCCGTACAAAGTTTCTTGGGTAGATTCCACCTCCATCCAGGTTCAAGTTAGGTGCCAAATCTTAATTAGATTGCATACCTATGAGGAAAAGATTTGGTGTGATGTCATCCCCATGGAAGTAAGTAGTATTATTCTAGGTCGACCTTGGCTTTTTGATCATGATGCAACCCTATATGGTCGGACCAACATTTGTGCATTCAACTACCATGGGAATAAGTTTGTTATCAATCCAGCTCCGCCTAGGGACCCAGTTAAGAGGGGTTCTAGTATCCTTAAGGACAAGAAACCTAAAGTTAACCTGATTAAGGCTAGGGAGTTAGAAAAGGAGATTGCTGAGGGTAACCCTGTTTGGATCTTGACCTCCAAGGAAATATTAGAGCAGACCCAAAAGGAACACCCTAAAGAAATTGTTGAAGCTCTGAAAGAATTTGAGGATGTCTTCCCTAAGGATTTACCTGATCAACTACCACATGAACTTTCCTTATTGATGTTCTGCATAAAGTACAAAAGTCACTACTTGACAGTGTCCTGGATTAGTAAAAGCCAGAAAGCACAAAATTTATAGGGTTTGACCACTTGCTTGGTTTTCAAATTATTTAAGAAAATGCTAAATGGTTGATACTTTATAAATCTATTGCAAGGAGTTTGTTTCATCCCATTGAATCGAATAGTGCAAGTTTATTCGAATCATATTGATTCATGTGGCTACTTTGTTGTCTTGTAATTTAGTTTTTGGTTTTGTGCTATGCATTATCATGATATATTTATAATGCTAATGTCATTGTATTTATTCATTATTATAAATCTTTCATTTCAATACCATGTATAGCTTTACTATGATCAATTATTGTTTTTAAATATTTTTTACAAAACTTTATTGCATAAAAATATAGAATCATCAATTAATTAATGTATATATTCTATAGCATTTGTACATTTATATTTTTTTATACTAGTGGAAGAATTATGTACACTGGTCAATTGATTGTCTAGTTCAGATAGTTTGAGAATTATAAATAATTATGTAGGTAATTATAGTAATCAAGCGGTATGGACAGGATTCGAGATTTATGTTGGACATCATTTTCTTTTAGTTCTCCTACATCTTTAGCCATATAGGGAGAACTAAAAAAAATGCTATCAAAGTTTTTTTAGAGCTCTTATAGTATATCATTTGATTACTATAAATAAATATATAATTAATACAATTCTTGAATGGGATAGGACCTATCTTTACCTATTAGTTGGTCATAGGATGTATTTATTAGTTAAGTTATTTCATGTTTCATATTTTTTAAATATTTTTACTTGTTGCATTAAGATTGACTATCCAACTTTTCTTGCTTTTAGATAATTTGGAAGTTTGATCATTTTATCCTATAATGGATAAAAGTTGAAAAAATAAATCAAGAAATATCAAAGAATATTTAGATGGAGTTCGTGATTTTATTAAATTTGGTATGGATAAAAGTTGTTTAAATAAAAAGATTTATGTCAATGTCAAAAATGTGTTAATAGTTCTTCTTTGGATCCATAAATTGTTGAAGAACATTTGATATGGAATGGTTTTGCAAGGGATCATATTGAGTGGAACTTTCATTGAAAATTTATGTTGCTAATATCAAGTAATCAACCCTCGTCTGATCTTCGTTCCAGTAACATGCAAGAGAATTCTTTAGGAGATGATGATATAAGGAATTTGATCACGATGCTTTTGGACATGGTATTCAAAACTTAGGAGGTTTCAGTAATACACATGAAGTAGCTAGAATATGCAAGGATTCTATATTTATGGGATGAATATATATCGAGAAGCATATGCAACCATCAACTGCTGAGTCAACTCAGTATCATAATTTAATGAAAGGTGCAGATGAACAATTATATCCAAATTGTTTGAAATTTTCTAATATCTCTTTTCTTGTACATTTATTCTATATAAAATATATGAATGGATGGTCTAAAAAAAGTTTTACCACACTTCTCAAGTTATTAAAAGATGTATTTCCAGAAGGCACTATTTTTCCATCCTCATATTATGAAGCAAAGAAAGTTATCAAGGAATTGGATCTTAGATATCAAAAGATTTATAGTTATTCGAAAGGCCATATGTTATATCATGGTACAAATGCTGATCGAGAGTCATGCAATGTATATGGATATTTATGATGGACAATCCATGACAAAGATGAGGATGACATAATGAATAGAGCAGATACATTGTAGAGTACAAAGAAATCGAAGAAGATATTACGTTATGTTCCTCTTATTCCACGATTGAGGAGGTTATATTTATCATCAAAAATAGTTTCATTAATGAGATGGCATGATGAAGGCCATATAAAGAATGGAATATTGAGACATCTAGCAGATAGTTTAACATGGAAAGTATTTAATGCTAGGCATTCTAATTTTGCCTTTATATTCACAATGTTAGGTTGGGTTTTAGCTTGAGATGTCTTCAATCCATTTTGGGCTCTAAATTCTACATATAATACTTGTCTAGTTATTCTAATACTATATAATTTACCATCATGGATTTGCATGAAACAATCATCACTTATCTTGTCAATGGTAATTTCAGGGAATGATATTGATATTTTCCTATAATCGTTAATAGAAAAATTGAAATAGTTGTGAGAGGGTGTCAATGCAATTAATACTTCCAATGATGAAACATTTAAACTGTGGGCGGTTTTGTTATGGATTATTAATGATTTTATAGTATATGCTAATTTATCTGGTTAGAGTATAAAGGGGTGGGTTCCATGTCCTTGTTGTGCATATTTGACACATTCAATTTGGTTAAAAGATGGAGAAAAAATTTGTTATATAGGACATCATCAATAGTTAGAAGCAAATCATCCATTTCAATTTTAGAAAGATTTATTTGATGATACCATAGAATTGGAATGTGCACCTATTCTACCTTCTAGAACTAATATTCATAAAAAAATGGATTTCATCAATTATATATGGTAAATTCTTGAAGTCTTTTAAAATAAAAGAGAGAGATGATCAAGAAGGGTTATTAGAGAAAGTGAATACTGATACAATAGATGCACATGTATTTGAAGATCCTAATAATTTTTTGAAAATGAAAATGAGGAAGTTATACAGATAGCATCTACACATCAATCTAGCAAATATTTATGAAAGAAAAGAAGTATCTTCTTTAACTCCCTTATTGGGAATATAATCTTATTTTGCATAATCTTGATATCATGCACATAGAGAAATATGATTGTAATAATCTACTTAGAACATTGTTGAATCTTAATGGAAAGGCTAAAGATAACATGAAGGCATGATTGGATTTAAAAGAATTAGGTTTCTGACAAGAGCTTTATCCCAAAATGCTTGTAATGATAGAATTTATTTATCTCATATATCTTATACAATGTTTGCTCGAGAAAAAGATAATTTTCTGACAATATTGAAAAATATTAAAGTACGTGATGAATATGGATCAAACATTTCAAGGTGTGTATATCTTAAAGACTGAAAAATTCTTAATCTCCAAAATCATGATGGTTACATATTGATGCAAGGTATCATTCCAATAACTTCAAGTTATCAATGCCTAAACAAGTTTTTTAGTTATAATTTGGTTATTATCATTCTTTAAGATATTATGTTCAAAAGTTATTAATCTTAGAGAGCTTGATCAGTTGGAGCTTGATGTTATGATTACACTTTATCAGATGGAGAAGATTTTTTCTCCTATATTTTTTGCTATTATGGTACATCTATTCATTCACTTAGCTTTGAAAGTCAAGCTTGGTGGACCGGTACACTATAGATGAATTTATCTTATTGAGAGATATTATCGTCAATTTTTAATCTTTATATATTTTTAGTAAAAGTAGCATCATAATGATGTATAAATAAATTTTTAATTCTTGTATATATCTTGCATGACTAAAAGATTATATATGAAATAGAGCCTATCTAGAGGGCTTGATTACTGAAGAATATATTACTGAAGAGTATTTGATATTTTGTTCAAGATATCTTCAAGGTGTAAAGACTGTATTTAATAAATTTTAATGGCATAGTGATTTCGTAGACAATACAGAATTGTATAAATTTTTTACTGCTGGTAGAATAATGTAAAAAAGTGAAAGTATTGTACTTAATCAGAAATATATGATACAAGCACATCGTTATAAGTTACTTCATAATGATATAATATTTGACCATCATAAGTTAGTATATTTAAGGTCTTTCAAGTTTATATATCATATCTTCTTTAATGTTCTAAATAAATAATGTATATTTTATGCAGCGAATTTTTAATATCTCAGGACAAGCTAATCATAGCACTTGACCTAATCCAAAGATTAAGCAGCAATGGTTAGTCGAGTTATTTCCTACATAGCTTTCAAAACAAGTTTGATATATATTTAAAGAATATATAAATAGATTTAATATCGAATAACTTGTTAATATTTCTTATTATTTTTAAGTATCAATGATGATGAGAGAAATTATTCAGAAGAATTAATAGTCCTGGCTTGAGGACCTAACAAAGTTGTCAATAGATAAAATGGTTCCATAATCAATGATTTTAAATTTCGTATTAAAGATTATAAAAATTTAGAAAAATACAGAATAGCAATATTATAGTGGAAGCAAATAAAAAAAAATTATTATGGTGCACTTAAAGATATTTATGCATTAGATTATTATGGAATAGTTAAAGTAGTATTATTTAGATATGATTGGGTAGATATAAACTCATCAAGGAGTTTGAAACAAGATGCAAATGGATTTACACTTAAAAGTTTTATAAAGTTGATACGTACTGGTGTCTTATTAAAGAATGATCCATTCATTTTTTCTTCTCAAGCTCGTCAAGTATTTTTGTACAAGATACAAAAGATAAAGATTGGGCTACTATTGTTAAAACAAAATCTAAGGACTTATATGATATGAAAAAGTAGCTAGAAAATAATGAAGATGATGACACTTATATTCATTCCATGCCATTCAATTTTATACTAGTTGATAATGTATATGCTATAGTATCTTTAGTTAGGATAGAATTTGAAGGAAATGCTATTATTTGATTCTTATTGTATTAAGTTTTATAATGTATGCAATTTGTAGAAATTTTTCTATTAAATTAATATTTATGTTCACTAATTTTGACTCTAATGTAAATGATAGGTGACATCATGCCGTGCTCGCAATGATTTAATGGTATGCAGTTTCAGCACTCATGGATAGAGGTCGAAACTTCTTTTTCAGCATAATAGGTTGAGGCCAATCCTTCAGCACAGCTAGCTATGGCTAATACTTCTTCTTCGACACAACAGGTTGATGCCGGTCCTTCTTCTTCAGTAATTGTTGACTCTGTTATTGATTTTGATGATAAGCAAAATGGTTAAGTTAAGTTGAGGACTAATAATTTCCTTGAAGTGTGTTTTTGTTGAAAAAGGTGCTCATAAATTTGAAGAAGCTTATTTGTTTGAAGAAGCCAAGTTTAAATGAAAAAGATTGCTCAAAGAGGACTTGGAAACTCAAGAATTGCTTGATTGGATGGTTAAGTTAAAGTAGAAATGTATTTCAGCTTAAGTTCAGCCTTTTCTATGAAGAATTCAATGAAGTATCGACTCAAAGTGTCGACACATGGAAGTGAAGTGTCGACTCAAGCCAGTACGCAATGATATTTCAAATGGCACGGCTGAAGTGTCAACACATGGACCTAAAGTGTCGACTCAAAGTGTCGACACATGGATCAACACATCGTCTAAGATTTTCAAGCCACAAAACTTGCTAAAATTGAAGAACAGCTGAAGTGTCGACACATGGAAGCAAGGTGTCGACTCAATGTGTCAACTCACCTGAGTAAGTGTCGACATATCTGAGATTTCCAGAGAATCATATTGGAGATATTTGAATTGGGTGTCGACTTAAGAAGTTCAAGTATCGACCTTATATGTTGACTTACAGCCTGAAGTATCGATACATGGAGTTCTAAGAACAGTAATGGCTAGTTTTTCAAACACAGAACTCATCCATTTTTTCCTCTAATGGCTAGTTTTTCAAGTCTAATGGCTAGAAACTGGATTTGAGGCCTTGGGGAAGTATTTATATGCTCTAAATCAAATCAAAAGTAATATTATTGAAGACCATTAAAGAGTTTTGAGAAAAGAGAAGAAAAGAGAGCTTTAACTTCTATTCATTAGAGATTCAACCACTCTCAAGCTAAAGCAAGCCTCCAAGCATTCAAGATTCTTGAAGAGCATTAAAGATCAACCATTCTTGAGCATTCAAGAGGCTTCAACAAGTTCAAAGCACTTTTACATCAAACTTCAAAGAGATACCCACTTTGTTTTAGAAAGCTTACTTTGTTTCATTACTTCTAAACTTTATTTGTTGTAAGGGTTCTTGGTTAGCCTATTATAAAACCAAGTGAGGTTATTGGTAAGCCTTTGAAAATCAATTAGGTTGGTGGTTAGCCCGCAAAATCACTTAGGTTCTTAGTTAGCCCGGAAAATCAAAGGAGGTTATTGGTTAGCCTTTGAAAACCAATTAAGTTCTTGGTTAGCCTGGAAAATCAAGAGAGGTTCTTAGTTAGCTTGTAAAACCAAGTGAGATTTTGACTTGTTGGCCTTGTGAAAACAAGTTGGGTTTTGATTAGTGAACCTGCAAAACTAATCAACTGTAATCGGGTGTGATTATAGTGAATTCCCAAGGAGATCTTAGGGAGTGGATGTAGGTGCATTGGATAGCACCGAACTACTATATTTCTTGGTTTTTATGGTTGATTGATTTCTCTACTTGCTTTTCTTTTATTGCTCTTTATTTTCGCTGCACTTTTATTTAAGAGAATTACATTTGAATTAATGGTATCTTGCATAATTAATTGTTGAATTGGATTGCATTGCATTGTATCAAGTAAAGTTATTTTAATTTTTAGAGATCCAATTCATCCCCTCTCTTGGGTTGCTTACTGGGCAACAAGTGGTATCAGAGCCCTGTTCTCAGTATATAGGCTTTACCACCTTAAGTAAATATCTATGGCAGCCCTAATTGGTACTAGCGTAATCGAGGGTCAAGCCTCAAATAGACCTTCATTTTTTAATGGATCAAATTATACTTATTGAAAAACTAGGATGAAAATTTATATGCATTCTATTGATTATAATTTGTAGAAAGTTGTAGATAAGGGTCCTCATATTTCTTCAGTAGTGGTTAATGGTGTTTCCATCCTAAAGCTCAAAGATGATTGGGATAAAAATGACATTAAACAATCCAAGATCAATGCCAAGGCAATGAATCTTCTCTTTTATGTATTAGATCCTAGTGAATTTAATAGGATATTTACATGCACTTCTACTAAAGAAATATGGGACACACTTGAAGTTACCCACGAGGGTACTGATCAAGTGAAAAATACTAAAGTAAATATGTTAATGCACACTTATGAGATGTTCCGAATGGAACCTAATGAATCAATCACTGATTTGTACACAATATTCACTAATATTGTAAATGGAAAGGTTATGTCTAACGCTGATCTTGTAAATAAAATCCTCAGGTCATTTCCAACATCATGGGATCCGAAGGTGACCGCAATTTAAGAAGCTAAGGATGTTACAAACTATCTCTAGAGCAGCTGGTTGGATCGCTCATGACTTATGAGCTTAATATGAAACAAAAATCAATGGACATGGACAAAAAGAAGAAGGGGATTGCTTTCAAATCAAACATTCAAGAAGAATCCTCAATAGATGAGTCCGAAGATGAAGAAGAAGATGAAGGTGAAGAAGCCCTTCTTGCATGGAAATTCAGAAGATTCATGAAGAGAAGAAAATTTCCTTACAAAAAGAAATACCAATCAAAAGAAAAAGGAAAAGAAAAAAGAAGAAGAAAAAGAGAAGGAAAAGGAGAAGAAAATACCTACATGCTTCGAGTGCAAGAAGCCGGGACACTACAAGTTTGATTATCCTCTCAAAAAATCTAGGAAGAAATTAAGGAAGAAAGTAATGATGGCCACCTAGAGTGACAGTGAAAACTCCAGTTCTGAAGAAGAGCATATAGAAGTGGCAAATCTCTGTTTAATGGCACATCAAGACAATAATGAGGTAAATTCCGATACTGAGATCGATTTTATATTTGATGAACTTAGAAATGGCTTTGATGAACTCATGCATGATTATAAACTAGTTTTAAGTGAAAATAAAAAGTTGAAAAAGCATGTAAATAGTTTTCTTTTGAAAATAATTCTTTACTAAATGATATTAGTGATTTAAAATCTAAATTGGATATTTTAGAAAAGAAAAATAATGCATTGTCAATGAAAAATGAAATTTTGAAAAGACCTAAGAATATTATTTCTAATAATGACCTTTTGAAGAAAAACAAAGATTTAGAACTTGAAAATACCAAGTACAAAAATGAACTTGAAAAGATAAAGCCTTTTGTTGACAAATTTACTTATAGTTCAAAAAAGTTAAATCTACTTTTGAATAATCAAAGAGCTATTTTTAATAAAACAGGATTAGGACATAAACCACAAAAGCAACAAAAGTATTTCAAAAACTTTTTTGTACCTACATCATCTAGCATTACTTGTTTTTCATGTAAAAAATTAGGCCATAAATCGTTTCAATGCAATTTAAGAAAAATCAATTCTTTTGGTAAAGTGTAGGTTTCAAAAGGAACCATTATGAATGCTAACCCTAAAGGACCCAAGTTGGCTTGGATACCTAAAAACAAAGCTTGATTTTATTGTAGGTATGTCTTGCAACCAAGGAGAACAAAAGACTTTGGTATCTTGACAGTGGTTGCTCAAGGCACATGACTGGAGATGTGAAGCAATTCACTTCTCTTGAAGCCTTGAATGAAGGGAGTGTGACCTTCGGGGATAATGGTAAAGGAAAAATCATTGGTATTGGTAAGGTTCACATAACTCCTAATTGTATTAGCAATGTACTTCTAGTTGATGGTTTAAAACACAATCTTTTAAGCATTAGTCAATTTTGTGATAAAGGTTTTCAAGTCATTTTTAAATCATCATATTGCATGATTGTTAGTTCAGATATAAATAGAGTACAATTCATTGGAAAAAGGCATGGAAATGTTTATTTGGTAGACCAAGATGATCTATCTTTACCTAATGGAGAATGTCTTGTTGTAATGAATTCTACTAAGGATGAGATTAGTTGGCTTTGGCATAGAAGATTAGGGCATTTTAGCATGTATCTTCTTTCAAAACTTTGTAAAAAGAATTTAGTTAGAGATTTACCTGAATTTGTTTTGAAAAAGATAAAATTTATCAAGCATGTCAATTTGGTAAATAAGTTAAAACTTCTTTCCAATCAAAAGGTTTTGTAACTACTAGTAGGCCACTAGAACTACTTCATATGGATCTATTTGGACCAACTAGACATCAAGTCTAGGAGGTAAGAGATATGGACTAGTCATAGTTGATGATTTTTCAAGATTTACATGGATTTTCTTTTCAGCATATAAAGATGAATCATTTTCTGCATTCATAAAGTTTTATCAAAAAGTTTCAAACGAAAAAGGTATTTCAGTTATTTACATTCGTATTGATCATGGAACTGAATTTGAAAATCAAGATTTTGAAAATTTTTATAATGAAAAATAAATAGAACATAGCTTTTTTGTACCTAGGATACCTCAACAGAATGGGATAGTAGAAAGGAAAAATCATACTTTGAAAGAAATGACATGCACTATGCTTTGTGAAAATGATTTACCGAGATATTTTTGGGCTAAAGCTATTAATACTGCATGTTATATTTTAAATTGAGTTTTAATCTGCCCTATTTTGAAGAAAACTCCATATAAACTTTAGAACCGAAGAAAACCAACTTTAAAATATTTTTGAGTTTTTGGTTGTAAAATTTTATTTTAAATAATAGAAAAGATAATCTTGGAAAGTTTGATACCAAGTCTGATGAAGGTATCCTTTTAGGATACTCCACATCAAGCTGGGCATACAGAGTTTTCAATAAAAGAACCTTGGTTGTAGAAGAGTCAATACACATTATTTTTGAAGAATCTACTAACAAATCCTCTAGAAAAGAGGATACATCTGATGAATGTACAAGTGCTGACAATCTTCAAAAGCTAACACTGAATGATCAACCTCCTCAGCCAAGTGAAGAAGATCAAGACAAGAATGAGAAAGATGATGACACTCCAAAGAATCAAGATCTACCTAAGGAGTGGAGGTTTGCTCATGGATATCCTAAGGAATTAATCCTAGGTGATCCATCTAAAAGGGTAAGAACTCAAGCCTCAATTAAAAATGAATGTGACTATATAGCTTTTGTATCTTAAATAGAGCCAAAATATTTTGAAGACGTTGAAAAAGATCCTAACTGGATTAATGCTATGCAAGATGAACTAATTCAGTTTGATCGAAATAATATTTGGACATTAATAGAAAGACCGTCTAATATTTCTATTATTGGCACTAAATGGGTATTTAAGAATAAATTAGATGAAAATGGAATTGTTGTTAGAAATAAAGCTAAGCTAGTTGCTAAAGGCTATAACAAGGAGGAAGAAATTGATTTTGATGAAACTTTTGCTCCTGTTACTAGACTTGAAGCAATTAGATTATTACTAGCATTTGTTTATTTTATGAATTTTAAACTTTTTCAAATGGATGTTAAGAGTGCTTCTCTAAATGATTTTATAACTAAAAAGGTTTTTGTTGAACAACCACCTAGATTTGAAAACCATGCACATCATGATCATGTTTTTAAACTACACAAAATACTTTATGGATTAAAGCAAGCACCTCAAGCCTGGTATGAAAGACTTAGCAAATTTTTGATTGAAAATGAATTTTCTAGAGGCAATGTTGACAAAATACTATTTTTGAAAAAGAAAGATAATGATTTATTAGTAGTCCAAATATATGTTGATGATATCATTTTTGGTGCTACTAATAAAATTCTTTGTCAAGAGTTTGCTAACCTAATGTAGGGTGAGTTTGAGATGAGCATGATGGGAGAACTCAATTTCTTTCTTGGACTCCAGATCAAGCAAACTACAGATGGTATCTTCATCAACTAAGCTAAGTATACAAGAGAAATTTTAAAGAAGTTTGGGATAGAGACTACTAAAGCAATAGGTACGCCTATGAGCCCCTCTTGTAGACTTGATAAAGATGACCATGGTAAATCTGTAGATCAAAAGTTATACAGAGGTATGATTGGCTCTTTACTGTATCTAAATGCTAGTAGACCAGATATAATGTTCAGTGTATGTATGTGTGCTAGATATCAGTCTAAACATAAAGAATCATATTTGATGGCTGTTAAGCACATTATTAAATATCTATCTGGTATTATTGATATTGGTTTATGGTATTCTAGAAATTCATCTGCTGAATTGATCGGATATTCTGATGCGAATTTTGCTGGTTGTAAATTGGATAAAAAGAGTACTAATGGTACTTGCCAATTTTTTGGAGTTAACTTAATCTTATGGCTTAGCAAGAAAGAAACTTCAGTTGTACTATCCACAATTGAGGCCGAGCATATTACAGCAGAAAGTTATTGTGCTCAAATCTTGTGGATTAAGCAACAACTTGAAGATTTTGGAATCAAGTTGGCCAGTACACTTATTAATATGATAATACCAGTACTATTTGCTTGACAAAAAATCCTGTTCAACATTCTAGAAGTAAACATATTGAAATTAGACATCATTTTATTAGAGATCATGTAGAAAATAATAATGTTATGCTTGAATTTATTAGTACCGAGTTTCAATTAGATGATATTTTGACTAAACCTCTTCTAGAAGATCGATTTTGTATGATTAGAAGAGAGCTCGGGATCATTAATCTGTTTGATTAAATTTTTCCTATGTTTGACTCAAATTAGATCAATTCGACACCAATCATGATCAATCTCACTCAATCATTGTTGATTTTTATTTAAATTTATCATATTTTTAGTTATTTTGATCAATGCTTGGAACTCTTAATTTTTGGTTTTTAAGTCGATGTGTCGACATATTGATGTGTTGACACTTGAATGTATCGACACATTCATGAGTCGACACTTGAACGACAGCAGACCGAGAATAAAGAGTTTTCTGAATGATTTTCTTCCCATTTCTTTCTCTCCTTCGAGCTGACACCTGATCTAAGGTACTCCTCACTGTTCCCATTCTCAGTTTCACGTTTTAAGCCTGCTGATTCTTCATTTTGGACATTTGGTTGCTTGGATTTTGCTTAATTTTATCTCTCATTTGGATTCTAAGCCTTAGAAACCCTAGGTTTCTACCCAAACCTTGCCCAATTCTTTAATCCAAGTAATGGGACCCCGAAAGGAAGTAATCCATCGACCTCGTCAATCAAATCAGGAAGAAGAACGAAGGACAAAAGCTAGACATGAGGCTAGAGCTCCTGATCCGCCCGCATGACCACTTTTTGTACCTTCTAGCTGGATGAGCTCAAGGATTGTCGATGGGGGATGACGAGTGGACTTTACTTTTGTCGACCAGCAGCACTTTAGGATCGGACAGTGGATTCGACAAACTGGTCTAACTTCATTTTGCTCACTCAGTGAGAGATACTATCCTAGGCTTATGCAAGAGTTTTGTGGATCACTCGCCCATGGATATGATGGATGGTTAGCACAAGTGAGAGATCGGGATATCCCTGTTTCATTAGAGATACTAAGCAGAGTATGGGACATTCCGATGACTGGATCTATGGTGGATAGTTTGATGGACAGAGTCGGTGGACTTTAGTGCATCTTTGAGTCTAATATACTACTTGAGGGAGCCACTGTACCAGCATCCCGACTATCTGCAGAGATAAGACTGGTACATCATATTGTCGCCCGGATACTTTTATCGAAGACCGGATGCTTCGATTACATCACTGAGCGGGAGTTGCTAGTGTGGTCTCTTTGGTTCAGTGCACGCCTGTTTGCATTCCAGTGCTTATGATTCACCAGATGATGGAGGCATCGACTAGCCAGCGACTCTGCCTACCATATGGTATGGGATTGATAGTTTTATTCAGAGAGTACGGCGTCAGCTTTGAGGATGAGCCCTACCGTATGCTACTTCATACTGATGTGTATGACATCAGGTCATTACACCGGATGGGCTATCATCTATTTTGAGGCCAGTGGACTCGCAGGATATCTTGTCAGACTGAGGACAAAGCTGATGATGATGATGATGCAGCAGAGGAGAAGCGCATCCTCTCCGATGAGGCAAGACCCAGTGAGAGTCAGCTTGAGATAGCGGCACAGCTAGCAGTTGCATCTCAGTCAGATCCTACTACTTCAGCACAGTCTTAGCCAGCTCAGATGGAGACTCCAGATATTTCTGATAGCTTACTGGATAGAGTCAGATGCATTGAGATTGATCTGTTGATCGTGAGACAGTGTCTTGACTGTTTCATAGCTGAGACCAGAGAGAACCATATTGGACTTAGTGATGGCATCTCAGCTATATTGACTGCACTGTCTAGACCTTCAACGAGTACTCCAGTTGCTGATGCTACACCACCTACTCCTGCACCTGTTGATGATGTTGATGGTGATGATATTATTGGAGATATTATTAGTGATGATGATGGAGATGATGAGGAGACTGACTCCGACAGATTTATTTTTCCAAATCTTACTTCAGAGCTTGTAGCGAAGGTGATGGTAGACTTACCCAGGAGTCCTGTTCATGACCCTTCTAGTTCACCTACCCAGACTCCAGTCCCATCTTCTCCTTTTAGATCGGATGATCACATTCCTATTTCTATTATCTCTCCAGTTATTGATACTCCTATTATACATACACCTATTATTGATTCCCTAGTTGTTGATACTACAGTTGTACATTCACCCGTTGTTGATTTGCCTATTATTGATACCCCTATCATTCATACATCGATTGTAGATTTACCGGTTCATTCTTCAGCTGATACTTCTATTCCTGATACACATATTGTATCATCAGTTGATACCCCTATCTTTGACACACCGATTGTTAATACTCCTACTATTCACACATCCTCGCTTATCCGAGAGCTTGGGTTTTATACACCTAGCTTTCAGCATCTTGACTCAGGTCCTTCCTTTGATCGCACACCACTTCCAGCAATCGCTGAGACTGTCGACCCGATCAGTTTCGTTTCTGTGGAGGACATTACTTCTACTACTACTGCTCCAGCCAGAGGTCGGACATATGCTCATCGCAAAGGATGTGGTCGTCGTACCCCTCTATGGCCGACTAGGACGAGACTCTGAGATCTTAGATCGATGTGGCCGCGAGCTCGATCTTCTATTGATTCTGGACCAATTGAGATCGATTCATCTTCTGATGATACTGATGATATGGATGAAGATTAGGACACTTATGAATTTTTAGATAGTTTGTTTTTATGCTTCTATGTATTTTTTCTTTGTTGTTCACTCTTATGTATCCTTTGTATGTCTTGCTGTTGTACAAGTTCTAACTTTAAATGAAAAACTATGTTGTTCTTCATCTTTATGCCTTTGATAGAAATGAATGAAATATCTTGAATTGTTCTTAGTTCTTCATTATTTTTACTCTTTGATGGGAATGAATGAATTTTAAATTCAATGTAATATATATATTTTTTTGGGAGCAGTATAGTGACAATTCAATGCAATATCTTGAATATTCAGCCTATTTGTCTTCCTACATTTTTAATGATAACAAAAAGGGGGAGTAGTTTAATGAGATATAAGTATAAATGCAATATATTTTTGGTGATTTATATTTGTGATGTGCAAGGGGTAAATAATTTTTGAAAACTTGAATTGAAAATGATTACAGATTCCTTAAGAAAGGGGGAGCTATACTTTATTTTCATTAAAAATCCCTTTAAAGTGAATTTCATCTTAAAATCTCTCTTTAAATATTTGAAAAGATATTTACAAACTATTTTTTGGATCATCAATTTAGGGGGAGCTTTGTTCATTGCTGAAATTCTCTTGTAGATTATCATGATATATATTTTCTATGTCTTAAATGTATCCCAAAGATCTGGTACTCTCAATCATTATAACAAGCTTGACACTATTAATCTTGACATCACTTTCATTTTGAAATGTCATATCATTAGTGCAAATTATATTGATACACTTAATGCTTTCAATTTTATATACCTTGATGATTTCTTTTAAAAGCCTTTTTAAGCAATTTATACTTAAGAATTTTGTCATCATCAAAAAGGGAAAGATTGTTGACTCCGTTATTGATTTTGATGATAAGCAAAACGGTTAAGTATAAGTTAATGACTAATGATTTTCTTGAAGTGTATTTTTGTTGAAAAAGGTGCTCACAAATTTGAAGAAGCTTATTTGTTTGAAAAATCCAAGTTTGAATGAAAAAGATTACTCAAAGAGGACTTGAAAACTCAAGAATTGCTTGATTGGATGGTTAAGTTAAAGTAGAAACGTGTTTCAGCTCAAGTTTAGCCTTTTCTGTGAAGAATTCAGTGAAGTGTCAACTTAAAGTGTTGATACATGACATCAAGTATCGACACATAGAAGTGAAGCGTCGACTCAAGTCGGTATGTAATGATGTTTTAAATGGCATGGATGAAGTATCAATACATGGACCTGAAGTGTCAACTCAAAGTGTCGACACATGGATCAACACATTGTCTGAGATTTTCAAGCCACAGAACTTGCTGAAATTGAAGAACAGCTGAAGTGTCGACACATGGAAGCAATGTGTCGACTCAAGGTGTTGACTCAACTGAGTAAGTGTCGACACACCTAAGATTTTCAGAGAATCAAATTGGAGATATTTGAATTAGGTGTCGACTCAAGAAGTTCAAGTGTCGATCTTATGTGTCGACTCACAGCCTGAAGTGTCGATACATGGAGTTCTAAGAATAGTAATGGCTAGTTTTTCAAACACAGAACTCGCCCATTTTGCCCTCCAATAGCTAGTTTTTCAAGTCTAACAGCTAGAAACGGGATTTGAGGTCTTAGAAAAGTATTTATATGCTCCAAATCAAATCAAAAGTAATATTATTGAAGACCATTAAAGAGTTTTGAGAAGAGAGAAGAAAAGAGAGCTTTAACTCCTATTCATTAAAGATTCAACCACTCTCAAGCTAAAGCAAGCCTCCAAGCATTCAAGATCCTTGAAAAGAATTAAAGATCAACCATTCTTGAGCATTCAAGAGGCTTCAACAAGTTCAAAGCACTTCTACATTGAACTTCAAAAAGATACCCACTTTATTTTAGAAAGCTTACTTTGTTTCATTACTTCTAAACTTTATTTGTTGTAAGGATTCTTGGTTAGCCTATTGTAAAACCAAGTGAGGTTATTGGTGAGCTTTTGAAAACCAATTAGGTTGGTGGTTAGCCCGCAAAACCACTTAGGTTCTTGGTTAGCCCAGAAAACCAATGGAGGTTATTGGTTAGCCTTTGAAAATCAATTAGGTTCTTGGTTAGTCCGGAAAACCAAGGGAGGTTCTTGGTTAGCCCATAAAACCAAGTGAGGTTTTGACTTGTTGGCCTTATAAAAACAAGTTGGGTTTTTGATTAGTGAGCCCGCAAAACTAATCAACTGTAATTGGGTGTGATTATAGTGAATTTCCAAGGGGATCTTGAGGAGTGGATATATGTGCATTGGATAGCACCGAACCACTATATTTCTTGGTCTTTATGGTTGATTGATCTCTCTATTTGCTTTTCTTTTATTACTCTTTATTTTTGCTGCACTTTTATTTAAGAGCATTACATTTGAATTAATAGTACCTTACATAATTAATTGTTGAATTGGATTGCATTGCATTGCATCAAGTAAAGTTATTTTAATTTTTGGAAACCTAATTCACCCCCTCTTGGGTTGCTTACTGGGCAACAATAATAGAGGCTGTGGCCGGCCCTTCCCCATAGCAGCCTACTGTAGGTCCATCATCCTCGAGGCAGCATGATCCTCTTGTTAATATAGTAGATGATGAGCTACACATTCAGAATAATTTATTTTTTATTTGGTTTGATAAAATTTTATTATACTTCTTACTATAGTTTACTTATATCTATTTTTTGTAGATGGATCTGGAAGGATTTGACCCAAATATGGGCCCACAATAGTATGGATATGTGGTAGACGTGCGAGGATAAGAAGATAGTGGTTGAGTGTAATAAGCTGTGGTAGTCAATTAAAAAAACCACCAGCTTATTGACTCATTTTTAAGAACAGTTACTCGGAGGCATCAGCTTTGTATATTGAGTTATGCAAAATGGAATGACATGCTTCAGACCTATAAAGTTGAGTTTCTATGAGTTGTGCGGGTAAAAAATTGAATCTAAATATTTTTTATTTTGCATGATAAACATATTATGTTATGTTTTAAATTCTTTCAGTGACAAACTTTGTATCGACACGGTATTAGATGATGGCCTAGAATTTTTTTTATTTTTTAATTTTTTTTGTATATGTATGATTATTTTTAATATTTACTTGTCTTAATATTTATTTTCTTTTACAGTCCAAGTTTGTACTCTCTCCATCCTCTCATGATTTTGTACTGAAGTCTCTTAATTGAAAATAGAAAGAATATAAAGCATAATTGAAGATGAAGTACAAGTTACCGGGTATGACTGAGAAGCAGGTAGTTAGTACTTATCCTCTTAATGTACCCCATCATCAGTGGATGGAGTTGGTTCATTATTGGTTCTCCAAGAGGGGATATGTATCTTGTAATTCAATATTTTATGTAACTTTATCAAAATATTTGATTTATATTATATATTATACATATATATACTTTACTTTCAGGATATAATAAGTTGTTTATTTAATTTTGCAGACATATTCTAATATTGGTAGAGCTATTCTATTTCCCATACATCAGGATCCAAGAGTTATGCACGAATCAAACAGGAGTTCGTATGTTCCTTAAACTATAAACTTATATTTTTTATATTAAAATATTTATAGATTTTAATGAAACTAATATTATGTATCGTGGATGATGTATGTATCGTAATACTTAAACAATTTTCAAAATTGTTAAAATTATTTGCTTAAAATTATAATTTTTTTCTATAAATGGATGAGCATGGGAGGGAACAGTGAGATAGAGTTTTACCGGATGACTCATACTTACCGTGATGGCACTTTTATAAGAGATAAGTTGAGAGACTTATATGTAATTATTTATTATAATTTATTACATGCAATGATTTTAGTTTGATTTTGTTAGTCATTAAGATCTAACTATTTTTTTAAAATTAATACAGAAGAGAGCTACATCTCTTATTACCGAGTATATCGATGAATCTGCAACATCTATATAGAGTAGTCGCATCAAGACTGAGGTATTCACAGAGCTAATGAGACCGGAGCACATGATCGAGTGAGGGGTTATGGAATTTGAGTCATCCCCACTCAGTTATTTGCGATGAGTATGTATACTCGTGATGCTGCACATGGTGCTTAGGATGCATATGTTCGCAGACTTGAAGAGGAGATAGAGATGCGACAGAGTCATACCACCGATAGAGCAGCAATGGAGACCATGAGAGAGCACATTTTATGGCTTACATCTATCATAAAGATGCTTGTTCCACATCAGGTAAATCATATATTATTAAATATATATTTTTATATTAGATCAATGATATATATATATATATAATATTGTCATGCATAGTTTTGTAATTTAAATATTTTAAATATTTCTTATAGCCTCCTAGAGCATCAAATCCTCACAAATAGGATGACGACCTTCCTCCTATGGATCATTGACCTCAACTTTTTTTTATTTTATCCATATTTCATGTATTTTTTATTTTGTTAAATTTGGATTATAATAAACTTACTTATATTGGATTCTAATGAATTTTATATTTGGATTTTAATTTAGATGTATTGAAATATACATATGCATTGTGATTTTTGGTTTGTTATGATTTCATAAAACATGTTTAGAAAAAAATTGTATAGATTTTGTATTTAAAATTATTTATTTTTTAAAAAAATAATGTATCTACCGGCGCTTTAAAGCTTCGACATATAATATTATTTCAAACATTTTAAAATATAGAAAAATTATATTTAGCGATGCTTTAAAGCATCGAAAAATAGTATTTTACTGATGCTTTTAAAAAGTGTCGGCAAAATACTGGTCAATTCTGATGTTTTGAAGCATTAGTAATTTAAATTTTTTCGTTGTTTTAAAGTATCGAGATTTTTTCTCGATGCTTTTTAAAAGCATCGGTAAAAATCGTTTCCACTCCATCATTGTCGATGTTTTTTCAACACTTTTTAAAGCATCGAAAAGTTTTTTGCCAATGCTTAATAGCATCGGAATAGATCTTCTTTAGCAATGCCTTTTATCATAATCGTTATAGTGTTGGCTGTCAAGATGATTCTCATTCCCAAGATATGTATCCATTTTCACTGCTAGCATGTTTTAGATGCAAAAATTAACCAATTAAATGTTAGAAATTCAAATCTTTAAGAAAGACCCTTCAATCAGCACTCCAAATTATAAATAATTTATTCTTACTTAGCTAACAAAGTATTATACTTTGACATACCAGAAGGATGTCCAGATTTCTTTGCATTGGTGATATGGATGGAGATAGCATCATCTTTACTTTTGACTGAACACCTAATCCTCTCGTATATCCGGCTAGAGGGAAACATCAGAATTCTTATTAAAGTTTCTAAAAATTTATCACCAGAAATATCTTTCTAGGTCATCAAAATCTATACAATTAAAAACTTATTATGTGATGAACGGATATAATGTACGGTGATCGCAGAGGAGGCGTGTTCTTTTAAATAAATAGAATTGAGCTCCCGACCGATTTCTTTCCCTGGGAAATCAACAAAAATAAAAAGAGGACAAACTTGCGTCCCGTGGTTCAAAAGTTCACTGGAAAGAGTAAAACCCCCGTTATTAAATTTCCCTAACGCAGCATATAGACTTTATCCAAATCATTTGTTACCAATGCATATCCAACTTTGTCCTCAGCATTTAAATTTTAGAGAGGTTAATTTTATGACTTAAATAATTTATTAAATTTAAAAGAGCTTGTAGGATTACGAAAGTGCCGGTGTACTATTATACAAAACATGATATGGTCTTCTTTAAAATATATGAATCCTGCAAGGCAGTTGGCAGCATATCCTTCGTTAGCAAAATCAAATCAAATTGATTTGAAACTTGACTATTCTTCTCTAAAACAATCACAAGAAACAGTTGATTTGAAGTTTGACAAGAATCTCAAAAAATAATTTGCATTGGGAATCTAACAAGGTCCTGCGATGTAAAGAATCAGTAGATTCTATCAAGATACCTCAATAGCTGAGGAAACTCGACCGAGAGAGCACAGCCCCTTGGGTTGTGGTGCGGTAGCACTATTGCGATATGATGTTCTCGCAAAACCATCCTCTCCTTGTGACTCAGTTTGGCCAATCTCTACATGTCTAAAACCAATACGGATTGATTTGACTTTGCTTTTATCCTTGCCTTCTTGTTACCTCAGTGTCAGGTCCAGCAAAACCACCATCCTCCCTCGGGCGGCTAAGGAAACACCCCGATAGATAGGTGTGCCGCTTGCAGTACCATCAATCTATTGAATAACCAACACCAGTTCTATCTACGTGGGATTGAGTCTCAGAGTTTATTTTTGTTTGGACTCTTAGTTTATTTGTTTGGTTTAAACAATGAGTCTTGAGTTAGTCTAGTTTTAGTTAAAGTCTTGGTGTTTCCATCATATATGCCAGTAGAGGACTTTAATATAAAAAAAAAAAAAAATCCATCAACGTTGTGTGGTTGCAGCAACGTTTTTTGTTCTTCCCGTCTTCCAAAATTCGTGTGCGTGGATTTTGGGTTCTACAATCTTGGTATCAGAGTCGGTGGTGCCCGTGGTCCATCGTGCGTCAGTCTCCAAACCTTGCTGTTGTTTGGAGAGCCTTGGAGAACGTGAGAGGAAGACCATGTGCAGCGGAGAAGATCAAAGGAATTCCATAACCAGCGATCATGGCTGATCTTCATGTTGTTGGTGGCATCAAGAAGCTCAACAATCAGAACTACAACTCCTGGTCAACCTGCATGATTTCGTATATGCAAGGTCAGGATTTGTGGGAGGTTGTAAACGGCAATGAAACACGGCAACCTGATGAAGATACGAACGGGACGCTGCGGAAGTGGAAGATCAAGACGGGTAAGGCGATGTTTGTCCTGAAGACGACGGTCGAAGAAGACGTGCTGGACCATATCCGTGAGTTGAAGACCCCCAACGAAGCTTGGAATACTCTTGCTGCATTGTTCTCCAAGAAGAATGATACCAGGCTTCAACTTCTGGAGAGCGAACTACTGTCGGTGGCGCAGCGAGATCAGACGATCGCCCAGTATTTCCACAAGGTGAAATCCTTGTGTCGAGAGATTTCCGAGTTGGATCCAGAAGCTCCAATTGGCGATACCAGGATGAAGCGAATCATCATCCACGGTTTGAAGCCTGAATTTAGGAGCTTTGTTGCTACTATACAGGGATGGCAAAATCAGCCATCGCTTGTGGAGTTTGAAAATCTGTTAGCCGGCCAAGAAGCCTTAGCCAAGCAGATGGGAGGAGTCTCGTTAAAAGGTGAAGAAGAGGCACTCTATGCCAATAGAGGCAGGAAGAACTCTAAGCAGCATGTTGTTAAAGGATCTAAGAAGAAGGATGATGAGGTGGAGAATCATCAGGGCGAAGGGAACTCTTAAGCAGGGGGCAGATCAAGAAACTCTGGCAATGGTAAAAGGTTTGAAGGAAAATGCTACAATTGCAAGAAGAAAGGTCATATGGCAAAGGATTGCTGGTTCAAGAAGAAGGAGGTAGAAAGCAATGTTGCAACCTCAAAAATCGAAGATGAATGGGATACTGAGGCACTTTTCGCTACAACCGAGATTGAGCAAGCCTTCACGGTAACAACTATCACCGAAGTTGATTATGAAAATGACTGGATTGTTGATTCAGGGTGTTCAAATCACATGACCGGTGACAAGGAGAAGCTACAGAATCTGTCTGAATATAAGGGAAGCCGGGTGGTGGTGACAGCAAATAATTCAAAGCTACCGATTGCTCACACTGGCAATACAGCAGTTGCTCTTCCTTGCAATAATAGTGAGGTGCCGCTCCATAATGTCTACCATGTTCCAGGGATGAAAAAGAATCTTCTCTCTGTGGCACAGTTGACATCTTCTGGCCATGTTGTTGTGTTTGGCCCACAAGATGTCAAGGTGTATCGGGATCTTCAGATTGTCCAAGAACCAGTGATGAAGGGGCGGAAATTAGATTCAGTTTATGTGATGTCTGCCCAAACTACCTATGTAGACAAAACCCGGAAAAATGAAACAGCTGATCTTTGGCATATGCGACTGGGACATGTCAGCTACTCCAAGCTCAATGTGATGATGAAGAAGACGATGCTGAGGGGCCTTCCACAGCTTGAAGTAAGGACTGATACGGTTTGTGCTGGATGCCAATATGGAAAAGCACATCAGCTGCCTTATGAGGTATCCAATTTTCAAGCAAAGGAGCCCCTACAACTGATTCATTCGGATGTGTTTGGACCAGTCAAGCAGGCTTCCATCAGTGGAATGAAATACTTGGTGACCTTTATTGATGACTTCTCGAGGTATGTTTGGATTTATTGCATGAAGGAGAAGTTTGAAACCTTCTCAAAATTTCGAGAGGTTAAGGAAACTGCAGAAGCAGAAACTGGAAGAACTGTCCACTGTTTACGGACAGATAACGGGGGAGAGTATACCTCAAAGGAGTTCCTGGATTTTCTTCAGAAGTGCAGAATTCGCCATCAGTTCACTTGCACCAATACTCCACAACAAAATGGTGTATCAGAAAGGAAGAACATGCATCTAGCTGAAATCTGTCGGAGCTTGCTTCATGCAAAGAATGTACCGGGTCGATTTTGGGCTGAAGCAATGAAGACAACAGTCTTTGTGATCAACCGGTTGCCTCAAAAAAGGTTATTCTTTCTTTCACCCTTTGAAAAATTATGGAATTCAAAACCTGCAGTAGGACATTTTCGCGTTTTTGGATCTGTGTGCTATGTGTTTGTACCTGACCATCTACGCAGCAAAATGGAGAAGAAGGCTATCAGATGTATTTTTGTAGGTTATGATAGTCAAAGAAAAGGGTGGCGGTGCTGTGATCCAGTTACAGGAAGATACTACACATCGCGGAACGTGGTATTTGATGAGGCATCTTCATGGTGGTCTGCGGACAAGAAGGAACTGCCAAGTTTGGATGTCTACAAAGAAGATCTGGAACCCTCACATGTTCAGCTTAGTTCACAGCAATTTGAAGTTGCAGAAAGCAGCGGTAATGGCGAGGAAAGAGCTGTTCAACATCCATGGCAGACAGGTGTTTATCAGAGAGTAGAAGAGGAGGACGAGCCATTACAGCAAGATATGCCGACTGCACTTAGAAGATCAACCAGGATTAGAAAAACAAATCCAAAATATGCTAATGCTGCATTAGTGGAGGATATTGATACAAGGGAACCAGAGACATTTGAAGAGGCTTCACAGCACTCGGAATGGTTCAACGCAATGAAGGAAGAGATTGCTGCACTTGACCGAAATCAGACCTGGGAGCTGATGGCCAAGCCAAAGGATGTGATGCCCATCTCATGCAAGTGGGTGTACAAAATCAAGCACCGTGCTGATGGATCGATTGAGAGATACAAAGCTCGTCTTGTAGTTCGAGGGTTCTCCCAACAGTACGGGTTAGATTATGATGAGACCTTTAGTCCTGTTGCAAAACTCACAACAGTAAGAGTTCTCCTGGCTTTGGCAGCAAGCAGAGGGTGGAATTTATGGCAAATGGATGTAAGAAATGCTTTCTTACATGGAGAGCTAGACCGAAAAATTTACATGGAACAACCGCTGGGATTTCAGAGTTCTGAGCACCCTGAATATGTGTGCAAACTTCGGAAGGCACTCTATGGTTTAAAGCAGGCGCCGAGGGCCTGGTACGGGAAGATTGCTGAATTTCTTATTCACTCTGGATACCAGGTAACTTCTGCAGACTCAAGCCTGTTTGTTAAAGCTAGTGAAGGGAAAATAGCTTCCGTATTAGTGTATGTGGATGATCTAATTATTACTGGAGATTTTGAGGAGGAAATTATTCGAACCAAGGAAAACCTGTCGATCCGTTTTCAGATGAAAGAACTAGGACGACTGAAGCGTTTCTTGGGTTTAGAAGTTGATCACTCTGATGAAGGACTATTTCTACATCAAAGAAAGTACTCCGAGGATTTGTTGAAGAAATTTGGGATGCTCAGTTGCAAACCGAGCACAACACCAATGGAACCTAATGCGAAAATCTACTTTCAGGAAGGCAAAAGTCTGACAGATATCACTATGTATCGGCAACTGATGGGCAGTCTTATTTACCTCAGTGTTACTAGGCCGGATATTTTGTTTGCTGTTGGGATGATGAGCCGATTCATGCACAATCCAACGAACCTTCATCTGGAAGCAGCTCGGCGAATCTTGAGGTACGTGAAAGGAACGCTCGGTCATGGCATCATGTACACAAAGAACAGCAGTTACAAATTGGAAGGTTATTGTGATGCTGACTACGCAGGTGATCTTGATACTCGGCGGTCAACTACTGGGTATGTGTTTAAGCTTGGATCTGGAGCAGTTTTATGGTGCAGTAAGAGACAGCCCACTGTCTCTTTGTCAACCATAGAAGCTGAATACCGAGCTGCTGCAATGGCATCTCAAGAAATTGCCTGGCTAAGGTAATTGCTGAAAGATCTATTTCAGCTGGAAGAAGGTGGAGTTCTCTTACATTGTGACAATCTGTCTACAATAAAGCTGGCAGAAAATCCAGTTTTTCATGCTAGGACAAAGCATGTGGAGGTTCATTATCACTTCATAAGAGAAAAGGTGCTGCAGGGGGAGGTTGAGTTGAAATATGTTCGAACGGAAGACCAAGCTGCAGACTTGTTTACCAAGAGCTTGTGTGGCAACAAAGTTGAAGATCATTGTCATCAACTCGGTGTAGTAAAGAGATGAAGTGCTGGTGTTGAGGGGGAGTATTGAATGACCAACACCAGTCCTATCTACGTGGGATTGAGTCTCAGAGTTTATTTTTGTTTGGACTCTTAGTTTATTTGTTTGGTTTAAACAATGAGTCTTGAGTTAGTCTAGTTTTAGTTAAAGTCTTGGTGTTTCCATCATATATGCCAGTAGAGGACTTTAATATAAAAAAAAAAAAAATCCATCAACGTTGTGTGGTTGCAGCAACGTTTTTTGTTCTTCCCGTCTTCCAAAATTCGTGTGCGTGGATTTTGGGTTCTACACAATCTTCATGATTAACACAATGAATATAATAGATGACTATCGTGCATCCTTCCACGAGAAATCCATGATAAAACTGATCATGTTCGGTCAGTCTTTCATTTCTGGAGGCTTTTTTTTTTTGATTAATCGGATCAATCAACATACAATCCTAGAATAAATACAGTAAAAAAAATCAGATAATAAAATATTTTTAAAGGGCAAAGGCATCTCTTTTAAATGAGATCAAGCGATCTCATCATAAGACATGCCTGACGACGATCCCTAAACATCCCCATAAGAGTGTAATGATATCTCAAAGCTGAGGATAAGTAGGGATAGAGCGAAAGGCACAATTAATCCAGATAATAACCGTCATTGAGTCCCCCTCTATAATAAGACGATCAAACTGAAGAACCATCCTGGCATATCTGATCCCTATCCAGGCTCCATGAAACTCTGCCATGGGGATAGTAGGGTCAAAGAATCGAGTACCCCCTGCAGCAAGAAACCCAACTCTCAAAGCCCGGATAACAAAAGCAGCGTCCCACCTCTAACACTTCCATCAAAGCTGACTGTGGTATAAGTCGAATAAGGGGGCTCCAAGGAGATAAAAACCCGGCGAAGCACTCGAGGAACAAAATTGGAGCCCCAGATCTCTAGACCATCCATTGTTATACCTTGATAAACCTTAGAGTGAGTCTTAGCTCTCTCAACAATGAACCTAGTCGAACAAGTGTCAGAGCTAAATACCATGGTATTCTGGATGAGCCAGATATAATACACTAAATAGGCCACAAATATCGGAGAAGCAAAGGAGGGAGGAGAGAGAAGGACCTGAAGAAAGGTATCCACCACATCATCACCATGGTACAAGAAAGAACTACAACCAGCCAAGGACCACACCCGCCAAGCTCTCAAACAATAAAATAAAGTATGCCCAATAGACTCATCCAACGCTCCATAGATCGAACAAGAAGAAGGAAGGTGGAGACCACGAGAACATATCAGAGATCTCGTAGGGAGCCATCACCATGCCACCTTCAAGATAAAAGACCTCATCCTAGGGTGCACTGGAAGAGTCCAAATCCATGCAGCCTGAAAGCCCCTCTGCGGCTTCGAACAATAAATGGAATATAGATTAGCCAGAGGAGTAGAAGAAGAAAATCTCCAAACTCTAACATCTGGGCAAGGGCTCACTGGAATCCCAGGAGATCACCAAAATAGTGAGTAACTACAGCAGGATCCCACCTATACATCCTTAGAAGGAGAAGGTCAACAATGATAATGGATGACAGAATATCAGAAGATAGAAAAGTAGGCCACCTATCCAAGATAATATCTGAAATTCATCGATCATACAAGATCTTGATAGATCTACTATTTCCTACAATCCATCTCATATGACGTATAACATCAGGAGCCCTTCTCATCATCTCCCTCCATATAGCAGACTCGTGGCAGGAGTAGGAAGCCTCCTTCTCTCCAAGGACTGAAGATCATATCTATGATGCATAAAGGAAGACCATATGCTGTCAGGAGTCAAGAAAAGCCCCAAAACATGACGTGCCAAGAGAGCATCCCTCCTCATCACGAGAGAATGAATACCCAGCCTTCTATCCCTAACTGACTGACAAACAAATTGCCATCCCACAAGATTGACTCGTCTAAAAAGAGAGAAAAGAGGTCATATTGGTTAGTCTTCCATTTCTGAGAATCGTTGGATTGAAGAGGAAAAAAAGGCCTTGAAAACTCAATTTACATCCATTAGAGATGGGGTGTTCCATGGGTCTCTGCTCCTCCATTGGAGGTAGGTACCAAGGACAATCAGAGCTACAAAAGATTTCTTTTCATAGGAGAGAGTGGATTTCTTTTCATAGGAGAGAGTGGCGAGGGAGGTAGTGGATGGGATGGCCTTTTAAAAGAGCCACAAAAGATTGAGAAGGGATATATAGCTGAGGAGGCGAGGAGAGGACTGCAGAAGAACTCCTTGCAGGTAAAAAGCAAAATTGAAGAGGAGAGTGGTCTGTTTTATAGTGCAGTACCTTAATCTATGGGCGCTTGTGGTTTCACATGGATTTTCACAATTTGGAACTTGCTGCAATTTTCTATGGTCGCTGGAATACTCGAGAGACATAAAAAGCGATCAAAAATAATTATATTTCTGGATAAATGTGCGTTACATTGCTGCAATTTTTTATGGTCGCTGGAATACTCGAGAGACATATAATGCGACCAAAAATAATTATATTTCTGGATAAACGTGCGTTACATTGCTGCAATTTTCTATGGTCGCTGGAACACTCGAGAGACATATAATGCGACCAAAAATAATTATATTTCTAGATAAACGTGCGTTACAAAACTAAATTGAAACTTGCTGCAATTTTCTATGGTCGCCGGAATACTCGAGAGATATATAACGCGACCAAAAAAAATTATATTCCCAGAAAAAAGTGCATTACAAAACTAAATTGAAGCGGCCAAAGCACACGGAATTTTGTCCTCATGTAACTGAATCCAAAAGGTGTCGCCACGCTAGGCATTTCACTCGTTCAATACACGCTTAGGGCATGGCAAATATTTATATCAAAAGGTACGTAGTTATATTCATCATTTAGACCCAACAAAATTCTTGCTCTTCCAATTTGTTGCTATAATAAAGCTTTTTCAATTCTTGTATCCTTATTAATCGAGACAAACAGTTTCAAACATGATATACAACAAAAAATTTAAAAAATAAAATCAAATAGCGCACGGTTTCTTCGTGACGCACTGCACATGTTGACAGCCAATAAATAATGCGTATGCTGCACATTCATACGGCATGCATTGTTTATCAACCATTTATCATGTGATGAACAGATGTAATGTACGGTGATTACGTGCATCGCAGAGAAGGCGTTTTCTTTTAAATAAATAGAATGGAGCTCCCACCAATTTCATTTGGTGGGAAAATAGCAAAAATTAAAAGAAGACAGTTTCTCGATCCCCGTGGTTCAAAAGTTTACTAGGAAGAATAAATTCCCCTAACGTTTGAAGCATATAGACTTTGTCCAAATCATTTGTCACCGATGCATAACGAACATTGTCCTCAGCATCTAGATTTTTGATAGCTTGATTTTGTGACTTGAATAATTCATTAAGTTTAAAAGAGATTGTAGGATTACGAAAGTGCCGGTGTACTATTATACACAACATTATACGGCGTTCTTTAGAATATATGAATCATGCAAGGCAGTTTGCAGCATATCCTTCGTTAGCAAAATCAAATTAAATTAATTTGAGACTTTGACTATTCTTCTCTAAAACAATCTCAAGAAACAATTGATTTGAAGCTTGACAATTCTTCTCTAAAAAGAATCACAAAAAACAATTTGTATTGGGAGAGGTCCTGCGCTGTAAAGAATCGGTAAATTCTATCAAAAACACGTAAATAGCTGAGAAAACTCGACCGCGAGAGCACAGTTCCCCTCGGGTTGTGTGGTGCCGTAGCCCTATTGCGATCTGGAGCTCTCGCAAAACCATCGTCTCTTTGTTACTCAGTTTGGCCCACGTCTACACATATCCAAGCCCAATACGGATTGACCAGCCTGCTACTTCACCACAACATTCTCCTCCGTTTTTAGAGGGCACGGCTTCTGTACCAAGGACTTTGTTTTTATTCTTTGCCTTCTTGTTACCTCAATGTCAGGTCCAATAGAACCACCATCCTCCCTCTCGGGCGGCGATAGAAACACTCGTGTATGTGCTGCTTGCAGCGCCATTGCATCCTTCAACATGGCACCCATGACAGAACTAACCATGTTCGGTTAGTCTTTCATTTCTGGAGGCCATATTCGGTTAGTCTTCCATTTCCGAGAATCGATGGATTTAAGAGGAAAAGGAGGCCTTTGAAAACTCAATTTACATCCATTAAAGATGGGGTGTTTCATGGGTCTCTGCTCCTTCATTGGGGTAGGCACCAAGGACAATCAGAGCTACAAAAGATTTCTTTTCATAGGAGAGAGTGGCGAGGGAGGTAGTGCATGGGATGGCCTTTTAAAAGAGCCACAAAAGATTGAGAAGGGATATATAGATGAGGAGGCGAGGAGAGGACTGCAGAAGAACCCCTTGCAGGTAAAAAGCAAAATTGAAGAGGAGAGTGGTCTGTTTTATAGTGCAGTACCTTAATCTATGGGCGCTTGTAGTTTCACATGGATTTTCATAATTTGGAACTTGCTGCAATTTTCTATGGTCGCTGGAATACTCGAGAGACATAAAAAGCGATAAAAAATAATTATATTTCTGGATAAATGTGCGTTACATTGCTGCAATTTTCTATGGTCGCTGGAATACTCGAGAGACATAATGCGACCAAAAATAATTATATTTCTGGATAAACATGCGTTACAAAATTAAATTGAAACTTGCTGCAATTTTCTATGGTCGCCGGAATACTCGAGAGATATATAACGCGACCAAAAAAAATTATATTCCTGGAGAAAAGTGCGTTACAAAACTAAATTGAAGCGGCCAAAGCACACCGAATTTTGCCCTCAGGTAGCTGAATCCAAAAGGTGCCGCCACGCTAAGCATTTCACTCATTCAATACACGCTTAGGGCATGACAAATATTTATATCAAAAGGTACGTAGTTATATTCATCGTATTTAGACCCAACAAAATTCTTGCTCTTCCAATTTGTTGCTATAATAAAACTTTTTCAATTTTTGTATCCTTATTAATCGAGACAAACAGTTTCAAACATGATATACAACAAAAAAATTTAAAAAATAAAATCAAATAGCGCACGGTTTCTACGTGACGCACTGCACATGTTGACAGCCAATAAATAATGCGTATGCTGCACATTCATACGGCATGCATTGTTTATCAACCATTTATCATGTGATGAACAGTGTAATGTACGGTGATTACGTGCATCGCAGAGAAGGCGTTTTCTTTTAAATAAATAGAATCGAGCTCCCACCAATTTCATTTGGCGGGAAAATAGCGAAAATAAAAAGAAGACAGTTTCTCGATCCCCGTGGTTCAAAAGTTTACTAGGAAAAATAAATTCCCCTAACGTTTGAAGCATATAGACTTTGTCCAAATCATTTGTCACCAATGCATAACGAACATTGTCCTCAGCATCTAGATTTTTGATAGCTTGATTTTGTGACTTCAATAATTCATTAAGTTTAAAAGAGATTGTAGGATTACGAAAGTGCCGGTGTACTATTATACACAACATTATACGGTGTTCTTTAGAATATATGAATCATGAAAGGCAGTTTGCAGCATATCCTTCGTTAGCAAAATCAAATTAAATTAATTTGAAACTTTGACTATTCTTCTCTAAAACAATCTCAAGAAACAATTGATTTGAAGCTTGACAATTCTTCTCTAAAAAGAATCACAAAAAACAATTTGTATTGGGAGAAGTCCTGCGCTGTAAAGAATCGGTAAATTCTATCAAAAACACGTCAATAGCTGAAGAAACTCGACCGCGAGAGCACAGATCCCCTCGGGTTGTGCGGTGCCGTAGCCCTATTGCGATCTGAAGTTCTCGCAAAACCATCGTCTCTTTGTTACTCAGTTTGGCCCACGTCTACACATATCCAAGCCCAATACGGATTGACCAGCCTACTACACCACAACATTCTCCTCCGTTATTAGAGGGCACGCCTTCTGTACCAAGGACTTTGTTTTTATTCTTTGCCTTCTTGTTACCTCAATGTCAGGTCCAACAGAACCACCATCCTCCCTCTCGGGCGGCGATAGTAACATTCGTGTATGTGCTGCTTGCAGCGCCATTTTATCCTTCAACATGGCACCCATGACAGAACTAACCATGTCCGGTTAGTCTTCCATTTCTGGAGGCCATATTCGGTTAGTCTTCCATTTTCGAGAATCGATGGATTTAAGAGGAAAAGGAGGCCTTTGAAAACTTAATTTACATCCATTAAAGATGGGGTGTTTCATGGGTCTCTGCTCCTTCATTGGGGTAGGCACCAAGGACAATCAGAGCTACAAAAGATTTCTTTTCATAGGAGAGAGTGGCGAGGGAGGTAGTGGATGGGATGGCCTTTTAAATGAGCCACAAATGATTGAGAAGGGATATATAGCTGATGAGGCGAGGAGAGGACTGCAGAAGAACCTCTTGCAGGGAAAAGAAAGAGCAAAGCTGAAGAGGAGAGTGGTCACTTTTATTGTGGAGCAGTACCCTAATCTTTGGGCGCTTGTAGTTTCACATGGATTTTCACAATTTGAAACTTGCTGTAATTTTCTATGATCGCTGGAATACTCGAGAGACATATAATGCGACCAAAAATAATTATATTTCTGGATAAACGTACGTACATTGCTGCAATTTTTTATGGTCGCTGGAACACTCGAGAGACATATAATGCGACCAAAAATAATTATATTTCTGGATAAATGTGCGTTACAAAACTAAATTGAAATTTGCTGCAATTTTCTATGGTCGCCAGAATACTCGAGAGATATATAACGCGACCAAAAAAATTATATTCATGGAGAAAAGTGCGTTACAAAACTAAATTGAAGTGGCCAAAGCACACCGAATTTTGTCCACGGTAGCTGAATCCAAATGGTGTTGCCATGCCAGGCATTTCACTCTTTTTTTTTTTTTTTTTTTTAATAATAAATCGTATGTATATTAGATAATAATTTTAGAACGGGTACTCTGTAGAGGCATGTCTTGAAGAAAAGAATATAAAAACTCTCTCGAATGAAATGCCACAAAAGAAGCCACCCAATCCGCAGCTGAGTTGGCTTCCCAGTAGACATGACGAACAATAAAGCCCGTACAGTCCCGAAGTAATAGAGCTATGTCCCGTAAAAGAGATAGGGAGGGCGTCCCTCTGAAAGCACTCTGGATCCAGGAGATGACAGTAAGGGAGTCGCCTTCAATAATAAGGTGATCCAATTGAAGGGTCCTCTTGGCATACCTGATGCCCGCCCATACTCCGTAAAGCTCTGCTAAGAGGACGATCTGGTCGAAGAGGTAGGTACCCCTCGCGACGAGAAAGCCGACACCAGTGGCTCGAATGATAAACACAGCCCCTGCAGTAGACTCTTTGACACTCCCGTTAAAATTAATAGTAGCATAAGTCGAATGAGGGGGTTTCCAGGAAACAAGAACCCGGCAAGGTGCTCGAAGAGCAAAACTGGAACCTCAGATCTCAGACGAATGTACCATCATATCCTGATACTCAGCATCCTGGGCCCTAGCTCTCTCAACAACAAATCTGGCCGAATAAATATCAGACTTGAAAATAATGGCATTTCGAGTAATCCAGAGATGGTAAGCCAAATAAGCAATAAAGCCCTGAGAAGCCATGTCAGGAGGATGGCACAGAGTGTGAAGGAATGTGTCAACCACATCATGTCCCGTGTATTACAAGGATCTGTAACCTGCAAGGGACCAGACCCGCCAAGCTTTCACGCAAAGGAAAAGAGTATGAACCACGGATTCCTCAAAAGTAGCACAAATCGGGCAAGAGGGGGGTAAGTTCACCCCACTGGTGTTCAGAAAGGATCTGGTAGGGAGCCATCGCCAAGCCACCTTCTAAATGAAAAGGTGTACCCGCGATTGCACAGGAAGAGACCAAATCCACTCGGCCTGAAGACTCCTTTGCTGCACTGGACAGTAGATAGAATACAAGTCTGATAGAGGGGCAAATGAGAAGGAAGAAGACCCCCAGCTCTAGTATCCTGGCAAGGCGACATCGGTAACGCAATAGAAAGAATCCTATCCCTCAGGGCATCTCCAAAGTAAGAATATAGTAGAGTATAACCCTAGATCTATAACCCTAGGATAATAAAATCTGCAACCAAACTGGAAGGCAGCAAGTCAAGGGATGCGAAGGTGGGCCATCTCTAAAGTGAGATATCAGAGATCTACACATCTGAAAGGACTGTAATAGATCTCTCATCCCCAACCATCCATCTGATGTGGTCAATGACCTCCAGAGTCTCCTCCTGATCTCCCTTCAGATAGTAGGCCCACGAGAGGATGGAGCGATGTCGCCTCTCTCCAGAGAGCGGACATCATACCTCGCTCGCATAAAGGAAGCCTACAAACTATGAGGCTCTAAAAACAGTCTAGTGGTATGACGAGTCAACAATGCCTCTCTCCTAACAGCAAGGGAGTGGATACCAAGTCCTCCATCCCAAACAGGCTGACACCACGACTGCAATCCCAACAGATTGATATCCCTGGGAGCCACACTCGACCGCCAAAGGAAAGCCCAAAGAATTTGCTCGACCTTATCCACCACAACCTTGGAAATGACAGCATTTGCTAAAAGGTAGATCAAACAAATATTTAGGGCATGGCAAATACTTTTAAGGCATTTCACTCATTCAATACATACTTTTAAGGGCATGGCAAATATTTAGATCAAATAGTACATAGTTATATTCATCATATTTGAGACCCAACAATTGATCAACCATGCGATATTGAAGGATCACCTTAGGATTGCATTTGGTAGCTAGCAATTAAGGCTACAAGTAGGTCAGGTTGACCCATGACCCGATCCAACCTGACCAGTTTAGACCCAATATAATATATTTTTACGGATCCATGGATTTGAATATGGTCTTAAAATTAGATAATTTCCATTTTTTAAATCAGGTATGGGTTTATTGAATTTAGATCTAACATGACTCGACTGGAACATGCTAATACTATTAGGATTAAACCTATTTAGATCTTTAAATTATAATTTAAAACTTGTATAGAATTTATTTTTAACATAAAGATAAAGTTATAATTATTTTTATATCTTAATTTATTTTGAGAATAATATTATTTATTATCTTTTTTATGATTAATAATAGTTAGCTATGCAATAATTAAAATATAGTTATTTATATTTAATCTGCATCATACCTACACTACCAGAAAAATGATGTTTAGTAATAAACAAATTTCATTACTAATCCATTACTAATATGTTGCTAATCTGTTTAGCATCGGATTAGCAACAGATTTGCTTATATTGCTTAAAGCGCCGTGGCTAATTAACAATATAACTCATTTCCATTGCTATTCCATTGTGAATTATTTTTAGCAATGGAGTAACAATAGAACGATTCTATTGCATATTTTTGAGTAACAACTTTCTGAACCAAATAAATACAGTTATAATTTTGTTGCAAATCCATTGCTAATTTGTTGTTAAATTTTATAAATTTTTATTATTAATCTATTACTATGCCATTGTAAAACCGTTGCTATTATTTTAATCTTTCATTTCAAATTCATTGCTAATCCATTGTTAATTTTTTAAATTTTTATTATTAAGCTATTGCTATGTCGTTGTAAATAGTTGCTATTATTTTAGACTTTCATTGCAAATCCATTTCTAAGCCATTACACAATTTTCAAATATTCATTACTAATGTATTGTAAATCTATTGCTAATTAATATATTTTAAAATTCTTTCCATTGCTAATCTATTACTATTCCATTGCTAAAATATAATTCTTTTACAAATTCTTTTGGATATACATTTTAAAACAAATATTTTATATTCCTGCTATATATCTAATAACGATCATAATAATTTCAAGCCATTCTAATAATAAATCTCAAGCCATCCAATAACAATAATAATTCTACATCCAATAATACCAAGAATTTAATAAAGTACATATCATAAAAAGTATTCATAATATCTTATACATAAAGCACGCATCATGCACATACATAAAGTTCATATATAAATAATTAACTAATATATAAAATAAAAGATACTAAGAAGCAAGAACTGTGGAGTGCCCAAGTGCACATTACCACCACTAGTGTTTTGTTCATCTTTATTACCGTGACATTTTGAAGTAGATACCTAATATCATATATTAACAAATAAAAATTAATATTGGAAAGTACAAGTAAAGAAAAATAAAAGTGATATTTTTTTACCTCCCGTTGAGCTAGAGATGGCGGCATAGGAGTATGCTGTGTTGATTGATGGGTGCATCCAACAAAGAGTAGTCCACCAAGTACTTGGCCAACTCCATAGTGCTGACTGAGGAATCAAAGGAGGAACAGCAACATGATTTCTTTTTGAAAATCCAAGATGCTCAGATGTAGAGAATGATGGCATCGTTGATGGATGTAGAGTAGTCATAGTCTGAATCAAGGATTTGCTGTATTATCTCTTGATTGTTGCTTATCTTCTACACATCATTATCGAGCTGATGCATTTCTTGAGCTAATGGATCATCAGGCCATGTCATTCGGTTTGAGATTGTCATGCTAGATGCACCTATGGACGATGTGCCACTCCAGACATATGCACACTAACTCAATCTAAATACTCTATCCTTTTTGCATGGTCTAGTTGCCTCCAACCAAGAATCAACATCAAAATAAGGTTGGGTCATTGGGTCTTTGATGTAGGATGGGCTAGCTATCCTAGATTTAAAGACCCACTCTTGAGATCAGTAGATAAATTTAAATAAGCAATTAGAATAAACAATAACATATATCAAAAGTAAGCGAGAATTAAGCTAATTAATCTAGACAAAATTATGATCCGATTTAGAAAGTGATCCGATCGACATGCACAGTCAAAGACTTCAAGAGGTTGGATCGTTGGTCATTAAGGAATAACTGCTAGGCTAGGTTTTCTTCCAAATTTTCTAGTCTTACTCCATACTCTTAACAAATTCCAATCAGATTATCAATTTTTCAATAAGGGTTTGAAGGGTTATAGCCTTTTAGTGAGAATCCATTTTACTATCCAACTCTAAGGATTCAGGATGGTACTTTGCTCCTGACCTAGTGGTCATACAAGGTCTCAATCCCATAATATGCCATAGTTATAATTCAGTCTACATTGATGCTCAAAAATAGATATCCTAGGAAAGTATTTTCATGTATTTCAAATCAATGTTAAATTCTTCAATGAGTGGAGATTCCAACAACTTAAAATTCAGAATTTTTAAATATTCCTAGGATTAGAAATTGACTAATTTTAAAGGACTGTGCACACTGAATTTTCAGTAGGATTTAAAAGTGCAATGACCAGTATTCCAATGAAATCTGGTATCAATCTAGGATTTGATTCTACAATGGTCAAATATAGATATTTTTCTTATCAAATTTAGTTTTCAAATCTTTAAGTTTTACAATTTTTTGATAATCCTACTAATAAGAATTGATGAAAGAATATAAGTTATGCAATTATGCAGGTTGCAGATTTCTACGTGCATAATTCAAAATTTTGAGGTCAAACTAGCATAAATCTTAAAGCAGGTTCATAGATTTTTATATAAAAATTTTTTAAGTCAAGTCTAGTTTCTAAAGCCACCAATTTTATAATTTTTTGAAATTCCTAGAAATGGAACTTAGGTTTTGAACAAAGATTGTCCAAAACTACATGTTGCAGAATTCTAAGAACAGAAACTTAGAATCCCAAGTTTAAACTTGTTGCCGCCAAGATCACCATGGCCCGTAGCTACTGTCGGCACCGGAGTGCGCTCCCTTCGCTGTCTCACCGTCCGATCGTCCTGGACCTGCAAAACAGGGGTTAGTGACCTGGGCCGGGGTTTCCGGCTGTGGCACTCTGATGGTCAAGTCAATGACGATCTAGGAGAACAGATCCTCCTGGTCGAGCTCCTTTTGATGCACTCCACACTAGGAGGAGTGAGTAGTGTAAAAGTGGGATACAAGTGTACCGGGGGTAGAGTAGCCTGGCTAGAGGGAGTCTCTGTGTGGCCTTTTCGCTCATCCTTGCTTGAATTTCTCTTGTGGCGCTGTGCTTTCTGATTGAGCTTGCACTTGTATTTTCGTGGTATGGCTTATGTCTTGCTTGTTTGTGGTTGTTACCTCCGAGTTTTGTATGCTAGGTTACCGTTGGGCATCTGTCTTGGGATCTCCACCGGGCTGTCAGGCGCGTGCGGTGGTGTCCCGAGGAGCCTTTCCCGATTCGTAATAAGGGAAGCTATCATGTGCTCTGACATTTTTCTTGGTCGCCTCATTCCGAAAAACTTGGCAGTTCCTCGATTGGTGGGCCGCCGCCCTTGGGAATTGAATCTCCTGGTTGACTTCCTCTTTCAGGTGATTTAGGTGGTTGGCGAGGAGCGTGGCACCTCGATCAGTGGGCCTCTCCCCTTTCTAGTGTAACCAACGGCTGCAGGCAGTCATTGTGGTCTAGCAGGTGTCTCAGTGCAGTCTCCGGGTGGCTCGCCGGTGTCTTAGGATGGCGGTGCTTACGCCTGAGCTGGGGGCTGAGCTGGAATGGCAGGGCTCGCTCTGACCTGGATGCCCCGAGCTAGCGGGGTCACCTCGGTGGAGGAGGGCAGAGTGCGGGCCCGGTCCAGAGGGCTTAGCCTCGAAGAGGCTCCACGTGGCGGAGGAGGGCTGAGCTCGACTCCGACCACAGGGCACGATCTCTGAGAGTCTCGCTCTGGAGGGTGGAGTGCGGGCTCGGTCTAGAGGGCTCAGCCTCGAAGAGGCTCCACATGGTGGAGGAGGGCTGAGCTCGACTCCGACCATGGGGCACAGTCTCCGAGGGTCTCGCTTTGGAGGGTAGAGTGCAGGCCCAGTCCAGAGGGCTCAGCCTTGAAGAGGCTCCACGTGGCGGAGGAGGGTTGAGCTTGACTTTGACCATGGGACACAGTCTCCGAGGGTCTCGCTCTGGAGGGCAGAGTGCGGGCTCGGTCCAGAGGGCTCAGCCTCAAAGAGGCTCCACGTGGCGGAGGGCTAAGCTCGACTTCAACCACGGGGCACAGTCTCCGAGGGTCTCGCTCTGGAGGGCAGAGCACTGGCCCAGTCCAGAGGGCTCAGCCTCGAAGAGGCTCCACGTGGCGGAGGAGGGCTGAGCTCGACTCCGACCACGAGGCACAGTCTCTGAGGGTCTCGCTCTGGAAGGTACCGCTCGGCTCTGGCCTAGGCGTCCTGAGCTCGCGAGCCCGACCTAGCGGAAGATGAAGCTCGGCTTCGATAGATGGTCTCGTTGTCCTGGGATAGCTCAGCTCGGCAGAGGAGTCCGAGCAGGAGAATTGACGTGGCATCTAATGCGGTGGCTTCCTTTGACGTGGTGCCTGCCAGTTGCCCCATGTTAGCGATCTTGCCACATTATTTGTTCCCCACTCCCGAGGCTTGTTAGTGCACGGCGCTCAGGCCAAAGGGAGTAATCGTGATGCTGACATGGAAAGGTGGAGATCTGGTGCAATGATGGCCATGATTGCTGGCACTCCATGAGATGGTCCTGTAGGCTAGTGCAGGGGAGCCACGTGGCCACGTTCGAGGAGCTGTTAATGTTGGAATAGAATTCAGAGTGGCTAGGATGCCTTTTTCATCGATGGGCAGCACGTGGCGCGAATCCGTTGGCGGAGGGGTCATACCGGTATGGATGTGCCAGGTCACTTCGAAATGAATAGAAGTTTTTACCCAAAACATCTGCTCTTTTGAATTCTCTGCACCCGCTGCGATATCCAAGTCTCCTCCTTCCTCCCGATTGCCTCAGATCTTCTAAGGAACTAAGTTAGTCCCCTCTTTCTTCCCCCTTCATTAGAGTAGGGTCCCTCCTCCGGGTCTAGGGTTTCCTTCGAGTCGAGTCTGTTCTTTCATCCTCTTCCTCGAGTCCTTTGCTTCTCCTGTTCTTGAGGATGTCCCGCTTTGGCTTGGGCTTTCGCCCCTCCACTGATCAGGGTGAAGCCTTCCGAGTGGAGGCCAGTGTCTCCTTCTTCTTCCGGTGAGGAGGAGGATGCAACTCGCTTTGAGTTCAGTAGGAGGCGTCCTCCTGGTCTAATGCTCATCTGGGAACCAGGGTCCGGTCCTCTTCCTCCTCCTTCTGAATCTACTCCTGAGTCTGTCTGGTCCACAGGTCCTGGCGGGATCGCCTCGATGATCACCGTCGAGGAGCTAGGGACCATCCAGGATGTCTATGGCATCCCTCATTCTGTTCGACTTTTGATCCCTCGTCCGGGTGAACGGGTTACTTCCAGTGGCCCAGGCCGCATAGCTTTCTATGAGGAGACCTTTTCTGGGGGTCTCCGCTTTCCCTTCCACCCATTCTTCATGTCCGTCCTGAATAACTACCATTTGGTCCCTGCTCAATTAGTACCAAACGCCATTAGGGTCTTTTTTTTTTTCTTGTACTTTGCCACCTGCACGGGTTCGTCGCCTGATTTTCTCTGTTCAGGGCTTTCTTTGCCCTGAAACACCACCCGACTGAGGATGGGTGGTGGTCCTTGTCTTCCCGCTCGAAGGGCATTAAGTTTTAGCTCCCCTCTTCCGTCAAGGGATGGAAGAGTAAGTTCTTCTTCGCTATGGTTGAGGGGGTCAACTAGGTCTGGAGTGACCCAAACCAGTCCCCCAACCGAAACTCTTTGGTCGATGCGATTGACTATGATGACTATGAGCAACTTCGCATTGCCTAGGTCTCTCCTCTCGAGGTTCTATTATTAGAGCAGAACCTCTCCGATGCTGGGGTCGACCCAATGAATGGGTTGGGTGAGTTCGACCTGAACATTTCTTCTCTTTTTTATTTGTGCTCCTTGTATTGTTTTCCATGAATCTTGACTGTTATATGGCTTATTTGCAGGTATGATCTTTACGGAGAGTGACCTACTGGCGATCACTCGGAAGAGGCCACCAACTGGGCTGGTTGAGGAGCCTCTGTCGAGGTGAGTTAGGGGTGAGAGTGCATCTGCGGCTGCTCCCGCCACGGTGGCTGACCCGAGTCGGTCGGTGACCAAGGCTGCTTCTGATGCACCGGCCGATTAGAGCTCGGGGGCGATCAGAATTGCTTCCGCCATGCTGGCTGGCCAGAGTTCAGGGGTGGCCAGAGCTACCCCTGCACCAATGGAGAGGGCGGCATCTGCAGCACCGAGGCCAGCCCAGCGGTGGTCTAGAAGATCCCAGAGTGGCACGATCGTCAGGGAGCGGGCCCCGCCATGGAGCCCGCGGTAGTTGCCTGGGCAAGGGCCACAGTTGCTGCCGCTATGTCCCGCAGTCCTCCGAGTCTATCTGTGATCGAGGTCAGGGATGAGGAGGTTCAAGTCAGGGCTGAGGCTGCGATCGAGGCACCACCCGCATGGGTGCCAGGTCCTTAGCCCATCCTCAGGGGCCCTATTGCTAGTGGGACAAGGCCACCTACTCCGGGAGAGAGTAGGAGGGAGGAGGCGTGATGCCGACTCCCTTTCAAGATGGGGATGGAGAGCTCTTTCCTCTTGAGCCCCACCCTGGCTGAGCACATGATGGATTTTTCGATCCAGCCATGCGATCGGCAGGAGATGGCCAAGCTGCGACTGGGTGACGTTCTCAGTGCCATCTTCCCCCAGCTTTACTCGGTAAGTGGCTTCATCTTTTTCTTCTTTTTTCTTCTTTTTTTTTTTTTGCTAACCTTTTATGTGGTGCAAATCGGTGCCGAGGCCCTCTGCATCAGGGACTGCTATCGGAACTGGCAGCGTACCGAATAGCAGCGGGCAGCTGAGATCGAGGCACTGAAGGCCAATATGAAGGAGAAGGCCGGGGTGAATGGAGCGCTTGAGCAGAAGGCCAAGGACCTGGAGAAGCAGCTCGCCGACACTGAGGGGCGAGTGAAGAAGCTCCTGGAATGTCTTAATCTGGAGCGGAGCCGCTCAAGGAAAAGCGCTGACGAGCTCTCCCTCGTTGAGAAGAAGCTGGGGTGGTACAGTACCGAGGCTGATCGGCACAAGGAGACCACCCAGTCTGCCCAGGCTGAGCTGGCGGCTGGGAGGGAGAAGTTGGCCGTGGCTAAGAAGGCGATAGAGGTGGCAGCGAAGTTAGTGAAGGCTACCAGAATGGAGGCCACCGAGGCAAGGAAGGAGGTTATCAAGGCCAGGAAGGCTACTGAAGATGCAGTCGCCAGGTTCAAGGCCTCGGAGGAGTTTGTCACCGAGATTCACCAGACGGCATCGGACTCCTTCTATAAAGGCTTCATGTTCCTGTGCGGCCGAGTGGAGGTGTTCGTTCCTGATGAGGGCCGCGATCACCTCGGGTATCCTTTGGCCTCGGATGCGGAGCCTAGCTAGGAGGCAGTCGTTGAGGAAGTTGTGACCTCCGAGCCTTCTCCACCAGCTGAGGTCAAGATTGGTCCACCCCAAGCCAGAGCCGTTCAGCCGGAGGTTCCTGAGAATGGGGCTTCTCAGCCTCACCACCCAGCCGAGGGATCAGCTAGGGTAGAGTAGCCTTCTTTCTTGCTTTATTTTTGTACTCAGTTGGGGTCACCCGGCATGTTGGGGACCCGAAGGATGATGTTTGTAATTACCTTTTGTTAATGAAATATGAATCTTTCAATTGCCTATTCATTGCCTGATTCTTCCCTCTCTTTCTCTTTCTTTCCTTCCACTCCCTCTCTTTCTCTTTCCTTTTCTTTCTTTACTCTTCTTCCTTCCTTTTTTTTTTTTGAGATGAGTGGGAGATCAGAGAAGAGGGTCTTACCATGCCTGGGATTTAACTACCAGGCTCTGGTGTCGGCAAGTAGGGTGCAAGATTTTGGGCAGTTGCGAGCAGCTGGGCTCAGAGATTCCTTGGTCGGAGGGCTGGGCCCCGGTCCAGGGTGCTTGAGAGCTTGGCTCAAGGCTTGAATGCCTTGGAGCTAGGCTCGAGGCCTTCTTGGCTGAAGAGCTGGGCCCCGGTCCAAGGGTTGCTTGAGAGCTGGGCTCAGGTCATTGGTACCTTGGAGCTAGGCTCGAGGCCTTCTTGGCTGAAGAGCTGGGCCTCGATCCAAGGGTTGCCTGAGAGCTGGGCTCAGGTCTTTGGTACCTTGGAGCTAGGCTCAAGGCCTTCTTGGCTGGAGAGCTGGGCCCCGGTCCAAGGGTTGCCTTAGAGCTAGGCTCAGGTCTTTGGTGCCTTGGAGCTAGTTTCGAGGCTTCTTCTTCCGGAGAGATGGGCCCCGGGTCTTGGTCACTTGAGAGTTGGGCTCAGGTCTTAACGTCTCGGAGCTGGGCTCAGAGACGTTGAGGATTGAGAGCAGATTAGCTCGAAGGCCCCTTGGCTAGAGAGCTGGGCTCCAGTCTTGGGTGGCCTGAGAGTTGGGCTCAGGTCTTGGCACCTCGGAGCTGGGCTCGAAGGCGTTGATAACTGAGAGCAGCTTGGCTTGAAGGTCCCTTGGTCGGAGAGCTAGGCTCTGGTCTTGGGTGGCCTGAGAGTTGGGCTCAGGTCTTGGCACCTCGGAGCTGGGCTCGATGGCGTTGATAAATGAGAGCAGCTTGGCTCGAAGGTCCCTTGGCCAGAGAGCTGGGCTCCGGTCTTGGGTGGCCTGAGAGTTGGGCTCAGGTCTTGGCACCTCAGAGCTGGGCTCGAAGGTGTTGATGATTGAGAGAGCATGGCTCGAAGGTCCCTTGGCCAGAGAGCTGGGCTCTGATCTTGGGTGGCCTGAGTGTTGGGCTCAGGTCTTGGCACCTCGGAGCTGGGCTCGAAGGCGTTGATGATTGAGAACAGCTTGGCTCGAAGGTCCCTTGGTCGGAGAGCTGGGCTCCGATCTTGGGTGGCTTGAGAGTTGGGCTCAGGTCTTGGCACCTTGGAGCTGGGCTCGAAGGCGTTGATGATTGAGAGCAGCTTGGCTCGAAGGTCCCTTGGCTGGGGAGCTGAGCTCCAATCTTGGGTGGCCTGAGAGTTGGGCTCAGGTCTTGGCGCCTCAGAGCTGGGCTTGAAGGCGTTGATGATTGAGAGCAGCTTGGCTCAAAGGTCCCTTGGTCAGAGAGTTGGGCTCTGGTCTTGGGTGGCCTGAGAGTTGGGCTCAAGTCTTGGCACCTCGGAGCTGGGCTCGAAGGCATTGATGATTGAGAGTAGCTTGGCTCGAAGGTCCCTTGGCCGGAGAGCTGGGCTTTGGTCTTGGGTGGCCTGAGAGTTGGGCTCAGGTCTTGGCACCTCGGAGCTGGGCTTGAAGGCATTGATGATTGAGAGCAGCTTGGCTCGAAGGTTCCTTGGCCAGAGAGCTGGGCTCCGATCTTGGCACCTCGGAGTTGGGCTCGAAGGCATTTTGGAGGTTTTCCTGCAAGGCAGATAGATACTCGTGCAAGGGAAAAACCATTATTATTATTATTGATGGAAAACCTTACATTATTGATAATATCTTCGCAGATTGTAGGTATTCCATGTTCGAGGGAACCTGACACCATCGAGATCCTCGAGGTAATAGGCCCCTTGCGAGAGGGCCTCAACCACCTTATAAGGGCCTTCCCAGTTTGGTGAGAGCTTGCCGCACTCCCGGGGTTGAGATGCTTCTGCCCGGCATAGCACCAAGTCTCCGGGTTTGAAGGCCTTTGGCCTGACCTGGGCATTGTAGTACCAGGCTACTCGTTGCCGGTATGCCACCATTCATAGCCAGGCTTTATCCCTTGTTTCTTCGAGGAGATCCAGGTTGAGCAGGAGGTGTGCCGAGTTCTGCACCTCATCATATTGCTGCACTCGTAGCATGGGCACATCGAGCTCGACCGAGATGACTACCTCGGCACCAAAAACAAGGTTGAAGGGCATCTCATCGATCGCCGTTCTGGGTGTTGTGTGGTAGGCCCACAAAATGCTCGGAAGTTCTTCCACCCACCTGCCCTTAGCTTGGTCCAGCCTGGTCTTTAGTCCTTGGAGGATGGTCCGGTTGGTCACCTCGGCTTCCTCGTTTATTTGAGGGTGAGCCATCGAGGTGAATCGATGTTGGATGCCATGTTCGGTGCAGAACCCTTCGAACTCCCGATTGTCGAACTATCGCCCGTTGTCAGTGATGATACAACAGGGGAGTCCGAAGCAGCAAATGATTGACTTCCAGAAGAACTAGTGGACATTGACTTTCGTGATTTGAGCCAGTGGCTCTGCTTCGACCCACTTGGTGAAGTAGTCGATCACCACCAGCAGGAACCTTCGCTACCCTGGTGCAGGGGGAAACAGTCCCAAGATGTCCATTTCCCACTGGGCAAAAGGCCAAGGGGCTGAGAGTTGGAGATCGGTGCCACCGGCTGGCGCTGTATGTTCACGTGGCACTGACATTTATCGCACCTTTTAACGAAGTCAGCGACGTCCTCTCTCATGGTCTCCCAGAAGTATCCCTGGCGAAGGGCTTTATAAGCCAGTGTTCTCCCTCCCACATAGTTCCCGCAGAGACCTTCGTGTATCTCTTGGAGCAAAAAGGTTGCCTCGACGGACCTGAGGCACTTCAAGAGCAGATAGGAGTAAGATCAGTGGTAGAGCTGGCCCTCCATCAGAACGAACCGGGAGGTCTTCTTCTTGACGAGGGCTGCTTCTATGCGGTCCTCAGGTACGGAGCCGTCGGTGATGTACTTGATATACTTATCCATCCAGCTCGGCTCGGGGGTGACTTGTTGTATCTCCTCTCGGCCTTCATAGCTGGGACTCTTAAGGTATTCGATGTAGGCGCACCCCAGCAATGAGACCAGCAGGGTTGCGAGTCTAGACAGTGCATCCGCACATTCATTCTCCCCATGAGGGATGTGGAAGATGCTGAAGCATCGAAAGCCTGTCATGCTCGAGCGGACCTGCTCCAGGTACTTCATCATTTGGGCATCCCTAGCTTCATACTCTCCGGAGACTTGTCCGGCAACCAGCTGGGAGTCGGTGAAGACTTTTAGATTCTGCACACCCAGCTCATGAGAGACTCTTAGACCCGCGAGGAGTGCCTCGTACTCCGCCTGGTTGTTTTTTGCAGTGAAATTGAAGCGGAGAGCGAATTCCGTCACAACCCCATCGCTGTTGGTGAGGATGAGGCCTGCTCCGCTCCCGCCGGAATTGGATGCACCATCCATGTGGAGGATCCAAGGTTCCTCTCCTGGTCTGGGCTCTGTTATTGTCTACTCTGGCTCCTTGGCGAACCCGGTGCACTCAACCATGAAGTCAGCTAGGACTTGGGCCTTTTGAGAGGACCTTGGTCAGTACACTATGTCAAACTCGCTGAGCAGCAGGGACCACTTGGCCAATCTCCCGGAAGTCTCAGGTCGGCTGAGTATGGTCCTCAGTGGCTGGTCCGTCACGACCCTATTGGGTGTGCTTGGAAGTAGGGCCTGAGGTGCTTAATAGACATTATTAGTACAAAAATGAGTTTCTCGAAGCGAGTATACCTGATCTTCGCATCGCGGAGGATTTTGCTGGTGTAGTATACTGGCTTTTGAGATTTGTCCTCGTCTGTGCAGATGAGAACTGAGCTGACAGCACTTGGTGTTACCGCTAGGTAGAGCAGGAGCTCTTCCCCCTCCTCTGGCCTGGAGAGCAACAGGGAAGAGGCAAGAAATTTTTTCAGCTCCTCGAAGGCTGTCCTGCACTCCTCTATCCAGGTGAAGTCATGCATCTTGCGCAGCGCCTTGAAAAATGGAAGGCAACGGTCAGCTGACCTCAAGATGAACCTGCTGAGGGTGGCGATGCACCCCGTCAGGTGCTGGACCTGCTTCTTGGAGGCCGGGTTCTCCATGTCGATGATTACCTGAACCTTTTTCAGGTTCGCTTCAATGCCTCTCTAGGTGACCATAAAGCCAAGAAACTTCCCTGCCGCCACTTCGAAAGCACACTTAATCGGATTCAGCTTCATCTGATGTTGTCGCAGGTTATGGAAGGATTTAGCGAGGTTAGTGATGTGGCTCGAGCTCGGCTTGCTCATGATGAGCATGTCATCCACATACACTCGCATGTTTCAGCCAATTTGGTCCTTAAAGACCTTATTGACCAGATGCTGGTATGTAGTCCTGCATTCTTAAGACTGAAGGGCATCATCCTGTAGCAGTACGTCCCGTGGTCGGTGATGAAGGCGGTGTGCTCCTCATCTTCCGGGTGCATACGGATCTGGTTGTATCCAGAGAATGCATCCATGAAGGAGAGCAGCCTGTGGCCAGAGGTGGCATCCATCAGCTGGTCGATCTTTGGTAAAGGGAAGTGTCCTTCGGGCATGCTTTGTTGAGGTCGGTGTAGTCTACATAGATCCTCCACTTGCCATTGTTCTTCCTTACCATCACTACATTCGCCAGCCAGCTCGGATATTGGACCTCTCGAATGAAGCCGGCAACTAGGAGTTTGTCAACTTCATCCTTGATAGCGCTTGCCTCTCTGGGATAAAATTTCTCTTCTTCTATCGAGTTGGCCTGTGCTTTGGGTCAACACTCAACTTATGAGTAATGATGTTAGGAAGAATACCTGGCATGTCCGCCACTGTCCAGGCGAATACATCCGCGCTTGCCCTCAGGAACTCCAGTAGTTGAGCTCTCTCCTCCTCGGGTAGCTGGGCTCCAATCTACACTATCTTCGTGGGATCGTCTCCGAGCGGGTAAGAGAGTAGGCGCTCGACCGGGCCTCCCTTGAGGTCTTGGGCCCTTTGGTCGAGATCATCTACCTTGGGGTCATCCTCGGGGACCTTGGCCCTAGGGAGGGCTTGGAAGCAATGCTGCACCGGCTGAGGTGCTCTCCTCATTTTTCCAACATTGTAGGGAGTGGGAAACTGTACAAGTAGCCTCTTAGTAGAGACAACGACGTCAAGCAAGTTGAGCCCGGGTCGCCCCAAGATGACGTTGTAGGCGAAAGGAAGCCTGACAACCGTGAAAGTCATCATCACGATGCTCTGCCGAGGTGGAGTCCCGACGGTGACCGGGAGAGTGATCTCTCCCTCTACCCTTATGGAATCACTTGTGAAACCAACAAGGGGTGTATGCACGCTTGAGTTGATCGAGAGAAAGGTTCATCCTGAAGAAGGCATCATAAAAAAGCACATATGTGGAGTTTCCACTATCAACCATGATGCGTTTTACAGGATGCTTCGCGATCGTCATCTCGACGATCACGGAATCATTATTTATATTTTTTTTCCCGTCTTCTCCTTCCCTCATAAAGAGGAGTACATTCTCAGGATCCCCTGCCCCTAGGCCTTTTTGGGCGCGCACGCAGCTCCCCAAGAGATCATGCCCACTGGCTTCTCGGTAGGATGGTTGTCGATGGCTGGGGCTGGCGGGAGAGCGACGAGTTCCTGGGATTCCACCTGAGGTCTGTGGTGCGGGCACCAGAATCAGAAAGAGACTCCAACCAATTCAAGCCCATTCCGAATCTTTATGGTTGGACTAGAGAGTCCGGTAACCTTTCTTTATTTTGAGTCCAAAAGAATCATGTAAGTCGAGTCCATGTTGGGTCCTGTAATCTTTCTTTTGAGTCCAAAATAATCATGTAAGTCGAGTCCATGTCGGGTCTAGTTTTAGTCCAATCCAAATGGGTCAACTAGCATCAAGCCTAAAGAAGACTCACAATGTATACCCCAAATCAAGACCAAAGCCAACTCAATTGGGGACCACATGCCACATCACTTGCGCCACCTCAACTTGGGACCACATGCCACGTCAAGAGGGGACCACATGCCACCTCACCACAAGAGGGCGCCATCCCAAGTTCAAATTCAAGGAAGTTGGCCAAGGAGGATTTCAAGCAAGAAAATCAGCCCTCTCCCCTTATATTACTCCACTTGTTTGGGGATTTGAAATTTCAAAATTTGTGAGGCTTTATTTAAAGTCTTGGACGCCCCTTGTAAAGAGCTATTGATGAAGGAATACAAATTTTCAGAAATTTTCTATGTGTTTCTATGTGCCTATGTGGATCTTTGTGCCTAAGTGAACCTCTTCCTCTCCTCCATCATTTCTTCTCCCTAATCCTTATCTTTTACTCTTCATCTTCCAAGCAATCCTCTTCCTTCAAAGCGAATTAAGGACATCCTCACAAGAAGAAGATCAACACCAACACAAGCTTCAACCATGGCGCCAAGGATCATTTCCAACAAACTCTCCTTTTGAGTTCCATCAATCTTCTCACTTCTAATTAAGTATCTAATCATCTTGGTGATGCAGAACAAATAAAGGGATGCGATGCGGAAGTAAATTAAGATTAATCTAATTTTTTTGTTGTTTTTATATGTTTGTAGAAGTTGGCTTCAAATCAAAGAAAAGTTAACCTAACATTGAAAGATACTAATATGATAATTGAAAGCACAATTTTAGGGAAACTAAATTATCAGAGTAGTTCAGAAGCAACGGATCGCTGGGGGTTGAGAAACTCCCAGACCTAGGATTTCGCTCCGAACTTTCAAAAGAACAGAAATAAAGAGAAGAGATGGTTTATCTAACCAGACAATGATCTTCACAGATTTTGGTGGAGGAACTCTCCCGAGCAGATTGTTGGATCCCGGATTTAGATATCTTCGTAATGGATCCTCCAATACTGGTCCTTTGGCCGGTTGGCTTCTCCTGAACTAAAGATCTGGAAGAGAAGAAAAACAATTGATGGAATCGAGAGTCAAGGGAAAGATTTACCAGGTTAATGAACTTGAAGATTGAAATTGCTGAAAACTGGATTCTCCTGGATGTTGATGTGATTTTCCTTGGAACTTGCTCTGGATCTGAAGTAGCCGGACTGGATCTGGATGAAGGTGGATGGCCTGGACTTGTAGAGAGAGAGAGGCCGTGGGAGATGGATGGATCTAGGGTTTGATGGATTGAAAATAATGAAGGGTGGCTAGGGTTTTGGAATTTCAAGTGGCTAACCTAGGGTTTTGGATAAAGATGGAGATCTCTCACCTCCTCAAGGCTCCAATGGAACCCGGATTACCCCCTCACGGAGCTCAACACTTAGAATAGTGCGGAAGAAGAGAAACCTAGGTCACTCAACACAAGAGAATAGCAAAAATAATTTTTCTTCATTGATTTCTAAAGTTACAAAGAGAGGTCTATTATATAGACCTAAAATTTTCTCAAAGCTTGTACAAATTCCCATATGGGACTAAACTCCTCCAACCACTAGATTAGGTAGAAAATCTTCTCTCTTGGCCGACCAAGAGTTCAAAAAAAATTGGGACGGCCATAAAGGAATTTTTTTTGAATTTTTTTGGTGCCTCCTTTGGAGTTGGATTTGGATTTGGAGTCCTCTTCTTCTTATGGTATTTCTTCTTTTCTTCCACTCCAAGTTAAGCTCTTTGATTTTGATTTGAACTTCAATTAGGAGTAGGTTGGATGTCCTTCTTTGATTTCTTCTCCAAGAGAAGTCTTCTTCCTTCTTTGCTTAGGTAAAATAGGCAGGTATGGGCGCCTCCTTTAAAGTAGCCTCCAATTTGATTTTTTCTTCTTTGGATGTGGGGACCATGACACTGGGATGCCTCTGTGGCGCCTCCTGGACTCTGGCGTGTGCTCGGAGTGTGGCTGGGCGTGTGGCTTGGAGTGTGGCCTCCACTTGCTTGAACCTTGATTTGATTGGAAGACAAATGTGGCACCATTTTGGACCAAATTGAAACCACATTGGGACTTGCACTGAGTCAACATGACTCAACAAAATTTAAATGGTGACTCAAGAAATAAATAAAATAAATAAACTGGTTGACCAGGTCAACCTTTATTACAAACCCTAATTTCTCGGGCAATGTCAATCAGAGATCCAAATGGAGCTCTGAAGTCTTCTTCTGAGTCTGGTGCCCGCACCAATTCTCCCTGGGTGGGAGGAACTCGACCCTGTCGAGTAAGGCTCAAGTTGGCTCTGGTATCTCTCCAAGAGGTCTGGGTCCAATTCTTGTAATTCTTCTCGGGAGATCCAAGAGTCATCAGAATCTGGCCTTCCTTGCCAGCGGACCAGGTACCTTTGGTATCCTCGATTACGAGTAGAGATAACCTGATCATCCAAGATCTTTTCAATCTGCTCTTTCCTCACAGGCCAGTTTGTTGGTGGACACACAGGGTCGGGATCACTCTCAATGATAGGGTTAGGCTCAAAAGGCTCACTAGGAATCACAGCTGGCTCCCTGTACTCTACTAAGTCTGTAATGTTGAAAGTAGAGCTAATGCCTAGTTCTGGAGGCAACTCGAGCACATAGGCATTGGATCCTACTCTCTTTACCACTCTAAATGGTCCAGCTCCCCTAGCATGTTACTTTCTAACGGTTCCTGGAGGAAACCGTTCAGGCCTTAACCTAATCATCACATAGTCTCCCTCAACAAAATATTTGACTCGCCTTTGAGTATCAGCCAACTTCTTATAAGTTTCATTACTTAAATTTATTTTGGCATGAATTTCTTTATGCAAGTCTTTTACATGCTGTGCAAAATTCTCAGCAGATTCGGAGACTCGAGTGTGGACAGGTAAAGGGACTAGGTCAAGAGGTGTGTGAGGTTTGTACCCATGTACAATTTCAAATGGACTCTTACCCGTAGACCTATTGACCGAGTCATTGTACGCAAATTCTGCCCTTGGTAGGTATAAATCCCAATTTCTGGTGTTTTCACCAACAAGACATCTCAGCAGATTTCCTAGGCTACGGTTCACTACTTCAGTTTGGCCATCAATTTGGGGATGATAGGCTGTTGAAAACTTAAGTTTTGTCCCTAACTTATGCCAAAGGGTCTTCCAAAAGTAACTGGTGAACCGGACATCCCTATCTGAAATGATTGTCTTAGGTAGGCCATGGAGTCTAACTATCTCATTGAAGAAAAGTGTGGCTACCTTAGACGCATTAAAGGTTTGGGAACAAGGCAAGAAGTGGGCCATTTTAGAGAATCGGTCGACTACGACACAGATAGAATCATGTCTCCTCTGGGTCTTAGGTAAACCTAACACAAAATCCATACTCACATCTTGCCAAGAACGATCTGGGACAGGGAGTGGGGTATAAAGGCCAGTGTTTTGTTTTCGCTGTTTGGCAACAGCGCAGGTTCGACATCTAGCTACAATATTAGCTACATCCCTTTTCAAGCTAGGCCAGAAAAAGTGGTCTTCAATAGCTAGAATGGTCTTGTCTTTTCCAAAATGGCCGGCTAAACCTCCAGCATGGATTTCCCAAATCAAAAATTCCCTAAGAGAAGTTCTAGGGATGCAAAGCCTATTTTTGAAGAACAAAAAACCATCTACAAGGGTATAATCCTGGTGATTACTAGATGGTCCTTGAACTAGATCCTGATACACAGTTGTGAAATCTGGACAAGACTCATATTCCTCTTTGATTTGCTCAAACCCTATGACCTCAGTTCTAACAGAAGTTAATAACAGAGATCGGCGACTAAGGGCATCAGCTACCTTATTCTCAACTCCAGCCTTATGTTTCAGGACAAAAGTATAGGACTGGATATATTCTACCCACTTAGCATGCCTAGGGTTAAGCTTCTTTTAGGAGTTCAGAAATCTAAGAGCCTCATGGTCCGAAAATAGTACAAATTCCTGCGGTAGCAAATAATGTCTCCAGTAACGCAAAGCTTGCACCACCGCATAAAATTCCTTATCATAGGTAGAATACCTAAGCTTAGCATCATTAAGTTTTTCACTAAAGAATGCTATGGGATGATTCTCTTGGCTTAGGACTCCACCTATTCCTACACCTGAAGCATCACAGGCAACCTCAAATACTTTAGAAAAATCAGGTAATCTCAGAATGGGTGCCTGGGTCATTTTATCCTTAAGATCTAGGAAGGCTTTATGGGCTGACTTAGTCCAATGAAATTCTCCCTTCCTAATACAATCAGTGATAGGAGCAGCTAAAGTACTAAACCCCTTGATGAATCACCTATAGAAGGTAGCCAAGCCGTGGAAACTTCTAACTTCATGCACATTGGTTGGCTCTGGCCAGTCTACTATGGACCTAATTTTCTCAGGATCGGCCGCCACGCCGTCAGGGGTTACTACAAAACCAAGAAAGATAACTCTACTAGTCATGAATTCACACTTCTTAAGATTACCATAGAGTCTCTCATTCCTCAAAACTTGGCAGACTGCTCTAAGGTGGCCTAGGTGATCTGCTGGGGTCTTACTATAGATCAGGATGTCATCAAAATAGACCACCACAAATTTTCCTATGAAAGCTCTAAGTACCTGGGTCATAATTCTCATGAAGGTACTAGGGGCATTGGACAACCCAAAAGGCATAACAACCCATTCATAAAGACCATCCTTAGTTTTGAAAGCAGTTTTCCATTCATCCCCGGGTCTAATCCTAACCTGATGATAGCCGCTTTTGAGATCAATCTTAGAAAAAACCATTGCACCAGCCATCATATCAAGCATGTCATCTAGTCTAGGGATGGGAAACCTATATTTGATTGTAATTTTATTGATGGCACGACTGTCAACACACATCCTCCACGTGCCATCTTTCTTTGGGGTCAGTAAGGCTGGGACTGCACAAGGGCTAAGACTTTCTCTAATAAACCCCTTCCTCAATAATTCTCCAACCTGCTTTTGCAGTTATTCATGCTCAGATGGATTCATCCTGTAATGGGGCAAGTTGGGCAAAGTCGCTCCTGGGATTAGATCTATGGCATGCTGGATATCCCTAAGAGGTGGAAGGTGGTCTGGCAAATCCTCAAGAAAGACATCCTCAAATTCTTTTAACACAGGTTTAACTTCTTGAGGAGGCTCTGAGGGTTCCGAAGTTCTAAGTTCCTTAGCAATCAACATCCAGATGGGTGAACCACTATGAATTTCTTGTTCTAGATCCTTAGCACTGATTAGGTTCACTCCAGTTTTCATCTCCTTAACCTTACTGGCTCCTTTAGTTACCTTGTCCTTAGGGGGAACGGAATGGATCGTAATCTTCTTCCCATTGAAACTAAAGACACAGGTATTGGATTTTCCTAAGAGGGTGGCATCATGATCATACAACCAAGGTCTTCCGAGAATTATACTGCTCACCCCCATGGGTAAAACATCACACCAAATCTTTTCGTGATAAGATTGCATTTGGATTTGGACTTGACATCTAGACTGGATGGGTATGGAGGTAGAATCTACCCAAGAAACCTTATAGGGGTTGGGATGGGGAACTGGGATTAAGCCTAACATCTTGACAGTGCTAGTAGAGATGGCATTTACACAGCTCCCACTATCTATGATGATCTTACATACCTTATCCCCTAATTTAAGAAAAGTCTGTAGGATGTTAGTCCTACGCCAATCCTCTTGAACTAGATTCTGGGATAGGATGCATCTTACAACTCCTAATTGGTCAGATTCATTGGGTTCCTCCTCTCCTTCATACTCCTCAACCAAATTCATTCCGGCCTCATAAACTTCTTCTTCAAATTCCTCACTGGGCTCGGAATTATCATTCTCTCCCTCTTCTATGTAAAGGGATCTCCGTGGGCACTGGCTAGCAACATGACCTACCTTATGACACTTGAAACAGGCTATGGCAGTACACTGACTGGAAATGTGACCTGGTTTCTGACACTTAAAACATGTGATATTTGAACTAGGGGTTCTCTGGGTGTCAGGTGCCTTACCTTTGTCCATGGGCCTAGGGGTAGAAGTACCCTAAAAGGTTTACTAGGGATAACTTGGCTAGGTCCATTCCTTGGGATTGGGGCACTAACCCTAGAAGGTATAGGTCCTCTCTGAAATTTCTCAGTGTTCAGTGCAATCTGGTAGGCTTGGTCTAGATCAGTAACCTCTCTCAGAAATAGTTCTCTCTTGATTTCTTCCCTCAGTCCAGCCCTAAATCTAGACAAAGTGACTTCGTGGGCTTCACTCACATCACATCACATCTCATTAGGTATTCATCAAAAGTAGCTATGTAGTCTGAGACAGATCGATTTCCTTGTTTCAGGTTTTGCCATTGGTCTAACAGGTTTTGCTGGTATGAAATGGGTAGGTATTTATCTCTCAATTTTTCTTTCATACCCTGCCAAGTGGTTATGGGCTCAACATTCCGTCTCCTAGTGGTTAGCTCAATGTTCCCCCAGTATAACCTAGCTTGATGCACTAATTTCATCTTGGCAAACTTATATTTCCTCTCCTCAGACATAGCATACCACTCAAAGTATTGATCCATCTCACCCTCCCAATCAGAATACACCTTAGGGTTCAGACTACCATCAAAAGTGGGTGCATCTAATTTGATGTTCCTGATGAACCTATCATCTCTATCTTCAGGCTCTGGGTCAGGCCTCCTATGATTAGGTTCAGGATCTCTATATAAAGGCCTTCTAGGCTCCTGATGTGGGTGAGGTTGAGGCACATTAAAATCGGGGTCAGGAGTCCAATTCCGATGTCTAGGTTCTTCAAGTACTTGGACTCGGTCCCTAAGTTGGGTAAGATCCTCATGAATTTGTGCGCTAAACTGGGCCACAGTGTTTGTCATATCCTGATTCATTTTAGCCATACTTTCAGTAAGAGTTCTGATCATGGCCTCTAAATCAGGTTGGGTTTGACCAGGTTGATATGGCACTCCATTTCTGGTAGACATGATGATTCAAGCAAGCACACAAAATGAGACTAGACTAAATCGACTACTGGATCACTAGACCTAGAGTCCAAACTAGATGCCCAATCAGAGTGGCAAGCTAGCCTGTAGTAACTCAGGACTCAGCCAGGCAGGTGTAAGGGGAGTGTTAGGTCCCTGATTGCCAATCCTAGACACCAATCAGTGATTAGCCAGGTAGGCGGACCAGCACACAAGCCCTTCGGGAATGGATCCCTGAACCACCGTTCTAGACACTGAGTGCTAAGCACACACAGAATAACTCGGCAAACTGACTCAACACTAGCCTAGACCCGACCAATTGGTGTCCCTAGCCCACTAGGGCAAATTAGGTCTAACTGATTTTAAATTAGGTCTAGGTTCGAATGATTGGATGGTGGTTTTGGGCTAAGGAGAGGTAATCAACTCCTCCCCTTATCTTAGATGCTCAATTGCCCTTAAGTAAATTATGAGATGATCACTCCAAAAAGAATTGAATTGCAGAACACAAAAAAATAGAGTTTCTGTATTCTAATGCTCAGAATTTTTACCGAAACCAATAAATCACAGAAAAATTATGGAAAATAGGTGCAATTATACTGGTTTCAACGAAGTAAAAATCATGTAATTCGGAGTTTTATGCAGGGAGAAATAATTCAGACAACAGGACAATTACGGGCTGCAACTAGATTGTCTTCCCCGTTTATAATCCCTGCTACGAAGTTATAACCCAATGGATCCCCTACACGCCCTAGGAACACCCCGTGGAATGGGAGGAGGAGGCTTGCGCCTCGCTTAGTTCCTAGGACCGGACGTCCTGGGGAGTCTACTTCGAGCAGACAAAATAAAAAGAGAACAATCAAAGCAAGCAAGCAAATCAGAAACCCTAGACTGGGCTCTGATACCAAAAATGATGCAGAACAAATAAAGGGATGCGATGCGGAAGTAAATTAAGATTAATCTAATTTTTTGTTGTTTTTATATGTTTGTAGAAGTTGGCTTCAAATCAAAGAAAAGTTAACCTAACATTGAAAGATACTAATATGATAATTGAAAGCACAATTTTAGGGAAACTAAATTATCAGAGTAGTTCAGAAGCAACGGATCGCTGGGGGTTGAGAAACTCCCAGACCTAGGGTTTCGCTCCGAACTTTCAAAAGAACAGAAATAAAGAGAAGAGATGGTTTATCTAACCAGACAATGATCTTCACAGATTTTGGTGGAGGAACTCTCCCGAGCAGATTGTTGGATCCCGGATTCAGATATCTTCGTAATGGATCCTCCAATATTGGTCCTTTGGCCGGTTGGCTTCTCCTGAACTCAAGATCTAGAAGAGAAGAAAAACAATTGATGGAATCAAAGAGTCAAGGGAAAGATTTACTAGGTTGATGAACTTGAAGATTGAAATTGCTGAAAACTGGATTCTCCTGGATGTTGATGTGATTTTCCTTGGAACTTGCTCTGGATTTGAAGTAGCCGGACTGGATCTGGATGAAGGTGGACGGCCTGGACTTGTAGAGAGAGAGAGGCCATGGGAGATGGATGGATCTAGGGTTTGATGGATTGAAAATAATGAAGGGTGGCTAGGGTTTTGGAATTTCAAGTGGCTAACCTAGGGTTTTGGATAAAGATGGAGATCTCTCACCTCCTCAAGGCTCCAATGGAACCCGGATTACCCCCTCACGGAGCTCAACACTTAGAATAGTGCGGAAGAAGAGAAACCTAGGTCACTCAACACAAGAGAATAGCAAAAATAATTTTTCTTCATTGATTTCTAAAGTTACAAAGAGAGGTCTATTATATAGACCTAAAATTTTCTCCAAGCTTGTACAAATTCTCATGTGGGACTAAACTCCTCCAACCACTAGATTAGGTAGAAAATCTTCTCTCTTGGCCGACCAAGAGTTCAAAAAAAATTGGGACGGTCATAAAGGAATTTTTTTTGAATTTTTTTGGTGCCTCCTTTGGAGTTGGATTTGGATTTGGAGTCCTCTTCTTCTTATGGTATTTCTTCTTTTCTTCCACTCCAAGTTAAGCTCTTTGATTTTGATTTGAACTTCAATTAGGAGTAGGTTGGATGTCCTTCTTTGATTTCTTCTCCAAGAGAAGTCTTCTTCCTTCTTTGCTTAGGTAAAATAGGCAGGTATGGGCGCCTCCTTTAAAGTAGCCTCCAATTTGATTTTTTCTTCTTTGGATGTGGGGACCATGACACTGGGATGCCTCTGTGGCGCCTCCTGGACTCTGGCGTGTGCTCGGAGTGTGGCTGGGCGTGTGGCTTGGAGTGTGGCCTCCACTTGCTTGAACCTTGATTTGATTGGAAGACAAATGTGGCACCATTTTGGACCAAATTGAAACCACATTGGGACTTGCACTGAGTCAACATGACTCAACAAAATTTAAATGGTGACTCAAGAAATAAATAAAATAAATAAACTGGTTGACCAGGTCAACCTTTATTACAAACTCTAATTTCTTGGGCAATGTCAATCAGAGATCCAAATGGAGCTCTGAAGTCTTCTTCTGAGTCTGGTGCCCGCACCACTTGGTTTCTTTGTTGCAGGGTTCTCTAGGCTCCAGATCCAAGAGGAAGGATTACTTGCTACAAACCAGAAAGTTAGAAGGCCCATCTTATGTGGTATGATCTTTCATTTGAGAACCTTAAGAGTGAATCCCTTGTGCTTGAGATTTCAATGCTTGAACTCCTAGTATTTTAAGATCGGGATCATTAAATAGGGCTAGCTTGACTTGTGTGCGAATTCTAATATTATCCTATTTCTTTAATATTTTGATAGTCCTCCTAGCTGGGTTTAAGTATAAGCATTTAAGGTTTCTTATTTAGATCTCCTTGATCTTATATGTTGAATCACTCATATGCAAGTAGGAATTGCTAGTTAAATTTTGGTTAATCTCCTTTAGAGTCACATGATTGCATCCTCATCATGCATACCACACCAATCTTGGTATCAGAGCATGGTAGAATAAGTTCCTGATTGCATAGCATTAAGTCCTTGAAGTACTTGAATCGGGGGCGTTACCAGGCCGTCCGGTCTTAGGAGAAAGTAGGGTTTAAACACCCTCTCTTCCCATTCCACGGGGATCTCCTAAGGCGTGTCGGGGTGTCATTGTGATTGACCCGTGAAAAAGAAAATCAAAGGACTTCTTAGATTTCATTTCTGAATTTTGCATTGGGCACGTTCTGTTTTTCTGCTTGCTGTATTTTCTATAGGCTGACAGTAATCCGCCTGCAACTCCAAAGGCAAGTATCACATTCCTCGTTGGAATATTTTTCTTCCTGCTCCATTTTAAGTTTCTTATCACCGTTTTAAATTTCAATATGAGAAAAAAATTACAAAAAAAATGAAAATTCCTACAGTCCATCAGTGTTATTAGGGTTTCTGTTCTGTTCTGTTCCTTTTCATTATCTTCATTTCAGAATCTGCCTAGAATAGTACAGATTTTATTTTGAATTTTCGTTTCATCTGGTATGTCATATAGAAGTTAGGAGTTTTTTGTGATTTTTTAAAATTTTTCTGATATTTTTTTCTGCAGTTATCAACACCACTTTTAAACTGCAACACACTACTTCTGCACCTGAAATTTGAAATTTGTATGCATCTCATGACAAATCAAATTAAGGGCATGAAATTGACAAAGGGTCAGGATTTCATCACCTGTCACTAGCCCAAAAATCACCAAATTGCATATCGATCCAATCCCTAACTAAAATTGATTAGACATTAATTGCCCTAGTGGGTTAGGAACATCAATTTGGTCGAGCCCGGGTTATTGTCAACTCATTGTGTCAACTAGTCTTGTGTGTGCCCTATTACTTGGTGTCTAGAATTGGGACTAAGGGCTTGGGTGCTGATCCGTCTATCGGGCCAATTCCACCGGGCCTAGGTAGACCAGAGACAGATCTCACACTCCCCTTGTTCTAAAACCTGGCCAAGTATAGAGTTACTACAATCAAGCTTGCCACCTTGATTAGGCAACTAGCTTGGAACTCTATGTCCAGTTTAATTCAATTGGGAAAGCTTGTGCAACCCATTTCTTCATCTATTATTGAAAGCTGGTGTCAAGGATAGAGGTTAAGTGGCTCAAGCCTAAGCGGTTCTTGTGATTTTTAATTAGGACCCAGTGAAAGCTGGGGGAACCTCCCACAGACCCACCTCCTGACTGGCCAGTGGAAGAGAGTAGCTGTTGATTTGATTGTATCTAGTCAACTCAGTTTATTTGGACTAACCGGTTTAGAAAACTCGTAGTTCGGGTCTGAGTCTAATTGTTTGCATGACAACTAGATCAGGCACACCTTACCACCCTTCACAAGCCCAACCTAGTTCATCCATGGATACTAGTATGGAAAGCCTTATGAGATCTATGATCGAGAAGATGGACCGTTTGGAGGCTAAATTTGGTCAGTTCGAGGAAAGGGTAGGAACCCTAGAAGAAGCTAGGTTGACCCCAACTGAACCACCTTCACCCAGATTACCTTTAGTTCATCCTAGAGCCCAACGACAGGAACACACACCTGACCCAATTCAAAGAAGACCGCATTAGGATTATGTTGATCATACTCTAGAGCCACCTCCTAGAAGGCCTCACTATGATACTTTTGATCAGGATGATTGGGCCCTAAGGAACATCCGTCTAGATGCACCAACCTTTGAGGAAAGCTTAGATCCTAAGGTGTACACAGACTGGGAGGCTGACATGGACCAGTATTTTGACTGGTATGATATGTCTGAAGAGAGAAGATTTAAGTTTGCCAAAATCAGACTAGTTCGTCAGGCTCGGTTATATTGGGAAAACGTGGAACGCATATCAAGGCAAAGGGGAGATTTACCTATAGCAACATGGAGAGATATGAAGAGGAAACTTAGAGAGAAATATCTGCCTATGTCTTATCAGCAAAGGTTATTAGATCAGTGGCAACGATTGACACAGGGTAACAAGACCATTTCTGAATACGTTGCTAAATTTGATGAGTTTGTGATGCGATGCAACGTAGTCGAGTCTGAAGCAGCCACTTTATCAAGGTTTAGATCAGGGTTGAATGATGATATAAAAGGGGAACTATTTTTAAGGGAAGTCCATGATTTAGATCAGGCATACCAAGTTGCCACGGACTATGAGAGGTTTCAAAGGAGAGCTAGATTTAGACGACCTGAACCTATTAGGTTTAACCCTCCTGTTAGCAGGCCTAGCTCAGTCCCTAGTCCCGCCAATAGAACAAGGTCCAGCTCGAATCCAACCCTTAGACCCAATCCGACCACCCCCTTAATTCCCAGAGGAGATAAAGGAAAGAGCCCTGAAGTTCCAGGTGAAAGAGAACGAGTTTGTTATAAGTGCCGCAAAACAGGCCATTTCATGAGCCAATGCCCCTCTAGAGCTTTACATATAGGGGAGGTAAAAGAAGAAGATTCAGAACCCCTAGAGTTTGGTGAAGAAGAAGTTTATGAAGCAGGGGATTGTTTAGCTGATGAGTATGAAGAGTATGAAGGGGGTGAAGAGAACATAGACTCATCAGATTTGCTAGGAGTTGTGAGACGTATCATGACACAGACCAAGGAGCAAGAAGACTGGCGTAGAACTAGCATCCTACACATATTTGTTAAGATAGGAGACAAGGTCTATAAGATCGTCATCGATAGTGGAAGCTGTGTCAACGCCATTTCCACTAACGTAGCCAAAAGTCTAGGATTACCCGTTGTACCACATCCCAATCCATATAAGGTGTCCTGGATCGATTTCACTTCTATACCAATCAAGTCAAGATGTCAGGTTCAAGTCCAGCTTCAATCCTATCAAGAAAAGATCTGGTGTGATGTGCTTCCTATGGGGGTAAGTAGCATCATCTTAGGCAGGCCATGGCTGTTTGATCATGATGTGACCATCTTTGGTCGATCAAACTCCTGTGCTTTCAATTTCAATGGCAAGAAAATTGTCATTCATCCAACCCAGCCTAAGGATAATGTCAAGAGAGAAGCTATTAGCTTGAAAGATAAGAAGACTGCATTAAATTTAATAGGTGCAAGAGAATTAGAGCAAGATATCATGGAAGGAGCACCTATTTGGGTAGTAGCTGCTAAGGAAATTAAGGACCACAGCCTTGTAGAACACCCTCAAGAGGTGGTCCAATTATTGAAAGAATTTGAGGATGTGTTTCCAGAAGATCTCCCCGATAACCTCCCATCTTTAAGAGACATACAACATGCAATAGATTTAATCCCTGGAGTGACTTTACCTAATTTGCCTCACTATAGGATGAACCCAACTGAACACCAGGAACTGCAAAGGCAAGTGGGTGAACTTCTTAGGAAGGGGTTTATTAAGGAAAGCTTAAGTCCATGTGCAGTCCCTGCTCTGCTGACCCCTAAGAAAGATGGCACCTGGAGGATGTGTATAGATAGCCGTGCCATTAATAAGATCACTGTAAAGTATAGATTCCCAATCCCAAGACTAGACGACATGTTAGATATGATAGCTGGATCGATAATTTTTTCCAAGATAGACCTAAAAAGTGGCTATCACCAGGTTAGGATTAGGCCTGGAGACGAATGGAAGACCGCTTTTAAGACTAAAGATGGATTATATGAGTGGTTAGTCATGCCGTTCGGTCTGTCCAATGCACCCAGCACTTTTATGAGAATAATGAATCAGGTGTTAAAGGTTTTTATCGGAAGATTTGTAGTGGTCTATTTTGATGATATACTTATATATAGCAAAACAAAGGCAGACCACTTAACCCACCTGAAGCAAGTTTGTCAAGTCCTGAGAAAAGATAGTCTCTATGCCAATATCAAGAAGTGTGATTTCCTGACAAATAGAGTTATCTTTCTAGGATTCGTAGTCACATCTGAAGGGGTGTCCGCTGATCCTGAGAAAATTAAATCCATAGTAGAGTGGCCTACGCCTAAGACTATCCACGACGTCCGTAGTTTCCATGGGTTATCCACCTTCTATAGAAGGTTTATTAAAGGATTCAGTATGATAATGGCACCAATCACTGATTGTATTAGGAAGGAAAATTTCGATTGGACTAAAGCAGCAGGTAAGGCCTTCCTAACAATTAAGGAGAAAATGACACAAGCACCTATCTTAAGGTTACCCGATTTTACCAAGGTGTTTGAGGTTGCTTGTGATGCTTCTGGGGTCGGAATTGGAGGTGTCTTGAGTCAAGAGAATCACCCAGTAGCATACTTCAGTGAAAAGTTAAATGAGGCGAGACTAAGGTATTCCACGTATGATAAGGAACTGTATGCTATAGTTCAAGCTCTACGATATTGGAGGCATTATCTTCTACCCCACGAGTTTGTCCTGTTCTCTGATCACGAAGCTCTTAGGTTCCTTAGTTCTCAAAAGAAATTAAACCCTAGGCACGGGAAATGGGTAGAATTCATACAAGCTTACACGTTCATTTTGAAATATCGTGCCGATACTGAAAATAGGGTTGCTGATGCGTTGAGCCGCCGTTCTATGTTGTTAACCTCTGTGAGCACTGAAGTAGTAGGGTTCGATAGATTGAAAGATGAATATCCCACATGTCCTGATTTTGGTCACATCTATCAATCCCTCCAACAAAGACCATCTAGTGAGCCTAGTGATTATACACTGTTAGATGGATACCTTTTCAAAGGAAATCAGTTGTGTATTCCCAAGACCTCTGTTAGGGAATTTCTGATCTGGGAGGTCCATGCTGGAGGTTTAGCAGGACATTTTGGCAGGAACAAAACCATCCTAGCAATGGAAGAACAATTTTTTTGGCCTGGTCTTAAAAAGAACGTTGCCCAGATCGTAGCTCAGTGTCGGACCTGTGCTGTTGCAAAACAGCAAAGACAGAACATCGATCTGTACACGCCCTTACCTGTCCCTGATGGTCCATGGCAAGATATCAGTATGGATTTTGTGGTAGGTCTACCTAAAACTTCTAGGAAACATGACTCCATTTTTGTGGTTGTCGATCGTTTCTCCAAAATGGCGCACTTCATCCCGTGTTCTCAAACTTTGGACGCTTCGAAAGTGGCCAAGCTTTTCTTAGATCAGGTGGTTAAGCTTCATGGTTTACCCAAGACCATTGTGTCAGATAGAGATGTCAAGTTCACTAGCTACTTCTGGAAAACCCTCTGGCACATGTTAGGTACTAAGCTGAAATTCTCTATGGCCTATCATCCTCAAATCGATGGCCAAACTGAAGTAGTAAACCGAAGCTTAGGAAATCTCTTAAGATGTTTAGTCGGCGACAACCTAGGAAACTGGGACTTACTACTTCCTCGCACTAAATTTGCCTACAACAGTTCGATTAATAGGTCTATTGGAAAAAGTCCATTCGAAGTGGTCCATGGATACAGACCTAGGAAACCTTTAGACCTAATTCCATTACCAGTACATACACGAATATCTGAGTCTGCTGAGTCATATGCACAGCATGTTAAGGGTTTGCACAAGGAGATTAGTCAGAAGATTTAAACAAGCAATGAACTCTATAGGCATATGGCTAATTCACATAAACGGTTAAAGGAATTTAATGAAGGAGACTCTGTAATGATTAGGCTTAAACCAGAAAGGTTTCCTCCGGGAACTATGAAGAAACTCCATGCCCGGGGAGCCGGACCCTTCAAAATAATAAAGAAAATTGGACCTAGTGCTTATGTAGTAGACTTACCACCTAGTTATGGCATTAGTTCTACATTTAATGTTTCCGATCTGAAAGAATACAAGGAACCTGCATTGATACCGGATGAACCTTTTGGCCCTAAGACTTCTCTTGAGAGTGAAATGCCAATTGAGTGTCCACCACCAAATATTCCTGAGCGAAAGGAAATAATTGAAAGGATCTTGAATGACCAGATCATCACTACTAGAAATAAAGGCTACCAACGCTATCTGGTTCGATGGCAAGGACGTCCTGAATCTGAAGATTCCTAGATCACCAAAGAGGACCTACAACAAATCAACCCGGATATATTAGAAACTTATCACTCGACAGGGTCGAGTTTCTCCCACCCGGGGAGAATTGGTGCGGGCACCAGAATCAGAAAGAGACTCCAACCAATTCAAGCCCATTCCGAATCTTTATGGTTGGACTAGAGAGTCCGGTAACCTTTCTTTATTTTGAGTCCAAAAGAATCATGTAAGTCGAGTCCATGTTGGGTCCTGTAATCTTTCTTTTGAGTCCAAAATAATCATGTAAGTCGAGTCCATGTCGGGTCTAGTCTTAGTCCAATCCAAATGGGTCAACTAGCATCAAGCCTAAAGAAGACTCACAATGTATACCCCAAATCAAAACCAAAGCCAACTCAATTGGGGACCACATGCCACATCACTTGCGCCACCTCAACTTGGGACCACATGCCATGTCAAGAGGGGACCACATGCCACCTCACATGCCACCTCACCACAAGAGGGCGCCATCCCAAGTTCAAATTCAAGGAAGTTGGCCAAGGAGGATTTCAAGCAAGAAAATCAGCCCTCTCCCCTTATATTACTCCACTTGTTTGGGGATTTGAAATTTCAAAATTTGTGATGCTTTATTTAAAGTCTTGGACGCCCCTTGTAAAGAGCTATTGATGAAGGAATACAAATTTTCAGAAATTTTCTATGTGTTTCTATGTGCCTATGTGGATCTTTGTGCCTAAGTGAACCTCTTCCTCTCCTCCATCATTTCTTCTCCCTAATCCTTATCTTTTACTCTTCATCTTCCAAGCAATCCTCTTCCTTCAAAGCGAATTAAGGACATCCTCACAAGAAGAAGAACAACACCAACACAAGCTTCCACCATGGCGCCAAGGATCATTTCCAACAAACTCTCCTTTTGAGTTCCATCAATCTTCTCACTTCTAATTAAGTATCTAATCATCTTGGTTTCTTTGTTGCAGGGTTCTCTAGGCTCCAGATCCAAGAGGAAGGATTACTTGCTACAAACCAGAAAGTTAGAAGGCCCATCTTATGTGGTATGATCTTTCATTTGAGAACCTTAAGAGTGAATCCCTTGTGCTTGAGATTTCAATGCTTGAACTCCTAGTATTTTAAGATCGGGATCATTAAATAGGTCTAGCTTGACTTGTGTGCGAATTCTAATCTTGTCCTATTTCTTTAATATTTTGATAGTCCTCCTAGCTGGGTTTAAGTATAAGCATTTAAGGTTTCTTATTTAGATCTCCTTGATCTTATATGTTGAATCACTCATATGCAAGTAGGAATTGCTAGTTAAATTTTGGTTAATCTCCTTTAGAGTCACATGATTGCATCCGCATCATGCATACCACACCAGTCTGCCCCCCACGAACCTTTTGAGGTAGCCCCTCTTGATGAGTTATTCAATTTCCCACTTGAGGTTGTGGCATTCCTCGGTGTCATGGCCGTGATCGTGGTGAAAGCAACAATACTTTGTTTTGTCACGGCCAGTGGAGGGCTTCATCGGAGACGGGTGTCTCAGGTAGTCCTCGCCTTCGATCTCCAATAGGATTTTTATCCTCGGGGAAAGGAGAGGGGTGTAACTTTCCTCAGGAACAGGAGCGACTTTCGGTCTCGGCCCCCTTGGGAGTTCGGAACCTGAGGTCCTGGCTTCCGGGTCCTGGGCATCTCGGTGGGGGTCGGCTTCTTCAGTGGCTTCCCATCGAGCTCCCGCCTTGTATGATCCGCCTCCTCGGCGCGGATGTACTTTTGGGCTTGGAGGAGGAGCTCGGAATAAGTCTTGGGGGGCTTCTTGTCTAGCGAGTGGGTCAGGCGAGAGATCCTGAGCCCTCGCTTCAGTGCCAGCATGGTAACTGGCTCATCAAGGTTGTAAATCTCCAATGCGGCAATCTTGAAGTAGGCCACGTAGTCCTGCAGGGGCTTGTGGTCCTACTGCCGGATGGAGAAGTGGTTGTCTGCCTCTTATGGTAACTTCTGACAGGCATCAAAGTGGGCCACAAACTTCTACCCTAGCTGGGCGAAAGAGTTGATGCTCTCCGGCTCCAAATGGGTGAACCACACCCGGGCTGCTTTCCGGAGAGTGGCAGGAAAAGCGATGCAGAGGAGGGCATCGGTGGCCCCCTGGACCCTCATGAGGGTCCGGTAGCTTTTCAGGTGGTCTAGGGGATTGGTGGTCCCATCGTAAGGATCCACCTGCGGCATACGGAACTAACTCGGAATCGGCTTCCCTGGATTTCTTGGGAGAAAGGGGGACGGGCGTCGTAGTCCGCTGGCTCGCTAGTTGGGCCTGGTAGATTGGCAAATCAGCAGGATAACTCCGCCAACTTGCGGTCATGCTCCTCTAGGCGCTTCTCCGTCACGCGCCTGATGGCTTCATCAGTGGACCCCTCCACCGAAGGAGACGGAGAAGGTGACATGGGTGCGTGGCACCCGTGGTGGGGGGTCTTACTTTTCCTACCTCGGTGGGGCTTGGATGCTGCCCACCCGAGGTTTGGTGAGCGGCTCTCCCTGTTGGCAGACCCAGCTCGTTGTCTTTTTTCCAGAGTTTGATGGCTACCCCGGTTGTTAGTGACGGCCCGCGGCTGCGAAGGCCTCCCTTGGAAGGAACGCAAGCTATCGCGGGGGCCTGCGGCATGAGCCATAGAAGTCCCTGGCTACTGGTGGGTGGCTAGGGACTGGTGTTGGTGCTGGAGCTGGAGCACTGCCATGGCAAGGATCTGCATTTGCTGGACGAGTGCGGCCAGCTGAGACTCCACCGGAGGTGGTTGAACTGGAGTGGATGGCCCCGTCTCTGGGTTGTGTGGGTTCCCCCGGGAGGGAGAGTCCCCTGCACGACTGGCGGAGGCCTCTCGCGCTCGTGTCATTACCATCCTTTCGTGGGACTTGCTTGTAGAAGAGAAAAAGGGGGGGGTGCTTAAACTAGATCAAGGACTGTTCACGGGGACACGCCCCTACCTGGTGTGCTAATCTGTTACCACCAAGATCGCCGTGGCCCGTAGCTGCTGTCGGTGCCGGAGTGCGCTCCCTTTGCTGTCTCGCCGTCCGGTCATCCTGAAACTGCAAAACAGGGGTTAGTGACCCAGGCCGGGGTTTCCGGTGGGGGCATTCCGACGGTCAAGTCAGTGACGATCCAGGAGAATAGATCCTCCTGGTCGAGCCCCTCTTGATGGACTCCACATTAAGAGGAGTGAGTAGTGTAAGAGTGGGATACAAGTGTGCCGGGCGAAGAGTGGCCTGGCTAGAGGGAGTCTCTATATGGCCTTTCCACCTGCCCTTGCTTGAAATTCTCTTGTGGTGCTGTGCTCTCTGATTGAGCTTGCACTTGTGTTTTAGTGGTATGGCTTATGTCTTTCTTGTATTGTTGATGCGGCAAGCATATGATTAATGTTTTGAATATGGTGTTTGTAGAGCAATGAAACCTAATTACACTTAGCATTGTACTCATCTTAATAAAATTTAAGGATTACATGAAAAGGGACTATTACATGATTAGACACAACTCTAAAACTAAGAAGGAAGAAGATCTAGACAATAGGGGCTAATGATTGAGGACTTACCTTGATGAGTTTTCCAACCTTCCTATGATTCAAAACTTGAAACTACTGATGCTCTGGACTGGAGAACTTGGATAACAGTGATCAGAACCCTGGACTTGGGCTTCAGCTTGTTGGTTCATTGTCAAGGGAAACCCTGTTCACAACTCAAGGACTTCGAAGGACCCTGCAATGAAGATCAAAGTTAAGGTGGAAGGATGCAAACATAAAGAAGGGATGGGAGAACTTGTGAACAAAGAAAAGATAGTTGAGAAGATCTGGCCGACTCCAATGCCTTTGCCTTGAGCTTGGATGATGAATTGCTAGGGAAGAGAGTGTCTTTGGGTGTGGAAGAAGAAGATAGGAAAAATTTCACACATAAAACTCAAGACAACTTCACTTCAAACTTCATTCATTTCCAAAATCAATCTCTTTTACAATGGGCATCCAAGGCTTTTAATAGCCTCACAAAGCTAGCTTTTGAAATTTAAAAACTCCCCAAATCGAGGAGGATTACAAGGGGGTTGGAGGATTTGGTGGAGAGTTTGGAGGGATATGGGGGGGGTTGGAGGATTTGGTGGAGGACTTGGAGGGATGTGGCCAACCTCCTTGAATTTGAATCTCCTTTGTTGGCGCCCAAAGGGTGATGAGATGGCTGGTGAAGTGGCACCTGATGATGTGGCATGGTGAGGTGGCCTTCTACTTGGATAAGAATGACATGTGGCGCCCAGTGGTCCTAGTTGATGGTCCTTTTCTCTTGCTTGGTTGATGTGTCTTCTCTTCTTCATGTGGTCAAATTCTGGGGTCCAGAATTTGAGTCTTGTTGCTGGCTTTCATGGCTTTAAGACTTGATTAGACTTAACTCAACTGAATTAGACTTAACTTAACTGAACTGACTTGACTGACCTAGACTTTAAAACTTGAAATGGACTTATAGGAAATGAAATTTTAAAAGTAATTACATGACTCAATAAACACTCTTGATTTGAAACTCAAAATTAATTACAGGACTCTTGAAAAGGAAATGACTCTTGAAAATAAAATATTTTTGAACTAAAGGATACAAGGTAACTTAATTATCTTCGATCCAAATTGGGATAAGGCTAACCTTGTTGGAGTGAAGTTTCTTTCGGCTTCTGGTGTCCACACCAAGTCTCCTGGGGTGGGCAGAACTCGACCCAGTCGAGTATGGTTCAGTTTTTCCCTAGTAATGCTCGAACAAGTCTGGGTTAAGTCTTTGCAGGTCCTCTCGAGTAATCCAAGAGTTGTCGGACTCAGGTCGACCTTGCCATTGAACTAGGTATCGCTGATAGTCCTTATTCTTGGTAGTAATGATCTTGTCATCCAGGATTCTCTCAATCCTCTCTCTCTGCTCAGGTAAGGTTGGTGGTGGACACTCGGAAATATGTTCACTCTCAATGAAAGTTTCTGGCTCAAAAGGCTCACTAGGTATTAGTAGTGGTTCTTTGTATTCTACTAGGTCTGAAATATTGAAGGTTGTACTAATACCCATATCAGGTGGAAGTTCCAAAACATATGCATTAGGCCCTATTTTCTTTAAGATCTTAAAAGGTCCCGCTCCGCGGGCATGCAGCTTCTTTATGGTTCCAGGGGGAAACCATTCAGGGTTGAGCCTAATCATCGCATAATCCCCTTCACAAAATTCTTTAGCTCTCTTATGTGAGTGAGCTAAGTGTTTGTAAGTTTCATTGCTCAGCTTGATCTTATTACTGATTTCTTTATGTAGATTTGTGACATGCTGTGCAAAAGACTCAGCAGACTCAGAGACTCGTGTGTGAATAGGTAGTGGGATTAGATCTAAAGGCTTCCTAGGCTTGCAACCATGGACTATCTCAAAGGGACTTTTGCCCGTAGATCGATTGACCGAACTGTTGTAAGCGAACTCAGCACATGGCAATAACAAATCCCAGTTCCCTATACTTTCTCCCACTAGGTATCTCAGCAAGTTCCCTAGACTTCTATTTACAACCTCGGTTTGTCCATCAGTCTGGGGATGGTAGGCAATGGAGAATTTCAGTCTGGTTCCTAATAGGTGCCAAAGGGTTTTCCAGAAGTAACTTGTGAAGCGGACATCCCTATCAGAAACAATGGTTTTTGGTAACCCGTGGAGTCTGACTACTTGATCAAGAAAGAGTTTGGCTATCCTAGAGGCATCGGAAGTTTGGGAGCAAGGTATGAAATGGGCCATTTTTGAAAATCAGTCGACCACCACAAAGATTGAATCATGTTTTCGAATGGTCTTGGATAATCCTAGAACAAAGTCCATGCTTAGATCCTGCCATGGACACTCAGGTACAGGTAATGGAGTGTATAGCCCGGTATTCTTCTTTTGTTGCTTTGCAACAGCACATGTCCTACATCGGGCTACAAGGTTTGCTACTTGTTTCTTAAGACCTGGCCAGTAAAATTATTCCTCAACAGCCAAGATAGTCTTGTTTCATCCGAAGTGGCCAGCCAAACCTCCCGCATGTATCTCCTAAACTAAAAAATCTCTTAAGGAGGTTCTTGGGATGCAAAGCCTATTCCCTCTAAAAAGATAACCATCTAGAAGGGTATAGTCACTATGATCACTAGATGGTCCTTGATGCAAAACCTGATCAATTTCACCAAAATCTGGACAGGTTTTGTACTGCTCCTTAAGTCTTTCAAAACCTATGACTTCAGTACTGACTGAAGTTAAAAGTAACGTTCTACGACTTAGGGCATCAGCTACCTTATTATCAGTTCCTGATTGATGCTTTAGGACAAACGTATAGGATTGGACGTACTCTACCCATTTGGCATGCCTAGGGTTTAGTTTCTTTTGGGAACTCAAAAACCTAAGGGCTTCATGGTCTGAAAATAAAACAAATTCTCACGGTAGGAGATAATGCCTCCAATACCTTAATGCTTGCACTACCGCATAAAGCTCCCGATCATATATGGAGTATTTCTTCCTGGCTTCATTTAATTTCTCACTAAAGAATGCTACGGGATGATTCTCTTGACTCAGAACTCCACCAATACCTACTCCCGAAGCATCGCATGCTACTTCAAAGACCTTAGAAAAATCGGGTAGTCTTAAGACTGGTGCTTGGGTCATCTTATCTTTGATGTGAAGGAAGGCCTTATCAGCTGACTTCGTCCATTCAAAGTGGCCCTTCCTAATACAATCCGTGATAGGAGCAACTATGGTGCTAAACCCTCTAATAAATCTTCGATAAAACGTAGCGAGGCCATGAAAACTTCTTACTTCGTGAATATTATTGGGTGTTGGCCACTCTACAATTGCCTTAACCTTCCCAGGGTCAGCGGATACTCCTTCAGGGGTCACAACAAATCCTAGGAAGATAACTCTAGTTGTCATAAAAGCACATTTCTTTAGATTGGCATAGAGGTTATCTTTCCTAAGTGCTAAACATACCTGCCTCAGATGTTGTTGATGATCTTCTCTAGTCCTACTATAGATAAGTATGTCGTCAAAGTAAACGACAACAAATTTTCCAATAAAGGCTCGTAGGACTTGGTTCATGATTCGCATAAAAGTGCTAGGGGCGTTTGATAACCCAAAAGGCATGACTACCCATTCAAATAACCCGTCCTTAGTTTTAAAGGCAGTCTTCCATTCATCCCCTGGTCTGATCCTCACTTGGTGATAGCTGCTCTTCAGGTCAATCTTAGAAAATATAGTTGCACCGGCCATCATATCTAACATATCATCCAAGCGGGGGATGGGAAACCTATACTTCACCGTGATTTTATTTATGGCACGACTATCAACACACATTCTCCATGTGCCATCTTTCTTAGGGGTAAGTAAGGTTGGGACTGCGCATGGACTCAAACTCTCCCTAATGAATCCTTTCTTTAGGAGTTCTCCTACTTGACGTTGTAATTCTTGGTGCTCAGTAGGGTTCATTCTATAATGGGGAAGGTTCGGTAGGGTTGCTCCGGGGACTAAGTCTATCGCATGTTGTATATCCCTAAGAGGTGGGAGTTGGTCGGGCAAGTCATCGGGGAACACGTCTTTGAACTCCTCTAGCACTTCACTGACTTCTTGAGGTTGTTCTTTTGAAAGAGGTTCTTGATGATCCTTAATGGTCAAAATCCAAACAGGTGGCCCATTGCTAATTTCTTTCTCCATTTCTCTAGCAGTGATCACGTTTATCCCCTTTTTCTTATCACTCAATTGGCTTGATCCTCTCTTAATGGGGTTCTTAGGTGGAGAAGAATGGATTACAATCTTCTTTCCATTATGAGTAAACAAGCACGAATTAGAACGACCATAGAGTGTTACGTCAAGATCGTACAACCATGGTCGGCCTAAAATTATGCTACTTACTTCCATTGGAAGTACATCACACCATACTTTCTCCATGTAAGATTGGAACTGAATGGTTACTAGGCACCTAGACTTAATGAAAATCGTGGTTGAGTCTATCCAGGATACCTTATAGGGATTAGGATGGGGTATGGTGGGCAATCCTAGGTTTTTAACTGTATTGGTGGATATGGCATTGACACAGCTACCGCTATCTAAAATGACTTTGCATACTTTCTCACCTATCTTAATGAATGTCTGTAGGAAGCTAGTCCTACGCCAATCTTCTTGGGTTTTAGATTGGGTGAGAATACACCTAACCACTCCTAACAGATCTTGATCTACCAAGACTTCCTCATCCTCATACTCTTCAGCCAAGTTCTCATCTGCCTGGTATACTTCCTCCTCAAATTCACCTTAGGATTCTACGGCTTCCTCTTCTACTTTCCCTATGTGTAGGGCTCTATTAAGACAGTTGCTAGAATAGTGACCCACTTTGTTACACTTGAAACATGCGTTTGGAGTTCTTTGGGTCTCAGGTGTTTTCCCCTTGTCATCTCTTCGAGTCACAGGCACATTAGGATTGGGTCGGTTGAATCTAGGCTGATTGGATCCTGACGGGGTGGTAAGGTGTGGCTACTTTGTGAGTGATTCCATATTTCTTCATCAATCCTTCAAAGTGCCTATTCGTGAAATATGCATCCCCATCACTAATAATAGCCCTCGGGCACCCAAACCTCTATCTTTCCCTACTTTTGTTAGGTTCTCTATTTAGAGGCCTAAAAGAATTCTGCTTGGATTCCACAAGTTGTGGAGGTCCTCTCTAGTTGCTCCAACTCTAGTTTTATGCATAATTTTTAGAGTTTCAGCCCTCAACCATCCCTTTTTTCTTTTGCACCCTTTGACCTTAAACTAGGCTGCTTGGAGGGAATTTCCTATCTTTTTTGGAGTACTTCTATAATATTTATGAAGGACCTTTTTTCTTCTACACCCATTGGCCTTGAACTAGGCCGCTTAGAGGGCCCTTTCTTATCTTTTTTAGAGTGCTTCTATAAACTTTATGAAGGGCCTTTCCAGAGAAGAGATTTCTTTTTCTTTCCTTTTTTATGGGCCCCTTGCCCTTGTTGGCTTCTCATCCCTTCATCCTCTATGATCAAAGATGAAGCAAAGTCTATCAATTTACTTTGATAATACTTTATCCTTCCTTGTGATTTGCAAGTTGATTCAGTTATTGAATTGACCGGTAATAATAATGTTGTAACCATTGTGCTCATGCATGGACCTGAGGACACTAATGAGGAAGCTCTCTAACAAGTTTTATAACAATCTAATATCTTTTGGGTAGAAAAACACTAAGCCTAGTGTCAATGTGCATTAAAAACCCTACTGTATCGACCTAGTTCATATCTTTGTGATCATCGGACCTTAGATGTGCTTCCAAATCTCAAACTCCACCCCTAAATATTCTAAGAACTTGGGATAGAGGCATGTTACCTTAGGATATGAAGATCTAGACTAAAATCATGGATGAGGATGAGTCTTAGTTTGATAGGGACTCCTTGGAAGCATCTCCTTGCAGTAGCCTTGCTACCTAGGAGCTTTAAAAATTATCCAACGCTCCACAAACCTTCCAGATCACTTCTAGTTCTGCAAAACCTTGTTTGGAACCTCAAACTAGTATAAAATAAGTCTTTCAATTCTCCTTGTCAAACTCTAAATCGGTGGGACATAGGGTAGCTCCAAATTCTTGGGTATTAGGGAACCCTAGTTTGACTACGAATCATAGCCTAGCCCTTTCCTCTTCTCCAACACCTCCTAAACCTTTGAGATGTGTACCAAACCTGATCCGCCTCCTATTGGGACCTTGAATAAGTGAAAAAACTATCTAGAACACCTTAGGTCGGCTGGAAATAAGAAGGAGAAGGGATGGCATTAAAATCTCCTTAGGCACTAGTCTTCATACCACGCGCTCTCTCTTGGAAAAGAGGGGGCATGCATGAAGCCTACTTCCACTACCTTGCTACTTCTCCTTGGGTGGTGTGCAATACTAGAGAAAAGGAAAGAAATTATGGAGAAGATGGATTTTGTTATTGCTTCAAAGTTAGGTTTACATATGGTACCTTTTGTAGATCAAATAATTCTCCTAATCCAAAAGGACTAGAAATACGATTCTAAATCTAACTCTAATTGTTTCAAGGCTAATGAAATTATAAGAACACTCACTCAAGTCCATGTACACTCATGTCTTAACCCACTCAAATGCCCACTTGGATCCAAACTCAATCCAACATGGATTAACCCTCTCAAGATACAAAATCTTGAACCTTGAGCTCATAGAGGGCAGAACCTCCATCCTAGGACCAACCCGATCCTAGACTCCTGGAGCCATCACCATAGTTCATTTCCTAGACTTCCAAGGCTTGAAAGCACCACACTTGCATCAACAATCTCTACTTTAGTGCCCACAAACCTTGGTATGCTCCACTTGATCTATTTGCATGATCCTGCTACTATCGTGTTGCTGCTGCGCACCCTAACAGCACCCTATGTAAACTCCAATGCAAATGCTGATCTCTTCAACACTAAAGGCCTCTAAGATGACCACCTCTTCCTGGGCTAAAGCTCTTTTTTTGTGTCGGGGCAGTCTCCTGTATCCTATTAGCATCTTCCTCTTTTGTACTTGTACCAACCGTCGCTCCAGCTTTTTTTGGGGTGATTGCAACTTGCCTATCCTGGCTCGAACCCACCTATCTCTCCCAGGACTAGCCTCAACCTCTTCATAGGTATCCGAGTCCTCTCTCACCACAACCAAACCATCTAACATGGTCTTCCTAGAGCCACACCTCTCTGATGCCTGCACATCCTGCATTAATCTGTGCAATGCATTACCACTACTGGTATTAGAATTGGCACCTTCCCTACACCTCTCGGCTTTAAACTGGTGCCAAACATCCCTTCACCTATGGAGGCACCTTTGTCCAGTGCTCCACTTGAATAATGGCTCCTCTTGGTGCCTTGCAGGAGATAAAAAATCAAATTGAGGTCAATTGCCCAAAGCTATTCTATTAGGCCTCCTATTGTGCTTCCACCATTGCTGCTCCCATTTTGGACCCTTCGCAATCTACAAACATCTTTGAAACTTCCAAGAGGACCTCGTCATCCTTTTCACCAGCAATGACTGGTGCGGGCACCAGACTCAGAAGAAGACTTCAGAGCTCCATCTGGATCTCTGATTAACCTTGCCCGAAGAATTAGGGTTTTTGGTTTGTAATAAGAGTTGACTAGATCAACTCAATTTAGCTTGAGTCTACATTACCTGCATTTTATTTTGTTGAGTCATGTTGATTCAGTAGTGGACTAGGGCTTCAACCTGGGGTGTTACATTTTCTCCCAAGGCCTAGCAAGTGGGCGCCACACTCCCAGCCACACTCCCAGCCATACGCCTGAGTCCAGGGGGTGCCATATCTACATCCAGCAGCCTTTGGTCTCCACACCACAGATAGCAGCTTCCTTCTCTCATGCGCCAGTTGAGGAGAAATTCACCAGGAGTCCACAAATCAAGGGGGCGGCCCAAGTCTTTCCCAAAAAAACCAAACTATGAAAGGGAAGAAATTCTCTTGGAGAGAACTTCAAGGAGGCGCCCACTACCTGCCAAAAATATCCAAAACAAAGATGGGAAGGGCCTTGACTTAGGGAGGAAGAAAAGGAGGAGTCCAAAAGAGTTGATCCATGGAAGGAAAGAAATCGTCTCTTGAAGACCCAAGCAAGGAGGCGCCATCTACCTGCCTTTTATAACCCAAATCAAATTTTTTTGGTACCTTGGCCGACCATATGTGTATGGATTATCCTGATTTGTAGATCCCCTCCTTTAGTCCCACATGGGAAGATGTAAAACCCTACTCCCTTGTAAAGCCCTATAAATTAAACCCCTCTTGTAAGTTTAAAGGAATCAGATGAATGAAACCAAATTTTTTTGTGAGCAAACTTTGTGTTTTCTCTCTTTCGCACTTGCATCCAGGTGTTGAGCTCCGTGAGGGAGTAAATCCGGGTTCCCCATGAACCTTGAGGAGGTGTGAGATCTCCAAAACCCAAACCCTAGGTTAGCCACTTCTACTCCAAAACCTTAGCCGCCCACCATCCACTTCCATCCCCCAAGCCCTAGCCTATTCCACCTCCCACAACCTCTCTCTCCAAGTCCAGGCTGATCACCAGCATCCAGCTACAGTCCGGATACTTCAGATCCAAAGTTCTTTCCAGAGGGAGTCGAATCAGCCTTCAAGAGAATCCGGATCTCAGCGACATCAGGCTTCAAGTTCTTCGAACTGGTAAATCCTTCCCTGAGTCTCTGAATCCCTCACTTGTTTTTCTTCTTCCCAGATCTTGAGTCTAGGAGAAGTCGACCAAACCATAGACCAGTATTGGAGGATCCATTGTGAAGATAGCCGAATCCGAGGATCCAACAATCTGCTCGAGAGAGTTCTTCCACCCAAATTCTGAGAAGATCACTGTCTGGTTAGTAAACCATCTCTCCTCTCTATTTCTGTCCTGTTGAAAGTTCAGAGCGAAACCCTAGGTCTGGGAGTTTCTCAACCCCCAGCGATCCGTTACTTCTGAACTACTCTGATAATTGAGTTTCTTCCAAATTGTGCTTTCAATCCTTACCTAGTTTCCTTCAACTTAGTTTAGCTTTACTTTGAGTCAAAGCCAATTTCTGAAATATATATAAAAAAAAAGAAATTAATCCTAAATTTACTTCCGCATATGCTTCTTTGTTCTTTGTTCTGCATCATTTTTGGTATCAGAGCCCTATCTAGGGTTTCTGTTTTGATTGCTTGTTTGAGTCTCTCTCTTTTTACTTTGTCTGCTCGAAGTAGACTCCCCAGGACGTCCGGTCCTAGGAACGAAGCGAGGTGCAAACCTCCTCTTCCCATTCCACGGGGTGTTCCTAGGGCATGTAGGGGATCCATTGGGTTATAACTTCGTAGCAGGAATTGTAAACGGGGAAGTGCTCTATTTTCAGCCCGTAATATTCCTGTTGCAGGAAATATTTCTCACTGCAAGTAACTTCAAATTCGGTGATTTTTGTTTTTCTGAAACCAGTATAATTGAAAATATTTTGCATAATTTTCCTGTGATTTATTGGTTTCCGTGGGGTTTCTGAGAATTAAATTACTGCAACTCTATTTTTGTGTTCTGCAATCCAATTATTTTTTAGTGTTCATCTCTTAATTCATCTTAAGGGCATTTGAGCATCTAAGATAAGGGGAGGAGTTGATAACCTCTCCTTAGCCCAAAACCACCACCCACTCATTCGAACCTAAGCCTTTAATCTAAAAATTGATTAGACCTAATTTGTCCTAGTGGGCTAGGGACATCAACAAGTCGGGTCAAGGCTAGTGTTGAGTCAGTTTGTCTGGTTACTCTATGTGTGCTTTGTACTCAGTGTCTAGAACGGTGGTTCAGGGATTCCATCCCGAAGGGATTATGTGCTGGTCCGCCTACCTGGCCAATCTCTGATTGGTGTCTAGGATTGGCATTCAGGGACCTAACTCTCCCCTTACACCTGCCTGGCTGAGTCCCGAGTTACTACAGGCTAGCTTGCCACTCTGATTGGGCATCTAGTTTAGGCTCTAGGTCTAGTTAGCCCGTAGTCGTTCCGTTGAGTCTCATTTTGTGTGTTTGCTTGCATCATGTCTACCCGGAATGGAGTGCCCTACCAACCTGGTCAAACCCAACCTGATTTAGAGGCCATGGTTAGAGCTCTTACTGAGAGTATGAACAAACTGAGTCAGGATGTGACTACCACTGTTGCCCAGTTTAAAGAACAAGTCCATTAGGATTTTGCCCAGCTTAGGGATCGAGTCCAAGTGCTAGAGGAACCTAGGCATCGAAACTGGACTCCTGACCCAGATTTTAATGTGCCTCAACCTCACCCACACCAAGAGCCTAGAAGACCTTTATACCGAGATCCTGAACCAAATCATAGGAGGCCTGACCCAGAACCTGAGGATAGAGATGATAGGTTCATTCGGAACATCAAGTTAGATGCACCCACTTTTGATGGTAGTTTAAATCTTAAGGTGTATTCTGATTGGGAGGGTGAGATGGACCAGTATTTTGAGTGGTATGCCATGTCTGAGGAGAGAAAATTCAAGTTTGCCAAGATGAAATTGATACGTCAAGCTAGGTTATACTGGGGGAACATTGAGCTGACCACTAGAAGACGAAATGTAGAGCCCATAACCACTTGGCAGGGTATGAAAGAGAAGCTTAGAGATAAATATCTACCCATTTCATACCAGCAAAATCTGTTAGACCAATGGCAGACTTTGAAATAAGGGAACCGATCTGTTTCAGATTACATAACCACCTTTGATGAATACCTGATGAGATGTGATGTGAGTGAAGCCCATGAGGTCACTTTGTCTAGATTTAGGGCTGGACTTAGGGAAGACATTAAGAGAGAGTTGTTTCTGAGAGAGGTTACTGACCTAGACCAAGCCTATCAGATTGCACTGAACACTGAGAAGTTTCAGAGAGGACCCATGCCTTCTAGGATTAGTGCCCCAATCCCCAGAAATGGACCTAGCCAGGTTACCCCTAGCAAGCCGAATCAGGGTATTCCCACCCCTAGGCCCATGGACAAAGGTAAGGCACCTGACACCCAGAGAACCCCTAGTATCATCTGTTTTAAGTGCCAGAAGCCCGGTCATATCTCCAACCAGTGCACCGCCATAGCTTGTTTTAAGTGCCATAAGGTAGGTCATGTTTCTAGCCAGTGCCCTCGTAGATCCCTATATATAGAAGAGGGAGGAGAAGAGAATTTCGAGCCTAATGAGGAGTTTGAAGAAGAGGTTTATGAGGCCGAAATGAATTTGGTTGATGAGTATGAAGGAGAGGAAGAATCCACAGAGTCTGACCAATTAGGAGTTGTGAGATGCATCCTGTCCCAGACTAAAGTTCAGGAAGATTGGCGTAGGACTAACATCCTACAGACTTTCCTTAAACTAGGGGATAAGGTTTGTAAAATCATCATAGATAGTGGGAGCTGTGTAAATGCCATTTCTACTAGCACTGTCAAAATGTTAGGCTTAACCCCAGTCCCCTACCCCAACCCCTATAAGGTTTCTTGGGTAGACTCTACCTCTATACCCATCCAGTCTAGATGTCAGGTCCAAATCCAAATGCAATCCTATCGAGAGAAGATTTGGTGTGATGTCTTGCCCATGGGGGTGAGCAGTATAATTCTTGGAAGACCTTGGTTGTATGATCATGATGCCACCCTCTTAGAAAAATCCAACACCTGTGTCTTTAGTTTCAATGGGAAGAAAATCACAATCCATTCAGTCCCTCCTAAGGACATGGTAGCTAAAGGAACTAGTAAGGTCAGAGAAATGAAGACTGGAGTGAACCTAATTAGTGCCAAGGATCTAGAACAAGAAATTCATAGTGGTTCACCCATTTGGATGTTGACTGCTAAGGAACTTAGGACTCCTACACCCTCAGAGCCTCCTCAGGAAGTTAAGCCTTTATTAGAAGAATTTGAGGATGTTTTTCCCGAGAATCTGCCAGACCACCTTCCACCTCTTAGGGATATTCAGCATTCCATAGATTTAGTCCCAGGAGCTACTTTACCCAACTTTCCCCATTATAGGATGAATCCATCTGAGCATAAAGAACTGCAAAAGTAGGTTGGCGAATTGTTGAGGAAGGGGTTCATTAGAGAGAGTCTTAGCCCTTGTGCAGTCCCTGCACTTCTAACCCCGAAGAAGGATGGCACGTGGAGGATGTGTGTTGACAGTCGTGCCATCAATAAAATCACAATCAAGTATAGGTTCCCCATCCCTAGACTAGATGACATGCTTGATATGATGGCCGGTGCCATGGTTTTTTCTAAAATTGATCTCAAGAGCGGCTATCATCAGGTTAGGATTAGACCAGGGGATGAGTGGAAAACAGCCTTCAAGACTAAGGATGGTCTCTTCGAATGGGTTGTTATGCCTTTTGGGTTGTCCAATGCCCCTAGTACTTTCATGAGGATTATGACCCAGGTACTTAGAGCTTTCATAGGGAAGTTTGTAGTGGTCTATTTTGATGACATCCTGATCTATAGTAAGATCCCTGCAGATCACTTAGGCCACCTTAGACAAGTCTATCAAGTTTTGAGGATGATAGTCTCTACAGTAATCTCAAAAAGTGTGAATTTATGACCAGTAGGATTATCTTCCTTGGATTTGTTGTAACCCCTGACGGCGTGGCTGCCGATCCTGAAAAGATTAGGTCCATAGTAGAATGGCCAGAGCCGACCAGTGTGCATGAAGTCAGGAGTTTCCATGGCTTGGCTACCTTCTATAGGCGATTCATCAAGGGGTTTAGTACCGTAGTTGCTCCTATCACAGACTGCATTAGGAAGGGAGAATTTCAGTGGACCAAAGCAGCCCATAAAGCCTTCCTAGATCTTAAGGATATGATGACCCAGGCACCCATTTTAAGACTACCGAACTTTTCAAAGGTATTTGAGGTTGCCTGTGATGCTTCAGGAGTAGGTATAGGTGGAGTCCTAAGCCAAGAGAACCATCCCGTAGCATTCTTTAGTGAAAAATTTAATGATGCTAAGCTTAGGTATTCTACCTATGATAAGGAATTTTACGCGGTAGTACAAGCTTTGCGTTACTGGAGACATTATTTGCTACCGCAAGAATTTGTGCTGTTTTCAGACCATGAGGCTCTTAGATTCTTGAATTCTCAGAAGAAGCTTAACCCTAGGCATGCTAAGTGGGTAGAGTATATCCAGTCCTATAATTTTGTTTTGAAGCATAAGGCTGGGTCTGAAAATAAGGTAGCTGATGCCCTTAGTCGTCGATCTTTATTGTTGAATTCTGTTAGGGCTGAAGTCATAGTGTTTGAGCAAATCAAAGAAGAATATGAGTCGTGTCCAGATTATAAGACTGTGTACCAGGATCTAACTCAAGGACCATCTAGTGAACATAAGGATTATTCCCTTTTAGATGGCTTTCTGTTATTTAAGAATAGGCTTTGCATCCCTAGAACCTCTCTTAGGGAATTCTTGATTTGGGAAACTCATGCTGGAGGTTTAGCTGGCCATTTCGGAAAAGATAAGACCACCCTGGCTATTGAAGACCATTTTTTCTGGCCTAGCTTAAAAAGAGATGTAGCACACATTGTGGCTAGGTGTCGAACCTGCGCTGTTGCCAAACAGCGAAAACAGAACACCGGCCTCTATACCTCACTCCCTGTCCCAGATCATCCTTGGCAAGATGTGAGCATGGACTTTGTGTTAGGTTTGCCTAAGACCCAGAGGAGGCATGACTCTATCTGTGTTGTAGTAGACCGATTTTCCAAGATGGCCCATTTCTTGCCTTGTTCCCAAACATTTGATGCATCTAAGGTAGCCACCCTGTTCTTTAATGAGATAGTTCGACTCCATGGCCTACCCAAGACCATTGTTTCAGATAGGGATGTTCGGTTCACCAGCTATTTCTGGAAAACCCTTTGGCATAAGTTAGGGACGAAACTTAAGTTTTCAACTACCTATCATCCCCAGACTGACGGCCAAACCGAAGTAGTGAACCGTAGTTTAGGCAATCTGCTAAGGTGTCTTGTTGGTGAAAACATTAGGAACTGGGATTTGTACTTACCTAGAGCTGAATTTGCATATAATGACTCGGTCAATAGGTCTACGGGTAAGAGTCCATTTGAAATTGTGCATGGTTACAAACCCCACACACCTCTTGACCTAGCTCCTTTACCAGTCCACACACGGGTCTCCGAGTCTGCCGAAGTTTTTGCACAGCATATAAAAGACTTGCATAAAGAAATTCAAGCCAAAATAAATTTAAGTAATGAAACTTATAAAAAATTGGCTGATTCTCAAAGGCGAGTCAAAACTTTTGACGAAGGAGACTATGTAATGATTAGGTTAAGGCCTGAACAGTTTCCTCCTGGAACCGTTAGAAAGTTACATGCTAGGGGAGCTGGACCATTTAGAGTGGTAAAGAGAGTAGGATCCAATGCCTATGTGCTCGAGTTACCTCCAGAACTAGGCATTAGCTCCACTTTCAACATTACAGACCTAGTAGAGTATAGGGAGCCAGCTGTGATTCCCAGTGAGGCTTTTGAACCTAATCCTGCTCTTGAGAGCGAACCTGACTCTGTGTGTCCACCAACAAATTGGCCTGTGAGGAAAGAGCAGATTGAAAAGATCCTGGATGATCAGGTTATCTCTACTCGTAATCGAGGATACCAAAGATACCTAGTCCGCTGGCTAGGAAGGCCAGATTCTGATGACTCTTGGATCTCCCGAGAAGAATTACAAGAGTTGGACCCAGACCTCTTGGAGAGATACCAGAGCCAACTTGATCCATACTCGACAGGGTCGAGTTCCTCCCACCCTGGGAGAATTGGTGCGGGCACCAGACTTAGAAGAAGACTTCAGAGCTCCATCTGGATCTCTGATTAACCTTGCCCGAAGAATTAGGGTTTTTGGTTTGTAATAAGAGTTGACTAGATCAACTCAATTTAGCTTGAGTCTACATTACCTGCATTTTATTTTGTTGAGTCATGTTGACTCAGTAGTGGACTAGGGCTTCAACCTGGGGTGTTACATTTTCTCCCAAGGCCTAGCAAGTGGGCGCCACACTCCCAGCCACACTCCCAGCCATACGCCTGAGTCCAGGGGGCGCCATATCTACATCCAGCAACCTTTGGTCCCCACACCACAGATAGCAGCTTCCTTCTCTCATGCGCCAGTTGAGGAGAAATTCACCAGGAGTCCACAAATCAAGGGGGCGGCCCAAGTCTTTCCCAAAAGAACCAAACTATGAAAGGGAAGAAATTCTCTTGGAGAGAACTTCAAGGAGGCGCCCACTACCTGCCAAAAATATCCAAAACAAAGATGGGAAGGGCCTTGACTTAGGGAAGAAGAAAAGGAGGAGTCCAAAAGAGTTGATCCATGGAAGGAAAGAAATCGTCTCTTGAAGACCCAAGCAAGGAGGCGCCATCTACCTGCCTTTTATAACCCAAATCAAATTTTTTGGTACCTTGGCCGACCATATGTGTATGGATTATCCTGATTTGTAGATCCCCTCCTTTAGTCCCACATGGGAAGATGTAAAACCCTACTCCCTTGTAAAGCCCTATAAATTAAACCCCTCTTGTAAGTTTAAAGGAATCAGATGAATGAAACCAAGTTTTTTTGTGAGCAAACTTTGTGTTTTCTCTCTTCTGCACTTGCATCCAGGTGTTGAGCTCCGTGAGGGAGTAAATCCGGGTTCCCCAGGAACCTTGAGGAGGTGTGAGATCTCCAAAACCCAAACCCTAGGTTAGCCACTTCTACTCCAAAACCCTAGCCGCCCACCATCCACTTCCATCCCCCAAGCCCTAGCCTATTCCACCTCCCACGGCCTCTCTCTCCAAGTCCAGGCCGATCACCAGCATCCAGCTACAGTCCGGATACTTCAGATCCAAAGTTCTTTCCAGAGGGAGTCGAATCAGCCTTCAAGAGAATCCAGATCTCAGCGACATCAGCCTTCAAGTTCTTCGAACTGGTAAATCCTTCCCTGAGTCTCTGAATCCCTCACTTATTTTTCTTCTTCCCAGATCTTGAGTCTAGGAGAAGCCGACCAAACCACAGACCAGTATTGGAGGATCCATTGTGAAGATAGCCGAATCCGAGGATCCAACAATCTGCTCGAGAGAGTTCTTCCACCCAAATTCTGAGAAGATCACTATCTGGTTAGTAAACCATCTCTCCTCTCTATTTCTGTCCTGTTGAAAGTTCAGAGCGAAACCCTAGGTCTGGGAGTTTCTCAACCCCCAGCGATCCGTTACTTCTGAACTACTCTGATAATTGAGTTTTTTCTAAATTGTGCTTTCAATCCTTGCCTAGTTTCCTTCAACTTAGTTTAGCTTTACTTTAAGTCAAAGCCAATTTCTGAAATATAAAAAAAAAAAAAAAATTAATCCTAAATTTACTTCTGCATACGCTTCTTTGTTCTTTGTTATGCATCAATGACACTCTAAGAATTAGCCATCTCCATCATCCTAAGGCTCCACAAATCCTGCTATAGTAAACCACTAAAGGTATCCCAATTACTTTCAGCCTTCTTGCATCCGAAGATTGTATAGTTTCTTCTTTAGCTCAACCTCGACCACTAATGTATTTTAAACTTAAACTGCAAGCTCATGGTGTGTAGGGTGTTGGGTTATGGTTGTATAGCAGAATACCAGATTTTAAAAAATTTAATCCTTGAAACCCTAGTCAACCAAAATCCAAGACCCAGGACTACCTTGATTATATCAATTAACAGGATAAAATATTAGCAAATAGAAGAATATTTATAATGCTAATATCCCTTATTCCACTAGGTACACAAGTATATGCCCTCCATAGGTGATCCACACAGGTACTGGATTAAAGAAATACCTCTCTTTCTTGCTTGACTCTTCCCGGTAGCCTTTCTTCTCTCCTATAACCTTTTTTCTTTCGAAGAGTACCTTAAAACCTCTCCGAAAACTTTTTTACTATCCTATTGTCCTTTTTAATTCTCTTCTTAAGCCCTTATCTTAAAATGGCAAACTCTACTACCATGCTTTTGCCTGTGGTGAGACAATCCATAGTACCATACTCTAGCCCATAACTCACAAACTATAATAACATCTAACCAACCTACACAAAATATCTATCTTAATCATTAGCATATGATATATGTATATATAAAATATTCATACTCATGTAGGTAGTAGTATATAGGGATACTAACCTCTACCAGTGGTGCAACTAACTTGACATGATAATTTTGGTCCACGAACACACCTAACATGCACAAATGACTTAGAATCAATATCAGACATGATAATATCTTGAAATCAACCTAATCACAAATTTAAATAATTAATCACTAATTTTCCAATTGCCCAATTTTCTAAAAATCTAGTCTTTGCAACTCTAAGCCTAACCTTATATTTTCTACATCCCAATCATAGTAATTATTTTTAAAAAATAAAGAACTAGAATTTATCTTAACCAATAGGTTAGGAGAGACCCTATACTAGTTATCTGCAACTCTGAATTGTTATCCACCTATACAAGATCAAACAAACACCCAAATTAGTGGGATTTATAGGTTGGAAGAGAGGATCAATACTGTTACTCAAGGATCTATGGTGTTTGTCTAGGTCTTATGGATTTGATCGAAGAGGCAACCTGGTTGACCTAGAGTGGTGCGGGCACCAGACTCAGAAGAAGACTTCAGAGCTCCATTTGGATCTCTGATTGACATTGCCCGAGAAATTAGGGTTTGTAATAAAGGTTGACCTGGTCAACCAGTTTATTTATTTTATTTATTGAGTCACCATTTAAATTTTGTTGAGTCATGTTGACTTAGTGCAAGTCCCAATGTGGTTTCAATTTGGTCCAAAATGGTGCCACATTTGTCTTCCAATCAAATCAAGGTTCAAGCAAGTGGAGGCCACACTCCAAGCCACACGCCCAGCCACACTCCGAGCACACGCCAGAGTCCAGGAGGCGCCACAGAGGCATCCCAGTGGCATGGTCCCCACATCCAAAGAAGAAAAAATCAAATTGGAGGCTACTTTAAAGGAGGCGCCCATACCTGCCTATTTTACTTAAGCAAAGAAGGAAGAAGACTTCTCTTGGAGAAGAAATCAAAGAAGGACATCCAACCTACTCCTAATTGAAGTTCAAATCAAAATCAAAGAGCTTAACTTGGAGTGGAAGAAAAGAAGAAATACCATAAGAAGAAGAGGACTCCAAATCCAAATCCAACTCCAAAGGAGGCACCAAAAAAATTCAAAAAAAAATTCCTTTATGGCCGTCCCAATTTTTTTTGAACTCTTGGTCGGCCAAGAGAGAAGATTTTCTACCTAATCTAGTGGTTGGAGGAGTTTAGTCCCACATGGGAATTTGTACAAGCTTGGAGAAAATTTTAGGTCTATATAATAGACCTCTCTTTGTAACTTTAAAAAAATCAATGAAGAAAAATTATTTTTGCTATTCTCTTGTGTTGAGTGACCTAGGTTTCTCTTCTTCCGCACTATTCTAAGTGTTGAGCTCCGTGAGGGGGTAATCCGGGTTCCATTGGAGCTTGAGGAGGTGAGAGATCTCCATCTTTATCCAAAACCCTAGGTTAGCCACTTGAAATTCCAAAACCCTAGCCACCCTTCATTATTTTCAATCCATCAAACCCTAGCTCCATCCATCTCCCATTGCCTCTCTCTCTCTACAAGTCCAGGCCGTCCACCTTCATCCAGATCCAGTCCGGCTACTTCAGATCCAGAGCAAGTTCCAAGGAAAATCACATCAACATCCAGGAGAATCCAGTTTTCAGCAATTTCAATCTTCAAGTTCATCAACCTGGTAAATCTTTCCCTTGACTCTCTGATTCCATCAATTATTTTTCTTCTCTTCCAGATCTTGAGTTCAGGAGAAGCCAACCCGCCAAAGGACCAGTATTGGAGGATCCATTACGAAGATATCTGAATCCGAGGATCCAACAATCTGCTCGGGAGAGTTCTTCCACCAAAATCTGTGAAGATCATTGTCTGGTTAGATAAACCATCTCTTCTCTTTATTTCTGTTCTGTTGAAAGTTCAGAGCGAAACCCTAGGTCTGGGAGTTTCTCAACCCCCAGCGATCCGTTGTTTCTGAACTACTCTGATAATTTAGTTTCCTTAAAATTGTGCTTTCAATTATCATATTAGTATCTTTCAATGTTAGGTTAACTTTTCTTTGATTTGAAGCCAACTTCTACAAACATATAAAAACAAAAAAAAAAAAATAGTTAATCTTAATTTACTTCCGCATCGCATCCCTTTATTTGTTCTGCATCATTTTTGGTATCAGAGCCCAGTCTAGGGTTTCTGATTTGCTTGCTTGCTTTGATTGTTCTCTTTTTATTTTGTCTGCTCGAAGTAGACTCCCCAGGACGTCCGGTCCTAGGAACTAAGCGAGGCGCAAGCCTCCTCCTCCCATTCCACGGGGTGTTCCTAGGGCGTGTAGGGGATCCATTGGGTTATAACTTCGTAGCAGGGATTATAAACGGGGAAGACAATCTAGTTGCAGCCCGTAATTATCCTATTGTCTGAATTATTTCTCCCTTCATAAAACTCCGAATTGCATGATTTTTGCTTCGTTGAAACCAGTATAATTGAACCTATTTTCCATAATTTTTATGTGATTTATTGGTTTCGGTAAAAATTCTGAGCATTAAAATACAGCAACTCTGTTTTTTTTGTGTTCTGCAATTCAATTCTTTTTGGAGTGATCATCTCATAATTTACTTAAGGGCAATTGAGCATCTAAGATAAGGGGAGGAGTTGATTACCTCTCCTTAGCCCAAAACCACCATCCAATCATCCGAACCTAGACCTAATTTAAAATTAGTTAGACCTAATTTGCCCTAGTGGGCTAGGGACACCAATTGGTCGGGTCTAGGCTAGTGTTGAGTCAGTTTGCCGAGTTATTCTGTGTGTGCTTAGCACTCAGTGTCTAGAACGGTGGTTCAGGGATCCATTCCCGAAGGGCTTGTGTGCTGGTCCGCCTACCTGGCCAATCACTGATTGGTGTCTAGGATTGGCAATCAGGGACCTAACACTCCCCTTACACCTGCCTGGCTGAGTCCTGAGTTACTACAGGCTAGCTTGCCACTCTGATTGGGCATCTAGTTTGGACTCTAGGTCTAGTGATCCAGTAGTCGATTTAGTCTAGTCTCATTTTGTGTGCTTGCTTGAATCATCATGTCTACCAGAAACGGAGTGTCATATCAACCTGGTCAAACCCAACCTGATTTAGAGGCCATGATCAGAACTCTTACTGAAAGTATGGCTAAAATGAATCAGGATATGACAAACACTGTGGCCCAGTTTAGCGCACAAATTCATGAGGATCTTACCCAACTTAGGGACCGAGTCCAAGTACTTGAAGAACCTAGACATCGGAATTGGACTCCTGACCCCGATTTTAATGTGCCTCAACCTCACCCACATCAGGAGCCTAGAAGGCCTTTATATAGAGATCCTGAACCTAATCATAGGAGGCCTGACCCAGAGCCTGAAGATAGAGATGATAGGTTCATCAGGAACATCAAATTAGATGCACCCACTTTTGATGGTAGTCTGAACCCTAAGGTGTATTCTGATTGGGAGGGTGAGATGGACCAATACTTTGAGTAGTATGCTATGTCTGAGGAGAGGAAATACAAGTTTGCCAAGAAGAAATTAGTGCGTCAAGCTAGGTTATACTGGGGGAACATTGAGCTAACCACTAGGAGACGGAATGTTGAGCCCATAACCACTTGGCAGGGTATGAAAGAAAAACTGAGAGATAAATACCTACCCATTTCATACCAGCAAAACCTGTTAGACCAATGGCAAAACCTGAAACAAGGAAACCGATCTGTCTCAAACTACATAGCTACTTTTGATGAATACCTAATGAGATGTGATGTGAGTGAAGCCCACGAAGTCACTTTGTCTAGATTTAGGGCTGGACTGAGGGAAGATATCAAGAGAGAACTATTTCTGAGAGAGGTTACTGATCTAGACCAAGCCTACCAGATTGCACTGAATACTGAGAAATTTCAGAGAGGACCTATACCTTCTAGGGTTAGTGCCCCAATCCCAAGGAATGGACCTAGCCAAGTTATCCCTAGTAAACCTTTTCAGGGTACTTCTACCCCTAGGCCCATGGACAAAGGTAAGGCACCTGACACCCAGAGAACCCCTAGTTCAAATATCACCTGTTTTAAGTGTCAGAAACCAGGTCACATTTCCAGTCAGTGTACTGCCATAGCCTGTTTCAAGTGTCATAAGGTAGGTCATGTTGCTAGTCAGTGCCCACGGAGATCCCTTTACATAGAAGAGGGAGAGAATGATAATTCCGAGCCCAGTGAGGAATTTGAAGAAGAAGTTTATGAGGCCGGAATGAATTTGGTTGAGGAGTATGAAGGAGAGGAGGAACCCAATGAATCTGACCAATTAGGAGTTGTAAGATGCATCCTATCCCAGAATCTAGTTCAAGAGGATTGGCGTAGGACTAACATCCTACAGACTTTTCTTAAATTAGGGGATAAGGTATGTAAGATCATCATAGATAGTAGGAGCTGTGTAAATGCCATCTCTACTAGCACTGTCAAGATGTTAGGCTTAATCCCAGTTCCCCATCCCAACCCCTATAAGGTTTCTTGGGTAGATTCTACCTCCATACCCATCCAGTCTAGATGTCAAGTCCAAATCCAAATGCAATCTTATCATGAAAAGATTTGGTGCGATGTTTTACCCATGGGGGTGAGCAGTATAATTCTCGGAAGACCTTGGTTGTATGATCATGATGCCACCCTCTTAGGAAAATCCAATACCTGTGTCTTTAGTTTCAATGGGAAGAAGATTACGATCCATTCCGTTCCCCCTAAGGACAAGGTAACTAAAGGAGCCGGTAAGGTTAAGGAGATGAAAACTGGAGTGAACCTAATCAGTGCTAAGGATCTAGAACAAGAAATTCATAGTGGTTCACCCATCTGGATGTTGACTGCTAAGGAACTTAGAACTTCGGAACCCTCAGAGCCTCCTCAAGAAGTTAAACCTGTGTTAAAAGAATTTGAGGATGTCTTTCCCGAGGATTTGCCAGACCACCTTCCACCTCTTAGGGATATCCAGCATGCCATAGATCTAATCCCAGGAGCGACTTTGCCCAACTTGCCCCATTATAGGATGAATCCATCTGAGCATGAAGAACTGCAAAAGCAGGTTGGAGAATTATTGAGGAAGGGGTTTATTAGAGAAAGTCTTAGCCCTTGTGCAGTCCCAGCCTTACTAACCCCAAAGAAAGATGGCACGTGGAGGATGTGTGTTGACAGTCGTGCCATCAATAAAATTATAATCAAATATAGGTTTCCCATCCCTAGACTAGATGACATGCTTGATATGATGGCTGGTGCAATGGTTTTTTCTAAGATTGATCTCAAAAGCGGCTATCATCAGGTTAGGATTAGACCCGGGGATGAATGGAAAACTGCTTTCAAAACTAAGGATGGTCTTTATGAATGGGTTGTTATGCCTTTTGGGTTGTCCAATGCCCCTAGTACCTTCATGAGAATTATGACCCAGGTACTTAGAGCTTTCATAGGAAAATTTGTGGTGGTCTATTTTGATGACATCCTGATCTATAGTAAGACCCCAGCAAATCACCTAGGCCACCTTAGAGCAGTCTGCCAAGTTTTGAGGAATGAGAGACTCTACGGTAATCTTAAGAAGTGTGAATTCATGACTAGTAGAGTTATCTTTCTTGGTTTTGTAGTAACCCCTGACGGCGTGGCGGCCGATCCTGAGAAAATTAGGTCCATGTAGACTGGCCAGAGCCAACCAATGTGCATGAAGTTAGAAGTTTCCACGGCTTGGCTACCTTCTATAGGCGATTCATCAAGGGGTTTAGTACTTTAGCTGCTCCTATCACTGATTGTATTAGGAAGGGAGAATTTCATTGGACTAAGTCAGCCCATAAAGCCTTCCTAGATCTTAAGGATAAAATGACCCAAGCACCCATTCTGAGATTACCCGATTTTTCTAAAGTATTTGAGGTTGCCTGTGATGCTTCAGGTGTAGGAATAGGTGGAGTCCTAAGCCAAGAGAATCATCCCATAGCATTCTTTAGTGAAAAACTTAATGATGCTAAGCTTAGGTATTCTACCTATGATAAGGAATTTTATGCGGTGGTGCAAGCTTTGCGTTACTGGAGACATTATTTGCTACCGCAGGAATTTGTACTATTTTCGGACCATGAGGCTCTTAGATTTCTGAACTCCCAAAAGAAGTTTAACCCTAGGCATGCTAAGTGGGTAGAATATATCCAGTCCTATACTTTTGTCCTGAAACATAAGGCTGGAGTTGAGAATAAGGTAGCTGATGCCCTTAGTCGCCGATCTCTGTTATTAACTTCTGTTAGAACTGAGGTCATAGGGTTTGAGCAAATCAAAGAGGAATATGAGTCTTGTCCGGATTTCACAACTGTGTATCAGGATCTAGTTCAAGGACCATCTAGTAATCACCAGGATTATACCCCTGTAGATGGTTTTTTGTTCTTCAAAAATAGGCTTTGCATCCCTAGAACTTCTCTTAGGGAATTTTTGATTTGGAAAATCCATGCTGGAGGTTTAGCCGGCCATTTTGGAAAAGACAAGACCATTCTAGCTATTGAAGACCACTTTTTCTGGCCTAGCTTGAAAAGGGATGTAGCTAATATTGTAGCTAGATGTCGAACCTGCGCTGTTGCCAAACAGCGAAAACAAAACACTAGCCTTTATACCCCACTCCTTGTCCCAGATCGTCCTTGGCAAGATGTGAGTATGGATTTTGTGTTAGGTTTACCTAAGACCCAGAGGAGACATGATTCTATCTGTGTCGTAGTCGACCGATTCTCTAAAATGGCCCACTTCTTGCCTTGTTCCCAAACCTTTGATGCGTCTAAGGTAGCCACACTTTTCTTCAATGAGATAGTTAGACTCCATGGCCTACCTAAGACAATCATTTCAGATAGGGATGTCCGGTTCACCAGTTACTTTTGGAAGACCCTTTGGCATAAGTTAGGGACAAAACTTAAGTTTTCAACTGCCTATCATCCCCAAACTGATGGCCAAACTGAAGTAGTGAACCGTAGCCTAGGAAATCTGCTGAGATGTCTTGTTGGTGAAAACACCAGAAATTGGGATTTATACCTACCAAGGGCAGAATTTGCGTACAATGACTCGGTCAATAGGTCTACGGGTAAGAGTCCATTTGAAATTATACATGGGTACAAACCTCACACACCTCTTGACCTAGTCCCTTTACCTGTCCACACTCGAGTCTCCGAATCTGCTGAGAATTTTGCACAGCATGTAAAAGACTTGCATAAAGAAATTCATGCCAAAATAAATTTAAGTAATGAAACTTATAAGAAGTTGGCTGATACTCAAAGGCGAGTCAAATCTTTTGTTGAGGGAGACTATGTGATGATTAGGTTAAGGCCTGAACGGTTTCCTCCTGGAACCGTTAGAAAGTTACATGCTAGGGGAGCTGGACCATTTAGAGTGGTAAAGAGAGTAGGATCCAATGCCTATGTGCTCGAGTTGCCTCCAGAACTAGGCATTAGCTCTACTTTCAACATTACAGACTTAGTAGAGTACAGGGAGCCAGCTGTGATTCCTAGTGAGCCTTTTGAGCCTAACCCTATCATTGAGAGTGATCCCGACCCTGTGTGTCCACCAACAAACTGGCCTGTGAGGAAAGAGCAGATTGAAAAGATCCTGGATGATCAGGTTATCTCTACTCGTAATCGAGGATACCAAAGGTACCTGGTCCGCTGGCAAGGAAGGCCAGATTCTGATGACTCTTGGATCTCCCGAGAAGAATTACAAGAATTGGACCCAGACCTCTTGGAGAGATACCAGAGCCAACTTGAGCCTTACTCGACAGGGTCGAGTTCCTCCCACCCTGGGAGAATTGGTGCGGGCACCAGACTCAGAAGAAGACTTCAGAGCTCCATTTGGATCTCTGATTGACATTGCCCGAGAAATTAGGGTTTGTAATAAAGGTTGACCTGGTCAACCAGTTTATTTATTTTATTTATTGAGTCACCATTTAAATTTTGTTGAGTCATGTTGACTCAGTGCAAGTCCCAATGTGGTTTCAATTTGGTCCAAAATGGTGCCACATTTGTCTTCCAATCAAATCAAGGTTCAAGCAAGTGGAGGCCACACTCCAAGCCACACGCCCAGCCACACTCCGAGCACATGCCAGAGTCCAGGAGGTGCCACAGAGGCATCCCAGTGGCATGGTCCCCACATCCAAAGAAGAAAAAATCAAATTGGAGGCTACTTTAAAGGAGGCGCCCATACCTGCCTATTTTACCTAAGCAAAGAAGGAAGAAGACTTCTCTTGGAGAAGAAATCAAAGAAGGACATCCAACCTACTCCTAATTGAAGTTCAAATCAAAATCAAAGAGCTTAACTTGGAGTGGAAGAAAAGAAGAAATACCATAAGAAGAAGAGGACTCCAAATCCAAATCCAACTCCAAAGGAGGCACCAAAAAAATTCAAAAAAAAATTCCTTTATGGCCGTCCCAATTTTTTTTGAACTCTTGGTTGGCCAAGAGAGAAGATTTTCTACCTAATCTAGTGGTTGGAGGAGTTTAGTCCCACATTGGAATTTGTACAAGCTTGGAGAAAATTTTAGGTCTATATAATAGACCTCTCTTTGTAACTTTAAAAAAATCAATGAAGAAAAATTATTTTTGCTATTCTCTTGTGTTGAGTGACCTAGGTTTCTCTTCTTCCGCACTATTCTAAGTGTTGAGCTCCGTGAGGGGGTAATCCGGGTTCCATTGGAGCCTTGAGGAGGTGAGAGATCTCCATCTTTATCCAAAACCCTAGGTTAGCCACTTGAAATTCCAAAACCCTAGCCACCCTTCATTATTTTCAATCCATCAAACCCTAGCTCCATCCATCTCCCACAGCCTCTCTCTCTCTACAAGTCCAGGCCGTCCACCTTCATCCAGATCCAGTCCGGCTACTTCAGATCCAGAGCAAGTTCCAAGGAAAATCACATCAACATCCAGGAGAATCCAGTTTTCAGCAATTTCAATCTTCAAGTTCATCAACCTGGTAAATATTTTCCTTGACTCTCTGATTCCATCAATTGTTTTTCTTCTCTTCCAGATCTTGAGTTCAGGAGAAGCCAACCCGCCAAAGGACCAGTATTGGAGGATCCATTACGAAGATATCTGAATCCGAGGATCCAACAATCTGCTCGGGAGAGTTCTTCCACCAAAATCTGTGAAGATCATTGTCTGGTTAGATAAACCATCTCTTCTCTTTATTTCTGTTCTGTTGAAAGTTCGGAGCGAAACCCTAGGTCTGGGAGTTTCTCAACCCCCAGCGATCCGTTGTTTCTGAACTACTCTGATAATTTAGTTTCCTTAAAATTGTGCTTTCAATTATCATATTAGTATCTTTCAATGTTAGGTTAACTTTTCTTTGATTTGAAGCCAACTTCTACAAACATATAAAAACAACAAAAAAAAAAGTAGTTAATCTTAATTTACTTCCGCATCGCATCCCTTTATTTGTTCTGCATCATAGAGGACAGGAGAAAGGAGAGATAAGGTAGGAGAGGGAGTTTGAGCTAGGTTTAGGTGAAATAAAAAGAGAGAGATAGGGAGAATTAGAGAAAGAAAGAACAACGAAAGGCCACAGGGATTATTGTGGTGATCCCATCACAGGGATAATCATGATAATATCTAGGCTACAGGAATACAAATGCACTATAATAAAAACTATAAAGATAAAAAGTAAAATGCTTAAATTTAATTATATTATTATTATCATGTGTATATATTAAATTCTAATATACATGAGAAAATTTTACTAAGATATTAGCTTGTATTATTATTTTAACTTGATCTTTTATAATACTTAAGCTCTTTTTAGAGCTATAAACTGCCTAGTTTTATACGTTTAATTTAATTTTTTTGGTGAAAAAATATTAGTTAGATTTTGAATCCAATACCAGATAGTTTTGAACCTTATATTTTGAACAATTCTTTTTATCAACAATTAAAAAAATATTTATCTATCTTGTTATTTTTTAGTTGTTAAATTCTTTGATTTAATTTTTTGAGCTTTGCATATTATTTTGGGTAATCTACTATAATGAAGAGTCACAATATCATGTAGTTGATCAAATATTGGTTATAATTTTAATTATGTCCCATATGATCTAAATTTTGTACTCACATATTTGTCGTGTCCCAATTAATTATGTATTGAATGAGTAAAATGGCTTACATGGCAATAGGTTTTGGATTTAGCTATCGAGGACAAAATTTGATGTACAGTTCAATTTAATTTTATAACATACATTTATCTAAAATTATAAATTTTTTTAATTGTATTAGATATCTCTCGACTATTCTATTGACCATAGGAAGCCAGAATCATTGAATTTTTAAGATTGTAAATATTTATGAGAAACAACGACAATACCTATAAATTATAAATATAATATATGATAACATTATAATTAATATGTATGATCTTTTAAATTAATAATATAATTAATTTAATATTTACTATCTTTTAGATATAAATTATATAATTTTAAATTATATTAAATTTATTGATAAGTCGATATTTTCTAGCAAATATGTGATGATTATACAATCACTAGGGCTCTCAGTTCTGATTGCTATTGCCCTTCTCATCCTCCCTATCTGACATGAGCATTGGAGTGTCCCCATCAGTAACCCTAGCCCAGGGACCTTCTTGGATGCTTCCATTCATGAGCAACCAAGAGCAGTGTCCCACTTTACCAGAGAAGATCAGAGGAGTCCCTAATGCTACCGCAGCCTACTGGAGGGTGATCTGGCAATAATAGATTGGTGTGCTAGGAATGGGGATATACATGCATATGCTTTCCCCAAGCTAGCTACCCCCCAACTTTCCAGAGTTTGAAGAAATGGTGATCACCCATGCTTAGGCTTTCACCATGAGCCACATCAAAGGCTCCCCATGCCATGAGGAGCCACCCACTCTAGTGTTAGAGTTCATCGCTCTGCCTCCACCACCTATAACTAAGCAAAGCTTGCTAGCCACCCTAGTGTAGCAAGTTGAGAACCTCACCATAGCAGTGCAAGGACTATAGTAGCAGCAACCCCCTATGGTAGGATAGTAGCTACTAGAAATCCTAGCTATCACCACTACCACTGCCCATGGCAGACATCGATCTTTAGGAGGGAGGTCCTCTCATCAATGGGCTTCCTACTACTCATGATCCCCATCATCCCATCGTAGAAACCTTTGGTCCCCTTAGGAACAGTCCTCTCACCACCGTACCATCCCGTAGTTGCAATCCCCCACACTGCACTGATAGATCTTGGGTGAGAAGAACAATGACTCGGGAAAGAGCCAGGATGGGAGACGTACTCCCAATTCCAATCTAAGTCCTTATAAGAGTACTCTTAGGAGTATTCCTAGGAGGGGTCCACTAAGTAGGGTATTTGGTGATGAGTCGAATGATGTCTCAATGAATATGATTGCAAGCTGCACGATATCAACCATTGGCTTGCCAATCTTCAAGGAGAGAGTTAGAACCTAGCTAACCTCCATACTTGTTCCCCTCTCTCCTAGTGCATCTGGAGAACCAATCGTGGGTCAATTCAAGATATCTCAGCTAGAGCCATATGATAACACCATCAATCTACTAGATCATCTCGGGAGCTACAAAGCTCTCATGAGGATCCAGAGCACCTCTGATACTCTGCTTTGCATTGCCTTCCTAGCCACTCTTCAAAAGGTAGCTTGATCTTGGTACTCCCGACTAGAGCCAAGGTACATCGACTCCTTTTGACAACTAGAGAAGAAGTTCATGGCATACATTAGCACCTACCGCAAGATGTCATGAGAGGCCAACAGCCTCTTTTCTATCCATTAACAAGATAAGAAGTCACTGAAGGACTATGTGGCCAGATTCAAGGTGGCTACTTTGGAGGTATACCACCTTGACGAGTTCATGGCCATGCTAGCCTTCAAGCGAGGACTCTGCTTTTCCCGCCTCACCTACTCTCTGGACAAGACTCCCATGAAGTCTTATTCAGAGATGCTCACTTATGCATAGAAGTACATCCACAATGATGAAGGGGTTCTCTCTTAGTAAGAGACTGATGGGAAGCTGGGTAAGAAGAAGGCTCAAGAAGAGCATAGCAGAGCCCCATCTAGAAAGCCCAACTCGTCCCACCATTGAAGACCCAGACCGAGGAACTCCATTAATAGATTGGATAATTATAGCTTTCTCCTTATTCCTCGATCCAAAATTCTGATGGAGATCGAAGGAGGACAATACTTGTGAAGGCCCAATCTATTGTAGCCTTCCACCTCCCACCACAAGAACAAGTACTGACACTTTTACTAAGACCATAGCCATGACATAGATGATTGCCACTAGCTAAGGAGAGAGATTGAAGATCTCATCTGATATGGCTATCTTGGCAAGTACATTCATGGAGGTGTTACTTGGCTTGAGGCCCCAAATCCGAGCCAGTTGTCGTCCCTACCTGACATTGATAAATAGCCACTGAAAGGGAGGTTATCATGATATCCTAGAGGGCACCTCAAAGAAGCTGAGAGGAGAGGGGAGAAGTGAGAATGTAATTTCTTTTTCTAGTGAGGACTTAGTTGGGGTCCATAACCCTAATAATGACGTTATCATCGTGTTTATAATGGTAGTGAAACACCTTGTAAAAAGGATCCTTATTGATAGTGGAAGCTCAGCTAACGTTCTCTTTTATAATGTTTTTATTTGAATGAACCTACCACTAAACCAACTCAAGCCTATCTTGATGCTTTTGGTCTCTTTCAATAAAGAATTAGTATGGGTATCATTGTTGCCATCAACTACTTCACTAAACATTAGCACACACCACCAAGAGTAAGGTCAAGAGCTTCTTTTTGAAATCAATCATCTATCGATTTGGACTCCCCCTACCATCGTTATAGAAAATGGTTGATAGTTTGATAACCAGACTTTCATAGATTTCTATGCCAAACTCCATATCAGCATTGGTTCACATCAGTTGGCCACCCTCAATTGAATGGCAAGGCAAAATTCACATATCAGACCATCCTTCAAGAGCTCAAGACCAAGCTAGATGAATCCAAAGGTAGATGGGCAAATGAGCTTCCAAGAGTACTTTGGGCTTATCATATAACCCACCAGACTTCGATGAATAAGGCTCCTTTAAACTTGACTTTCAACATCGAAGCAGTGATCCCTATCAAGATCGGGCTCCTGATCATGCGGATAGAGCACTTCGACGAGTCAAGTAACTTGGATTGGCTAAGAGCCAATCTTGACCTACTAGAGAAGACTCGAGACTGAGCCCACCTATGGATGATGGTGTACTGACAAAAAGTCACTCGATACTACTACTCTCAAGTAAGATCAAAAACCTTCTATCCAAGAGACCTTGTGTTGCAATGTATCAAAGTATCAAGACACACCTAGCGAGGTAAGCTATCTCTCAACTAGGAAGGGCCTTATTGAGTGCTTAAGCACTTTAGTGAGGAGCTTACCAAATAGAGGATCTTAGTGGGATACCTATCCCTTAGACTTGGAATGCCGAGAATCTCTGAATGAAGTATCAATGATGTAATCATTTTCATTCAGAAATACAAAAGAACTTTCTTTGGAAACATTCTTGGACGTCTAATAATCTAAATTATTTGATGCCAAGCTCAACGAAGCTTGCTAGAGTCCCTGTCAGCTCACACCTAACCAAGAGATGGTCAGCTCGCCACCCCTAATTGGGTAACTCCTACTAGGATAACTTCTTACAAAGATAACTCAAGCTAGAATAATGCTTATTTGAGTAACCCTTCACAAAGGTAACTCCTATTTGGTTGGCTCATATTTGATCAAAGTGCTAGTTGGCTCACCATCCTCATCTGAGTAACTCCCATCTAAGTAATTTCTCATAAAGATAACTTCCATCCAGTTAGCTTATACCCAACCGAATAGATGTGGCTCGTTATCCCCATTTGGGTAAATTCTGCTAGAGTAACTCTTTACAAAGATAACTCCCATCAGGATAACTTTCATTCAGGCAACTTCTAATAAAGGTAACTCTTATTCAATTGGCTCATACCTGGCCAAAGAGATGGTCAGCTCACCCCCCTATCTGGATAACTTCCATCAGGATAACTCCTTACAAAAGTAACTCCCACCAGAGTAACTCTCATCCATGTAACTCTTCACAAAGGTAACTCCTATCTGGTTGTCTCATACCTAACCAAAGAGATGGTTTACTTGTCACTCCCATCTGGGTAACTCCCACCAAGGTAACTCCTTACAAAGGTAACTCCCATTAGGATAACTTCCATCTAGGTAACTCCTCATAAAGGTATTCTTATCTAGTTGGCTTATACCCAATTGAAGTGATGGTCGGCTCAGCACTCTCATCTAGGTAACTCCCACTAAGGTAACTCACAAAAATAATTCCCATCCGACCAACCAATATTCAACCAAGCGAGTGGCAGCCGACTTACCACTTCCATTCGGATAACTTTTGCCAGGGTAACTCCTTACAAAGATAATTTCCATCTAACCAACCAACACCTCATCGATGGAGGTGGCTGACTTGTCACCTACACTCGATTGACTCCTGTTTAGATGATAACCAAGTCTTCATAGTAAAACATTGAGAGGTGGCCGACTATTATACTTAGTAATAAAGATGTTCACTAACACAAAGGCATTTAGAAATGAGGGCATTCAAAAAAATATCGCATTCAAGAATATAAGCATCCATATGAAAATAAATTATCGAAAGAAATTTCCTTTTCATTAATTTGGAAGGAGGCATATAAAGTCAAATCAAGTTTGAGACATACAAAGTCAGATCAAGTTCGAGACACAAAGTTAGATCAAGTCTAAGATATATCAAGTCAGATAAAGTCCGAGACATATAAAGTTGGTTCAAGTCTGAGGTTCATTACAAGACTAGGCTTGAATACTTACAAGGTCGAACTTGAACACTTACAAGGTCGGACAGACAAAGAAAGTAAAAAATTACAAAGAGGGTCTTCTTTGCCTCTGTTAGCTTTGGCCCTTGATTTTGATGAATAACAAAATGTTGAGCATATGTTTTATACTAATATTTCAATTAGAGTTTTGAATTCTAGGTTACAGGTATATCAAATTCTTTATACAAAAGTATCAAAGTCATTTAAATTAATATAAGATGAATTTCAAAGTTTAAGAAGTCTTCTCACTTTGGAAAGCCAAGAAATTGATCAATTTGATCATTATGAAGAAAAAATTGGAAGTATATTAAAAAAAATCAGAGTTTCGAAGCATGGCACATACTTTGGAATTGACATAGATCAAGTGTTGACCTTAGTATCAACTCAAGTGTTGACTCATGAGCCTAGTGTCGACCTTCTGAAGACTGGCACGTAGAAATTCTGACGGCATGCCAAGTTGTGACCCAAGTATCGACTCATAGCCTGAGACCAGAAATGAAGCAAAACCGTGGATTTCAAGAATTACACCAGGTATCGATCCAAGTGTCGACCCAAGTGTTGACTCACAGGTCGACTCAAGGTTCTGACAACAGTAGCGGCTATTTTTTCAGAAGTTCAGAATTAATTCAAACGATCCATAACGGCTAGTTTCTCATCTTCAAAGATCATAAATAGTTTTTTAAGGGTTGGAAAGTTATTTAAACACCACCAAACATAAGAGGGAAGTTATCCTTTGAAGAAAAATTTCACATACTTTAAGAATTCAATACTTTGAAAGAGTTGAGCCTTCAAGCATTCAAGTTTCAAAAAGAGCTTCCAAAGTCCACATCTTTAAGGATCAATTAAGGCTTCAATAACTTGAAGACAAGCTTCTCAACATCATTCAAGAGATTCATCGACATATTTGCTTTTATTTAGAAAGCTTTGTGTATTCTTACTCTTGTATTTGAATTTTTGTTGTTACTAGTTTCAAGGGAATTGAAACTAGTATTGAGGTTGTTGGTGAGCCTTTGTATGAAAATCAACTAGGTTGTTGGTTAACCTTGTGTGAAAACCATCAAGATTGTTGGTGAGCCTAAGTGACAAAACCAACAAGGGGTTTTGATTTGTGAGCCTGGTTAAAACAAGTTAGGTTTTGACTTGTGAGCCTGAAAAATAAGTTGGTTGTAATCTTGTGGATTATAGTGAAATTTTCAAAAAAAACTTAGGAAGTGGATGTAGGTATTTGGAGTGCACTGAACCACTATAAACTTCTTGTATTTATGTGTGTGGTTTGCCTTCTCATTTCTTTCTCTATCATTGCTCTTTATTCTTTGAAGCACTGCATTTAGATCACATTCTATACATCACATTATTACACAAACACATTAGTTTAGCACATACTTAGTTTAAATTTAAAAAAAAATCTAATTCACCCCCCTCTTGGGTTGCTACACTGGGTAACAAGTGGTATCAGAGCTTGGTACTCAACGTATAGGTCTAGCAATCTTGAGTCAAAGATCTAATGGCAGCCCAAATTGGTGTTGGTATTGTTGAGGGTCAAGCCTCAAACCGTCCCCCATTTTTTAATGGCACAAACTACACTTACTGGAAGACCTGCATGCACATCTACATTCAAACCATAAATTACAATATTTGGAAGACCATAGTTAAAGGTCCTCATATGTCCACTATTTTGGTTAATGGCATTCCCACTCCCAAATTAGAAGATGATTCTGATGAGAATGACATTAAGCAAGTTGAGCTTAATGCAAAGGCTATGAATTTGTTATTTTATGCATTGGACCCTAGCGAATTCAATAGGATATCTAATTATTCCTCTGCCAAGAAAATCTAGGACATGCTTGAAGTTACTAATGAGGGTACACATCAAGTAAAGAATACCTAAGTTAACATGCTCATCCATACTTATGAAATATTTAGGATGGAACCAAATGAATTAATTAGTGAAATGTATGCTAGGTTTACTAACATTGTTAATGGTATAAGGAGTTTGGGAAAAGTTTTATCTAATACTGAACTTGTTAACAAAATTCTCAGGTATCTTCCATCATCATGGGGTCCAAAAGTCACTGCTATTGAAGAAGCCAAGGATGTTAACACTCTTCCTCTTGAGCAGCTCTTGGGATCACTTATGATATACGAGCTACCCCTAAAGCACAAAGTGGTGGACAATGACAAGAAAAAGAAGACTATCGCATTCAAGTCCACAAACAAGGAGGATTCTAGTGATGATTCTGCTGAGAAAGATGAGGAAGATGAAATGGCTCTTATTTCGAGAAAGTTTAAGAGATTCATGAGGAAGAAAAAGCATAACTACAAGAAAAAGCTACAAAAAGGAGAGCCTAGTAAGGAGAAGGAAAGGGAGCAATCTGTTTTGAGTGTAAGAAGCATGATCATTATAAAATGAATTGTCCCACTTTCAAAAAGGCCAAAAAGAAATTCAAAAAGAAAGCGATAATGGTGACTTGGAGTGAGAGTGAAGACTCAAGCTCCGATGAAGATTAGCAAGAGGTTGCCAACATTTGCTTTATGGAAAATGAAGAAGAGGTAAGGTCTAAACTTGAAAGTGAATTTACCTTTGAAAAATTACATGATGTCTTTGATGAACTAGTTGTAGAGTATCAAAGACTTAAATTGAAAAATAAAAAATTGAAAAAGTAAAACTTGGAGCTGTCTAAAATAAATGATAAGCTTTTAAAATATATTAATAGCCTACTTCAAGAAAACAAAGAATTGAATGATCAAATTACTTCTTTGAAAAATGAAAAGGAAGATCTTTTGAAAGAAAAGAATCTTTAAAAAATGATAAAGTTTTTGTAACAAATAAGAAACTTATCAAACAAAACAAAGAACTTTTGCAAAAAAAAAAAAAAATACAAAGAAGAGCTTGAAAAAATGAAACCTTTTATTGAAAAGTTTACCTATTGTTTGGAAAAACTTAATATACTTTTGAATAGCTAAAGAGCAGTTTTCAACAAAGTAGGCCTAGGTTTTAAACCTCAAAAACAACAAAAGTATTTCAAGAATTTTTTGTTCCTACATCTTCTAGCATTACATGTTATTCTTGTGGTAAGCTAGGACATAAATCTTACATGTGTGATAGAAGAAAGCTAAATAGTGTTAGAAAAGTTTGGGTTCTAAAAGGAACCATATCAACTAATCCTAAAGGACCCAAGATGACTTGGATACCTAAAGTCTCCACTTGATTTGATTTTATAGATGTATCTTGCAACCAAGAAGAAAAGAAGATTATGGTACCTTGATAGCGGTTGCTCAAGATACATGATTGGAGATGTAAAGCAATTCACATCTCTTAAGGCTCTAAATGGTGGTAATGTGATATTTGATGATAATGGAAAGGGTAAATTATTGGTATCGATAAAGTCCATATCATCCCCTCTACTTATATTGATAATGTTCTACTTGTTGATGGTTTAAAATATAATTTGCTTAGCATAAGCCAATTTTGTGATAAAAGTTTCAAAGTAGTTTTTGAATCTTCTAGGTGCATCGTATCTAGTCTTGATGACAATGGCATTAAGTTCATTGGTCATAGGTATGGAAACATTTACATGGTTGATCTTGATGATCTACCTATGCAAAATGGTCAATATCTTGTGGTAATGAAAGCCAAGATCAATGAAACTAGTTGGCTTTAGCATCATAGACTAGGACATGCAAATATGCATTTGCTTTTCAAATTGAACAAAAAGAATCTTATAAAAGATTTGCCAAAATTTACCTTTGAAAAGGATAAGATTTGTAGTGCATGTCAACTTAGAAAATAAATAAAATCATCTTTCAAACTAAAAGGTGTAGTCTCTACATCTAGACCCTTAGAATTACTTCACATGGACATTTTTGGACCTACTAGAATAACTAGTTTGGAAGGCAAGAAGTACGATCTAGTAATTGTAGATAATTTCTCATATTTTACTTGGATAATATTTTTAGCTCATAAATATGAAACATTTTCTGCATTCATCAAGTTTTATGAGAAAGTTTCAAATAAAAAAGTTATTTCAATTGTCTCTTTACGTAGTGATCATGGAATCGAGTTTGAAAATCATGATTTTGAAATATTTTACAATGAAAATGAAATTCATCACAACTTTTCTGCACCTAGGACATCTCAACAAAATGGGGTGGTAGAAAGAAAGAATATGATACTATAAAAAATGGCATGCACTATGCTTTGTGAAAATGATTTACCTAGATATTTTTGGACGGAAGCTATAAACACTACATGTTATGTTTTAAATCATATTTTGATATGACCAATTTTGAAGAAAATGCCTTATAAACTTTAGAAAGGTAGAAAACCAACCATCAAGTATTTTTTTGTATTTGGATGTCGTTGTTTCATTCTAAATAATGGCAAAGGCAACCTAAGTAAACTTGATGCCAAGTCAGATGAGGATATCTTCTTATGATATTCTACTTCTAGCAATGCATATAGGGTCTTCAACAGAAGAACACTTCTTATTGAAGAATTCATTCACGTTATTTTTAATGAAACTAATAAAAAATCTTCTAGAAAAGAAGATACTTTTGATGATGAAACAGGTATCCAAAGGATTGAAAAATTGACAATCAATGAAGGACCTTCCAAAGTGCAAGAAGGTGATCAAAACCATGAAAAAGAATAAGTACAGAAAGTTGGGGCTTCATCGACACCCAAACCATTACCTAGAGAATGGAGCGGATGAGGAATGAGATTATAACATGATGTAGGATGACATGCAACAGATGAACATGTAGACAAACCATATTAAAGAACTAATTACTTTCAGATTTTATTGTGGTTTATTTCCCGAAACTAATCAAGACTAGGTTAGGATTATCTTGTATCAGTTAGTATCTTACCCACATGCTAAAAATAATCAAAGAGAAAAAAAAAACTAGGATCTTAGGACTAGGAAATTCTATTAAGACTGCTTTAACATCAATAAAATAGAAAAGTGAGAAGGGAAAGGGTTTACATACCTAGCAATGATGTTCTTGAAGTCCCAGAAGAGATCTCTCAACTCGGATCAGCACTTGGACGAAGAAGTCATTTTCCCATGGATTCGTCAATTTTTTATCAGATTGGTTCGAGGTGAAGAAGACTTCATCCAGAGGTTCACTTTTCCTAAGGGATCCTGCACATGTCATAGGTTAGGTTCATAGGTGATAAAAAAATATGAAATTGAAAGAAGTGAGAGTGGGGTGATGGAAGGGCTGTTGGGATGGCTGGCGGCCTGCTTGGGGAAGAGGGCGCCTGGCTTAGAGAGGGGCACCTGGCTGCTAGAGAGGATGCATGGGGAGAAGCTCTTGGTGGCCTGGAGGCTAGGGCATGCCTGGAAGAGAGAGGGGAAGGGGCGGCCAAAACCTTTGGTGATTTGGTGTTAGCGGCTTGGTGGAAGAAGGAAGTGAGGGTGGCATCCACGAGGCTCAGAAGTGGAGGCATCTTAGGGTTTGGAGAATGCTAGGGGTTGGCTAGGGTTTGGAGAATGGGAGATGGAAGCAGGGTGGCTAGGGTTTGCACTTAAGAACAGGGAACACGGGTCTCACACCCACTCCAATTTGGAGGCAACACTTAGGCAAAATAACTTTCAATTTGTATTCATGAAAAAAGATTATTCATAGAAGAGGGGAGGGGGTGGGTATTTATAGATTCACCCCAGTTTACATGCCTTGAGGGTCAAGAAACCCTGACTTGAGGGCCAAGAAATCCTGGTGGACTTGGTTAACAGCAGGCTTCTTTCTTGGGCTAGGCGCCAGCTTTGGAGGGCTTAGGCTAGGGTGCCAAACATGAGACTCTAGGGTGCCAAGGGCCTAGAGCAGGGGCACTGATGGGCTTGAGGGGGTTCTAGCTAGTATGGACCTGGAAGGGGTACTGGGTTGGGGAGGGTACCATCTGAAAGGGGGCGGCCATACTGGGCTTGGTGGCATGAAGGGCCTTTTCCAAGGTGCCATGCTGGGGGAATTGGGTTGGGGTCCATGTGCATGAAGCTCTGCTCTGGTGAAGAGGCCTGGTGAAACTTCTAGTCTGGTGACTCTCCTCTTGACTTGAATGAAAAAACAGGACTCCTTGAACTGAACAAAGGACTTAATTGATGGACTAACTTCATTACAGGACTCACAAAATTAGATTTCATTATAGGACTCAACAAAATTGACCAACACATGACTCAGAGATTGGAACCTTGAAATTTTGGTCTGGTCCTAATGTCCCCATCAATTCTCCTAGGGTGGGAGGAACTCGATCCTATCGAGTAAAGGTCAATTTGGCTCTGGTACTACTCTGACAGGTCTGGGTTGAGGCATTGTAGATCCTCTCGAGTGATCTACGAATCCTCAAATCTCGATCGACCTTGCCAACGAACCAAGTGATATGGTAGCCTTTGATCTAGGTACTGATGGCTTGGTCATCCAGGATACGCTCAATCATTTTCTCTCACAGGCTAATTAGATGGTGAACACTCAGAGTTGGGTTCGCTCTCAAAGAAAGGGTCAATCTCAATAGGCTCACTTGGTATCATTGCTAGCTCCCTATACTTAACTAAGTCTGAGATATTGAAGGTTGAGCTTAATGCCTAATTACGTGCTAACTTATGCACTAGGTCCAACATTCTTTATCACTTTGATGGATCCAGCTCCATGGGTATATAGCCTAATCATCACAAGATTTTCCTAGTAAACTCTTGGACTCTTTTTGAAAAATAACCATATTTTTTTATAAAAATCATTGCTTATATTAATCTTATGGCCAATTCCTTATGCAAATCTCTGATCATGTAGTGCAAAAACTCATAACACCTAATACAGGCAAATGACTCATGCCAACAATTATTGATATGCAAACTTGACTAAACCCTAAACTACAATTATGGGTTTGTCCCTTGGTTAGGTAGGTGACATGCATATGAGAATGGTGCATGTACTCCTAAATGCCATAGAGTATGCCAGAAGTAAGATGCAATAAGCCAAGTCCTCACTAATTTCTGTTGGTTCTTGAATCTCTGGACTGGGCTCTATAATTTGGCTCTCTTCTAGGGTTTCCTCAAGTAGCCCTTTAGTAGCAGGATTTGGGTTCTCTTCCTCTAACTGCTCTTCCACTATAGCTTCAGTTTGGGTGTGGTCAAGGTCAACTAATTCTGGGTTGGCTTCAGTTTGGGTAGGGTCAAGGTCAACTAACTTTGGGTTGGCTTCAGTCTAGGTAGGGTCTAGGTCAACTAATTCTGGGTTGGCTTCATCTATTTCTCCTTCTCCCTCATACTCATCCACTAAGCTCATGTCAGCTTCATATACTTCCACTTCATGTCTTCCTTGTGAACCAATGGGGTGGTAGGAGGGGGTTGGTTAAAGAAAACTTGATTAGTGGCTGGGGTAGCAGGGGTGTATCGACTAAGGGGTACCTGACTAATACTTGGCTCATATCTAGGGGTATTAATCCTATGGGGTTTAGGTCTACCAGGGGTTATGGTTCCCTTGGGCTCATAAGATATGGGTTCAGACCTATGGGTTATGGGTTCAGAGAATCTAGATGCATAGGAGATAGGGTCATAGGATCTAGGTAGGTACTTTATCCTTTGTTCAAGTTTCATATCACTCTAGGTAGTTATGGGTATTTTTCCTGTTCGTTTGATCACACGTTCAACCTTATCCCAATAGATTCTCGCTTGGCAAACTAACCTAAGTTTAGAAAACTTGAACTGACTTCCTTCAGACATTTGTTCCTCCTCAAAATATAGATCCATATTTCTCTCCCAAACAAGATAATCCTCAAGATCAAGATCATCACCAAAGGTAGGTGCTTCTTACATAAAGTACTTAGTAGCTCTCTCATTCTAGTCTGTGAAATCATGATTAGGTCTTCTCGATCTAAAATCCCAGATTGGTTCGGAGTGTGGGGCTCTCCTAGGGTTGGGCTCTTGGAATGGGCCATGGTGTTAAGCTCTCCGAGGGTTGGGAGGTGTTGGGAGAGGTAACTCAGGCTTGGGTTCAGTGTTGGACTCTTGGGTTCTGTCTATATTTCCTAAATGATCTTCTATACGAGTAAGCCTAGTGTTTGTTTGGGTATTGGCCTGGGTCAATTGGTCAAACTTGAATTCCATTTGGTCACTTATGTGGGCTAGCCGATCAGTAATGGCCCTCAGTTGGGCACTAAAATTGTTGTCCATGGTTAAGTTGGGTTGGGCTTGGGACTGATGATAATGGACTCCTGACCTGGTGGCCATGCAACAAGCACCAAGAGTTAGATGTTCGAAGGCTTCCTAGACCTAGAGTCAAAGTAGAGTGGGTCAACTCAACTTACACCCAACTTAACACTTAATCCTTCCACTGGCCAGGTAAGAGGTGGGGTGGTGGGAGGTTCCCCCTACTTGTCACAGGGTCCAAATTAAGTAACCAATAGTCCGTTTAAGGTGTTTGCCACTGGACCTCTAGCCTAGACTCCAACTTCCAGTAATAAGTGGAGGGTTGAGTGCACAAGTTTTCCCACTAGACTCGGACCCGACCTGTTGGTGTCCCTAAACTAATTAGGATTATAGTTGATTTTAATTAGGCTTGGGTCAGTATGCAGGTGATTGTTTTGGGCCCAGGATAGGTGATGATATCCTGCCCTGATCTGACAGAGTATAGTGCCCTTTAGATTATGTTAACACAAATGATGCGCACATGATGAAACCCTAATACAGTCTAAAATCAGAAAAAAAAATGGAAAATTTTTTTTTATTTTATGAGGTGGCAAACTTAATTCCAAGTTGGTTAGGTGAGCAATCAAAATTGGCTTGGGTTGGGTGAGGTTTGGTAGTTGATTAGGTTTGATCAAGTGAAGTATGCAGAAATTGAAGAAATTAAAGTTTTTGTGTTATGATTTGTTGCAGAGTTTAGCATGATCTTCAAAGAAAAAAATTGAAAGAAATTGTAGAACAGAAGGTTTAATTGTAAAGTTGATTCCTACCAAATTTCATGCAAAGCAAAAATAGTTTGATGATGCAAAGACCTAGGGTTTCAAACTAGATGAGAGAATTTTAGAAAAAAAGATTTCTGGTTAGGGTTTTTTTGGGATGCAGATTTTATTTTTTTTATCTATAAAAATTTAAAAAAAATGCAGAAAAAATAGAGGACTCAACAGAGATGACGTGATGCAAATTTTAGAGAAAATTAGTATGAAATTAATGGAAAATCAGACCTATATCCAGACTACTAGTGCAGGTTCAGCATGTAGAAATTTTTGTTAGGGTTGTTTTCTCATGCATGTTTCACCCTGTTTTCAGATCAAAAAATTCCATGAAACTGACAAAAAATAGAGGATTAAACATATATTAATTACCTAAAAATGAGAGAAAAATAAAATTATTTTGATGGATAAATAGCCCTATGTTTATACTATCACAGATTTCAGGATGCAGAAATTTTACCTACTATGCAATAACATACCCAATCCTCAGCTCTGATACAAAAAATTGATGAGGGATGGTGATGCGGAACTAAAATACATGCATAATTATTTTTGTAATTTTTTTGATTAAGTTGTGTGTTTAATTCCTGAAGAACATACCACGAATCTAAGTAGAGAATTCTATGCAAGTAAGAAACTATAGCATGCAAAGTAGAACTAAAAAACCAATAAGAAAGAGGACCACCGAGGCTGAGAAGTCTCGGTTGGGCTAGTTCATCTCCAATAAGGCTATTGGTAGGCAAAAGGGGTGTACCTGACAACGGTTGATGTGCTCGATGAAGATTGTAGATGAAGGGGTCGCTCTCGCTGCCAGATACGGCCTGGATGATCAAGTCGGAGACCCGCGGATTCTTCACTTTCAACCCGGAGATCCGATCACTGCTCGGCTAGAGTCGTTGGATTCGTAAAAGTCGAGGGACCTGCAAATAGCCATACAAGGATAAGAAAACAAAGCAAGGATGGAGGATTAATTGAAAAAATAGCAAGGGGAAGAAGGGGTTTGATGTGGGCGGCTAGGGCTTGGAGAGGTAGATGGAGGTTGGAGACTGTGCGTAGAACACAAGGAAGAAGAAGAGGGGTTCACACAGAATCCCCTTAGCACATAGTAGATAGCACACAGCAATGAGAAAACTCAGTTGTATTCATTCAAAAAAGTTATTAAATTTCATATAAAGGGTCCCTTATATAGAGTCATGAGACTTAAGGCCCAAGCAAAAGAAAACAAAAAAAATAAGGGGTGCCCACTTTCTTTCTAAAGTGTGGGGCTGAATACATGGAAGAAAACACTCTCATGCCATACAAAATCCCTCCAAACAAGATAGGTAGTGGGCAGCCAAAGGGGGGGACCAAGAGAAGCCAACTTCTTACTTCTCTTGGCTTGTGGTGGACCACTTCTTTCCTAAGCAAGCTGGCATGAATCTTGGGATTCATGTTTATCTGTTTTGACTTTCCTTCTTGTCATACAGGCATGTGGAGTTGGTGTGCTTGGGGTGTGGAAGGGGTGCGCTAGCATGTGGTCATCAACTCCTCATGCATAGGCCAACTTCATGATCCTCCAAGTAATTCTAGGTGGCGAAATCCAGGGTGTGACTAGGTTATCCATGCGGCTACTGAGGTGGCACGCTAGGTGGTGTCCTTCACATGCTTGAGTCTTCTTTGATTGGGCTTGACTCAATACAGACTCAATACTAGACATGATTACAAGACTCAGAATATGATTAGCTTAACATGAGTTGACTTGACTGATTGATCCAAAACCCTAATGGTATGAATCAAATGCTACATAGATGACTCAATTATAAAAAACAAAATTCTAATAGGCTAAGCCCTTATTACAAACTGGACTCAAACACTACTAAGTAATCTACAGAGGGTTTAGAAGCCTCTGTGTTAATCTGGTGCCTCTAGTGTCCCCACCAATTCTCCCTGGGTGGGAGGAACTTGATCCTGTCAAGTTAGGATCACACTGGCTCACATATCTCTCAAGAAGGTCTAGGTCGAGATGTTGCAAGTCCTCTCGATCAATCCATGAACATCTGATTATGGCCGGCCTTGCCATCAGACAATGTAGCGTTGATAGCCGTGGCCCTGGGTCATGATGGCTTGATCGTCGAGGATATGCTCAATCCGTTCTCCTCTCTCAGGCCAAATAATTAGTGGACACTCTAGGCTAGGGTCACTCACAATAGAAGGAGTAGGTCCAAAGACCTCACTGGGTATCGCTGCCGATTCCCTATACTCAACCAGGTCTGCAATACTGAAGGTAGAACTAATGCCCAAATTCGGAGGCAAATCTAACACATAGGCATTTGATCCAACCTTCTCTATCACTTTAAAAGGTCCGGCTCTGCGAGTATGAAGCTTCTTTTAGGCCTAAGCCTAACCAAGATAGAATTCCTTATATTGAATCCGTTGGCACTTATTCGGGAATTAGCCAGTTTGTTAGATGTTTCATTACTTAAATTACTCTTATGGCTAATATCCTGATGCATATGCTGTGCGGTGTTCAGTGCAGATGTGGATATGTTGGCACATGCAGACTCCTAACAGGTGACATAAAGGACTCAAACTAAAACCTAACAAAGTATAGACTATGCATTCCTATTGAGATGAGTTTTATTGGACTCTTATGGGCCTAAACCTAACAAACTATAGACTCTCTAGGCCTAACCCTGGTTTGGTATGCACATGAGAATTTATAATGGACTCCTAGCAAATGCCATAAGGTCTTCCAAAAGTAGGTCGCAAACCTAACATACTCAAAGAATTGGTGTAACTGAACGACCTCAACAAAGTGTAATTGGAAAGTTTGGGAAACATTGGAAGCCTTAGGATATGGCAGGAAATAAGAATCGAAGTCTTGGGATAATCCATTGGAGGCATGCAATAGACCTTGGTTACTAGGGATGACATTAAGATTTGAACATTGATCTATGGATGACATAAGGTCCACTTGAAGGAGGGAGAATTTGGTCATTGCAAGTGCAGGGTCTATAAGAAAGGATGGCTCAGTCAGTTCAAGAAAAAGGTCATCGACTGGGGTTAGAGGAATGAACTCTTGATGAGAATACTGAATGAGGTCCGGGGCTAAAACTAGTTCTAGAATAGGATGGGGAACTGGTGGAAGGTCATCAGGAAGGTCTTTGGGAAGCTTATCTTGAAAGTCTTCTAAAATGATGTCTATTTCCTGGGATTGTTCCTTAGGGACTTGTTCTTGGACCTCCTTTATGGACAACTCTAGTGAACCCTCACTTTCATCTACTATATTTGATCCTGGCTTAGGCACTCCTTATTTAAATTCTATAGTGGGTTCAGAATCTTTTTTATTAGTTTCTCAGCGATTTCAACTTTGGGTCCATCTTCATCATAGTCCTCAAAGTCTTCTCCTTCATATTCATCTACTAAACTAGGATCAGCCTCATACACCTTTACCTCAGGCTCATTAATGGGTTCTGGGATCTTTTCCTTGCAAACTAATAGGATAAGAGTAGTAGATTAGTCTAAAGGAAGTCGGCTAGGTTTGGACTTAGGTTCAAGGGAATTAACCTTGTTGGACTTAGGTTGACTGATCATGAGTTCCCTTTGAAATAACTCGAATTTCCTAGCTAGGTGATAGGCTTCCTCTAGGTCCTGAATTTGCCAATGAAATAGCTCCCACTGGATATCCCTACGTAGACCATCTTAAAATCTAGCCATGATCTTAGACTTAGGTTCGACTGTGTTACATCTCCTACTAAACTCATCTAATTGATCAATGTACTCAGACATAGTCATGTTCCCTTGTTTCAATTTGTACCATTAGTCTAAAAGTTGGTACTCATAAGATCTACCTAGGTACTTCTTTCTCAATTTTCTTCTTATGACTTTCCAGGTACAAATTTCATCTCCTCTTTGATAACATTCATCCTCAATGACTTCCCAATATCACCTAGCATGTCGGATTAGCTTACGCGTGGATCTAACCTTTTCTAATTCCGACATCTTAGTTTACTCAAAATACTGATCCATTCTTTCTTCCCAATCAATATACACCTCAGGATCTAGGCTTCCATCAAAAGTGGGTGCATAGGTTTGGGGGTGTCTAACAAGTCTTTCCTCTGAGTCCACCAAGTATGGGTATAGACTTCTAGGGTTAGACTTAGGGGCAAGATCATGAGGATAAGCTCGTGGATCAAAGGTACTGGGCCTAGGGGATCTGAATTCAGTATGGGTCCTACGGCCTTCATTTTGGGCCTCCGCTTGGGTAAGCGATTGGCTCATTAGGGTAATTTGCTAAGATAGGGCTCTTAATTGGGCTTGAACCCCAGACTCCATGACTAGACTGGGCTGGGCATTGACAAATGGGCTCCTAATCTAGACTAGACATGGGCTGATGGACTAATGGGCTCCTAATCTAGTAGACTGCAACACACATAAGACAAACCAACTAAGGCTACCTAGACCTAGAGCCCAAACAGAATGGGTTGACTCAACTTACACACAACTCAACTCCTAGTCCTTTAACTGGCCAGGTAAGAGGTGGGATGATGGGAGGCCCCCTGCTCTCACAGGGATCTAATTAAGGAACCACCGATCTGCTTAGGTTGTTTGACACTGTACCTCTAGCCTAGACACCTGCGTCCAGTAATAGGAGATGAATTGGGTGCACTAGTCGTCCCACAATGGTTGAACCTAACCTGTTGGTGTCTCTAGCCCACTAGGACAAATTAAGTTTAGTTAATTTTAAATTAAGCTTGGGACTAAATGCAAGAGAGGTGGTTTTGGTCTAAGGAGAGGTTATTAACTCCTCCCCTTATCTGACACATAGAAAGTTCCCTTAAAGTATTTTATGCAATGATGGCAGGCAGATGAAAATGCAAATTAGGGTTTTAACTATTTTTGATATTTTTTTGAGTATTTGTATTTTTTTTTTGTTTTGGTATTTTTTTAGGTAGAAAGATAATTTGCAGATAATGGTCTAAAAAGCAGGAAATATGCCAAAAATTCAAGATATACAAAAATTATACTAAAAGAACCCTAAACTTTATGAAATCAGCTTTGCTGCCAAAATAGGGCAGAACTGTTCTCAGCAGTATTCTGGATGGGAAAAAATTCACAGACTGTAATAATTTTTGAGAAAATTCTAAAAATTAATCTCAATTACAAAGAATTCAGAAAAATAAATTTCAGATTTTTATGAGTTCTATGCAAGCAGAAACAATTAAAATAACAGGTAATGTACTGAGAAGGCCGAGAAGCAAAGAAAGCCCTAATGAACTCTTTGTGTTCTTCTTCAGGGGCCAATTTACAGCAGCACCCCTACCGCCATAAGAGATCCTATAGATTGGGAAGAGAGGGTTTTGCAGCCCTACTTATCTCCTATGATCGGATGGCCATGGTGAAGCACCCGATCCGAATATGCAAAGAGAACTAAGCCCAAACAGGCTCTGATACCAAATGATGCGGAACTAAAATGCATGCATAATTATTTTTGTAATTTTTTTGATTAAGTTGTGTGTTTAATTTTTCAAGAATAGACCACGAATCTAAGTAGAGAATTCTATGCAAGTAAGAAACTCAGCATGCAAAGTAGAACTTAAAAAGTAATAAGAAAGAGGATCTCTAATAAGGCTACTAGCAGGCAGAGGGGGTGTACCTGATAATGGTTGATGCGCATGATAAAGATCATAGATGAAGAGGTCGCTCCCACTCCCAGATGTGGCTTGGATGATCAAGCCGGAGACCTGCGGATTCTTGGCTTTCAACCCAGTGATCCGATCGCTGCCTGGCTGGAGTCGTTGGATTCGTAGAAGTTGAGGGACCTGCAAACAGCCTTTCAAGGGTTAGAAAACAAAACAAGGATGGAGGATTAATTAAAAAAATAGCAAGGGGAAGAAGAGGTTTGATGTGGGCGGCTAGGGCTTGGAGAGGCAGATGGAGGCTGCAGACTGGGCACAGAATACAAGGAAGAAGAATAGGGGTTCACATAGAATCCCCTTAGCACATAGCAATGAGAAAACTCCGTTGTATTCATTCAAAAAAGTTATTAAATTTCATACAAGGGGTCCCTAATATAGAGTCATGAGACTTAGGGCCCAAGCAAAAGAAAACAAGGAAAATAAGGGGTGCCCACTTTCTTCCTAAAGTGTGGGGCTGAATACATGGAAGAAAACACTCTCATGCCAAACAAAATCCCTCCAAACAAGGTAGGTAGTGGGCAGCCAAAAGGGGGGACCAAGGGAAGACAACTTCTTACTTCTCTTGGCTTGGGGTGGACCACTTTTTTCCTAAGCAAGTTGGCATGAATCATGGGATTCATGTTTATCTATTTTGACTTTCCTTCTTGTCATGCAGGCGTGTGGAGTTGATGTGCTTGGGGTGTGAAAAGGGTATGTTGGCGTGTGGTCATCAACTCCTCATGCATGGGCTGACTTCATGATCCTCTAAGTAATCCTAGGTGGTGAAATCCAGGGTGTGACTGGGACTCCATGCGGCTGTTGTGGTGGCACGCTGGGTGGTGTCCTTCATATGCTTGAGTCTTCTTTGACTGGGCTTGACTCAATACAGACTCAATACAACTGGACATGATTACAAGACTCATAATATGATTAGCTCAACATGAGCTGACTTGACCGATTGATCCAAAACCCTAATGGTATGGATCAAATGCTACATATAGGAATCAATTATGAAAAGAAAAATTCTAATAGGCTAAGCCCTTATTACAAACTAGACTTAAACACTACTAAGTAATCCACATAGGGTTTAGAAGCCTCTATCTTAATCTGGTGCCTCTGGTGTCCCCACCATTTCTCCCGGGATGGGAGAAACTCGACCCTATCGAGTAAGGATCACATTGGCTCACATATCTCTTGAGAAGGTCTGGGTCGAAGCACTGCAAGTCCTCTCAAGAAATCTACGAATCATCCAATTCTGGCCGGCTTTGCCATCAGACCAGGTAGTGTTGATAGTCGCGGCCCCGGGTCATGATGGCTTGATCATCCAAGATATGCTTGATCCGTTCTCCTCTCTCAGGCCAAATAATTAATGGACACTCTGGGCTAGGGTTACTCACAATAGAAGGAGTAGGTCCAAAGGCCTCACTGGGTATCACTGCCGGTTCCCTATACTCAACTAGGTCTGTGATATTGAAGGTAGAACTAATGCCCAAATCCGAAGGTAAATCTAACACATAGGCATTTGATCCAACCTTCTCTATCACTTTAAAAGGTCCAGCTCCGTGAGCATGAAGTTTCTTTTATGCCTAAGCCTAACCAAGATAGAATTCCCTACATTGAATCCATTGGCACTTATTCAAGAATTAGCCAGTTTGTTAGATGTTTCATTACTTAAATTATTCTTATGGCTAATATCTTGATGCATATGTTGTGCGGTGTTCAGTGCATGTGTGGATATGCTAGGCGTATGCAAACTCCGAACAGGTGATGTAAAGGACTCAAACTAAAATCTAACAAAGTATAGACTATGCATTCCTATTAAGAGGAGTTTTATTGGACTCTTATGGACCTAAACCTAACGGACTATAGACTCTCTAGGTCTGACCCTGGTGTGGTATGCACATGAGAATTTACAATGGACTCTTAACAAATGCCATAAGGTCTTCCAAAAGTAGGTCACAAACCTAACATACTCAAAGAATTGGTGTAACCGAATGACCTCAACAAAGTGTAATTGAAAAGTTTGGGAAACATTGGAAGCCTTAAGGTATGGCAGGAAAGAAGAATCGGAGTCTTGGGATAATCCATTAGAGGCATGCAATTGACCTTGGTTACTAGGGACGACCTTAAGATTTGAACATTGATCTATGGGTGACATAAGGTCCACTTGAAGGAGGGAGAATTTGGTCATTGCAAGTGTAGGGTCTTTAAGAAAGGATGGCTTAGTCAGTTCAAGAAAAAGGTCATCGACTGGGATTAGAGGAATGAACTCTTGATGAGAATACTGAATGATGTCCCGGGCTGAAACTAGTTCTAGAATAGGATGGGGATCTGGTGGAAGGTCATCAGGAAGGTCTTTGGGAAGCTTATCTTAAAAGTCTTCTAAAATGATGTCTACTTCTTGGGATTGTTCCTTAGGGACTTATTCCTAGACCTCCTCTATGGACAACTCTAGTGACCCTCACTTTCATCTACTATGTTTGATCCTGGCTCAGACACTCCTTTAAATTTTATAGTGGGTTCAGGATCTTTTTCTATTAGTTCCTCAATGATTTCAACCTTGGGTCCATCTTCATCATAGTCCTCAAAGTCTTCTCCTTCATATTCATCTACTAAACTAGGATCAGCCTCATACACCTCTACCTCTGGCTCATTAATGGGTTCTGGGGTCTTTTCCTTGCAAACTAATGGGATAGGAGTAGTAGACCGGTCTAAAGGAAGTTGGCTAGGTTTGGACTTAGGTCATGGGAATTCATCCTGTTGGACTTAGGTTGACTGATCATGAGTTCCCTCTGATATAACTCAAATTCTCTAGCTAGGTGATAGGCTTCCTCTAGGTCCTGAATTTGCCAATGAAACAACTCTCACTGGATATCCCTACGCAGACTATCTTGAAATCTAGCCATGACCTTAGACTCAGGTTCGACTGTGTTACATCTCCTACTAAACTCATCAAATTGATCAATGTACTCAGACACAGTCATGTTCTCTTGTTTCAATTTGTACTATTGGTCTAAAAGTTGGTACTCATATGATCTACCTAAGTACTTCTTTCTCAATTTTCTTCTCATGGCTTTTCAGGTACGAATTTCATCTCCTCTTTAATAACATTCATCCTCAATGACTTCCCAGTATTGCCTAGCATGTCAGATTAGCTTCCATGTGGCCAATCTAACTTTTTCGAACTCCGACATCTTAGTGTACTCAAAATATTGATCCATTATTTCTTCCCAATCAATATACACCTCAGGATCTAGGCTTCCATCAAAAGTGGGTGCATAGGGTTGGGGGTGTCTAACAGGTCTTTCCTCTAGGTCCACCAAGTATGGGTATGGACTTCTAGGGTTAGACTCAGGGGCAAGATCATGATGATAAGCTCGTGGATCAAAGGTACTCGGCCTAGGGGATCTAAATTCAGCATGGGACCTACGGCCTTCATTCTGGGCCTTCGCTTGGGTAAGTGATTGGCTCATTAGGGTAATTTGCTCAGATAGGGCTCTCAATTGGGCCTGAACCCTGGACTCCATGACTAGACTGGGCTGGACATGGACTAACGGGCTCCTAATCTAGATTGGACATGGGCTGATGGACTAATGGGCTCCTAATCTAGTGGACACGCAACACACATAAGACAAACCGACTAAGGCTACCTAGACCTAGAGCCCAAACAGAATGGGTTGACTCAACTTACACACAACTCAACTCCTAGTCCTTCAATTGGCCAAGTAAGATGTGGGATGGTGGGAGGCCCCCCCTACTCTCGTAGGGATCCAATTAAGGAACCACCGATCCACTTAGGTCGTTTGACATTGTACCTCTAGCCTAGACACCAGCGTCTAGTAATAGGAGATGAATTGGGTGCAAGATTACAAGACTCATAATATGATTAGCTCAACATGAGCTGACTTGACCGACTGATCCAAAACCCTAATGGTATGGATCAAATGCTACATACAGGACTTAATTATGAAAAGAAAAATTCTAATAGGCTAAGCCATTATTACAAACTAGACTCAAACACTTCTAAGTAATCCATAGAGGATTTAGAAGCCTTTGTCTTAATCTGGTGCCTCTGGTGTCCCCACCAAATGAGATTCTAACATGATGCAGGATGACATGCAAGGGATGAACATGCAGACAAACCAGATTAAAGAACTAATTACTTTTAGATTTTATTATGATTTATTTTCTGAAACTAGTCAAGACTAGGTTAGGGTTATCCTGTATCATTTAGTATCCTACCCACATGCTAGAAGTAATCAAAAAAAAAAAAAACTAGGATCTTAGGACTAAGAAATCCTATTAGGACATGCTTTAATTTCAATAAATCAAAAAAGTGAGAAGGAAAAAGGTCTACATACCTAGCAATGATGTTCTTGAAGTTGCAGAAGAGATCTCTTAACTCGGATCGACGCCTGGATGAAGAAGTCACTTTTCTACAGATCCATCAACTTTTTATCAAATTGGTTCGGGGCGAAGAAGACTTCATCTAGAGGTTCGCTTCTCTTGAGGGATCCTGCACATGTCACAGGTTAGGCTCACAGGTGATTAAAAAAAATGAAATTGAAAGAAGAGAGAGTGGGGTGATGGAAGGGTTGCTGGGATGGCTGGCGCCCTGCTTGGGAAGAAGGCACCTAGCATGAAGAGGGGTGCTTGGCTACTAGAGAGGATGCCTGGGTAGAAGCTCCTAGAGGCTTGGAGGCCAGGGCCTACTTGGAAGAGAGAGGGGAAGGGGCGGCCAAGAACTTTGGTGATATGGTGTTGGCGGCTTGATGGAAGAAGAAAGAGAGGATGGCATCCAGGGGGCTCAAGAGTGGAGGCATCTTAGGGTTTGGAGAATTCTAGGGGCCGGCTAGGGTTTGGAGAAGAGGAGAGGGAAGCAGGGTGGCTAGCGTTTGCACTCAAGACAGGGAACATGGGTCTCACACCCACTCTAATTTGGAGGTAACACTTAGATAAAATAACTTTCAATTTGTATTCATGAAAAAAGATTATTCATACAAAAAGGGAGGGGGTGGATTTTTCTAGATCCACCCCAGGTTACATGACTTGAGGGTCAAGAAATCCTGACTTAAGGGCCAAGAAATCCTGGTGGACTTGGTCAACAGCAGGTTTCTTTCTTGGGCTGGGCGCTAACTTTGGAGGGCTTGGGTTGGCGTGCCAAACATGAGACTCTAGGATGCCAAGGGCCTAGAGCAGGGGCACCTTCTCTTGATGGGCTAGGGGCCCTGTTGGGCTCATGGGGGCGCTAGCCAGTATGGACCTAGAAGCGGTGCTGTGTTAGGGAGGGCGCCATCTGAAGGGGGGCGGCCATACTGGGCTTGGTGGCATGAAGGGCCTATTTTAGTGCACCATGCTTGGGGGCCTGGGTAGGGGTCCAAGTTCATGAAGCTCTACTCTAGTGATGGCACCTGGTGAATCTTCTAGTCTGGTGACTCTTCTCTTGACTTGAATGAAAATATAGGACTTTTTGAACTGAACAAAGGACTCAACTGATGGACTAACTTCATTACAGGACTCACAAAATTAGATTTCATTACAAGACTCAACAAAATTGACCAACACATGACTCAGAAATTGGAACCTTGAAATTCTAGTCTAGTCCTGATGTCCCCATCAGGAGGTATGCTCATGGACACCCTAAAGAACTTATTATTGGTGATCCATCAAAAGGGATAAGTGCTCGTTCCTTACTAAGAAATGTATGTGACTATTTAGCATTTATTTTACAAGCAGAACCTAAATCAATTGAAGAAGTTGAAAAAGATCCTAATTAGATAAATGCCATGCAAGATAAATTAATTCAATTCAAAAGAAACAAAGTTTGGACTTTAGTTGAAAGGCCTACTAATATTTCAATAATTGAAACCAAATGGGTTTTTAGAAATAAACTTGATGAAAATGAAGTAATAACTAGAAATAAAGCTAGATTGGTAGCAAAAGGTTATAATCAAGAAGAGAGTATTGATTTTGATAAAACTTTTGCTCTGGTTGCTAGATTAGAAGTAACTAGGTTACTACTTGCTTTTGCTTGCTTTATAGATTTTAAATTATTTCAAATGGATGTTAAAAGTATATTTTTTAATGATTTTATTAAAGAAGAAGTGTATGTTAAACAGTCCCCTGGTTTTGAAAATCATGCATATCTTAATCATACTTTTGAATTTCACAAGGTTTTATATGGTTTAAAACAAGCTCCAAGAGCTTGGTATGATAGGTTAAGTAAATTTCTACTTGAAAATGGTTTTTCTAGAGGCAATATAGATACTACACTATTTTTGAAAAAGAAAAATGATGATCTCTTAGTAGTATGCTACTAATGAAATACTTTGTCAAGAGTTTGCAAAGCTTATGTATGGAAAGTTCGAGATGAGTATGATGAGAGAACTAAACTTCTTCCTCAGACTCCAAATCAAGAAAACTAGAGAAGTGATCTTCATCAACCAAGCTAAATACACAAAAAAAATCATAAAGAAGCTTGGGATGAAAACAACCAAGCCATTAGGTACACCTATGAGCCCTTCTTGCAAACCTGACAAAGATGAATCTGGTATATATGTTGATCAAAAATTATATAAGGGTATTATTGGTTCATTATTATACTTAACTACAAGTATTCTAGATATTAGTCTACTCCTAAAGAATCTCATTTACTGACTATTAAACACATACTTAGATATTTATCTAGGACAATAGATATTGAGCTATGGTATTTTAGAAATTCATCAATAGAATTGATTGCTTATTGTAATGCTGACTTTGCTTGTTATAAACTAGATAGGAAAAGTACTAGTGAAACCTGTCAATTTCTTGGAGTTAATTTGATTTCATAGTTTAGCAAGAAACAAAATTCAGTTGCTTTATCTACGGTAGAAGCTAAATATATAGCAGCTGAAAGTTGTGCTCAAATCTTATGGATCAAACAATAACTCGCAGACTTTGGTATTAAGTTAAATAAAACTCCTATAAAATGTGATGATAAAAGTGCAATCAATTTAACTAAAAATCTAGTTCAACACTTAAGAAGCAAACATATTGAATTAAGACATCATTTCATAAGAGACAATGTGCAAAATGGTGATGTAACTTTTGATTTTGTGTGCACTGATAGATAATTAGCAGACATTTTCACTAAGCCCTTAGCTAAGATAGGTTTTGCATGATTAGGAGAGAATTAGGCATCATTGACCCTTTTGATTGAAATTCTTTCAAATACTTCATTGAATTCTTTCAAAAGCTTCAAATCCTCTCAAATATCACTTGGTATAATCCCTAGACCCCCTTGAATTTTACCAATTTATTAAAATTTTTTCCTAATTTTTTTTTGAAACTTTTGACCAAGTGTCGACACTTGAGATTTGCCCAAGTGTTGACACTTGAGATTTGCCCAAGTGTCGACTTATCGAAGTGTCGACACTTGAGCAAATCACAAGCATCGACTCATGATTGGAGGTCTAGTTTTTCTAGGGCATCATCGAGCAATCTTTTCCCATTTCTTTTTCAATCCTCTCTCTCCTAAGTGGTCCCTAACCTCTCCTGTCATCCTCCAATAGTGATTTTCCATCCCTATCCTTCCTTTTTTTGGCAAAATCCTCCTCCTCTCCACCAATCTCGACCGTCCCTTGCTATCTCGGTGGCCATGGGTTCAACGAAGCATGTGGTTTTTCAAAAGAAAAGGTCTAGATTTGTGCATGGAGAAGCAAGCATAGGAGAAAGGAGATCGACGGCATAACTTGATCCAGCTGGGCAGCAAGATGAGCTCAAGGTTTAGGTGACTATGAGAGCACCCCCTCTGTAGCCTTCCCCTATAGCCAAAAGAATGGTAGGGAAGGTCATCGCCTATGGCAGGACAATAGATTTGCCATTTTTGGACTTTGAGGGTTTTGTGATTGGAGATCTGATGAGAGGTGCGGGATTGGTCTCCTTCTGCACCATGCGAGAGTGATACTACCCGCATCTGATGAGGGAGTTTTTTGGTAGTATGACCACAGATGGGATTAATTGGACTACTCAAGTCAGGGTTGTACAGATCCCAGTAACTCTAGAGATACTCAGTTGGGTATGGGAGATTTCTCAGCATGGACTCATAGCTAGCTATGTGGCAGATAGAAATGCAACTTTTGGATGTATTTTGGAGTGGGATGACATCAGAGGTATATCTACTATTTCTACGAGTCAGTTGTCTGTGGAGATGAGACTCCTACATCATATTATTGCTCGTATTCTTCATTCGAAGATAGGTCATTTTGATTTCATCACTGAGCAAGAGCTTGTCTTGATGGTGACTCTGACCCAGAGGATAGCCATTAACCTTCCAGTGCTGATGGTGCATCAGATGGGTGAGGTGGTCATCCATAATAGGTTGTGTTTACCATACGGGATGGAATTGACTCATATTTTTCATGCTTTTGGGATACCTTTGAAGGGCGAGGCCTCCAAAGAGATATTGCATACTGATACTTATGGCGAGAAGTCATTATATTGGATGGGATACAGGAAGGTGGGAGGTAGATGGATGAGGAGCGAGTCGGGCCAGGAGCCTGATGAGGAGGATGAGATTCGGGCAGCAGAGGCTGGACCTTCTACACCCGATCCTTAGACGACTCCCTCCAGATGAGCACCAGTCGCTGGATCTGAGTCTGAGCCAACTATGCCCCCTTTTGGTTGAGCTCCTCGATGTACTTTAGTGACAGACTCTAGATTAGAGGAAAGACTGACAAAGTGGATTACTGCAGTCCGAGATGATGTATTGAGCATATCCATTAGGACCAATAGATTATAGTAGAGCTGTAGAGTCTGAGAGCACACACCGATGAGCAGCTTACTTTGATCAGATAGGGTTTGGAGGTAGGCTTCACTAATCTCCGAGATCTTTTGAGATCCATGTTGCCACCTCCAGGTTCAGCAGGACCTTCTATTCCACCTCCACCTCCTCCAGTAAATGATGAGATAGACGATGCAGTTGATGATGATGATGATAAGGAGACTGCAGAGGATACTAAGCATGACGATACTGATAATGATAGTGATACTGGTGATGATGACCCAGCAGATGGTGGCGATGCAGTATGTGATGAGTCTGCACCAGATGTCCCACCATCCATTAAGCATCATCCTCTAGTTAATACAGCAGATACTTCAGCTCAGACTATGGATCCTGATACTACTACTAATCAGCATGCCATAGATTCTCCATTCTTCACATTGGCTGATACTCTTGAGACTCGTGCCACCAGGACCTCTAGGATCTTAGGTCACTCTGGCCCATCCCTTAGGACTAGAAGCATGATCCACAAGACCCCTAGACCATCTGCATCTAGGATCATGGCACCTATTGTACTAGATTTTCTATTTGATGAGGAGTAGCCTCGTAGATGTTATGCTTATCTTGTGTTTCATGTCACTAGTACTTTCTATAGTGTATTTCAGTTCATGTATGCTATTTTGTTGATGTCTTGCAAGATTGATATCTGCAAGTACATCATTTACTATACTGAAACTTCTCTATCTTTGATAGTTATATTTCCTTTTATTACTCTTCTTTTTGTCTTATTAACCTTTTTTTGACAAAAGCACTAATTAAGGGAGAGAAAATCTTTTTAATTTTTAATGATGACAAAAAGTGGGAGTAAGATAGATTATATAAGCAAAAATTTAAAATTTTAGAAAAAATCCAAAATTTTCAAGAATTCACATTCTACTTAAGAAAGGGGGAGAAAATCTAACTTTGTTTGACTCACTAATTTTGAAATATTGTTGTATAAACTAAAGAGCTAATACATCTTCATCTAAATACCTTTATAAACCTTGATATGCTAACAAATGTGAAGTTTGTTTGATGAACTTGTTCAATTTACAATGCCTTTGAAAATATGCTTACTTGAAAGCTTAATAAAATAGCCAAATTTGAACTCAAATGTTTATATACTCAAAATTTTGTCATCATCAAAAAGAGGGAGATTGTTAGCTTTGGCTCTTGATTTTGATGAATAATAAAATGTTGAGCATATATTTTATACTAATGTTTCAATTGGAGTTATAAATTATAGGTTGCAAGTACATCAAATTCTTTATACAAAAGCATCAAAGTCATTTACATTAATGCAAGATGAATTTCTAAGTTTAAGAAGTCTTCTTACTTTGGAAAGCTAAGAAATTGATCAATTTGGTTATTATAAAGAAGAAATTGGAAGTATATTGAAAAAAATTAGAGTTTCGGAGCTTGGCACATACTTTGGAATTGGCACAGATCAAGTGTCGACTCAAGTGTTGACTCATGAAGTGTAGTGTCAACCTTCTGAAGACTAACACGTAGAAATTCTAACAACATGCCAAGTGTCGACTCATAGGTCGACTCATAGCCTGAGAGCAGAAATGAAGCAGAACCATGGATTTCAAGAATTACACCTAGTGTCGATCCAAGTGTCGACCCTAGTGTTGACTCACAGGTCAACTCACAGGTTCTGACAACAGTAATGGCTATGTTTTTAAAAGTTTAGAATTAATTCAAATGGTCCATAATGGTTAGTTTCTCCTCTCCAATGACCATAAATAGTTTTTTAAGGGTTGGAGAGCTATTTAAACACCACCAAATATAAGAGGGAAGCTATCTTTTGAAGAAAAGTTCTACATACTTTAAGGATTCAATACTTTGAGAGAGTTGAGCCTTCAAGCATTCAAGTTTCAAAAGGAGCTTCCAAAGTCCACATCTTCAAGCATCAATTGAGGCTTCAACAACTTGAAGACAAGCTTCTCAACATCATTTGAGAGCTTCATCGATATATTTGCTTTTGTTTAGAAAGCTTTGTATATTCTTACTCTTGTATTTGAATTTTTGTTATTACTAGTTTCAAGGAGATTGAAACTAGTATTGAGGTTGTTGGTGAGCCTTTATGTGAAAACCAATTAGGTTGTTGGTTAGCCTTGTGTAAAAACCATCAAGGTTGTTGCTGAGCTTAAGTGACAAAACCAACAAGGGATTTTGACTTGTGAGCCCAGTTAAAACAAGTTGGGTTTTGACTTATGAGCTTGGAAAACATGTTGGCATAATCTTGTGGATTATAATAAAATTTTCAAGAAGAACTTGGGGAGTGGATGTAGGTGTTTGGAGTGCACCGAACCACTATAAACTTCTTATATTTATATGTGTGGTTCGCCTTCTCATTTCTTTCTCTAGCATTGCTCTTTATTCTTTAAACCACTACATTTAGATCATATTCTGCACATTCATATTATTACACAAACATATTAGTTCAGCACATACTTAGTTTAATATTTTTTTAAAAAAATCCACCCCCACTCTTGGCTTGCTATGCTGGGAAACAACCTCCACCAACCTTCCAACTCCCATGCTTGTAACTTGCAACCGAGAGCAATCTTCCATGCCCAAGGTCAGCTCTGGCATGCAAGCTACTTTTCCAAGACATGTGACCAGTACTTGTTGAATCGAGCGATGAAGTTTTTACAACAAAATTCTATCAGAAACCACCACACCAAGCAAGCTCACCAATGGAAGATAGAACTTTAGCAACATAGTTCCACTAAGAACAACTATGCCAAGTGAGTTTAATGGCAAGGTGGCTATTCCAGGTAGAACTATCTCCAAGGATACCTTTAGTGCCTTTGCCATCTATCTACAAGAACACCTTCGACCTTTCGCCTCCCCTGTGCCATCCATCTTATCTTTGTCGGACTCCTCTTCTCTAAAAACTACAATAGCCAGTGGCACATCATCTCTCTTTCTAGAAATCATCGGAGCCCCGCACAACCCAAGGACCCTCTATTTGGAATGAGGATGTAGCTAGAAAGCTAGGTGGAAGTCTCCTATTTATAACCAACACTAGCCTCCCAGAAGATGACATGTAGCAACCCTGAACTAGGCCAATTTAGTAGATGCTTGGGATTCTAGCACATTTATTTCTATCTCCAAGCTTGGCACTAGCAACCAAAACACAAAGTGCACTCACCACATGGAACATTCAGAGCGGTCAAATACAATAACCATTTGAGAATTACAGCCCCATTTACTCCCATTCTTAGGCTTGGTGCTAGTAGCTAACATTTAAACCTCACCTGCCATGTGGAACTCCCTAATAGACAAAATACGATAGTGATCAGAAGAATAATCAAGGCATTAAATGCACCCCTATCGAAGATGGCTTGCCTCTTGACTTGCTATGAAACCAAGAAGCAATGGTCAAAGTCATCCAACCAGCATAGAGTGCAATTAATTTTACTCCATTGCTCCATAGAAGGTGGCCAACTCTCAAACTACTAAAAGTTGACATTGAGTGATTTGAATATGCTTAGCAAACATCTTTCACTGATCGAAGGACTTAGAAAAATTTTCACCTTTGAAACCTATATTAATCGAAACTCAATGGATAGGCATATGCCCGATAGTCACTCAAACTGATTAAGGCAATAGTAAGGAAAAAATCCAAAGTCCTAGGTCAGAAGGTTTGTTCTTGAGCTTAGCTAACAAGCAAGCTCGACTTGGCCAATTTTGTGATTAATTATTTTCGGTCACAAAAATCCTAGTTGCAAATATTTTGCAAACAAATTTTGGGGTCATAAAATTTTGTTATTGATTTAGCAACCAAAAATAATTGCATTCAATTTAGTGACTAAGAATCTTAAAAATTGTTTAATATTTTGCAACCAATTTATTGATCAAAAAAATAATCAGCTACTAATTTATTAGAAAAAAATATTAAAAATACATAATTTAGAGACCACTTTTGCAACTGATTATTTTTCTAAAAATAGTAATTTAATGATCAATCATAAAATTGATCACAAAATTAGTTGCAAGTATCTTTCAAAATGTTTTAGTTTTTAAAATAGATTACAAAATTGGTTGCTAAATTATTAAAAAAATATCAAATAAAAAATTGGAGTGAAATCAATCTCAAAATTGAACACTGATTTTTTAAAAATATTTTATATTTTAAAAATTGATCATAAATATTTGATATTTTTTTTAATTTTTAAAATTGGTTGCAAAATAAGTCACTAAATTTATTAAAAATATTAAATTAAAATTAAAGTAAAAATTGATCTCAAAATGGATCATAAATATTTTAATTATTTTTTAAAAAAATTGGTTGTAATATCTGTCACTAAATTTCTTAAAAAATAGAAAAAAATAGGGGTGAAAATCAATCTCAAAATCAATCTCTAATTTTTAAAAATATTTACATTTAACAAATTGGTTACAAATTCAATCATAAATATTTTTAATATTTTTAATTTATTATAATTAGTTATAAAATTGGTCACTAAATTTATTAAAAATATTAAGTAAGAGTTAGTTTGTAAATCAATGAAAAAATTTCTTACAATTTTTTTTACAAATAATTTTTATATAAATATTGGTTGCAAAATTGGTCATAATTTTTTTATAATTTTTTAATTTAAATATTTGTCATAAAATATATTACTAAATTTAAATATGAAAGAAATAAATTAAAATTATATTATTTTTTCTTGATACAAAGTAGCTCACAGTGGAACACTTGCCAATCCAAACATAATAAGAAACATAATACATACTCAACAATATTAATTCTAATAATCTGAATTCCAATAATATTTGATAATGCATTGATACATATCCAACAACATAGTGAATTCTAAGTTAAAAAATAATGAAATCAAGCAACATCAATCAAGCATCCACCATAAATAATTAAGCAACATGTCTTAAATAACAAAGTACCATAATAATAAGAAAAAAACTCCATAGTAATTTATGGAACCATTCACTTCAATTTTCATTAAATTTAGATCATCATCAAGGAAAATAAAAAAGCAACCATAAGAATATAGCAAGCAAAACCCATCGGCAACCATCAATTTTAACCCATCATAAGACAATAAGATAAAAATGATATATCATACCTTGTGCCAAATGTTTCATTGTTTAACATATCTCATACTAAATATATCATAAAGAACTCCTCTGTTATCAATTAAAGGCAAAATTGCTCACCACCTAGTAGGTTTAACACATCATATAGGAATAAGAAAAAGAGATCATAGTATATCTGCAGAGCCATTGCCTTTGCTCGCTATCATGGATGGTCAAAAATAATTCAACTCAAACTATAGTTAAGGTGAGTCAGGATCATATCCTTAAGAATCAGTTGAGATTATATTTACTTTTTAATTAGGATTTTGTTAGAGTTCTAATTAAATTACAACACCTAAAAGATGAAAGAGTGGGAATATGTTTATCACTACAAATAAGATTAGAATATGAAAGATGTCTAGAATTTTGATTTAGTTATTAGTATTATATTTAGTATTTCTATAATATGTAATTATTTAAATTATGATTGCTTCCTGAGTATAACATGTCTTGCTAGCTACGGATCCTAGCTTTGCCTTACATAGTCATAGGCAATTCAAAGGCTCGAATAATAGAAGTAATTAAAATATCCTATAATAATATTCTAAATATAACTTATCTTACTGAGCATGAATTGTATTCTTGGATCATGACTCATCTCTACATAGTTATAAGCTGTTCTAAAATCTAATTTAGTCTAGACATGCAGAATAAAACTTGAAGTAATGAAAATAATTTTATTCATGAAATGCAAATCATTACAATTAAGTACTAATTGCATAAAGAAAACTTATAAAATATAAACACAAAAAATCTCATCTATTTTTTGAAGACAATGCTCCTTAGCAATGCATGATCTTTCCTTTCTCTCCCTCTATGCAAGGCCCTAGAAGGATTCTAGGGGTTGATGCTCAAGGTGGAGGTATGGGATCTTTTTTATAGGTATTAACAAAGAAGAGGCTTTTGAGATTTTTTGGTATGGGACTAAAGGAAATGGATACATGAGTGGCTTGGATTTCTTTTTACAAATATTCAAGGGTTAGATGGGTATGTGATTGCTATCGTAGGTGGTCAAAAATAATTCACCAACTCAACTCTATAGTTATGATAATTTAGAATCATTTTCTTAGGGATCAGTTGGATTTAAGTTCACTTTTTAATTAGGATTTTGTTAGAGCTTAATTAAATTATACGAACTAAAAAGATGAATGATAAAAAATATTTTTATAACTAGAAATTAAAATTAAATTAAATTGCAAGCAAGAGATTAAGCAAAAAAAAATGTCTTAGATTTCAATTCAGTTTTTAGTATTGTAGTAGTGTTTCTTTAATATGTAATTTTTAAATTATGATTGATCCTTGAGTATAGCCTATTTCGCTAGATATGGACCTTGATCCATTCCTACATAGCCATAGGCTATTCAAAATCTCTAATCAAAAATATAAAATTTTCTATAATTAGATTTTGAGCATAACCTATCTCACTGAGCATGAATTGTATCCTTGGATTATGACTCATCTCTATATAGTCATAGGCTATCTTTGCTCATCAGCGATATCTCGTGCACCACCACCATCGTCACCCTTCACTGGCACCGCCTATGTACCGAGCTGTAATTTTTCTATTGACCTCTTGTTTGGATGCTTTCCTATGGACATGGACTGACTGAAAGGAAACTAGTGCAACGGATGCCAATCCTAGGCATGCTACACTAGGGAGTAGGTATTGCATAATTAAAAATTTTAAACATGCATATGGAAAAACTTACTCATGCACAGGATGTAACATAAACATGATGCATGAAATAGATACAGAGGCATGTAAAGGCAAGTGCCATAATTATAAATAACATGATAATATCTAGATCTAAGCATGCATGATAACAAAAATAAATAATATACCTGATCGAAGCAGGAAGAAGCCGACTTCCTCAGTCTTCAGACCAGATCAGCAGCAAATCAAGGCAACCGGTTGAACTCCTTCAATAGCAAATCAGATATGCAACTGCAAGAAGAAGAGATGATCGATCCAATCTCTTGAGGTGTCCAAATGTCCACCCTCTAGAGTATCCATGCACGGGCTCTCACTAATCCAACTCCTGGATGGATGCTAGTCCTCCGGGAATCAACAACAAGTCACGGACGTGTAAAGCAGGGAAGACCAAATAGGACTTCATGGACAGTCTTCTACAAGACTGCCTTTACTCCACCAAAAGCGCACAACATGGTAATTAAAGCTCTCTGCTCCTCTCTTCACATGCCCTATTTTCCTTCTCACTATCCTACCTCACGGCCATGAAACCAGGATGTAAAATCAGGCTAAGATAACTCATAAATCCCGGGAAAACACCGCAGGCCCTGTTCCTCTTTTCTCCCTCAACGCTTAGCCTTGGTCCTCCTTCTCTCACACACTCATGGCCTGCTACCAAGGTGAATAATCGGCTGAGAAAACCCCTGTTCCTTTTCATCTAACGATCTGGCAGCCTTCAACCAAGATACTTAAGAGGCAAAGAACACCATGAGTTAAGTCCATATTAAATACCAAAACCCCTTGGAAAGTCTCTGATCGGTGGAGAAGGCTGGGTACTACAGGCTCTTGATTAATGAAGAATGCTGGAACCACTGGAAGAGAACAAAAGGGCTGAATACCATGAAAACAGCGAGCGAGAGGAGGGAGAGTCATGTGGGAGAAAAAACATGAAACCCCTTTCCAATTGCTGTGCTATTCATCAAAATCTAAAATCCCAGCACATCCGAACTTCAAGCTGATCTTATCCATTCACACTGTAAAAACACAGGGAACGAAGAACCAAAAACATCATGAAGGCTAGGAGAGAATACCATGTAAATTGGCTAAGATATAAACAGGTTCATCAAAAACCCCGGTCCGACCAAACCTGATCAATAAGAAACTGGGTCCAGTCCTGGACTACCAGGAATAATTCCTAGTTGACCCAAACCAATCCTGGTTGATCCAAATCAGACCAGTTTGACTAGAAAAAAAATAATGTGTGCTCAATCATACCATTTGACCTTAATACAGAAACGATTCCCAATCGTTGATCGGTTCCTAAATCTGGAAGAAATCCTCTATGGTGTGTGACCTCATAGGTTCGAACCTAAATGGTAGCACTAGAACACTTCCAGTACCATCACAATATACCATCTAGCAATGGGTTCCGACGTCTAGATAGGCCGAAGATGTGAGAGTAATCTATCGAACCTCTGGCATATGATTACCGTATAATTCATTCCATTGACCTCCAATGCTCAAGATGACCTAGGGTTAGACTGCCAACCCTAACTGAGTCAATCCATAACATGTCTCAACCTCGCAAGTCCAGTGACTCCTCACTAGGACTACCCTGGCCGAGGATTTGCTAAATTGAGACATTGCGAGACATTCAATCTAAACAACTTGGACAAGTCAATTCCATCTTGGTCCACCACTGCTCCATAAGTACTTGCATGTACCCAGAAACCTTATGTTATAGGATTAAACATCCGGGTAGTCCAGCACCAAAGCACAGGGAGTTGCTTGCAAGCTATCATGGTGACCTCAGGTCGGAAGGACACATATACCCATATCCAATCACAAGCAATCCTTTAGTAGAAAGGAGCTTTACGGAGTCACATTCAATGAGATGTCACACATCCAACTTGCAGGTCACATCAGTGTCACCACACTCCTTTGGTCAAGAGGATAACCAAACGATGTGAACCACAACCTACACTTGATACATTGTCGTCCTGTATAATGTATTCTTTGGTTGTGAATCTTTTTAAAGGACCACTCGATATATCCTCTCTATATCGAAGTCAGTGCAGTCCTAAGGACTTCATCACATAAATAGAGTTTATTATAGGGAAATGAATAATGTGATGAGCTGCTAAAATAAAGTTTTATTAATTCATATACAAATTACAATACTGAGCACAACCACCTACAACCTAGGCATTGGCTTTGGGACACAATTCCCAACAACTCCCACTTGTACTAAAGTCAATCAGAACAGTATTTAATATCCATTTCCCTTTTATAATAGTCGAACTCTTTGATTCTGAGGGCTTTAGTGAAGGGGTTAGCCAGATTCTCCTTTCTATCGATCTTCATAAGATTGATGTCGCCTCATTCCATGATCTCTTGTACGAGGTGATAGCACCGCAGAATGTGCTTGGTGCGGTGATGAAACTTTGGCTCCTTAGTTTGAGCAATGGCTCCTGTGCTATCACAATACACTAGAACAGGACCATCTAGGGAAGGTGCCACCCCTAGCTCTTCAAGGAACTCCCATAACCATACGGCTTCCTTTGCTACATCTGATACTGCAATGTATTTTGCTTCGCATACCGAGTCTGTAACTGTTGCCTGCTTGGAATTCTTCTAGCAGATCGCTCCTCCATTCAGGGTAAACACAAATCCTGACACACTCTTGCTATCATCTCTGTCTGACTGGAAACTGGAGTCAGTATACCCTACAAGTTTCAAGTCAGGTTCTTTATAAATCAGCCATTGGCCCTTAGTATTTCTCAAATACTTCAGGATGGTTCTAACCACCTTCCAATGCTCCTCACCAGGGTCAGACTGGTATCTGCTCACCATTCCTAGTGAGTATGCCATGTATGGTCTAGTACATGTCATAGCATACATGATAGAGCCTACTGCTAAAGCATAAGGAACTTCACTCATGCGCTCTCTTTCCTTAGGAGTTGTCACACAATCCTTCTTGGAAAGAGTAATTCCAGAATCTATCTGGTGCGGGCACCAGACTCAGAAGAAGACTTCAGAGCTCCATCTGGATCTCTGAGTGACCTTGCCCGAAGAATTAGGGTTTTCTGTCTTGTAATAAGGGTTGACTTGATCAACTCAATTTTAGCTTGAGTCTGTACTCCCTGCAATTTATTTTTGTTGAGTCATGTTGACTCAGTAGTGGTCTAGGACTTCAACCTGGGGTGTTACATTTTCTTCCAAGGCCAAGCAAGTGGGTGCTACACTCCCAACCACACGCCTGAGTCCAGGGGGCGCCACATCTCCATCCAGTATACTCTGGTCCCCACACCACAGATAGCAGCTCCCTTCTTTCATGCACCATATGAGGAGAAAGCAACCAGGGATCCACAAATCAAGGGGGCGGCCCAAGACCTTCCATAAGAGCCAAGTTATGAAAGGGAAGAAATTCTTCTTGGAGAGAACTTCAAGGAGGCGCCCATTCCATGCCAAAAATGCCCAAAACAAAGATGGGAAGGACCATGACTTAGGGAGAAAGAAAAGGAGGAGTCCAAAAGAGTTGATCCATGGAAGGAAAGAAATCCTCTCTTGAAGAACAAAGCTTGGAGGTGCCATCTACCTTCCTTTTAAAATCCAAATCAATTTTTTTTGGAACCTTTGGCCGGCCATATGTGTATGGATTATCCTAATTTGTAGATCCCCTCCTTTAGTCCCACATGGGAAGATGTAAAACCCTACTCTCTTGTAAAGTCCTATAAATTAAACCCCTCTTGTAAATTTTAATCAATCTGATGAATGAAACCAACTTTTTTTGTGAGCAAACTCTGTGTTTTCTCTCTTCCGCACTTGCATCCAGGTGTTGAGCTCCGTGAGGGAGTAAATCCGGGTTCCCCAGGAACCTTGAGAAGGTGTGAGATCTCCAAACCCCTAAACCCTAGGTTAGCCACTCCAACTACTAAACCCTAGCCGCCCACCATCCACTTCAATCCACCAAACCCTAGCCTATCCCACCTCCCACGGCCTCCCTCTCCAAGTCCAGGCCGATCACCAGCATCCAGATCCAGTCCAGATACTTCAGATCCAGAGCAATTCCTAGAGGAAGTCAGATCAGCCTCCACGAGGATCCGGATTTCAGTAACTTCAGCCTTCAAGTTCTTCAATCTGGTAAATCCTTCCTTGAGTCTCTGATTCCATCACTTGTTCCTCTTCTTTCCCAGATCTTGAGTCCAGGAGAAGCTGACTCAGCCATAGGACCAGTATTGGAGGATCCATTGCGAAGATATCCGAATCCGAGGATCCAACAATCTGCTCGAGAGAGTTCTTCCACCAAACTTTGTGAAGATCACTGTCTGGTTGGTAACCCATCTCTTCTCTTTATTTCTGTCCTGTTGAAAGTTCAGAGCGAAACCCTAGGTCTGGGAGTTTCTCAACCCCCAGCGATCCGTTACTTCTGAATTACTCTGATAACCTAGTTCTTCTAAATTGTGCTTTCAATCATTACCTAGTTTCCTTCAACTTAGTTTAGCTTTACTTTGAGTCAAAGCCAATTTCTGAAATATAAAAAAAAAAAAAAGAAAAGAATTAATTTTAATTTCCTTCCGCATCGCATCATCTCTTCTCCTTTGTTCTGCATCACTATCAGGAGATAGCCTTTCTTGGAATTCTCCATGCTGAACCGTTTCAGCATGGTATCAATATACATAGATTGGTACAATCCCAGAAGCCTCTTAGATCTATCTCTATAGATCTTCATATTTAGTATTTAAGAAGCTTCATCCAAGTCCTTCATGGAGAACTGAGATGACAACCAGACCTTTATTCCTTGCAATACTGTGATGTCATTCCCAATTAAGAGAATGTCATCAACATACAGTACCAGTATACAATCACAGAACCATTAACCCACTTATAGATGCAGGATTCCTCTCCATTCCTAACGAAGTCATACGATTTGATACACCTATCAAATCGCATGTTCCAACTTTGAGATGCTTGCTTGAGTCCATAAATGGACCTCTGCAATTTGCACACTTTTGACTCGTCTGTGGATGTGAACCCTTCAAGCTGTATCATATATACCTCCTCATCCAGCTCTCCATTCAGGAAAGCGGTTCAGACATCTATCTGCCAGATCTCATAGTCAAAATGTGCTGCCAAAGCAAGCATGATCCGAATGGACTTGAGCATTGTCACAGGAGAAAACATCTCATCATAATCGATACCATATCACTGACGATATCCCTTGGCAACCAGACGGGCTTTATAGGTCTCCACCTTCCCATCTATGCCTCTTTTTCTCTTGAAAATCCACTTGCACCCAATGGGTTCTATCCCTTCAGGTGGATCAATCAATGTCCATACATTATTGATATCCATGGACTCCATCTCGCGTCACATGGCTCCAAGCCACACCTCAGAGTCAGATCTCTGAAGTGCATCCATATAGGTGATCAGATCCTCATATTCTCATTGAGCTCAATGGGATCACAATCCTGGACCAAGAAACCATAGTATCTATTCGGTTGACATGGTACTCTACCGAATCTCCTAATAATGGGTTTTAGGTGTGATTCAATCATAGCCGGTTCTATGATGTCCTTAGAGTGTACAGGTTCTTCTACTGGTTGAACTTCACCAAGTTCAATCTTAGAGGCTACAGTTCCTTCTCCAAGGAACTCCTTTTCCAAAAAGATAGCCCTAAGAGCAATGAACACTTTCTGTTCGTCCTCAAGTAGAAGAAATATCCTTTTGTTTCCTTAGGGTACCCAATAAACAGGCACCGATCAGACCTAGGACCAAGTTTATTTAAGTCTAGATGCTTTACATAAGCCGGACAACCCCAAACCCGAAGGTGTGAAATTGAGGGCTTATGTCTAGTCCATAACTCATATGGAGTGGAGACAACAGACTTACTCGGAATATTATTCAGCAAGTAACAAGATGTCTCAAGTGCATATCCCTAGAAGGATAATGGTAGAGTTACAAAGCCCATCATGGATCGAACCATGTCCAACATGGTTCGATTTTTTCTTTCAAATACACCATTCAACTAGGGTGTTCCTAAAGGAGTCCACTGAGAGAGAATCCCATTCTCCTTAAGATATGTCATGAACTCACCGGATAGGTATTCACCACCTCGATTAGATCGAAGGATTTTAATACTCTTTTTAGTTTGTTTCCCTACTTCATTACGATATCGTTTGAACATTTCAAATGACTCAGATTTATGTCTCATCAAGAAGACATAACCATACCTGAAAAGGTTGTCTATAAATGAAAAGAAATATCTATATCCACCTCTGGCATAAACTATCATGGGTCCACATACATCAGTATATATGAGACTCAGAAGTTCTGTAGCTCATTCACCTTTTCTAGTAAAAGGTGACTTGGTCATTTTACCAAGCAAACAGGATTCACAAGTGGGCAATGAGTCAGAATCACTGACCTCGAGGAGGCCATCTCCTCGCAACTTGTTTATCGTATTCTGGTTAACATGACCTTGCCTATAGTGCCATAGATACAAGTCACTGACATTATCTATCTTTGGGTGTTTGCTAGATGTGTACATTACATTAATAGGCCATGACAAAACATAAATGCCATTATTTAACTTAACTTTCATTATCATAGAGTTATTCATAATAACTTGGAAAAAATCTTTTTTTATTGAAAGTTCATAACCACAATCAGCCAATAGGCCTACAGGGATAATGCTCATAATAAAACTAGAACATTAATGACAGTCGACTAATTCGATAGTACTAGACTCAAAAACAAGACTCAGAACATCGATCGCCAGCATTGGAACACGATTTCCATTTTTGAAGCTCAGGAACTGCTCCCCATCTTCGAATCTCTTGCTAACCTGCAATCCCTGCAACGAATTGCAAACATCAATGGGACTACCAATATCCAATACCTAGTTAGCAGTGTCACAAATAGAGAAATTACAAGGTTTTATCATATAAATACCTTGTCCAGCACCCTGCTGCTTTCCCTTCCTTGGCCTGTTCGGGTCTAAGGACACCAGATAAAGAGGACAGTTCCTCTTCCAGTGTCTCTGATTCTTACAATAGAAGCACTTTGTACTAGATTGATCAGCTTTCACTTTCTTGGCTTGACTTGGGCCAGGAGCACTCTGCACCTTCTTTCCTTTACCTTTCTTCTTCCCTTTCTTAAAGGGATGATAACCTCTAAAATCTCCCACTAAATTCACCACCCCCTTATTCAGTTGGTGGTCATCTCGTAAGTCTACAGCAACCCTATCAAACCATGATAATTGACTGCACGCTTATTCATTCTATAATGATTGAGAAAGTCAAGATAGGAGGAGGATAGAGAATTCATAATTGCATCCTTGCCGAGTTGCTCGTGCAAGGGACATCCGAGCTTGCCCAATCCTTCGTTCATCTCAATCATGTACAATACATGATCAGTGACCAAACCGCCATTCCACATTTTGGCATTATAGATGGCACAAGACACTTTGTACCGCTCCACATCGTCTGGCATGCCGAAAGATTCCTTCAACTTTTGAAGAATCTCATCTGGCTAGGCCTCCTTGAATTTGTGACTGAACTTGTCGTTCATTGTCGCCAACATAATGCATCGGACAGTAGTCCGATAAGAAACCTACTTCAAATAAGTGTCCCTGACCGAACTCCGAGCATTGGCAGGAGGGATTTCGGGTGCTGGATCCGTTATCACATGAAGGATCTGCTCATGCTCCAAGACTATCCTTAATTTTTGATACCAGCTATTGAAATTGGGACCCTTTAACTTCTCTCTTTCAAGAAGTGACCGGAGCGAAAGGTTTGAAGGCATCAGAAGGAAAATTAAGACTAAATTAGTATATGAATTAATTAATTAAACAAAAAAACTTGGACTTTAGTCTAAAGGTCCCTCCTACTAATTTTTCAGATTGAGAGCCTCTAACTCCAATCCGTGAAATCATCATTTCATAGTGGGTACTGAAATCTAATAGACCACGTATGAGCCTGACTTTGGCCAGGTCACCCATACATACCTAAAGGTAGGTTCTCTAACCAATTGCTTCCCTAAGCAACTTCCAGTAATAAGATTTGCCCTACAGAACCCCCAATCCACCTTGGAGCCTCCTATTGCGGGTCTCTAGTTAGGTCCAACCATCAATATGACAAGTCCGATGCTTCTAGCTAACGAATGACCAAGCCCGACTTTGGCCGGCCCACCTGATCACCATTAAGAAGGTTGCACTGAACCATTATCTATGGGAGAGTAATCCCAGTAACCGGATGCACACCCGTTCTATGGAACTGTTGATGTACACCAAGCTAAAGGACTCATTACTAACTCACTTAATGGGAGGCTAAGACACCATCAACTCATTGACTTAGTCTTTTTCAGGACCTAATAATTTTAGAAGATTTTAATTAAATTATGACAGAAAAATAGAGAGAAGAACATGGATCAACCTCCTACTGATCAAATCAATTCTCAGGAGGGTTGAATTAAATTAAACAAGTTGGTCCATGGGCACCTAAAGATCAGACAGGCTGATCAACTTGGGTGACATGGGTTAACTCGAATCAATAAGCTCTTCTAATTAGTTCTGGTAGACCGGATTGGCCAGGTAGGTGCGATCATGGGTGAGTATCCGCCATTAACCATCTTTCCTAGACACCAACCAAGTTGGCCAGGAAAGAGGTAGCCTCATGCAGCCATGATAAAAAATGCCAAACTTACCTATACACCAATTGATTTACCAGACTCGAATAGACCAGCTTAAGAACTCGAGCTTACCATAGAGCCACTAATTAGATCCATTTTAGAAGAATGGACTAACCCATCTAACTATTAGATAGATACTAAAGAGAAGGTCCTTAATCAACATTTGATTAGTTCTCTTAAGTCCAATTCAACTAACCTTAGGTCTAACCCAATAAACGGACCCAATCAAACAGCTAACCCAATTAACCTGGATGGCTTATTCAAATGATATTAGGTTTCATAAACCCTAATCAGGCTTGTCATTTAATTAATCTTTCAATTCATAATTGTTAGATTATAAGCCAACTTTTAATTAAAATATTTTTAATTAAATTCATGTAAAACCCTTTTACATCTTTCATGCATCATATCTAGTCCTATCGTATTAATTTATAATATTGCAAGCCATTAGACATGCCAATGTAAAATCATGTATCAGGATTAAAATATTTTTAATACCGTAGGTTTCCTTTAAGGATCTTTCTGAAAAGGCCAATACAGATGAACCGCCTTGTGCCATAGAAAATTAGGGATTTTAAACCCTGATAAATCTGGACACATGGCCGTGGTGAAGGTCTCAATTAGGTTCCTAAAAGTAATCCCTAATCTAGATACAGATCCAATACATGCAATCATGATATGCTATACATGAACCTGTCGCTCTGATACCACTGAAAGGAAACCAGTGCAACGGACGCCTATCCTAGGCATGCTATACTAGGGAGTCGGTATTGCATAATTAAAAATTTTAAACATGCATACGGAAAAACCTACTTATGCACAAGATCTAACATAAACATGATGCATGAAATAGATACAGAGGCATGTAAAGGCAAGTGCAATAATTATAAACAACATGATAATATCTAGATCTAAGCATGCATGATAACAAAAATAAATAATATACCTGATCGAAGCAGGAAGAAGCCAACTTCCTCAGTCTTCAAAACATATCATCAGCAAATCAAGGCAATTGGTTGAACTCCTTCAATAGCAAATCAGATCTACAATTGCAAGAAGAAGAGATGATCGATCCAATCTCTCGAGGTGTCCAAATGTCCACCATCTAGAGTATCCACAGATGGGCTCTCGCTGATCCAACTCCTGAATGGATGCTAGTCCTCCGAGAATCAACAACAAGTCACGGATATGGGGAGCAAGGAAGACCAAATAGGACTTCACGGACAGTCTTCTCCAAGACTGCCTTTACTCCACCAAAAGCACACAACATGGTAATTAAAGCTCTCTTCTCCTCTCTTCACATGCCCTGTTTTCCTCCTCACTATCCCACCTCACGGTCATGAAACCAGGATGTAAAATCAAGCTGAGATAACTCATGAAGCCCAGGAAAACACCTTAAGCCCTGTTCCTCTTTTCTTTCTCAATGCATAGCCTTGGTCCTTTCTTCTCTCGCACACTCATGGCCTGCTACCAAGATGAATAATTGGTTGAGAAAACCCCTATTTTTTTTCATCTAATGATCTGACGGCCTTCAACCAAGATACTTAAGAGGCGGAGAACACCATTAGTGAAGTCCAGATTAAATCCCAAAACCCCTTCAAAAGGCTCTGATCGATGGAGAAGGCTGGGTACTATAGGCTCTTGATCAATGAAGAATGCTAGAACTGCTGGAAGAGAACAAAAGGGTTGAATACCGTGAAAACAACGAGCGAGAGGAGGGAGAGTCATGGGAGAAAAAACATGAAACCCCTTTCCAATTGCTGTGTTATTCATCAAAATCTGAAATCCCAGCACATCCGAACTTCAAGCTGATCTTATCTATTCACACAGTAAAAACACAGGGAACGAAGAACCAAAAACACCATGAAGGCTGGGAGAAGATACCGTGTAAACCGGCCAAGATATAAATCAATTCATCAAAAACCCCGGTCCGACCAAACCCGATCAATAAGAAAACTGGGTCTAGTCCTGGTCTACCATGAACAATTCCTGGTTGACCCAAACCAATCCTAGTTGATCCAAATCAGACCAATTTGACTAGAAAAAAAATAATGTGTGCTCAATCATACTGTTTGACCTTAATACCAAAATGATTCCTAATTGTTGATCGGTTCCCGGATCAAGAAGAAATCCTCTATGGCGTGTGACCTTATAGGTTTGAACCTAAATGGTAGTACTGGAACACTTCCAGTACCAGCACAAGATACCATCTAGCAATGGGTCCCAGCATCCAGATAGGCCGAAGATGCGAGAGCAATCTATCGAACCTCTGGTATATGGTTACCGTATAATTCATCCCTTTGACCTCCAATGCTCAAGATGACCTAGGGTTAGACTACCAACCCTAACTAAGTCAATCCACATGTCTCAACCTCGCAAGTCCAGTGACTCCTCACTAGGACTACCCCGACCGAGGATTTGCTAAATTGAGACACTACGAGACATTTAATCCAAACAACTTGGACATGTCAATTCCATCTTAGTCCACCACTGCTCCATAAGTACTTGCCTATACCCTGAAACCTTCCATAACCAGATTAGAAATCCAGGTAGTCCATGGTGTGGGCACCAGACTTATAAGAAGACTTCAGAGCTCCATTTGGATCTCTGATTGAATTGCCCGAGAAATTAGGGTTTGTAATAAAGGTTGACCTGGTCAACCAGTTTATTTATTTTTATTTATTTCTTGAGTCACCATTTAAATTTTGTTGAGTCATGTTGACTCGGTGCAAGTCCCGATGTGGTTTCAATTTTATCCAAAATGGTGCCGCAATTATCTTCCAATCAAATCAAGGTCCAAGCAAGTGGAGGCCACACTCCAAGCCACACGCCCAGCCACACTCCGAGCACATGCCAGGGTCCAGGAGGTGCCACAGAGGCATCCCAGTGTCATGGTCCCCACATCCAAAGAAGAAAAAAAATCAAATTGGAAGCCAATTTAAAGGAGGCGCCCATACCTGCCAATTTTGTCTAAGCAAAGAAGGAAAGGGACTTCTCTTGGAGAAAAAATCAAAGAAGGACATCCAACCTACTCCTAATTGAAGTTCAAATCAAAATCAAAGAGCTTAACTTGGAGTGGAAGAAAAGAAGAAATGCCATAAGGAGAAGAGGACTCCAAATCCAAATCCAACTCCAAAGAAGGCGCCATAAAAATTCCAAAAAAAAAAAATCCTTTATGGCCGTCCCAAATTTTTTGAATTCTTGGTCGACCAAGAGAGGAGGTTTTCTACCTAATCTAGAGGTTGGAGGAGTTTAGTCCCACATGAGAATTTGTACAAACTTGGAGAAAATTTTAGGTCTATATAATAGACCTCTCTTTGTAACTTTAAAAATCAATGAAGAAAAATTATTTTTGCTATTCTCTTGTGTTGAGTAACCTAGGTTTCTCTTCTTCCGCACTATTCTAAGTGTTGAGCTCCGTGAGGGGGTAATCCGGGTTCCATTGGAGCCTTGAGGAGGTGAGAGATCTCCATCTTTATCCAAAACCCTAGGTTAGCCACTTAAAAATCCAAAACCCTAGCCACCCTTCATTATTTTCAATCCATCAAACCCTAGCTCCTTCCATCTCCCACGGCCTCTCTCTCTCTACAAGTCCAGGCCATCCACCTTCATCCAGATCCAGTCCGGCTACTTCAGATCCAGAGCAAGTTCCAAGGAAAATCACATCAGCTTCCAGGAGAATCCAGTTTTCAGCAATTTCAATCTTCAAGTTCATCAACCTGGTAAATTTTTCCCTTGACTCTCTGATTCCATCAATTGTTTTTCTTCTCTTCCAGATCTTGAGTTCAGGAGAAGCCAACCCACCAAAGGACCAGTATTGGAGGATCCATTACGAAGATATCTGAATCCGAGGATCCAACAATCTGCTCGGGAGAGTTCTTCCACCAAAATCTGTGAAGATCATTGTCTGGTTAGGTAAACCATCTCTTCTCTTTATTTCTGTTCTGTTGAAAGTTCGGAGCGAAACCCTAGGTCTGGGAGTTTCTCAACCCCCAGCGATCCGTTGCTTCTGAACTACTCTGATAATTTAGTTTCCTTAAAATTGTGCTTTCAATTATCATATTAGTATCTTTCAATGTTAGGTTAACTTTTCTTTGATTTGAAGCCAACTTCTACAAACATATAAAAACAACAAAAAAATTAGTTAATCTTAATTTACTTTCGCATCGCATCCCTTTATTTGTTCTGCATCATTTTTGGTATCAGAGCTTCCGTGCTGCATCAGTCCAGCACCAAAGCACAAGGAGTCGCTTGCAAGCTACCATGGTGACCTCAGGTCGGAGGGACACTATACCCATATCCAATCACGAACAATCCTTTGGCAGAAAGGAGCTTCACGGAGTCACATTCAATGAGATGTCACACATCCCATTTGTATATCACATCAGTGTCACCACACTCCTTTTGTTAAGAGAACAACCAAACGATGTGAACCACAATAACCTACACTTGATACATTGCCATCCTGTATAATGTATCCTTTGGTTGTGAACCTTTTTAAAGGACCACTTGATATATCCTCTCTATATCGAAGTCAGTGCAGTCCTAAGGACTTCATCACATAAATAGAGTTCATTACAGAAAAATGAATAATGTGATGAGCTACCAAAATAAAGTTTTATTAATTCATATACAAATTACAATACCGAGCAAAACCGCCTACAACCTAGGTGATTGGCTTTAGGACACAATTCCCAACACTGACGCCCCTTCACTTTCATCGTTGACCTCCATCCTTATCGGTGGAACTATTGCTACTACCAATGTCGTTCATCGGTGCCACCTTCTTTGTCACTAGCACCACCCTTGCTATTGATAGCATATAACACTTCCTTCTAGCTAAAAATTTTATGAACCATGTAGCCATGGTTTCATGGACCATATGGTTCCCTCTATAGACTTAGTAGCTGGTCCATGATAGATTGACAACTCCAAAATGAGTGCTGGGCTAGTTTCTTGCTTAGTTTTGGACTAGATTATATGCCATTTTTAGTCCAATTTTGAGCTGAAGTTGATTTAGCATTTGGGTCTTCCTTTATGATCCAATTTGAGTCTGATTTATGCTTAATTTTAATCCTTTCAACCTATAAATTGGATCCCTTGCATTAGCAACCATCTTTTCCATAAAAAATACATAAAAGCATCAATTCTAAAAAATAAAGATAAATTAATGCTTTTATAAATATATTCATAGGACTTATCATACCTCTTAACTTGAACTTTGCTTGTCTGTAAGTAGATAAATCAGTAATGTGGTGTGGGCACCAGACTCAGAAGAAGACTTCAGGGCTCCATCTAGATCTCTGATTGACCTTGCCTGAAGAATTAGGATTTTCTGGTTTGTAATAAGGGTTGACTTGATCAACTCAATTTTAGCTTGAGTCTGTATTTCCCTGTAATTTAATTTTGTTGAGTCATGTTGACTCAGTAGTGGTCTAGGACTTCTCCAGGGTGTCACATTTTCTCCCAAGGCCAAGCAAGTGGGCGCCACACTCCCAGCCACACTCCCAGCCACACACCTGAGTCCAGGGGGTGCCACATCTCCATCCAGTATGCTCTGGTCCCCACACCACAAGATAGCAGGTCCCTTCTCTCATGCGCCACTTGAGGAGAAAACAATCTGGGATCCACAATTCAAGGGGGTGACCAAAGTGTTTCCATAAGAGCCAAGCTATGAAAAGAAAGGAGCAAAGCTTGGGGAGCAAGACTAGGAGGCGCCCAAATAATTCCAAATAAAACCAAGTATGGAAGGAAGGAAATTTCTCTTGAAGATCAAGGTTAGGAGGTGCCCAAATAATTCCAAATAAAACCAGGTATGGAAGGAAAAATATTTTTCTTGAAGAGCAAGGCTAGGAGGTGCCACCTACTTACCTTTTGAAGCCACCAATCAGCATTTTTGGAAACTCTTGGCCAGCCATATGTGTGGGAATTGATCCTACAAACCTAATTTGAAGATCCACCCTATTAGTCCCACATGGGAAGATGTAAAACCCTTCTCTCTTGTAAAGTCCTATAAATTAAACCCCTCTTGTAATTTTTAAAGTTATCTAATGAATGAATCCAATTTATGTGTGAGCAAACTTTGTGTTTCTCTCTTCTGCACTTGCTTTCAGGTGTTGAGCTCCGTGAGGGAGTAAATCCGGGTTCCCTAGGAACCTTGAGGAGGTGTGAGATCTCCAACCCCAAAACCCTAGGTTAGCCACTTCACTTCCAAACCCTAGCCGCCCATCATCCTCTTCTTTCCACCAAACCCTAGCCTACCCCACCTCTCACGGCCACTCTCTCCAAGTCAAGGCCGACCACCAGCATCCAGGTCCAGTCCGGATACTTCAGATCCAGAATAATTCCCAGAGGAAGTCAGATTAGCCTCCAGGAGAATCCGGATTTCAGCAACATCCGCTTTCAAGTTCTTCTAATTGGTAAATCCTTCCTTGAGTATCTGATTCCATAAATTGTTCTTCTTCTTTCCTAGATCTTGAGTTCAGGAGAAGCCAACTCTGCCAAAGGATCAGTATTGGAGGATCCATTGCGAAGATATTTGAATCCCGGGATCCAACAATCTGCTCAAGAGAGACCTTCCACCAAACTCCGTGAAGATCACTGTCTGGTCTGTAACCCTTCTCTTCTCTTTACTTCTGTCCTGTTGAAAGTTCAGAGCAAAATCCTAGGTCTGGGAGTTTCTCAAACCCCAGCAATCCTTTACTTCTGAACTACTATGATAACCTAGTTTCTTTAAATTGTGCTTTCAATTATTACATAGTTTCTTTCAATTTAGTTTAACTTTCCTTTGAGTCAAAGCCGACTTCGGAAAATATATATAAAAAAAGAATTAGTCTTAATTTACTTTCGCATCGCATCATCTCTTTTTGTTCTGCATCATTTTTGGTATCAGAGCTTTCGTTCTGCATCATTTTTGGTATCAGAGCTTTCGTTCTGCATCATTTTGGTATCAGAGCCCTGTCTAGGGTTTCTGACTCGCTTGCATATTTTGAGTGTCTCTCTTTTTTACTTTGTCAGCTCGAAGTAGACTCCCCAGGATGTCTGGTCCTAGGAACGAAGCGAGGTGCAAGCCTTCTCTTCCCATTCCATGGGGTGTTCCAAGGGCGTGTAGGGGATCCGCTGGGTAACAACTTCGTAGCAGGAATTGTAAACGGGGGAAGCATTCTATTTTCAATCTGTAACTACACTATTGCAGGAATTGTTTCTCATTGCAGATAACTCCAAATTGTATGATTCTTATTTTGCTAGAACCAGTATAATTGAAAATATTTTACATAATTTTACTAAAATATATTGGTTTCCGTAAAATTTTTGAGAGTTAAATTACAGCAACTCTATTTCTGTGTTTTTGCATTTCAATTTTTTTTTTTTGAGTGATCATCTTCTAATTCATCTTAAGGGCAATTGAGAATCTAAGATAAGGGGAGGAGTTGATAACCTCTCCTTAGCCCAAAAACACCACCCATTCATTCGATCTTAAGTCTAATTTTAAAATTTATTAGACTTAATTTGCCCTAGTGGGCTAGGGACACCAACAAGTTAGGTCTAGGCTAGTGTTGAGTCAGTTTGTCTAGTTACTCTGTGTGTGCTTTGTACTCAATGTCTAGAACGGTGGTTCAGGGATTCTATCCCGAAGGGCTTGTGTGCTGGTCCGACTACCTGGCCAATCACTGATTGGTGTCTAGGATTGGCATTTAGGGACCAAACACTCCCCTTACACCTGCCTGGCTGAGTCCCGAGTTACTACAGGCTAGCTTGCCACTCTGATTGGGCATCTAGTGATGCAGAACAAAGAACAAAGAAGCGTATGTGGAAGTAAAATTAAGATTAATTTTTTTTTTTTTTTTATTTCAGAAATTGGCTTCGACTCAAAGTAAAGTTAAACTAAGTTGATGGAAACTAGGTAAGGATTGAAAGCACAATTTAGAAGAAGCTAAATTATCAGAGTAGTTCAGAAGTAACGGATCGCTAGGGGTTGAGAAACTCCCAGACCTAGGGTTTCGCTCTGAACTTTCAACAGGACAGAAATAAAGAGAAGAGACGGTTTACCAACCAGACAGTGATCTTCACAGAATTTGGGTGGAAGAACTCTCTTGAGCAGATTGATGGATCCTCGGAGTCGGCTATCTTCGCAATGGATCCTCCAATACTGGTCTCGTGGCTGGGTCAGCTTCTCCTGAACTCAAGATCTGGGAAGAAGAAAAACAAGTGATGGATTCAGAGACTCAGGAAAGGATTTACCAGTTCGAAGAACTTGAAGGCTGATGTCGCTGAGAGCCGGATTCTCTTGAAGGCTGATTCGACTCCCTCTGGAAAGAGCTTTGGATCTGAAGTACCCGGACTGTAGCTGGATGCTGGTGGTCGGCCTAGACTTGGAGAGAGAGGCCGTGGGAGGTGGAATAGGCTAGGGTTTGGTGGATTGAAGTGGATGGTGGGCGGCTAGGGTTTTGGAGTAGAAGTGGCTAACCTAGGGTATGGGGTTTGGAGATCTAAAACCTCCTCAAGATTCCTGGGGAACCCGGATTTACTTCCTCACGGAGCTCAACACCTGGATGCAAGTGCGGAAGAGAGAAAACACAGAGTTTGTTCACTAAAAAAATTTGGTTTCATTCATCTAATTTTTTCAAGAGTTACATAGAGTTGAATATATAGACATAACAAAGAAATAAAATTTCATACACTTCCCATGTGGGACTAATAGGACTAACCCACACTTTAGGCATCAAATTCTCTTCCCTAGACTCCTTCCATGAGTGGGAAGCCCAAAAACTCCAAGAAAACTTGAAAATCAGCTCCAAATGGCAGGTTATGGGGGTGTCTCTTAGTATCTCTCCATGAATCAAGGATTTTCCCTTCATGGTTTGGCTCTTTTGGACACCTCCTAGTCTTGCTCCACAAGTTTAGGCTTCTTCCTTTCATGGCTTTGGCACTTTAGGAAACTTTTGGGTGCCTCCTTGATTTTCTCCCCAAGACATGCTCTCTTCCCTTTTATAACTTGGGTTTTTATGGAATATTGTGGGGCACCTCCTTGATCCTCTCTTCAAGAAAAATTCTTGCCATCCTGGCTTGGGTTTATCTGGAAAGAAGTTGGCTCCTCCTTGGATTGAGGTATCTTGATGGATTTCTCCCTCAAGTGGCGCATGAAAGAAGGGATCTGCTTTCTTGTGGTATGGGGACCAAGGCACACTGGATGGAGATGTGGCACCTCTTGGACTCTGGCGTGTGGCTGGGAGTGTGGCGCCCACTTGCTTGGTCCTGGGAGAAAATATGGCACCTTGGAGAAGACCTAGACCACTACTAGGACTTGTATTGAGTCAACATGACTCAACAAAATTTAAATTACAGGAAAATACAGACTCAAACTAAAATTGAGTTGACCAAGTCAACCCTTATTACAAAACCAGAAAACCCTAATTCTTCGGACAATGTCAATCAGAGATCCAGATGGAGCCCTGAAGTCTTCTTCTGAGTCTGGTGCCCGCACCAATTCTCCCGGGGTGGGAGGAACTCGACCTTGTCGAGTATGGATCAAGCTGGCTCTGGTATCTCTCCAAGAGGTATGGGTCCAATTCTTGTAATTCTTCTCGGGAGATCCAAGAGTTATCAGAATCTGGCCTTCCTTGCTAGTGGACCAGGTATCTTTGGTATCCTCGATTACGAGTAGAGATAACCTGATCATCCAGTGATGGGGCACGGGATAGGGATAGGATCGTCGGCGAGCTAAGAAGTCACCGAAGATTAGGGTATTCTATTTTTTTTTCTATTTTCTGATTTCTTTATGGTGGTGACGAAGGAAAAAAATAGGGATGGAGGATAACGAGGATGGACTACCACGAACCCTGAAACCCACTCTCACAGAGAGACTTCACACCTCTAGGGCATTATACCTGCCACCCACCTCACTACATGCAGTCTAGGGTATCTCACCTACCACCCATCTCACTACACGCGGAGCCCAAGGTATTTCACCTGCCACCCAGGTCACTCCTGGAGCCATGAGGGGGATTTCAAAGAACGTGGAGGAAAACGAAATGGAGGGATAACTAGGGCATCACGCCCGGCACGGGATAGGGATAGGATCATCGGCGAGCTAAGAAGTCACCGAAGATTAGGGTATCTTATTTTTTTTTCTATTTTCTGATTTCTTTATGGTGGTGACGAAGGAAAAAATAGGGATGGAGGATAACGAGGATGGACTACCACGAACCCTGAAACCCACTCTCACAGAGAGACTTCACACCTCTAGGGCATTATACCTGCTACCCACCTCACTACATGCAGTCTAGGGTATCTCACCTACCACCCATCTCACTACACGCGGAGCCCAAGGTATTTCACCTGCCACCCAGGTCACTCCTGGAGCCATGAGGGGGATTTCAAAGAACGTGGAGGAAAACGAAATGGGGGGATTACTAGGGCATCACGCCCCTACGAAGTCCCGAAGGACAAAGACAACATCAACACCCGCAGGTGAAGACATAATGGGCCATAGCCCTGAACAACAACTGCCAAACCAACTGACAAACCAAATCCCAAAAATTCAATTTTCTTCTCTCCTTTTACAATAGGAATGAGGGGTTATTTATAAGCTCCATAACCCTCATTTGAATTTGAATACAGGATAGGGATAACTCAAATTTAAATACAAGATAGGATAAGATAAGCCTATCCATATCTCAATCATAACCAACAAAATCCTAATTTAAATTTCAAATAAAAGATAGGATAAGATAAGCCTATCCATATCTCAATCATAACCAACAAAATCCTAATTTAAATTTCAAATAAAAGATAAATCCTAAATTTATTTTTCAAATTTATTTGCTGCTCCAAAATTTGTGCTGCTCCGAGATTCGTGCAGGATGATGTCCCCATCATTCTCCTGAGGTGGGGAGAACTCGACTCTGTCGAGTCAAGCTCAGCGGGGTTTGCGCTCTGCTGGGTTGTATGTGAACTCGGAGGTATCAAGACCATACTTTTCCTTCATCCTCTGGCTCCACGCATCATTCCTGCTCTGATACCAATTTGATGGGGCACGGGATAGGGATAGGATCGTCGGCGAGCTAAGAAGTCACCGAAGATTAGGGTATTCTATTTTTTTTTCTATTTTCTGATTTCTTTATGGTAGTGACGAAGGAAAAAAATAGGGATGGAGGATAACGAGGATGGACTACCACGAACCCTGAAACCCACTCTCACAGAGAGACTTCACACCTCTAGGGCATTATACCTGCCACCCACCTCACTACATGCAGTCTAGGGTATCTCACCTACCACCCATCTCACTACACGCGGAGCCCAAGGTATTTCACCTGCCACCCAGGTCACTCCTGGAGCCATGAGGGGGATTTCAAAGAACGTGGAGGAAAACGAAATGGAGGGATAACTAGGGCATCACGCCCGGCACGGGATAGGGATAGGATCATCGGCGAGCTAAGAAGTCACCGAAGATTAGGGTATCTTATTTTTTTTTCTATTTTCTGATTTCTTTATGGTGGTGACGAAGGAAAAAATAGGGATGGAGGATAACGAGGATGGACTACCACGAACCCTGAAACCCACTCTCACAGAGAGACTTCACACCTCTAGGGCATTATACCTGCTACCCACCTCACTACATGCAGTCTAGGGTATCTCACCTACCACCCATCTCACTACACGCGGAGCCCAAGGTATTTCACCTGCCACCCAGGTCACTAAATGATGGGGACATCATCCTGCACGAATCTCGGAGCAGCACAAATTTTGGAGCAGCAAATAAATTTGAAAAATAAATTTAGGATTTATCTTTTATTTGAAATTTAAATTAGGATTTTGTTGGTTATGATTGAGATATGGATAGGCTTATCTTATCCTATCTTTTATTTGAAATTTAAATTAGGATTTTGTTGGTTATGATTGAGATATGGATAGGCTTATCTTATCCTATCTTGTATTTAAATTTGAGTTATCCCTATCCTGTATTCAAATTCAAATGAGGGTTATGGAGCTTATAAATAACCCCTCATTCCTATTGTAAAAGGAGAGAAGAAAATTGAATTTTTGGGATTTGGTTTGTCAGTTGGTTTGGCAGTTGTTGTTCAGGGCTATGGCCCATTATGTCTTCACCTGCGGGTGTTGATGTTGTCTTTGTCCTTCGGGACTTCGTAGGGGCGTGATGCCCTAGTTATCCCCCCATTTCGTTTTCCTCCACGTTCTTTGAAATCCCCCTCATGGCTCCAGGAGTGACCTGGGTGGCAGGTGAAATACCTTGGGCTCCGCGTGTAGTGAGATGGGTGGTAGGTGAGATACCCTAGACTGCATGTAGTGAGGTGGGTAGCAGGTATAATGCCTTAGAGGTGTGAAGTCTCTCTATGAGAGTGGGTTTAAGGGTTCGTGGTAGTCCATCCTGGAACTGAAACCAATCAAAAAGGACTCCGATGCTGAGCGAGGTTGATGATGGTGGCGGCCATGGCGGAGGAACGCGGCTAGCCAACGGAGAGCACTGAGGCGATCCGGTGGAGCATTCGATCTGAAGCTTGAGGGCGACGATGAATCAAGTGTTGGGGCTCGCCGGCTGTAGGCAGGGGAGATGTCATTGATGGAGAGAAGAAGACGACCGCCGGTGGGCTCGGAGGTGATCCCTCCGATGAGGTCGGTGGACCAGAGTCTTTCACGGAGTGGCTGGGAGCTGGGGTTGAGGACGGCTGGGGGGAGAATGATCCGACGTCGATGTTGGGGAAGGATCCGTGGACGAGATTTGAAACAGGGAAGAAAGAGAATAGTGGGCCGGTGATGAAGCAGAAAAATCCTAATCCTTTAGCTCTGATACCATTTGATGCGGGACAGAGATTGGACTGGATCGCTGGCGAGCATGAAAGTCACCAGAGATTAGGATTTGCAAAGAAGGAGGAAAGAAGAGGGAGCAGGGTAAAGAAAAATACTGGGGTTCACATAGATTCCCCAAGAAGAACAAGCACATAGCAAAGGGGCTCACACAGATGCCCTAGAAGAACAAGCACATAGCAAAGGGGCTCATATAGATGCCCTGGGCTCACACAGATGCCCAAAATCAGGGATCACACAGAAACCCTGGGAAGATGGAGAAGGGATCATATAGATACCCTAGGATCACACAGATCCTTCACACAGAACAATAGAAATTTTATTCATCCATCCTCCTCATTACAAATGGCTGAGGGTGGTATTTATAGATTTTCCAACCCTCATTTGAATTTGAATACAAGATAAAAAGATAAGAACGAATCAAATTCAAATATAAGATAGGATAAGATAAGCCTATCCATATATCAATCCTAACCAACCAAATCCTAATTCAAATTTTAAACAAAAGATAAATCCTAAATAAATTTATTCCAAAAAATGCTTCAAGATCTATGCCACTCCAAGAATTATGATTGCTCCAAGATCCGTGCTTGAGATGTCCCCATCATTCTCCTACGGTGGGGAAAAAACTCGACTCTGTCAAGTTTGGGTCAGGCTCCAGCTTCAGCTTGACTTCAGCTCCAGGAACTCCAAACTTTTAGCTTGACATAACCATGATTTTTTTTTAATCAACTTTGCTTTGAAAATGGTGCAGCTTTGAGATCGGTGTGCTTTGAAATCTGTGCTTTGAAAATGGGCTGCAGGCAGTTCTTGGAGAGCTTGGCATAGACGAAGCAGAAAACAGGGGTGAGGGCTAGAAGGGAGGAATGGTGGTGGGTGACCGGCTGGGGGGAGGGTGGTCCGACGTCGATGTTGGGGAAGGATCCGTGGACGAGATTTTAAACAGGGAAGAAAGAGAACAGTGGGCCGGTGATGAAACAGAAAAATTCTAATCCTTTTGCTCTGATACCACTTGATGCGGGACAGAGATTGGACTGGATCGCTGGCGAGCATGAAAGTCACCAGAGATTAGGGTTTTGCAAAGGAGGAAAGAAGAGGGTGCAGGGTTAAGAAAAATACTGGAGTTCACATAGATTCCCCAAGAAGAACAAGCACATAGCAAAGGGGCTCACATAGATGCCCTAGGCTAAAAAAAAATTGGGGTTCACATAGATTCCCCAAGGAGAACAAGCACATAGCAAAGGGGCTCACATAGATGCCCTAGGCTAAAAAAAAATTGGGGTTCACATAGATTCCCCAAGGAGAACAAGCACATAGCAAAGGGGCTCACATAGATGCCCTGGGCTCACACAGATGCCCAAAATCAGGGATCACACAGAAACCCTGGGAAGATGGATGAATAAAATTTCTATTGTTCTGTGTGAAGGATCTGTGTGATCCTAGGGTATCTGTATGATCCCTGATGTCCCCATCATCCAGGATCTTTTCAGTCTGCTCTTTCCTCACAGGCCAGTTTGTTGGTGGACACACAGGGTTGGGTTCACTCTCAAGAGCAGGATTAGGCTCAAAAGGCTCACTGGGAATCACAGCTGGCTCTCTATACTCTACTAGGTCTGTAATGTTGAAAGTGGAGCTAATGCCTAGTTCTGGAGGTAACTCGAGCACATAGGCATTGGATCCTACTCTCTTCACCACTCTAAATGGTCCAGCTCCTTTAGCATGTAACTTTCTAACGGCTCCAGGAGGAAACCGTTCAGGCCTTAACCTAATCATTACATAGTCTCCCTCATCAAAAGTTTTGACTCGCCTTTGAGAATCAGCCAACTTCTTATAAGTTTCGTTACTTAGATTTATTTTGGCATAAATTTCTTTATGCAAGTCTTTTATATGCTGTGCAAAAACTTCTGCAGACTCGGAGACTCGTGTGTGGACTGGTAAAGAGCTAGGTCAAGAGGTGTGTGGGGTTTGTAACCATGCACAATTTCAAAGGGACTCTAGCCTATAGACCTATTGATCGAAACATTATATGCAAATTTAGTCCTGGACAAAATACAAATCCCAATTCCTGATGCTCTCAATCAAACCAAAATCTGAGCCAAAGACTAGTAAAGGGTCAAGAAAAACTAAACTAGACTGACGACGCATTCCTAAAGAATGGACTTTATTCCAAAGGAACCCTAGGTCTAAACCTAACAAACTAAGGCTCTCTAGGTTTGACCTTGGGTCGGAGGAGGGCATGCAGAGCATGAAAACTTATTATGGATGCCTAGTAGGTGCCATAAGGTCTTCCAGAAGTAGGTGGCAAACCTAATAGGTTCTAAGGAGTCTTGCAACCTAGAGATCTCAGTAAAGTATAATCCCATAGCTCTAGAAACATGAGAAGATTCAGGGAAGGGTAGGAAATAAGAATCAGAGTTTTGAGGTGGCTTATCAGAAACAAGAAACAAACCTTGGTTATTCAGGATGACCTTAAAATGAGGACATTGTTCTATAGGTGCACTCATCCAAACCTCATGATTTGCTCTAGGAGGGTCTACAAGTGCAAGTTCTAGGGTAGGCTGGGTGCTCCTAGAAGGTGGAAGGTTATCAGGAAGGTCTTTGGAATGTTTATCTAAAAAGTCCTCTAAGCTACTGTCTTTTTCTTGTTCTTGGACCTTCTCAATGGGCAATTCTTGTGAACCCCTTCCTTCTTCACACTTCTCTACCAGATTTGACTCAGGGGTGTCTTCTTTGGATTCCTCAATGAGTTCAGGGGTATTCTCACTTAAACTTTCATTTGGTGTAATTTCCTCTTCCTGAACTTCCTCAAAAGGGTCTTCTCTTAGGGTTAGCTCCTGAATTCCTTGAGTGGCAGGGGTCCCCTCAATAACCCCATTAGGTAGGAGTTGGTTAATTGAATTATCGGGAGAGATATCCTCAAATTCTTCTTCTTCATATTCATCTATCAAACTTATGTCAGGCTCATATATTTCTTCCTCAATCTCACTGAAATGTTCTAATCTATTCTCCTTTGATTCCCCTTTAAGTACGGCTCTGGTCAGGTCAACTAATTTTGGGCTGGCCATGCCTAACTCCTTCTCAGTGTTATCCTTCTGGTCAAGAGGTGACACAAGTGGGAATTGACAAACAAAAGTCTGGTTCACTACGGGTGTCGGATCAATCGGAACTTGACTCAAGTTGGTAGAGGTTGGCTTTAAGTCCAAAGTACTTGATTGGTTATATCTTAAAGACCACTCATAGTCTTGGGCTTCTTGGTAGGCTCGGTCTAACTTATTGGTTATTTCAAGGCATAGCTTCCTATAAATGTCTAGGTGTAACCCAACCCTAAACCTCGATGTGATCTGAGCTTCGGTCTCAATGGTATTGCATTTCATGTCGTACCACTGGAAGTCCTCGATATATTTAGACACAGGCCTATTACCTTATCGCAATTGGTACCATTGGTCTAAAAGTCTTTTCTCATAGGATCTACCTAGGTACCTATCTCTCAACTTACTTCTCATATCTCTCCAAGTATATATTTCCTCTTTTCTTTGATAACACTCATGCTCAATAGCATACCAATGCGACCTAGCATGTTTGGTGAACTTGGTTTTGGCCAACCTAATTTGTCCTAATTTTGATATGTTAGTGCACTCAAAATACCGATCCATTTGTTCTTCCCACTTAATATATGTCTCTTGTCTTCCATCAAAAGTGGGTGCATAAGGTTCGGTATTCCTAACAGGTCCCTTTTTTGAGTCAACCAAGTATGGATATAGGCTCCTAGGGTTATGCTCGGGATCACGGTATAAGGTCCTCCTAGGCTCCTGGCATGGGTGAGGTTGGGGCCTATTAAATTTTGGATCAGGGGTCCAATTTTGATGTCTACGTTTCTCAAGTCCCTGGGCTCGGTCTCTAAAATGGGCAAAACCCTCATTCATATCCTGACTCAATTTGGTCATACTTTCGGTAAGAGTTCTAATCATGGCCTCTAAATCAGGTTGGGTTTGACCAGGTTGGTAGGGTACTTCGTTCCGGGTGGACATGATGATGCAAGAAAGCACACCAAATGAGACTCGACTGAAACGACTATGGGCTAACTAGACCTAGAGCCCAAACTAGATACCCAATTAGAGTGGCAAGCTAGCCTGTAGTAACTCGGGACTCAGCCAGGCAGGTGTAAGGGGAGTGTTAGGTCCCTAATTGCCAATCCTAGACACCAATCAAAGATTGGCCAGGTAGGCGGACCAGCACACAAGCCCTTCGGGATAGAATCCCTGAACCACCATTCTAGACACTGAGTACAAAGCACACACAGAGTAACTAGACAAACTGACTCAACATTAGCCTAGACCCGACTTGTTGGTGTCCCTAGCCCACTAGGGCAAATTAGGTCTAATTAATTTTAAGATTAAAGGCTTAGGTTCGAATGAGTGGGTGGTGGTTTTGGGCTAAGGAGAGGTTATCAACTCCTCCCCTTATCTTAGATGCTCAAATGCCCTTAAGATGAATTAAGAGATGAACACTCAAAAATAATTGAATTGCAGAAACACAAAAATAGAGTTGCAGTAATTTAATTCTTAGAAATCTCACGGAAACCAATAAATCACAATAAAATTATGCAAAATAGCTTCAATTATATTGGTTTCAGAAAAATAAAGATCACTGAATTTGGAGTTACCTGCAGTGAGAAATAATTCATACAACAGGGAAATTACGGGCTGAAAATAGAGTACTTCCCCATTTACAATTCCTGCTACGAAGTTGTAACCCAACGGATCCCCTACATGCCCTAGGAACACCCCGTGGAATGGGAAGAGGAGGTTTGCACCTCGCTTCGTTCCTAGGACCGGACGTCCTGGGGAGTCTACTTCGAGCGGACAAAGTAAAAAGAGAGAGACTCAAACAAGCAATCAAAACAGAAACCCTAAACAGGGCTCTGATACCAAAAATGATGCAGAACAAAGAACAAAGAAGCGTATGCGGAAGTAAAATTAAGATTAATTCTTTTTTTTTTTTATATTTCAGAAATTGGCTTCGACTCAAAGTAAAGTTAAACTAAGTTGATGGAAACTAGGTAAGGATTGAAAGCACAATTTAGAAGAAGCTAAGTTATCAGAGTAGTTCAGAAGTAACGGATCGCTGGGGGTTGAGAAACTCCCAGTCCTAGGGTTTCGCTCTGAACTTTCAACAGGACAGAAATAAAGAGAAGAGACGGTTTACCAACCAGACAGTGATCTTCACAGAATTTGGGTGGAAGAACTCTCTCGAGCAGATTGTTGGATCCTCGGAGTCGGCTATCTTTGCAATGGATCCTCCAATACTCGTCTCGTGGCTGGGTCAGCTTCTCCTGAACTCAAGATCTGGGAAGAAGAAAAACAAGTAATGGATTCAGAGACTCGGGGAAGGATTTACCAGTTCGAAGAACTTGAAGGCTGATGTCGCTGAGAGCCGGATTCTCTTGAAGGCTGATTCGACTCCCTCTGGAAAGAGCTTTGGATCTGAAGTACCCGGACTGTAGCTGGATGCTGGTGGTTGGCCTGGACTTGGAGAGAGAGGCCGTGGGAGGTGGAATAGGCTAGGGTTTGGTGGATTGAAGTGGATGGTGGGCGGCTAGGGTTTTGGAGTAGAAGTGGCTGACCTAGGGTTTGGGGTTTGGAGATCTCACACCTCCTCAAGATTCCTGGGGAACCAGGATTTACTCCCTCACGGAGCTCAACACCTGGATGCAAGTGCGGAAGAGAGAAAACATAGAGTTTGCTCACTAAAAAAATTTGGTTTCATTCATCTGATTTTTTCAAGAGTTACATAGAGTTGAATATATAGACATAATAAAGAAATAAAATTTCATACACTTCCCATGTGGGACTAATAGGACTAACCCACACTTTAGGCATCAAATTCTCTTCCCAAGACTCCTTCCATGAGTGGGCAGCCCAAAAACTCCAAGAAAACTTGAAAATTAGCTCCAAATGGCAGGTTATGGGGGTGTCTCCTAGTATCTCTCCATGAATCAAGGATTTTTCCTTCATGGTTTGGCTCTTTTGGACACCTCCTAGTCTTGCTCCACAAGTTTAGGCTTCTTCCTTTCATGGCTTTGGCACTTTAGGAAACTTTTGGGTGCCTCCTTGATTTTTTTCCCAAGACATGCTCTCTTCCCTTTTATAACTTGGGTTTTTATGGAACATTGTGGGGCACCTCCTTGATCCTCTCTTCAAGAAAAATTCTTGCCATCCTGGCTTGGGTTTATCTGGAAAGAAGTTGGCTCCTCCTTGGATTGAGGTATCTTGATGGATTTCTCCCTCAAGTGGTGCATGAAAGAAGGGATCTGCTTTCTTGTGGTGTGGGGACCACGGCACACTGGATGGAGATGTGGCACCTCCTGGACTCTGGCGTGTGGCTTGGAGTGTGGCGCCAACTTGCTTGGTTCTTGGAGAAAATGTGGCACCTTGGAGAAGACCTAGACCACTACTAGGACTTGTATTGAGTCAACATGACTCAACAAAATTTAAATTGCAGGGAAATACATACTCAAACTAAAATTGAGTTGACCAAGTCAACCCTTATTACAAAACCAGAAAACCCTAATTCTTCGGGCAATGTCAATCAGAGATCCAGATGGAGCCCTGAAGTCTTCTTCTGAGTCTGGTGCCCGCACCATCTAGTTTGGGCTCTAGGTCTAGTTAGCCCGTAGTTGTTTCAGTCGAGTCTCATTTGGTGTGTTTGCTTGCATCATCATGTCTACCCGGAATGGAGTACCCTACCAACCTGGTCAAACCCAACCTGATTTAGAGGCCATGGTTAGAAATCTTACCGAAAGTATGACCAAATTGAGTCAGGATATGAATGAGGGTTTTTCCCAGTTTAGAGATCGAGTCCAAGTACTTGAGTAACGTAGACATCAAAATTGGACCCCTGATCCAAAATTTAATAGGCCCCAACCTCACCCATGCCAGGAGCCTAGGAGGACCTTATACCGTGATCACGAGCATAACCTTAGGAAGCCTAACCATGATATCTATAGTGTGGATCGTGTCTATGAGAGGTCCTTACAATATTCTAGACCAGTCACTCAACAACCCAAGTCTTCTAGATTAAACCATTTAGATCCACACCCATGCCCAAGTAAGGTCTCTACTAGCTTGAAACCCAGTGTGACTCAGGTTCCTATATCGCAAGAATGTTGGTTTTGTGGAGAAAGAGGCCATAAATCTAGTCAGTGCCCATGCATAGGACTGGCTTGTGCACAGCTAAGTGGTAAGAATCCTAAGGATGACATTAATGAGGGAGAACCCAAGCCTACCAGTGAGGAAGAAAGGTTAGGTATGACAAGCCCAGAATCAGTTGACCCGATTACCACTGACCCGAAACCCATTGAAGATGGCATCGAGGAAGTATATGATGCTGACTTGAGTCTAGTTGATGAATATGAGGGGGAAGAACTTGAAGAATGTGACATCGATACTATTGGTTCCTTACCTGAGGAGACCTTGGAGAGCAACCAAGTGGTAGGACCTAGTTCAGAAATTCAAGAGATTTGTGAGAACCAGGTTCCTTTAGTCAAAAACCCCCAGGAAGAACTCATAGTGTTAGCCCGAGCTATCAGTTCGTACCTTCTAATGACAGTCATTCCCCAAGTACCAATTGAAGATCTTTGCACTGAACTGTTTAAGTTTGCCCACCCTATGGTAGATCCTCTCCTTAGGATGACTAAATCAAGCCTCTTACAATTGGACCTTGTCCCATGCCCAGCCACTAAGATCTCTCCCATAATCTTAGTTGAACATCCTTGTCTTGAGCGGATTGATTCACCCAGTCCTGTAGAAGTCCTCCTTATGACCCCAGACCCCTTCCTTCGCATGACTGACCTACCCTTCTATAGAGTATACCTTTCCGCACCCATATGTCAAATTTCAAGTCTTGAGGTCATCATCCATAGGCCCTTCCATGAATCATTCTTTAATCTAGTTCTTAAGAAAATGGATCATTATTTGCTTAGGGAAAAAACTTTAACTGTTGCAACCACATGTCCTAGGCTACTTCCCGAACCATCTCTTGATCCATTCCTGAGAGTAGCAAACTTTTCCTTTCTTAAGGATGACCAGTTGACACTCATAGATCACCATTCAAACCTTCAGGTCACCCCCTTTAGTCAACAGGTAATTCGAGACTCTACCTCATATTTCTTCCCTTTCTCTAGGACTTCCAATGCTTCTTACACCATCCATGTATACTTTGTCAAAGTCTTTAGAGTGAACCACGTGTCAGAACCTATTAGGTTTGCCACCTACTTCTGGAAGGCCTTATGGCACCTACTAGGCACCCATGATAAGTTTTCATGCTCTGCATGCCATCCTCCGACCCAAGGTCAAACCTAGAGAGCCGTAGTTTGTTAGGTTTAGACCTAGGGTTCCTTTGAATAAAGTCCATTCTTTAGGAATGCATCGTCAGTCGAGTTTAGGACATTGTCTCAGATTTTGGTTGCGTGAGAATACCAGGAATTGGGATTTGTATTTACCTAGGGCTAAATTTGCATATAATGTTTCGATCAATAGGTCTATAGGCTAGAGTCCCTTTGAAATTGTTCATGGATACAAGCCTCAAACACCACTTGATCTGATTTCACTATTAGTCCACACACACAAGTCTCTTGATGCACTTGCATAGCATGTAAAAGACTTGCATAAAGAAATTCATGCCAAAATAAATTTAAGTAATGAAACTTATAAGAAGTTGGCTGATTCTCAAAGGCGAGTCAAAACTTTTGATGAGGGAGACTATGTAATGATTAGGTTAAGGCCTGAACGGTTTCCTCTTGGAACCGTTAGAAAGTTATATGCTAGAGGAGCTGGACCATTTATAGTGGTGAAGAGAGTAGGATCCAATGCCTATGTGCTCGAGTTGCCTCCAGAACTAGGCATTAGCTCCACTTTCAACATTACAGACCAAGTAGAGTATAGAGAGCCAGCTGTGATTCCCAGTGAGCCTTTTGAGCCTAATCCTGCTCTTGAGAGTGAACCCAACCCTGTGTGTCCACCAACAAACTGGCCTGTGAGGAAAGAGCAGATTGAAAAGATCCTGGATGATCAGGTTATCTCTACTCATAATCGAGGATACCAAAGATACCTGGTCCGCTGGCAAGGAAGGCCAGATTCTGATGACTCTTGGATCTCCCGAGAAGAATTACAAGAATTGGACCCAGACCTCTTGGAGAGATACCAGAGCCAACTTGATCCATACTCGATAGGGTCGAGTTCCTCCCATCCCAGGAGAATTGGTGCGGGCACCAGACTCAGAAGAAGACTTCAGGGCTCCATCTGGATCTCTGATTGACCTTGCCCGAAGAATTAGGGTTTTCTGGTTTGTAATAAGGGTTGACTTGATCAACTCAATTTTAGCTTGAGTCTGTATTTCCCTGTAATTTAATTTTGTTGAGTCATGTTGACTCAGTAGTGGTCTAGGACTTCTCCAGGGTGTCACATTTTCTCCCAAGGCCAAGCAAGTGGGTGCCACACTCCCAGCCACACTCCCAGCCACACGCCTGAGTCCAGGGGGTGCCACATCTCCATCCAGTATGCTCTGGTCCCCACACCACAAGATAGCAGGTCCCTTCTCTCATGCGCCACTTGAGGAGAAAACAATCTGGGATCCACAATTCAAGGGGGTGACCAAAGTGTTTCCATAAGAGCCAAGCTATGAAAAGAAAGGAGCAAAGCTTGGGGAGCAAGACTAGGAGGCGCCCAAATAATTCCAAATAAAACTAGGTATGGAAGGAAAAATATTTTTCTTGAAGAGCAAGGCTAGGAGGCGCCACCTACTTACCTTTTGAAGCCACCAATCAGCATTTTTGGAAACTCTTGGCCGGCCATATGTGTGGGAATTGATCCTACAAACCTAATTTGAAGATCCACCCTATTAGTCCCACATGGGAAGATGTAAAACCCTGCTCTCTTGTAAAGTCCTATAAATTAAACCCCTCTTGTAATTTTAAAGTTATCTAATGAATGAATCCAATTTATGTGTGAGCAAACTTTATGTTTCTCTCTTCCGCACTTGCTTCCAAGTGTTGAGCTCCGTGAGGGAGTAAATCCGGGTTCCCTAGGATCCTTGAGGAGGTGTGAGATCTCCAACCCCAAAATCCTAGGTTAGCCACTTCACTTCCAAACCCTAGCCGCCCATCATCCTCTTCTTTCCACCAAACCCTAGCCTACCCCACCTCTCACGGCCACTCTCTCCAAGTCAAGGCCGACCACCAGCATCCAGGTCCAGTCTGGATACTTCAGATCCAGAGCAATTCCCAGAGGAAGTCAGATCAGCCTCCAAGAGAATCCGGATTTCAGCAACATCAGCTTTCAAGTTCTTCTAACTGGTAAATCCTTCCTTGAGTATCTGATTCCATAAATTGTTCTTCTTCTTTCCCAGATCTTGAGTTCCGGAGAAGCCAACTCTGCCAAAGGATCAGTATTGGAGGATCCATTGCGAAGATATCTGAATCCGAGGATCCAACAATCTGCTCAAGAGAGTCCTTCCACCAAACTCCGTGAAGATCACTGTCTGGTCTGCAACTCTTCTCTTCTCTTTACTTCTGTCCTGTTGAAAGTTCAGAGTGAAACCCTAGGTCTGGGAGTTTCTCAACCCCCAGCGATCCTTTACTTCTGAACTACTATGATAACTTAGTTTCTTTAAATTGTGCTTTCAATTATTACATAGTTTCTTTCAATTTAGTTTAACTTTCCTTTGAGTCAAAGCCGACTTCAAAAAATATAAAAAAAAAAAAAGAATTAGTCTTAATTTACTTTCACATCGCATCATCTCTTTTTGTTCTGCATCATTTTTGGTATCTGAGCTTTTGTTCTGCATCATTTTTGGTATCAGAGCTTTCATTCTGCATCATAATGTGTACAAACTTATCGTTGAATTGAAAGTTATCCTAGGTAGTCCTAAAGGCAACTAATACCCAGCCAAACCATCAAAGAGGTACTTCATTGGATTATTAATTCATCCCAATTAATGGTCAAGTGAAATTCTTAGAAATTTCTAGAGTTTCTTTCACCAACTTGCCACCTCATTCTTTGAGTCCTCTAACTTATTGTGGATTTAGTGTATAGTCTTCTTGCAATTTAGTCCTCTTATTCTCTTTTTCTTCTTTCTCTTTCTTTTTTTATAATAGTTTAGTGCAATGTTTTAACCTCTTAAGTATTAGCATCCCCACCTATTGACGTGAACCATAATATTTACTTAGATGAAGAGGCCTGGTTACTTAGTGAGGTATCACTGCTTAACAAATCTATTGGCCTTCTTACCTTTTAATATGAACCATAAAATGTGAACCATAATGCTTACTTTGGTGAAGGGGCCCGGTTACTCAATAAGAGTCCAAGAAAAGCTATAAGGTGAGACTGATTCTCTAATAGGTCTTTTAGTATCCCTACCTTTTGACATGAACCACAATGCTTACTTAGATGAAGGGGCCTGGTTACTCAATGAGTTAATGCCAAAACTTTTATTATTTCTTTCTTTTTTTTATCATTTTTTTCTTTTCTTTAATGACTTCTACATACTGGTGCGGGCACCAGAATCAGAAGAAGACTTCAGGGTTCCATCTGGATCTCTGAATGACCTTGCCCGAAGATTAGGATTTGTAATAAGGGTTGACCTGGTCAACCAGATTATTTTATTTCTTTGAGTCTGCATTTCATTTTGTTGAGTCATGTTGACTCAGTCTAAGTCCAAGTCAAGTCCTGGTTGGCGCCATTCCCTAGGGCATCATTTTTTCTTCCAAGGCCAAATGCAAGTGCACGCCACACTCCCAGCCACACTCCCAAGACCAGTTGGCTCCATATTTCATCCCAGTGTCCCTGGTCCCCACGCCCAAGAGAGCAAGAAAATTTTCTTAGGAGAAGTCAAGGAAGGTGCCACAAGCTGCCAAAAGTAACCAAGCTAAAGGAGCAAGGGATTTTTCTTGGAGAGGACTTCAAGGTAGGCGCCCACACCTGCCTAAAGTACCTGGCTTGAATGGAAGGAGCCTAGTCTTGGGGAGAAAGACTAGGAGATGAGTATTTTCTTCCAAGAAAGGGCAAGTCATGGAAGGAAAACCCATGACTTAAGGAGAAGAACTAGGAGGTGCCCCACATACCTGCCATATGAAGCCATCACCTTGCATTTGAGGCTGCCCACTCCAAGGAAAGAAGCCTGGTCGATCAAGGGAAAGTTTTTCATGCTTAGGATGAATGTTTAGTCCCACATGGGAAGTAGTGTAATTTTGTTTCTCTTGCAAGGTCTATATATTGGACCCTTATATAATCTTTTGATTAGAATGAGTAAATGAAATATTTTCTTGTGTTGAGCAACCTTGTGTTCTCTTCTTCCGCACTTCTTTGAGTGTTGAGCTCCGTGAGGGAGTAAATCCGGGTTCCATTGGAGCCTTGAGGAGGTGAGAGATCTCCAAAGTTACCAAAATCCTGCCCCGCTTTCATCCCTGGCCGCCAACCCTAATTTCCTTTCATCATCCTAGCCGCCAATACCCAAATTCTTAAACCATATTCCCACTTCATTCAAGGCCGCCATCTCCTTCTCCAAGCCACCGCCCACTATATCAAGCCCTAGGTCCTTTTCATCTGCAAGCCACCGCCCTGCCAGCCAAACCCTAAATCCACTCCATCTTCCACCACCACCTCCATACTCTTCCCTCATCTTCAAAGTTCGAGCAGTCCGGAGCTATCCCAGGTAAAGGTCTCTTCCTTGAGTTTCTTACATCCTTATCTTGTTCTTCATCCTTTCTAGATCCAGAGTACAAGAAGAAGGCCAACCTTGCCATAGGACTACAATCCGAGGATCCATTGCGAAGATACCCTGTCTCCAAGGATCCTACAATCTGCTCGAGAGTGTCCTTCAATTGAAGCAAAGAGAGATATCACAGTCAGGTATAAAACCTTCTCTTCTCTCTTCGTCTATTTCTTGAAAGAGGAGTAAACCCTAGGTCTGGGTGTTTCTCAATCCCCAGTGATCCTACTTCTTTATTACTCTGATAATCTACTCTTTTGAATTGTGCTGTCTTTCAGTGCATATTTTCTTTCAATATTAGTTAGCCTTGTTTTTGACTCAAGCCAACTTCTAACAAAACACACACAAAAAAAAAAAAGTCTTAATTTACTTCCGCATCGCATCATCTTATTTGTTCTGCGTCACATACCTTACCTTTCCATCCATACCCCCATGAAGTAGATTCTTCATCAAGATCAATGATAAAAAGATTTTTGAATTACTCAAAAAAATTATTTGGGCTAAACCCTATTATTTATTGAGTTTTCTTAATAATTTATCCCTCAGTATATCTAAAATTATCTAGATCATTAAGCAATCATTGATTAGGATATCTATTTAACTTCAAATTGAGATAAAAGATAAGTACACACAACTAATTATTCTTGACCATACTTAATGTGTGGCGGGATCGCTGACGTGGAACCCATGTTAGACCCAGTCAGATGCCACATCGGAGGAAGCTGCCATGTCGGATGTCTCTCCTCTGACTCCTTCGCCAGGTGGCTCCCTCGAGGTCAAGACACCCTGGCCGAAGTCGAGCTCTATCTCTCTTCGAACTCCTTCGTCAGGTGGCTCCCTCAAGGTCAAGACACCTTGGCCAAAGTCGAGCTCCGTCTCTCTTCGAACTCCTTTGCCAGGTGGCTTCCTCGAGGTCGAGACACCCTGATCGAAGTCGAGCTTTGTCTCTCTTCGGACTCCTTCACCAGGTGGCTCCCTCGATGTCGAGATGCCTTGGCTGAAGTCAAGCTCCTGTTCTCTTCGGAGTCCTTCACCAGGTGGCTCCATCGAGATTGAGACACCATAGCCGAAGTCAAGCTCCTGTTCTCTTCAAACTCTTTCGCCAAGTGGCTCCCTCAAGGTTGAGACACCCTGACTGAAGTCGTTCTCCTGTTCTCTTGGGACTCCTTTGTCAGGTAGCTCCCTCAAGGTTGAGATACCCTGGTTGAAGTCGAGCTCCTATTCTCTCCATACTTGGTGCGGGCACCAGACTCAGAAGAAGACTTCAGAGCTCTATTTGGATCTCTGATTGACATTGCCCGAGAAATTAGGGTTTGTAATAAAGGTTGACCTGGTCAACCAGTTTATTTATTTTATTTATTTCTTGAGTCACCATTTAAATTTGTTGAGTCATGTTGACTCGGTGCAAGTCCCAATGTGGTTTCAATTTGGTCCAAAATGGTGCCACATTTCTCTTCCAATCAACTCAAGGTTCAAGCAAGTGGAGGCCACACTCCAAGCCACACGCCCAGCCACACTCCGAGCACATGCCAGAGTCCAGGAGGCGCCATAGAGGCATCCCAGTGTCATGGTCCCCACATCCAAAGAAGAAAAAATCAAATTGGAGGCTAAATTAAAGGAGGCGCCCACACCTGCCTAATTTACCTAAGCAAAGAAGGAAGAAAACTTCTCTTGGAGAAGAAATCAAAGAAGGACATCCAACCTACTCCTAATTGAAGTTCAAATCAAAATCAAAGAGCTTAACTTGGAGTGGAAGAAAAGAAGAAATACCATAAGAAGAAGAGGACTCCAAATCCAAATCCAACTCCAAAGGAGGTGCCATAAAAGTTCCAAAACAATTCCTTTATGGCCGTCCCAATTTTTTTTGGACTCTTGGTTGGCCAAGGGAGAGGATTTTCTACCTAATCTAGGGGTTGGAAGAGTTTAGTCCCACATGGGAATTTGTACAAGCTAGGAGAAAATTTTAGGTCTATATAATAGACCTCTCTTTGTAACTTTAGAAATCAATGAAGAAAATTATTTTTTTTGCTATTCTCTTGTGTTGAGTGACCTAGGTTTCTCTTCTTCCGCACTATTCTAAGTGTTGAGCTCCGTGAGGGGGTAATCCGGGTTCCATTGGAGCCTTGAGGAGGTGAGAGATCTCCATCTTTATCCAAAACCCTAGGTTAGCCACTTGAAATTCCAAAACCCTAGCCACCTTTCATTATTTTCCATCCACCAAACCCTAGATCCATCCATCTCCCATGGCCTCTCTCTCTCTACAAGTCCAGGCCGTCCACCTTCATCCAGATCCAGTCCGGCTACTTCAGATCCAGAGCAAGTTCCAAGGAAAATCATATCAGCTTCCAGGAGAATCCAGTTTTCAGCAATTTCAATCTTCAAGTTCATCAACCTGGTAAATTCTTTCCTTGACTCTCTGATTCCATCAATTGTTTTTCTTCTCTTCCAGATCTTGAGTTCAGGAGAAGCCAACCCGCCAAAGGACCAGTACTGGAGGATCCATTGCGAAGAAATCTGAATCCGAGGATCCAACAATCTGCTCGGGAGAGTTCTTCCACCAAAATCTGTGAAGATCATTGTCTGGTTAGGTAAACCATCTCTTCTCTTTATTTCTGTTCTGCTGAAAGTTCAGAGCGAAACCCTAGGTCTGGGAGTTTCTCAACCCCCAGCGATCCGTTGCTTCTGAACTACTCTGATACTTTAGTTTCCTTAAAATTGTGCTTTCAATTATCATATTAGTCTCTTTCAATGTTAGGTTAACTTTTCTTTGATTGAAGCCAACTTCTACAAACATATAAAAACAACAAAAAAATTAGTTAATCTTAATCTACTTCCGCATCGCGTCCCTTTATTTGTTCTGCATCATTTTTGGTATCAGAGCCCAGTCTAGGGTTTCTGATTTGCTTGCTTGCTTGTGTTGATTGTTCTCTTTTATTTTGTCTGCTCGAAGTAGACTCCCCAGGACGTCCAGTCCTAGGAACTAAGCGAGGTGCAAGCCTCCTCCTCCCATTCCACGGGGTGTTCCTAGGGCGTGTAGGGGATCCATTGGGTTATAACTTCGTAGCAGGGATTATAAACGGGGAAGACAATCTAGTTGCAGCCCGTAATTGCCCTGTTTTCTGAATTATTTCTCCCTGCATAAAACTCTGAATTGCATGATTTTTACTTCGTTGAAACCAGTATAATTGAAACTATTTTCCATAATTTTTCTGCAATTTATTGGTTTCGGTAAAAATTCTGAGAATTAAAATACAGCAACTCTGTTTTTTGTATTCTGCAATTCAATTCTTTTTTGGAGTGATCATCTCATAATTTACTTAAGGGCAATTGAGCATCTAAGATAAGGGGAGGAGTTGATTACCTCTCCTTAGCCCAAACCACCATTCAATCATTCGAACCTAGACCTAATTTAAAATCAGTTAGACCTAATTTGCCCTAGTGGGCTAGGGACACCAATTGGTCGGGTCTAGGCTAGTGTTGAGTCAGTTTGCTGAGTTATTCTGTGTGTGCTTAGCACTCAGTGTCTAGAACGGTGGTTCAGGGACTACGTCCCGAAGGGCTTGTGTGCTGGTCTGCCTACCTGGCCAATCACTGATTGGTGTCTAGGATTGGCGATCAGGGACCTAACACTCCCCTTACACCTGCCTGGCTGAGTCCTGAGTTACTACAGGCTAGCTTGCCACTCTGATTGGGCATCTAGTTTGGACTCTAGGTCTAGTGATCCAGTAGTCGATTTAGTCTAGTCTCATTTTGTGTGCTTGCTTGAATCATCATGTCTACCAGAAACGGAGTGCCATATCAACCTGGTCAAACCCAACCTGATTTAGAGGCCATGATCAGAACTCTTACTGAAAGTATGGCTAAAATGAATCAGGATATGACAAACACTGTGGCCCAGTTTAGCGCACAAATTCATGAGGATCTTACCCAACTTAGGGACCGAGTCCAAGTACTTGAAGAACCTAGACATCGGAATTGGACTCCTGACCCCGATTTTAATGTGCCTCAGCCTCACCCACATCAGGAGCCTAGAAGGCCTTTATATAGAGATCCCGAACCTAATCATAGGAGGCCTGACCCAGAGCCTGAAGATAGAGATGATAGGTTCATCAGGAGCATCAAATTAGATGCACCCACTTTTGATGGTAGTCTGAACCCTAAGGTGTATTCTGATTGGGAGGGTGAGATGGATCAATACTTTGAGTGGTATGCTATGTCTGAGGAGAGGAAATACAAGTTTGCCAAGATGAAATTAGTGTGTCAAGCTAGGTTATACTGGGGGAACATTGAGCTAACCACTAGGAGACGGAATGTTGAGCCCATAACCACTTGGCAGGGTATGAAAGAAAAATTGAGAGATAATACCTATCCATTTCATACCAGCAAAACCTGTTAGACCAATGGCAAAACCTGAAACAAGGAAACCGATCTGTCTCAGACTACATAACTACTTTTGATGAATACCTAATGAGATGTGATGTGAGTGAAGCCCACGAAGTCACTTTGTCTAGATTTAGGGCTGGACTGAGGGAAGATATCAAGAGAGAATTATTTCTGAGAGAGGTTACTGATCTAGACCAAGCCTACCAGATTGCACTGAACACTGAGAAATTTCAGAGAGGACCTATACCTTCTAGGGTTAGTGCCCCAATCCCAAGGAATGGACCTAGCCAAGTTATCCCTAGTAAACCTTTTCAGGGTACTTCTACCCCTAGGCCCATGGACAAAGGTAAGGCACCTGACACCCAGAGAACCCCTAGTTCAAATATCACCTGTTTTAAGTGTCAGAAACCAGGTCACATTTCCAGTCAGTGTACTGCCATAGCCTGTTTCAAGTGTCATAAGGTAGGTCATGTTGCTAGCCAGTGCCCACGGAGATCCCTTTACATAGAAGAGGGAGAGAATGATAATTCCGAGCCCAGTGAGGAATTTGAAGAAGAAGTTTATGAGGCCGGAATGAATTTGGTTGAGGAGTATGAAGGAGAGGAGGAACCCAATGAATCTGACCAATTAGGAGTTGTAAGATGCATCCTATCCCAGAATCTAGTTCAAGAGGATTGGCGTAGGACTAACATCCTACAAACTTTTCTTAAATTAGGGGATAAGGTATGTAAGATCATCATAGATAGTGGGAGCTGTGTAAATGCCATCTCTACTAGCACTGTCAAGATGTTAGGCTTAATCCCAGTTCCCCATCCCAACCCCTATAAGGTTTCTTGGGTAGATTCTACCTCCATACCCATCCAATCTAGATGTCAAGTCCAAATCCAAATGCAATCTTATCACGAAAAGATTTGGTGCGATGTCTTACCCATGGGGGTGAGCAGTATAATTCTCGGAAGACCTTGGTTGTATGATCATGATGCCACCCTCTTAGGAAAATCCAATACCTGTGTCTTTAATTTCAAAGGGAAGAAGATTACGATCCATTCCGTTCCCCCTAAGGACAAGGTAACTAAAGGAGTTGGTAAGGTTAAGGAGATGAAAACTGGAGTGAACCTAATCAGTGCTAAGGATCTAGAACAAGAAATTCATAGTGGTTCACCCATCTGGATGCTGACTGCTAAGGAACTTAGAACTTCGGAACCCTCAGAGCCTCCTCAAGAAGTTAAACCTGTGTTAAAAGAATTTGAGGATGTCTTTCCCGAGGATTTGCCAGACCACCTTCCACCTCTTAGGGATATCCAGCATGCCATAGATCTAATCCCAGGAGCGACTTTGCCCAACTTGCCCCATTACAGGATGAATCCATCTGAGCATGAAGAACTGCAAAAGCAGGTTGGAGAATTATTGAGGAAGGGGTTTATTAGAGAAAGTCTTAGCCCTTGTGCAGTCCCAGCCTTACTGACCCCAAAGAAAGATGGCACGTGGAGGATGTGTATTGACAGTCGTGCCATCAATAAAATTACAATCAAATATAGGTTTCCCATCCCTAGACTAGATGACATGCTTGATATGATGGCTGGTGCAATGGTTTTTTCTAAGATTGATCTCAAAAGCGGCTATCATCAGGTTAGGATTAGACCCGGGGATGAATGGAAAACTGCTATCAAAACTAAGGATGGTCTTTATGAATGGGTTGTTATGCCTTTTGGGTTGTCCAATGCCCCTAGTACTTTCATGAGAATTATGACCCAGGTACTTAGAGCTTTCATAGGAAAATTTGTGGTGGTCTATTTTGATGACATCCTGATTTATAGTAAGACCCCAACAGATCACCTAGACCACCTTAGAGCAGTCTGCCAAGTTTTGAGGAAAGAGAGACTCTACGGTAATCTTAAGAAGTGTGAATTCATGACTAGTAGAGTTATCTTTCTTGGTTTTGTAGTAACCCCTGACGGCGTGGTGGCCGATCCTGAGAAGATTAAGTCCATAGTAGACTGGCCAGAGCCAACCAATGTGCATGAAGTTAGAAGTTTCCATGGCTTGGCTACCTTCTATAGGCGATTCATTAAGGGGTTTAGTACTTTAGCTGCTCCTATCACTGATTGTATTAGGAAGGGAGAATTTCATTGGACTAAGTCAGCCCATAAAGCCTTCCTAGATCTTAAGGATAAAATGACCCAGGCACCCATTCTGAGATTACCCGATTTTTCTAAAGTATTTGAGGTTGCCTGTGATGCTTCAGGTGTAGGAATAGGTGGAGTCCTAAGCCAAGAGAATCATCCCATAGCATTCTTTAGTGAAAAACTTAATGATGCTAAGCTTAGGTATTCTACCTATGATAAGGAATTTTATGCGGTGGTGCAAGCTTTGCGTTACTGGAGACATTATTTGCTACCGCAGGAATTTGTACTATTTTCGGACCATGAGGCTCTTAGATTTCTGAACTCCCAAAAGAAGCTTAACCCTAGGCATGCTAAGTGGGTAGAATATATCCAGTCCTATACTTTTGTCCTGAAACATAAGGCTGGAGTTGAGAATAAGGTAGCTGATGCCCTTAGTCGCCGATCTCTGTTATTAACTTCTGTTAGAACTGAGGTCATAGGGTTTGAGCAAATCAAAGAGGAATATGAGTCTTGTCCGGATTTCACAACTGTGTATCAGGATCTAGTTCAAGGACTATCTAGTAATCACCAGGATTATACCCTTGTAGATGGTTTTTTGTTCTTCAAAAATAGGCTTTGCATCCCTAGAACTTCTCTTAGGGAATTTTTGATTTGGGAAATCCATGCTGGAGGTTTAGCTGGCCATTTTGGAAAAGACAAGACCATTCTAGCTATTGAAGACCACTTTTTCTGGCCTAGCTTAAAAAGGGATGTAGTTAATATTGTAGCTAGATGTCGAACCTGCGCTGTTGCCAAACAGCGAAAACAAAACACTGGCCTTTATACCCCACTCCCTGTCCCAGATCGTCCTTGGCAAGATGTGAGTATGGATTTTGTGTTAGGTTTACCTAAGACCCAGAGGAGACATGATTCTATCTGTGTCGTAGTCGACCGATTCTCTAAAATGGCCCACTTCTTGCCTTGTTCCCAAACTTTTGATGCGTCTAAGGTAGCCACACTTTTCTTCAATGAGATAGTTAGACTCCATGGCCTACCTAAGACAATCATTTCAGATAGGGATGTCCGGTTCACCAGTTACTTTTGGAAGACCCTTTGGCATAAGTTAGGGACAAAACTTAAGTTTTCAACTGCCTATCATCCCCAAACTGATGGCCAAACTGAAGTAGTGAACCGTAGCCTAGGAAATCTGCTGAGATATCTTGTTGGTGAAAATACCAGAAATTGGGATTTATACCTACCAAGGGCAGAATTTGCGTACAACGACTCGGTCAATAGGTCTACGGGTAAGAGTCCATTTGAAATTGTACATGGGTACAAACCTCACACACCTCTTGACCTAGTCCCTTTACCTGTCCACACTCGAGTCTCCGAATCTGCTGAGAATTTTGCACAGCATATAAAAGACTTGCATAAAGAAATTCATGCCAAAATAAATTTAAGTAATGAAACTTATAAGAAGTTGGCTGATACTCAAAGGCGAGTCAAATCTTTTGTTGAGGGAGACTATGTGATGATTAGGTTAAGGCCTGAACGGTTTCCTCCTGGAACCGTTAGAAAGTTACATGCTAGGGGAGCTGGACCATTTAGAGTGGTAAAGAGAGTAGGATCCAATGCCTATGTGCTCGAGTTGCCTCCAGAACTAGGCATTAGCTCTACTTTCAACATTACAGACTTAGTAGAGTACAGGGAGCCAGCTGTGATTCCTAGTGAGCCTTTTGAGCCTAACCCTATCATTGAGAGTGATCCCGACCCTGTGTGTCCACCAACAAACTGGCCTGTGAGGAAAGAGCGGATTGAAAAGATCCTGGATGATCAGGTTATCTCTACTCATAATCGAGGATACCAAAGGTACCTGGTCCGTTGGCAAGGAAGGCCAGATTCTGATGACTCTTGGATCTCCCGAGAAGAATTACAAGAATTGGACCCAGACCTCTTGGAGAGATACCAGAGCCAACTTGAACCTTACTCGACAGGGTCGAGTTCCTCCCACCCTGGGAGAATTGGTGCGGGCACCAGACTCAGAAGAAGACTTCAGAGCTCCATTTGGATCTCTGATTGACATTGCCCGAGAAATTAGGGTTTGTAATAAAGGTTGACCTGGTCAACCAGTTTATTTATTTTATTTATTTCTCAAGTCACCATTTAAATTTTGTTGAGTCATGTTGACTCGGTGCAAGTCCCAATGTGGTTTCAATTTGGTCCAAAATGGTGCCATATTTCTCTTCCAATCAACTCAAGGTTCAAGCAAGTGGAGGCCACACTCCAAGCCACACGCCCAGCCACACTCCGAGCACACGCCAGAGTCCAGGAGGCGCCATAGAGGCATCCCAGTGTCATGGTCCCCACATCCAAAGAAGAAAAAATCAAATTGGAAGCTAAATTAAAGGAGGCGCCCACACCTGCCTAATTTACCTAAGCAAAGAAGGAAGAAAACTTCTCTTGGAGAAGAAATCAAAGAAGGACATCCAACCTACTCCTAATTGAAGTTCAAATCAAAATCAAAGAGCTTAACTTGGAGTGGAAGAAAAGAAGAAATACCATAAGAAGAAGAGGACTCCAAATCCAAATCCAACTCCAAAGGAGGTGCCATAAAAGTTCCAAAATAATTCCTTTATGGCCGTCCCAATTTTTTTGGACTCTTGGTCGGCCAAGGGAGAGGATTTTCTACCTAATCTAGGGGTTGGAAGAGTTTAGTCTCACATGGGAATTTGTACAAGCTAGGAGAAAATTTTAGGTCTATATAATAGACCTCTCTTTGTAACTTAAGAAATCAATGAAGAAAATTATTTTTTTTGCTATTCTCTTGTGTTGAGTGACCTAGGTTTCTCTTCTTCCGCACTATTCTAAGTGTTGAGCTCCGTGAGGGGGTAATCCGGGTTCCATTGGAGCCTTGAGGAGGTGAGAGATCTCCATCTTTATCCAAAACCCTAGGTTAGCCACTTGAAATTCCAAAACCCTAGCCACCTTTCATTATTTTCCATCCACCAAACCCTAGATCCATCCATCTCCCACGGCCTCTCTCTCTCTACAAGTCCAGGCCGTCCACCTTCATCCAGATCCAGTTCGGCTACTTCAGATCCAGAGCAAGTTCCAAGGAAAATCACATCAGCTTCCAGGAGAATCCAGTTTTCAGCAATTTCAATCTTCAAGTTCATCAACCTGGTAAATTCTTTCCTTGACTCTCTGATTCCATCAATTGTTTTTCTTCTCTTCCAGATCTTGAGTTCAAGAGAAGCCAACCCGCCAAAGGACCAGTACTGGAGGATCCATTGCGAAGAAATCTGAATCCGAGGATCCAACAATCTGCTCGGGAGAGTTCTTCCACCAAAATCTGTGAAGATCATTGTCTGGTTAGGTAAACCATCTCTTCTCTTTATTTCTGTTCTGCTGAAAGTTCGGAGCGAAACCCTAGGTCTGGGAGTTTCTCAACCCCCAGCGATCCGTTGCTTCTGAACTACTCTGATACTTTAGTTTCCTTAAAATTGTGCTTTCAATTATCATATTAGTCTCTTTCAATGTTAGGTTAACTTTTCTTTGATTTGAAGCCAACTTCTACAAACATATAAAAACAACAAAAAAATTAGTTAATCTTAATCTACTTCCGCATCGCGTCCCTTTATTTGTTCTGCATCAATACTCCTTCACCGGGTGGCTCCCTCGAGGTCAAGATGCCCTGGCCGAAGTCGAGCTCCTCCTCCATGAACCAGCCCCACTTCGGACGAGGGGACCGGTGGCTAAGGGATGTCGCCACCTTCCTCGGATGGCGGTAATGATGGGGAACTAATATGCATGCAATTCTTTTTGTATGTTTTACATGTTGAGTTAGGTGATTAATTCCCGAATTTCAAATCAAAATTATTTATAGAGAATTTTGTATGAATTTTTGAAGATCAGCATGCAGATTATGACCTAGAAAAGTAGCAAAGAAGAACCGCTGGGGCTGAGAAGCCTCGTTTAGGGCAAGTTATCCTACAATAAAACTACTGGAGGTAGAGAGGTGTACCTGACAATATCTGTGAAGATCGCAGTGAAGGGGTCTCTCGTTCCTCGAAGGATGCGGCCTGGAAAACTGAGCCAATGACCCGTGGATACCTGGCTTTCTGCTCGGTGGTCCGATTGAGGCTTGGCTGGAGTCGTTGGATTCGTAGGAACTCAGGGACCTGCAAACGACCTGTCAGGGGTTAGAAAATTCACAAAGGAACAAGAAAACAAAAGAAAAATAGCAAGAAAAGGCTTCTTTTGGAGTGGGCGTCCAGGGATCTGGAGGGTTTGTTGGCAGCAGGAAGATGATTGCAAACACCGGGAAGAAGAACTCTCACAAACCCCTTTATGCACACAGCAGGGTATCACACAACTCAATATAAGAACTCAAGGTTTTAATTCATATCAAAAGTCCCTTCATACAAGAGGCTAGGGTCCTTTAAATAGACCCTTAACCTTGGGCTCCAAGTAAGGGCACATAAGTCTTTACATAAGAATCCTTTTCCCTCTCAAACCTTAGCTAGAAAATAAGGAAACATTAGGTAGAAAAATCTCTAAAAATTCTCTTGACTTGGCCAACACTCCAAGGATGCCTAGGAGGGCATGTTGGGCTTCTAGGAGCAGTAAGAGGCCGGCCCAAAGGGGCTCGGGTGCATGGGTTTGGGCCTCTGGAAGCTGGGGTGGCCTGATAGCCATGTATTTGGAATATTCCCTGGTATCTTGCTTCTTTAGGGCTTGGGCTTGGCACCTGGGCTTGATTTCTTTGGTCTAGGATGCAGATGGACCTCTAGAATCATGGATGCCCTGGTCTATGAATATACTTTGGCATCTGGAACGGAATCTAGGCATCTGGAGGGCATTTGTAAGAAATTAGGGTTTTTTGAATTTTTCTCCTGGGGTCTTCAAATCTTCAAGCTGGGTTGGACTTGGGCTAAACTTCCATGTCTTCAATCTAGTTGGACTTGGTCTTCACTTGTATGATGTGGTCTTGAGTCTTCAGTATGCTTGGACAGGACTCAAAAAATAAAATTAGCTCAACATGAGCTGACTAGCACAGAACTGAAATAACAACTCAAAAGACTCAAATAACAACTAAAATAAACTCAGATGGGCTAAGCCCTTATTACAGATGGACTCATAAATTATTGATCAATTCACAGAGGGTTGAAAAGCCTCTGTCTTATTATGGTGCCTCCGGTGTCCCCACCAATTCTCCCGGGATGGGAGGAACTCGACCTTGTCGAGTGAAGATCAGACTGGCTCACATATCTCTCGAGAAGGTCTGGGTTGAGGCGTTGCAAGTCCTCTCGAGAAATCTATGAATCGTCCGACTCTGGCTGGCCTTACCATCGGACCAGGAAGCATTGATAGTCACGGGCCCGGGTCGTGATGGCTTGATCGTCCAAGATATGCTCGATCCGTTCTCCTCTCTCAGGCCAATTTGTTAGTGGACACTCTGGGTTAGGGTCACTCACAGTGAAAAGGAATTGGTCCAAAGGCCTCACTAGGTATCACTGCCGGTTCCCTATACTCAACGAGGTCTGTAATATTGAAGGTAGAACTAATGCCCAAATCCGAAGGCAAGTCTAACACCTAGGCATTTGATCCAACCTTATCTATCACTTTAAAAGGTCCGGCTCTGCGAGCATGAAGCTTCTTTTAGGCCTAAGCCTAACCAAGATAGAATCCACTACATCAAATTCTTTGATCCATCTTCGGGAATTAGCCAGTTTGTTTAAAATTAGTGTGGGTGGTGAACATGCTGGGCACATGCAGACTCCTAACAAATGATTCAAAGGACTCAAACCTACACCTAACAGACTTGACTATGCATTCCTATAGAAGGAAATTTATTGAACTCTTTGGATCTAAACCAAACAGATTATAGGTTCCCTAGGTTTGATCCTAGCTTGACATGCACATGAAAATTTACAGTGAACTCCAAACAAATTCCAAAGAGTATGCCAGAAGTAAGATGCAAACCTAACATGCGTGATGAATGCATGCAGTATGCTAATCTCAGTTAAATGCAATCTAATAATCCTAGAAATGCTGGAGGTGTCAGGAAAGGGTAGAAAATAGGAAGTGGGTTCAAGATTAGCTTGGTAGGATAGGGAAAAAGGTTCAAGGTTAGTTGGGTAAAGTTCGATATAAGAAGGCATGTCAGGGACTAATCCTAGACTAATGAGGCTAACCTTATGAGGTTGCAGTATATCTATGGGGTTTGCATAATGGAAGGATGGGTTATTAATCTCAGGGAAGAGGTCCTTAATGGGAACTATAGGAGGAGGCTCATCCTGAGGGTACTGATTCAAAGAGATCAGGTCCTTAATAAATTCTTCAGGTTCTTGTATTTTAGGACTAGACTCTATAATTTGGCTCTCCTCTATGGTTTTCTCAGGTAAGGTTCTAGTAGCAGTACCTAGGTTCTTTTCCTCTATTTGTTCTTTCACTATAGCTTTAGGTTGGATGTGGTCATGGTCAACTACCTCTAGGTTGGCTTTTACCTGGGTATCTATTGGGTCAGCTAATTCTAGGTCATCTAAAGGTGTCTCCTCTTCTCCCTTATACTCATCCACTAAGTTTGCATCAGCTTCATACACTTCCGCGTTAATGTAAGCCTTGTCAATCTCAGGAATGGTTGGAGAAGGTTGGTTAGGGAAAAATTGGCTAGGTCCTGGTTTCTGATTATGGACACTAATCCTAGTAGGTTCAGGTTGCCTAAGCGGTAGTGGCTCACTACTGGGTTCATATTTAGGAATACTAATCCTATGGGGTTCAAGTTGACTAGGGGAAGCATGACTAGTACTAGGCTGATACTTAGGGGTTATGGGTTCTCTGGGCTCATAGGACAAGGGTGCAGATCTATGGGTCATGGGATTATAGGATCTGGGGTCATAGGATTTTGGGTCAGCTCTATGGTCAGGTTCTAAGGATGGATCATGGTATGGGGTCCTCCTAAGGTTGGGCTCTCTATATGGGTCAGGATATTGGGTCCTCCTAGGGTTGGACTCCCTATATGGGTCAGAATACTGGGTCTCCTAGGGTTGGACTCCCTATATGGGTCAGAATATTGGGTTCTCCTAGGGTTGGACTTCCTATATGGGTCAGAATATTGGGTGTTGGGTCTACTAGGCTCATAGGGTGTGGGTGCATGGGATCTATGATCATGGGATCTAGAGTCATATGATCTAGGTTCATAGGTTATGGATTCATAGGTTCTAGGTTCATAGGATTTGGAGTCATAAGATCTATAGGTTGTGGGTATACTAGGCTTATAGGGAGAGGGTAAATAGGATCTATCTTCCTGGTCTATAAAATCCTGATTGGGTCTTCTAGGACTAACCTTAGGGATTGGGTCATGACGATGGGCTCTCCTAGGTTCAGCGTTAAGGTATGGATCAGGGTTTGGGGTCCTCCTAGGTTGAGGATTGTAGTACGGGTCAGGATAAGGGGCTCTCCTAGGTTTGACCTCATGGTATAGATCAGGGTTTGGGGTCCTCCTAGGTTAAGGGGAATCAGGATCTGGCTCAGACTGTGACCCATGGGTTTTTTTGGGGTCCATACCTGGACTTTTAACTGATCAAACCTATTAGCAAGATGGTCAATTCTATCATTGGTTTGAATACCAGACTGAGTTAACTGGGTCATCTGGGTAGCCATCTGGGCTATTTGATCAGCTAGGGCTTTCATTTGGGCTTGCAAATTTTTCATGGGTTCAGACATTTGTGAAGGAGGTGGGTGATATGAAACTCCTGATCTAGTGCTCATGCAAGACTCGATCAAACCAACTATAGTTGACTAGACCTAGAGTCCAAACTAAGGGCTCAATCAGGGTGGCAAACTAGCCTATAGTAACCCTGTACTCAGCCAGGCAGGTGTAAGGGGAGTGTTAGGTCCCTGATTGCCAATCCTAGACACCAATCAGAGATTGGCCAGGTAGGCAGACCAGCACACAAGCCCTTCGGGATTGAATCCCTAAACCACCATTCTAGATACCAAGCATAAGGCACACACAGGTTAGCTTGACACAATGATCTGACACGTAGCCCGGACCCCCGATCAGTTGGTGTCCCTAGCCCACTAGGGCAAATTAAGTCTAGTTAATTTTAGGTTAAGGCTTGGGACCGAATGCAAGGGATGTGGTTTTGGGCTAAGGAGAGGTGATCAAATCCTCCCCCATCTGATATAGCAAGAGTGCCCTTAAAAGTAAATTATGCAATGATGGCAGGCAAATGAGGATGCAAATTAGGGTCTAGATGTTTTTGGTATTTTTGGAGAATATGTAATTTTTTTTTGGTATTTTCTTAAATAGATGAAAACTTGTAAATCATGGCCTAATATGCTGGAAATATACTAAAATTAAAAGATATGCAAAAGATGCTAAACAAAACCCTAAAACTTCCAAACTTGTCTTGCTGAAAAAACAGAGCCAAAAATTTGCAGGCTCTATTTCGGCTTGCATAAAATTCACAAGCCATAATAAAATCTAGAAAAATTCATAAAATTACTGTGAATTATGTTAAATCCAGGAAAATAAATTTCAGAGTTTTTAGAGTTTTTAACAGGGATAAATAATTAAAATAACAGAGTATATACGGACTGAAAAATTGTAGAAAACAAGCCCTAATCTAAGCTCTGATACCAAATGATGGGGAGCTAATATGCATGGAATTCTTTTTGTATATTTTACATGTTGAGTTTGGTTATTAATTCCCGAATTTCAGATCAAAATTATTGGTAGGGAATTTTGTATGAATTTTTGAAGATCAGCATGCAGATTAGGACCTAGAAAAGTAGCAAAGAAGGACCGCCGGGGCTGAGAAGCCTCGGTTAGGGCAAGTTCTCCTACAATAAAACTACTGGAGGTAGAGGGGTGTACCTGACAACATCTGTGAAGATCACAGTGAAGGGGTCTCTCGTTCCTCGATGGATGCGGCCTGGAAAACCGAGCCAATGACCCGCGGATACCCGGCTTTCTGCTCGGTGGTCCGATTGAGGCTTGGTTGGAGTCATTGGATTCGTAGGAACTCAGGGACCTGCAAACGACCTGTCAGGGGTTAAAAAATTCACAAAGAAACAAGAAAACAAAGGAAAAACAGCAAGGGAAGGCTTCTTTTGGAGTCGACATCCATGGATCTGGAGGGTTTGTTGGCAGCAGGAAGATGATTGCAAACACCGGAAGAAGAACTCTCACAAATCCCTTTATGCACACAGCAGGGTATCACACAACTCAATAGAAGAACTCAAGGTTTTAATTTATATCAAAAGTCCCTTCATACAAGAGGCTAGGGTCCTTTAAATAGACCCTTAACCTTGGGCTCCAAGTAAGGGCACATAAGTCTTTACATAAGAATCCTTTTCCTTCTCAAACCCTAGCTAGAAAATAAGGAAACATTATGTAGAAAAATCTCTAAAAATTCTCTTGACTTGGCCAACACTCCAAGGATGCCTAGGGGGGCGTGTTGGGCTTCTAGGAGCAGCAAGAGGCCGGCCCAAAGGGGCTCGGGTGCATGGGTTTGGGCCTCTGGAAGCTGGGGTGGCCTGGTAGCCATGTAGCAGGAATATTCCCTGGTATCTTGCTTCTTTAGGGCTTGGGCTTGGCACCTGGGCTTGATTTCTTTGGTCTAGGATGCAGATGGACCTCTAGAATCATGGATGCCCTGGTCTATAAATATACTTTAGCGTCTGGAAGGGAATCTGGGCATCTGGAGGGCATCTGTAAGAAATCAGGGTTTTCTGAATTTTCCTCCTGGGGTCTTCAAATCTTCAAGCTGGGTTGGACTTGGGCTAAACTTCCATGTCTTCAATCTAGTTGGACTTGGTCTTCACTTGTATGATGTGGTCTTGAGTCTTCAGTATGCTTGGACAGGACTCAAAAAATAAAATTAGCTCAACATGAGCTGACTAGCACAGAACTGAAATAACAACTCAAAAGACTCAATTAACAACTAAAATAGACTCAGATGGGCTAAGCCCTTATTACAGATGGACTCATAAATTATTGATCAATTCACAGAGGGTTGAAAAGCCTCTGTCTTATTCTGGTGCCTCCGGTGTCCCCACCAGGTAAGCTACCCAAGGACCATGGAGGGGTGCCCGCCAGGCCACAATAATTGCCCCAGCTACCATTTACATCGAAGGAGAAATGGTCCCCCGATCGAGGCACTGCGCTCCTGACTGACTATCTATGCCATCCAAAAGAGGAAGTCAACCTAGGAGACTTAAATCCACGGGGCGACTGCCCCCCAATCGAGGTTCTGCCAGATTTCCCAGAATGGAGTGACAGGAAGGAGGGTCAGAGTGCACGGTAAGTTCCTTATTGCAAATGAGGAAAGGCACCTTTGCATGACACAGAATGTTGCCACATGTACCTGCAAATGAGGAAAGGATCTCAAGGTAGGTGGCACATAGCCATCCTAGCTTAAAAGGTTTTCCAAGGTTCCAAGGAGGTAAGCGAACAAATGGGTGAGAAGGGTGGCATACAGGAGAGCAACTGAGAGACCAAGTGTTCTAGGCTACCGGAGACTCACCAGAAGGGTCTCGATGGACACAGCCATCCAGCTCGAACTCTCCTCCACTGCCACTTTCCTCGCTCTATTCTTAAAGCACTTACACTCCTCAAGTACATAATCTTCTCCTCCTAGCATGAAGTCCATCTACTGGGCTCGACCAGGAGGATCTGTTCCCCTGGATCGCCACTGACTTGAGCATCGAAGTGCCCCCACCAGGATCACCGGCCCGAGTCTCCTCTGATTTGTAGGTCTAGGTGCACGAGCAGGATCCCGAGTGATGAGGGAGCGATCCGAGATCATCTCCAGCTACAGGCCTCAACAGTTGGGTGACAATAGATTGGTGCACCAGGTAGGGGGGTAGGATACATTTTGATCCAAGCTAATCCCCTTGCAAGCAACCCCACCAAGAGTATGGTGATGACCCATGCGAGGGAGGTCTCCACTAGCTGTAAGGGGGATCCCCCTTCTCGTGAAGATCCGTACAGTCCAGAAAGGGAGCTCCCCGCTCCACCGCAACCACCTCCAACGGACATCTAGCTGACCACACTCGTCCAGCAAATGCAGCTCCTGACATAGTGGTGTGCTGTTTTAGCATCAGTATCGATCCTTGGCCACCCACCAATAGCCAGGGACTCTCGTAGTCCAAGCCATCGCACCCTGTGATAGCCTATGGTTCTTCCACGGAAGGCCTTCGTTGCTGCAAGCCACCACAGACCACCAGAAAGCCACAGAACCCCAATAAAGAGACAGTGGACTAGGTCGGCTGATTGGGAGAGCCAATCCCCGACCCTCGAGCAGGCTGCTATGAAGCACCGCCAAGGTCATATGGGCAAGGCTCCCCATCGTGACCCCCCTTAGCCATCACCTTCACCTCCTCTATTGGCCTCAATGGAGGGCTCAACCAACAAGGCCATCAGGTGCATGGTAGATAGCTGCCTAGAGGAATAGGAGCGCAAGCTGGTAGAGCTATCTCGCCAGTTCTCAAATTTGCAGGGCTCCCCCCATGAGCCTGTGGGCTACGACACCCGTCCCCCTTTCTCCTGAGAGATCCAAGAGGAATCGATCTCGAGTTGGTTCCGCATGCCACAAGTAGATCCCTATGATGGGACCACTAATCCCTTGGAGCACCTTGAAAGCTACAAGGCTCTCATAAGAATCTAGGGGCCGACCAATGCTCTCCTTTGCATCACTTTTCCAGCCACCCTCCGGAAGGTGGCTCAAGTCTGGTTTACCCACCTCGAGCCTGAAAGCATCAGCTCATTCGTTCAGCTAGAGAGGAAGTTCATGGCCTACTTTGATGCCTATCAGAAGGTGCCATGGGAGGCAAACAACCTTTTCTCCATCAGGCAGCAAGGCCACGAGCTCCTACGAGACTACGTGGCCCATTTCAAGGTTGTTGCACTAGAGATTTACAATCTGGATGAGCCAGTTGCCATGCTGGCACTGAAGATACGGCTCAGGATTTCCCATCTGACCTACTCATTGGAAAAGAAGCCGTCAAAGACATACTCCGAACTCCTCCTCCATGTTCACAAATACATCCATGCCAAGGAGGCAGACCGCATGAGGAGGGAGCTGGATGGGAAGTCACTGAAGAAGCCAACTTTTGGGAAGACATATAGGGTATGGAAGCTCAGACAGGCCGCACCAAACTTTTGCTAGGGGCCGAAGTCAAAGAGCGGCCCCATCCTAGAAGAAGGATACACGTCTCCCCTAGCACCGAGGATGAAGATCCTCATGGAGATTGAGGGTGAGCACTACCTGCATCACCCTACCCCACTGAGGCCATCTAACGATCGTGACAAGATGAAGTACTGTCAGTTCCACCGTGACCATGGCCACGACACCGAGGAGTGCTACCACCTCAAGAGAGAAATTGAAGACCTCATAAGGAGGGGCTACCTCGGAAGGTTCGAGAGGGGCGAGACCCCGGTGGAACCTTAGGCGCTCGCTGCTCTCTCTGGTCCCAGCAGTCGATAACTGGCCCACCGAGAAGTCTGTGGTGATGATATGTTGGGAAATCGAGCGCACCCCCAAAAGGGCCCGGGGAAGAGAAAGTTCGGAAAATGTACTTCCCTTTGTGAGGGAGAGGGAATTTAGGGTTGAAAATGTAAATAATGATGCCATGGTCGTCGAGATGACGATCGCTAAGCATCCTATAAAATAGATTATGGTCGATAGTGAAAGTTTGACTGATATCCTTTTTTACGATGCTCTCTCTAGGATGAATCTGTCCTCTGCTCAACTTAGGCCTGTGCACACTCCCCTTGTCAGCTTTACAGGGGACTCCGTGGGAGTCGAGGGAAAAATTACTCTCCCTGTCACTGCCAGGGCACCACCACGGTAGAGCACCATCATAATGACCTTCATGATTGTTAGGCTTCCCTCAGTCTACAACGTAATTCTTGGTAACCCCGGGCTCAATCTGTTCAACGCGGTCATCTCCACCAAGCAGCTACTGATGTAGTTTCCCACTTATGGTGTTGGAGAAATGAGGGGGGCACCTCAGCCAATCAAACACTGTCTCCAAGCCGATCCTGGGGCCAAAATCTCCAAGGAAGACCTTAGTGCCGATAACCTCAACCAAAGGGTGCAGGACCCCAGAGGTGGTCTGGTCGAGCGCTTGCTATCATATCCACTTAGAGCCAACCAGACAAGACAGTGCAGATTGGGGCCCAGCTGCAAGAGAAGGAGTGGGCCCAATTGTTGGAATTCCTATGAGCGAACACAGACGTGTTTGCCTGGACAATGGCCGACATGCCCAGGATTCCCCCTGACATCATCACCCATAAGTTGAGCATCGATCCAAAGTACCGTTCTGTCCGACAAAAGAAGAGAAGCTTCATCCCGGAGAGGCAACGGGCAATTAATAAGGAGGTGGATAAGATCCTCGCAGCCGGCTTTGTCCGTGAAGTACAATACCCTAGCTGGTTGGCAAATATGGTCATAGTCAAGAAGAATAATGAGAAGTGGAGGATCTGCATGGACTACACCGACCTCAATCAAGCATGTCCAAAGGATAGCTTCCCTCTGCCAAAAATCGACCAGCTGGTGGACGCCACCTCGGGGCACCGCTTGCTCCCCTTTATTGATGCATTCTCCAGATACAATCAAATCTGGAAGCATCCAAAGGACAAGGATCACACTGCCTTCATCATTAATCGAGGGACATACTGCTACCAAATGATGCCTTTTAGCTTAAGGAATGCCTATGCCACATACCAGCGACTGGTCAATCGGGTCTTTAAGGATCAGATTGGCCGAAACATGCAAGTATATGTGGACGACATGCTCGTTATGAGCAAGCTGAAGTCAGACCATGTCGCCGACTTGGTGGAGGCCTTCCACAACCTCTAGATGCATAAGATGAAGTTGAGTCCGATGAAGTGCACCTTCGGTGTAGCAGCAGGAAAGTTCCTTGGCTTCATGGTCACCCGGAGGGGAATCAAAGCAAACCTGGAGAAGGTCCAGGCAATTGTCAACATGAAGCACCCCACCTCGAAGAAGCAAGTCCAGCACCTGACGGCCGGATTGCCGCCTTGAGCTGGTTCATCTCGAGGTCGGCTAACCGTTGCTTACCCTTCTTTAAGGCGCTGTGCAAAGTGCACGACTTCGCCTGGACCGAAGAATACAAAGCAGCCTTCGAAGAGTTGAAGAAGTTCTTGGCATCGTCGTCGCTGCTCTCTAGACCGGAGGAAGGAAAGGAACTCCTACTATATATGGTGGTCACCCCGGGGGCCATCAGCTCGGTCCTTGTCTGCATAGATGAGGATCGATCTCAGAAATCGATATACTACGATTGCAAAATCCTCCGAGATGTGGAGACCAGGTACACCCACTTAGAAAAGTTAATTTTTGCTCTTATAATGTTTGCCCAGCACCTCAGGTCGTACTTCTAAGCGCATCCGATTGTGGTCTTGATGGACCAACAACTGAGGGCAGTGCTTAGTCGCCCTAACACATCCGGATGCTTGGCCAAGTGAGAATTGAAGCTCAGTGAGTTCGACATCACGTACTGGCCAAGGCTGATGCGGGACTAATATGCATGCGATTATTTTTTTATGTTTTAGGGGTTGGGTGAGGTGCTTAAATCCTGAATTTTAGATCAAAATATGATGTAGATAATTCTATATGAATTTAAAAGCTATGTATGCAGATTAGGACCTAAGAAAGTAGTAAAGAGGGATCGCCGGGGCTGAGAAGCTTCGGTTAGGGCAAGTTCTCCTACAATAAAATTACTGGAGGTAAAGGGGGTGTACCTGGCAACGTCTGATCTGCCTGGTGAAGATTGCAATGAAGAGATCTCTCGTTCCTCGATGGATGTGGCCTGGAAAACCAAGCCAAAGACCCGTGGATTCTCGGCTTTCTTCTCGATGGTCTGATTGAGGCTTGGCTGGAGTCGTTGGATTCGTAGGAACTCAAGGACCTGCAAACAACCATCAAGGGTGAGAAAGCAAGGTTGGAAACACAAGAAAATCTCAGAAACAAGGCAACAAGGGCATGGGAAGAGGAAGCTTGGATGAAGGCTGGAGTCAGTTGCAACACCGGAAAGAAGAAAGCACCAATAAAACCCCTTATGCACAAAGCAGGGTAGCACAAAGCAATTGTAGAAAACTTAAGTTTTAATTCATATATCAAAATCAATGTCTCATACAAGAGACTAAGGTCCTTTAAATAGACTCATAGCCTTGGCCCCCAAGTTAGGTTAAAAGAGACATTACATAGGAGTTTGAATCCCCATCCAACTCTAGCTAGAAAAATAAGGAAAGCTTGGTAGAAAAAAATTCCTAAAAACTCTCTCCTCCTCTCTTGACTTGGTCAACACTCCAAGGATGCCTACGGGGGCATGTTGGGCTTCTAAGAGCAGCAAGGGGCCGGCCCAAAGGGGTTTGGGCGCATGGGCTTGGGCCTTTGGAAGCTGGGGTGGCTTGGTGGCCAGGTAGCAGGAATATTTCCTGGTATCTTGCTTCTTAAGGGCTTGGGCTTGGTGCTTGGGCTTGATTTCTTTGGCCTAGGATGCAGGTGGACCTCTGGAATCATGGATGCCCTGGTCTATAAATATACTCTGGCATCTGGAAGGGAATCTAGGCATCTGGAGGGCATCTGCAAGGAATCAGGGTTTTCGGAAGACATCTTGGATCCTATGGTGTCACACAAAATCCCATAATCTGATTTCTTCTACTGGGCCTTCCATGGTCTTCATGTCTTCAGTTGGGTTGGTCTTCATGTCTTCAGTTGGGTTGGTCTCCACTTGGACTGGCTTGGTCTTCTCTTGTACTTGGGCTGACATGTACAAGACTCAGGATGAAGACTAGCTCAACATGAGCTGACTAGTATAGGACTCAAGTGATAAAATAACAACTTAGATGGACTAAATCTTTATTACAAATGGACTTTGATGCTGCTAATTGATCCACAGAGGGTTGAAAAGCCTCTGTCTTATTTTGGTGCCTCTGGTGTCCCCACCAATTCTCCCGGGGTGGGAGGACCTTGACCCTGTCGAGTGAAGATCAGGCTGGCTCACATATCTCTCGAGGAGGTCTTGGCTGAGGTGCTGTAAGTCCTCTCGAGAAATCCATGAATCGACCAACTCTGGCCGGCCTTGCCATCGAACCAGGTAGCGTTGATAGCCGCAACCCCGGGTCGTTATGGCTTGATCGTCTAGGATACGCTCGATCCATTCTCCTCTCTCAAGCCAAATTTATTAGTGGACACTCTGGATTAGGATCACTCACAATGAAAAGGAATAGGTCCAAAGGCCTCACTAGGTATCACTGTCGGTTCCCTATACTCAACCAGGTTTGCAATATTGAAGGTAGAACTAATGCCCAAATCCGGAGGCAAACCTATGATGCAGAACAAATAAAGGGATGCGATGCGGAAGTAAATTAAGATTAACTAATTTTTTTGTTGTTTTTATAGGTTTGTAGAAGTTGGCTTCAAATCAAAGAAAAGTTAACCTAACATTGAAAGATACTAATATGATAATTGAAAGCACAATTTTAAGGAAACTAAATTATCAGAGTAATTCAGAAGCAACGGATCGCTGGGGGTTGAGAAACTCCCAGACCTAGGGTTTCACTCTGAGCTTTCAACAGAACAGAAATAAAGAGAAGGGAAGGGTTATCTAACCAGACAATGATCTTCACAGATTTTGGTGGAAGAACTCTCCCGAGCAGATTGTTGGATCCTCGGAGTCGGATATCTTCGTAATGGATCCTCCAATACTGGTCCTTTGGCGGGTTGGCTTCTCCTGAACTCAAGATCTGGAAGAGAAGAAAGACAATTGATGGAATCAGAGAGTCAAGGAAAAGATTTACCAGGTTGATGAACTTGAAGATCGAAATTGCTGAAAACTGGATTCTCCTGGATGCTGATGTGAATTTCCTTGGAACTTGCTCTAGATCTGAAGTAGCCGGACTGGATCTGGATGAAGGTGGATGGCCTGGACTTGTAGAGAGAGAGAGGCCGTGGGAGATGGATGGATCTAGGGTTTGGTGGATGGAAAATAATGAAAGGTGGCTAGGGTTTTGGAATTTCAAGTGGCTAACCTAGGGTTTTGGATAAAGATGGAGATCTCTCACCTCCTCAAGGCTCCAATGGAACCCGGATTACCCCCTCACGGAGCTCAACACTTAGAATAGTGCGGAAGAAGAGAAACCTAGGTCACTCAACACAAGAGAATAGCAAAAATAATTTTTCTTCATTCATCTGATTGTTTTCAACTTACAAGAGGGATGTAATTTATAATGCTTTACAAGGGAGAAGGGTTTCATATTTTCCCATGTGGGACTAAAGAAGGGGATCTCCAAATTAGGGTAAATCCCTTACATATGGTTGGCCAAAATACCAAAATTAGGATTTGGGTTATAAATGGCAGGTAGATGGCGCCACCTTGCTTGATTTTTTTTCAAGAAAATTTTCTTCCTTCCCTGGATGAACTCTTTTGGACTCCTCCTTTTCTTCCTCCCTAAGTCAAGGCTCTTCCCATCTTTGTTTTAGGTGTTTTTGGCAGGTAATGGGCGCCCCTTGATATTCTCTTCCAAGAAAAACTTCTTCCCTTCTTTGCTTGGAGTCACTTGGGAAAGTCTTGGCCGCCCCCTTGATTTGTGCTCTTCTCTTTATCTGGTGCATGAAAGAAGGAAGTTGCCATCTGTGGAGTGGGGACCAAAGGCTGCTGGATGTGGATATGGCGCCCCCTGGACCGGGAGTGTGGCTGGGAGTGTGGTGTCCACTTGCCTGGTCTTGGGAGAAAATGTAACATCCCCGGTTGAAACCCTAGTCCACTACCGAGTCAACATGACTCAACAAAATAAAATGCAGGTAATGTAGACTCAAGCTAAATTGAGTTGATCTAGTCAACCCTTATTACAAACCAAAAACCCTAATTCTTCGGGCAAGGTTAATCAGAGATCCAGATGGAGCTCTGAAGTCTTCTTCTGAGTCTGGTGCCCGCACCAATTCTCCCGGGGTGGGAGGAACTCGACCCTGTCGAGTAAGGCTCAAGTTGGCTCTGGTATCTCTCCAAGAGGTCTGGGTCCAATTCTTGTAATTCTTCTCGGGAGATCCAAGAGTCATCAGAATCTGGCCTTCCTTGCCAGCGGACCAGGTACCTTTGGTATCCTTGATTACGAGTAGAGATAACCTGATCATCCAGGATCTTTTCAATCTGCTCTTTCCTCACAGGCCAGTTTGTTGGTGGACACACAGGGTCGGGATCACTCTCAATGATAGGGTTAGGCTCAAAAGGCTCACTAGGAATCACAGCTGGCTCCCTGTACTCTACTAAGTCTGTAATGTTGAAAGTAGAGCTAATGCCTAGTTCTGGAGGCAACTCGAGCACATAGGCATTGGATCCTACTCTCTTTACCACTCTAAATGGTCCAGCTCCCCTAGCATGTAACTTTCTAACGGTTCCAGGAGGAAACCGTTCAGGCCTTAACCTAATCATCACATAGTCTCCCTCAACAAAAGATTTGACTCGCCTTTGAGTATCAGCCAACTTCTTATAAGTTTCATTACTTAAATTTATTTTGGCATGAATTTCTTTATGCAAGTCTTTTACATGCTGTGCAAAATTCTCAGCAGACTCGGAGACTCGAGTGTGGACAGGTAAAGGGACTAGGTCAAGAGGTGTGTGAGGATTGTACCCATGTACAATTTCAAATGGACTCTTACCCGTAGACCTATTGACCGAGTCATTGAATGCAATTTCAGCCCTGGACAAAATACAAATCCCAATTCCTGGTGCTCTCAATCAAACCAAAATCTGAGCCAAAGCCTAGTAAAGGGTCAAGAAAACTAAACTAGACTGACGACGCATTCCTAACGAATGGACTTTATTACAAAGGAACCCTAGGTCTAAACCTAACAAACTAAGACTCTCTAGGTTTGACCTTGGGTCGGAGGAGGGCATGGAGAGCATGAAAACTTATTATGGATGCCTAGTAGGTGCCATAAGGTCTTCCAGAAGTATGTGGCAAACCTAATAGATTCTGACACGTGGTTCACTCTAAAGACTTCGACAAAGTATACTTGGATGGTGTAAGAAGCATTGGAAGTCCTAGAGAAAGGGATGAAATATGAGGTGGAGTCTCGAATTACCTGCTGGCTAAAGGTGGTGACCTGAAGGTTTGAATGGTGATCTATGAACGTCAACGGGTCATCCTTATGAAAGGAAAAGTTTGCTACTCCCAGGAATGGATCAAGAGATGGTTCGGGAAGCAGCCTCGGACATGTGATTGCAACAGTTAAGGTTTGTTCTCTAAGCAAATAATGATCCACTTTTTTAAGAAATGGATTAGAGAATGATTCATGGAAGGGCCTATGGATGATGACCTCAAGACTTGAAATTTGGCCTATGGGTGAGGAAAGGTAAACTCTATAGAAGGGTAGGTCAGTCTTACGAAGGAAGGGATCTGGGGTCATAAGGAGGACTTCTACAGGACTGGGTGAATCAATCAGCTCAAGAAAAGGATGTCCAACTGAGGTTACGGGAGATACCTTAGTGGCTGAGCATGGGACAAGGTCCAATTGTAAGAGACTTGATTCAGTCATCCTAAGGAGAGGATCTACCATAGGGTGGGCAAACATAAACAGTTCAGGGCAAAGATCTTCAACTGGTACTTGGGGAATGACTGTCATTAGAGGGTACGAACTGATAGCTCAGGCTAACACTATGAGTTCTTCCTGGGGGTATTTGACTAAGAGAACCTGGTTCTCACAAATCTCTTGAATTTCTGAACTAGGTCCTATCACTTGGTTGCTCTCCAAGGTCTCCTCAGGTAAGGAACCAATAGTATCGATGTCACATTCTTCAAGTTCTTCCCCCTCATTTTCATCAACTAGACTCAAGCCAGCATCATATACTTCCTCGATGCCATCTTCAATGGGTTTCAGGTCAGTGGTAATCGGGTCAACTGATTCTAGGCTTGTCATACCTAACCTTTCTTCCTCATTGGTAGGCTTGGGTTCTCCCTCATTAATGTCATCCTTAGGATTCTTACCACTTAGCTGTGCACAAGCCAGTCCTATGCATGGGCACTGACTAGATTTATGGCCTCTTTCTCCACAAAACAAACATTCTTGCGATATAGGAACCTGGGTCACACTGGGTTTCAAGCTAGTAGAGACCTTACTTGGGCATGGGTGTGGATCTAAATGGTTTGATCTAGAAGACTTGGGTTGTTGAGTGACTGGTCTAGAATATTGTAAGGACCTCTCATAGACACGATCCACACTATAGATATCATGGTTAGGCTTCCTAAGGTTATGCTCGGGATCACGGTATAAGGTCCTCCTAGGCTCCTGGTATGGATGAGGTTGGGGCCTATTAAATTTTGGATTAGGGATCCAATTTTGATGTCTACGTTTCTCAAGGACTTGGACTTGATCCCTAAGCTGGGTAAAATTCTCATGGACTTGTTCTTTACACTGGGTAACAGTAGCAGTCAAATCCTGGCTTAACTTGTTCATGCTCTCAGTAAGAGCTCTAACCATGGCCTCTAAATCAGGTTGGGTTTGACCAGGTTGGTAGGGCACTCCATTCCGGGTAGACATGATGCAAGCAAACACACAAAATGAGACTAGACTAAACCGACTACTGGATCACTAGACCTAGAGTCCAAACTAGATGCCCAATCAGAGTGGCAAGCTAGCCTGTAGTGACTCAGGACTCAGCCAGGCAGGTGTAAGGGGAGTGTTAGGTCCCTGATTGCCAATCCTAGACACCAATCAGTGATTGGCCAGGTAGGCGGACCAACACACAAGCCCTTCGGGACGTAGTCCCTGAACCACCGTTCTAGACACTGAGTGCTAAGCACACACAGAATAACTCAGCAAACTGACTCAACACTAGCCTAGACCCGACCAATTGATGTCCCTAGCCCACTAGGGCAAATTAGGTCTAACTGATTTTAAATTAGGTCTAGGTTCGAATGATTGGATGGTGGTTTTGGGCTAAGGAGAGGTAATCAACTCCTCCCCTTATCTTAGATGCTCAATTGCCCTTAAGTAAATTATGAGATGATCACTCCAAAAAGAATTGAATTGCAGAACACAAAAAACAGAGTTGCTGTATTTTAATTCTCAGAATTTTTACCGAAACCAATAAATCGCAGAAAAATTATGAAAAATAGGTTCAATTATACTGGTTTCAACGACGCAGAAATCATACAATTCGGAGTTTTATGCAGGGAGAAATAATTCGGACAACAGGGTAATTACGGACTGCAACTAGATTGTCTTCCCCGTTTATAATCCCTGCTACGAAGTTATAACCCAATGGATCCCCTACACGCCCTAGGAACACCCCGTGGAATGGGAGGAGGAGGCTTGCGCCTCGCTTAGTTCCTAGGACCGGACGTCCTGGGGAGTCTACTTCGAGCAGACAAAATAAAAAGAGACAACAATCAACACAAGCAAGCAAGCAAATCAGAAACCCTAGACTGGGCTCTGATACCAAAAATGATGCAGAACAAATAAAGGGATGCGATGCGGAAGTAAATTAAGATTAACTAATTTTTTTGTTGTTTTTATAGGTTTGCAGAAGTTGGCTTCAAATCAAAGAAAAGTTAACCTAACATTGAAAGATACTAATATGATAATTGAAAGCACAATTTTAAGGAAACTAAATTATCAGAGTAATTCAGAAGCAACGGATCGCTGGGGGTTGAGAAACTCCCAGACCTAGGGTTTCACTCTGAGCTTTCAACAGAACAGAAATAAAGAGAAGGGAAGGGTTATCTAACCAGACAATGATCTTCACAGATTTTGGTGGAAGAACTCTCCCGAGCAGATTGTTGGATCCTCGGAGTCGGATATCTTCGTAATGGATCCTCCAATACTGGTCCTTTGGTGGGTTGGCTTCTTCTGAACTCAAGATCTGGAAGAGAAGAAAGACAATTGATGGAATCAGAGAGTCAAGGAAAAGATTTACCAGGTTGATGAACTTGAAGATCGAAATTGCTGAAAACTGGATTCTCCTGGATGCTGATGTGAATTTCCTTGGAACTTGCTCTAGATCTGAAGTAGCCGGACTGGATCTGGATGAAGGTGGACGGCCTGGACTTGTAGAGAGAGAGAGGCCGTGGGAGATGGATGGATCTAGGGTTTGGTGGATGGAAAATAATGAAAGGTGGCTAGGGTTTTGGAATTTCAAGTGGCTAACCTAGGGTTTTGGATAAAGATGGAGATCTCTCACCTCCTCAAGGCTCCAATGGAACCCGGATTACCCCCTCACGGAGCTCAACACTTAGAATAGTGTGGAAGAAGAGAAACCTAGGTCACTCAACACAAGAGAATAGCAAAAATAATTTTTCTTCATTCATCTGATTGTTTTCAACTTACAAGAGGGATGTAATTTATAATGCTTTACAAGGGAGAAGGGTTTCATATTTTCCCATGTGGGACTAAAGAAGGGGATCTCCAAATTAGGGTAAATCCCTTACATATGGTTGGCCAAAATACCAAAAATTAGGATTTGGGTTATAAATGGCAGGTAGATGGCGCCACCTTGCTTGATTTTTTTTCAAGAAAATTTTCTTCCTTCCCTGGATGAACTCTTTTGGACTCCTCCTTTTCTTCCTCCCTAAGTCAAGGCTCTTCCCATCTTTGTTTTAGGTGTTTTTGGCAGGTAATGGGCGCCCCTTGATATTCTCTTCCAAGAAAAACTTCTTCCCTTCTTTGCTTGGAGTCACTTGGGAAAGTCTTGGCCCCCTTGATTTGTGCTCTTCTCTTTATCTGGTGCATGAAAGAAGGAAGTTGCCATCTGTGGAGTGGGGACCAAAGGCTGCTGGATGTGGATATGGCGCCCCCTGGACCGGGAGTGTGGCTGGGAGTGTGGTGTCCACTTGCCTGGTCTTGGGAGAAAATGTAACATCCCCGGTTGAAACCCTAGTCCACTACCGAGTCAACATGACTCAACAAAATAAAATGCAGGTAATGTAGACTCAAGCTAAATTGAGTTGATCTAGTCAACCCTTATTACAAACCAAAAACCCTAATTCTTCGGGCAAGGTTAATCAGAGATCCAGATGGAGCTCTGAAGTCTTCTTCTGAGTCTGGTGCCCGCACCAACCTAGCACCTAGGCATTTGGTCCATCCTTCTCTATCACTTTAAAAGTCCGGCTCTACAAGCATGAAGCTTCTTTCGGACTAAGCCTAACCATGATAGAATCCACTACATCAAATTCCTTGGCTCTTCTTCGAGAATTAGCCAGTTTGATTCAAAATTAGTGCAGGGGTGAACATGCTGGGCACATGCAGACTCCTAACAAATGATGCAAAGAACTCATATTGATACCTAACAGACTCGACTATGCATTCCTATAGTAGGAAGTTTTATTAAACTCTTTAGACCAAAGCCTAAGAGATTATAGGTTCTCTAGGTTTGATCCTAGCTTGACATGCACATGAAAACTTACAATGGGCTCCTAGCAAATTCCAAAGGGTATGCTAGAAGTATAATGCAAACCTAACATGCATAATGAATGCATGCAGTATGCTAATCTCAACTAAATGCAATCTAATGATCCTAAAAATGCTAGAGATGTCTGGAAAGGGCAGAAAATAGGAAGTGGGTTCAGAATTAGTCTGGTAAGGTAGGAAAAACGGTTCCGGGTTAGTTAGATAAAGTATGATATAAGAAGGCATGTCGGGAACTAAACCTAGACTAATGAGGCTAACCTTATGGCATTACAGTATATCTATGGGAAAGAAAGGTCCATGCTATGGAAGGATGGGTCGACAATTTCTGGGAAGAGATCTTCAATAGGAATGGCAGGAAGGGATTCATCCTGAGGGCAATGGGTTAAGTAAGCCAAATCCTCAATAAAGTCTTCTAGTTCATGGAATATAGGAATAGGCTCTACAATTAGACCCTTTTATAGTGTTTCCTCAGGTAAAATCCTAGTATCAGAGTTCTCTTCCTCTAATTGGTCCTTTACTACTGGTTCAATCTGGGCATGGTCAGGATTAGCTAACTTTAGATTGGCTTCTAGCTGGGTACCTACGGGGTCTACTAGTTCTAGGTCATCTAGGGGTGTCTCATCTTCTCCTTCATACTCATCCACTAAGTTCACATCAGCTTCATATACTTCCATGTTAATGTAAGCCTTGTGAATTATAGGGGTGGTAGGGGAAGGTCGGCTAAGAAAAAATTGGCTAGGTCCTGATTTCTGAGTATGGGCAATAATCCTAGTAGGTTCAGGTTGCTTAAGGGGTAGTGGCTTACTATTGGTTTCATATCTAGGGGTACTAACCTTATGGGGTTCAGGTTGATGGCCTATGGGTTCATTCTGCTCATTGGTCATGGATTCAGATCTATAGGTCATGGGATTATAGGATCTGGGATCATAGGATTTTGGTTTAGCTCTATGGGTCTTGAGTTTACTAGGCTCATGGGATATGGGCTCATAGGTTCTAGAGTCATAGGATTTGGAGTCATAAGATCTATAGGTTGTAGGTATACTAGGCTTATAGGATGTGGATAAATAGGATCTAAAGTCATAGGATCTAGGTTCATAGGCTTTGGGTACATAGGTTCTAGGTTCATAGGATTTGGGTAGTGTGGGTGAAGGTGGCTCAGGTTTGGATCTAGTCTGGGTCCTACGAGTTTTCTCTAGGGTCCCTATCCTATTCTCCATCTAGTCAAACCTCTGATTCAGCTGAGTGAAGGATTAGGTTAGTTGATCAGTAAGGGCTTTCATTTGGGCTTCAAAATTATCCATGGGTTCAGCCAAATATGGAGATGGTGGGTGGTATGATGCACCTGATCTAGTGCTCATGCAAGACTCGATCAAACCAACTATAGCTCCTTAGACCTAGAGTCCAAAACTAGGTGCTCGATCAGGGTGGCAAACCAGCCTATAGTAACCCCGTACTCAGCCAGGCAGGTGTAAGGGGAGTGTTAGGTCCCTGATCGCCAATCCAAGACACCAATCAGAGATTGGCCAGGTAGGCGGACCAGGACACAAGCCCTTCAGGATTGAATCCCTGAACCACTGTTCTAGACACCAAGCATAAGGCACACACAGGTTAGCTTGACATAGTGATCTGACACTTAGCCCGGACCCGACCAGTTGGTGTCCCTAGCCCACTAGGGCAAATTAAGTCTAATAGATTTTAAGTTAGGCTTGGGTCTGAATGCAAGGGATGTGGTTTTGGGCTAAGGAGAGGTTATCAACTCCTCCCCCCATCTGATATAGCAAGAGTGCCCTTAAGGTAGTTTATGCAATGATGGCAGGCAGATGATGCAAATTAGGGTTAGATGTTTTGGTAGCTTTTATATATGTAATTTTTTTTTTGTAATTCTTTTTTTGTAATTCTTTTTTGTTCTTTAGTAGAAATATGGTTTGCATCAAATGTCCTAATATGATAGAAACATACTAAAAATAAAATATATGCAAAGAAATGCTAAACAAAACCCTAAACCTTCCAAAATTGTCTTGCTGAAAAAAATAGAGCCAAAAATTTATAGGCTGTATTTTGGCCTGCAGAAACTGCACAGATAGAAAAAAAATCTGAAATAATTTTGTAAAATACTTTGAATTGAGATGAATCCATCCAAATATATTTCAGTATTCTTGGAGTTCTGAGAAGAGAGAAATAATTAAAATAACAAAGCATATACAGACTATAAAGGATGCAGAAAACAAGCCCTAATCTAAGCTCTGATACCAGATGATGCGGGACAGATATTCATGCGATTATTTTTTTATATTTTAGGGGTTGGGTGAGGTGGTTAAATCCCAAATCTTAGATCAAAATATGATGTAGATAATTCTATATGAATTTAAAAGCTATGCATGTAGATTAGGATCTAGGAAAGTAGTAAAGAGGGATCGCCGGGGATGAGAAGCCTTGGTTAGGGCAAGTTCTCCTACAATAAAATTACTAGAGATAGAGAGGGTGTACCTAGCATGTCAGATGTGCCTGGTGAAGATCACAATGAATAGATCTCTCATTCCTCGATGGATGCGGCCTGGAAAACTAAGCCAGAGACCCGCGGATTCCCGGCTTTCTACTCGGTGGTCTGATTGAGGCTTGGCTGGAGTCATTGGATTCATAAGAACTCGAGGACCTGACATCAAGGGTGAGAAAGCAAGGTTGGAAACACAATAAAATCTCAGAAATAAGGCAGCAAGGGCATGTGAAGAGGAAGCTTGGATGAAGGCTGGAGTCAGTTGCAACACCGCGAAGAAGAAAGCACCAATAAAACCCCTTAAGCACAAAGCAGGGTAGCACAAACAATTGTAGAGAACTCAAGTTTTAATTCATATATCAAAATCAATATCTCATACAAGAGACTAGGGTCCTTTAAATAGACTCATAGTCTTAGCCCCCAAGTTAGGTTAAAAGAGACATTACATAGGAGTTTGAATCCCCATCCAACTTTAGCTAGAAAAATAAGGAAAGCTTGGTAGAAAAAAATCCCTAAAAACTCTCTCCTCCTCTCTTGACTTTGTCAACACTCTAAGGATGCCTAGGGGGGCATGTTGGACTTCTAAGAGTAGTAAGGGGCCGGCCCAAAGGGGTTTGGGCGCATGGCTTGGGCCTCTGGAAGCTAGGGTGGCCTGGTAGCCAGGTAGCAGGAATATTCAATGGTATCTTGCTTCTTAAGGGCTTGGGCTTGGCACCTGTGCTTGATTTCTTTGGGCTAGGATGCAGGTGGACCTCTAGAATCATGGATGCCCTGGTCTATGAATATACTCTAGAATCTGGAAGGGAATCTGGGCATCTGGAGGGCATTTGCAAGGAATCAGGGTTTTCGGAAGACATCTTGGATCTTGTGGTATTACACAAAATCCCATAATCTAATTTCTTCTACTGGGCCTTCCATGGTCTTCATGTCTTCAGTTGGGTTGGTCTCCAATTGGACTGGCTTGGTCTTCTCTTGTACTTGGGCTGACATGTAAAAGACTTAGGAAGAAGACTGGATTTGGGCTTGGCATGATAATGGGCTTGGAAGAAGGAATTTGGCTCCCTTGGACTTGGAAAGTTGACCTTCAATTTTGGGAAGAAGGCATGATGCAAGGCTTGTGTCTCCCTCTTTTCTTGGTTGCTAACCCTTCTTTAGAAAGAAGCTTGATATGAGGCTTGGAGAAAGGCCTTTGTCTTCAACCTTTCCTTGGTTGCTCACCCTTCTTTGGAAAGAAGCTTGATATGTGGCTTGGAACAAGGCCTTTGTCTTCAACCTTTCCTTGGTTGCCCATGACTCCTTTAGTAAGTGGCTTGATAGAGGGAGGGAAAGGAGGAGAGAATATTTGATGTGTCTCCATTTGGCATCCAAGAAAATCTCACTTGTGTCGCCCACATGGCTAGATGAGATGGTGCCACATGGGATGATGAAGTGGCGCCACATGGGGTGGTGAAGTGGTGCCCTAGGATTAAGCTGGACTCAAAGACCACTCCGGCTTGGACCCGGACTTGGACTAGACTCAACGCAGGACTGGACTCAATACAGGACACAACTTGATCCAATTGGTCAAAGTACAGGACTAGACACAGATATAAGAGACTCAATTCAAAACTAAAGAAATTACAAGTTTTAGGCTTGAAGCCTTTTTTCAAGACCTGAAAAAAATGGAACCCTAATTGGACATCCATAGAGGGTTGAAGAGCCTCTATCAGACCATACCATTACAGCTCCGTACCATTGGATTCGCACCACGTGTCATCAATCGACAAGGCTGGCATTTGGCTTCGACTGCGACCGCTTTGAATTTTGTGCCCATAATAACTACTCCTCGGACGTGTCAACGGGCTCCACCAGGTAGATTGAAGAAACTACTTCCTGAAGTGCCTGCGATCGTGGCATCATTGTGCCAGATTCTCACCTTTCCATGTCAGCATTGCATTTACTCCCTTCGCCCCGAGTGCCCCGCACCAACGGGACTCTGGAGTGGGGTGCAAATGATGTGGCAAGAAGCTGACATGTAATCCCTGTCAGATGCCATGTCAGAAAAAGCTGCCATGGTTGACACTCCTCCTCGAACTCCTTGGTCGGGCTGAGCTCCCTCAAAATATCGGGGTGACCCATCAAAGCCAAGTTCCGTCCTTCGCCAGGTCGGCACCCGCAAGACCGAGATGCCTAGGCCGGAGCCGAACGACCTCCTTCACCAGATTGAGCCCCTCTGAGGTGAAGCCCCCTGGGCTCGAGTCGAGCCCAGCCCTCCTCTACTAGGTCGAGCCCCTCCGAGGCCGAGCCCTCTAGGCTGGAGTCGCGCGCTAACCTCCTCCGCCAGATTGAGCCCCTCCAAGGTCGAGCCCCTAGGCCGGAGTCGAGCCCTGCTCCCCTCCGCCAGGTCAAGCCCCTCCGAGGTTGAGCTCTCTGTGCAGGAGTCGAGCCTAGCCCTCCTCCGAGTCGAGCCCCCTCGAAGTCGAGTCCCCTCGAAGTCGAGCCCCTTGATTCAGAGTAGAGCCCAGCTCTCCTCCACCAAGTGGAGCCCCTTCGAGGTCGAGCCCCTCGGAGTTGAGTCCCAGCTCTTCAGTTCAGCCTCCACCTCAGACAATGGTGCTGGCCACCGAGGGGGCGATGCCACCCTCCCAAGGCACCGGCGAGCAACCCAAGGACTGCAAGGAAGCACCCTTTAAGCCATAATAACTGTCCACAGCTATCACTTACACTAAAAGAGGAAGAAGTTCCCTGATCGAGGTGCCATGCTCTCCACCAACCACCCACACTACCAGAAAGAGGAAGTCAACCAGGGGATTTGAATCCCGAGGGACGACGGCCCCCCGATCGAGGCCCTGCCAAGTTTTCAAGAATGGAGTGATCGGAAAGAATGTCAAAGTGCATGGTAGCTTCCCCTATCACGAACCAGGAAAGATATCCCGTCCATGGCATAGAACACCGCCACACGTGCCTGCTAGTATGGGGGAGATCCCGAGATAGGCGTTCATCAACCACCACGACTTAAAAGAGCCATCAACACCCCCAATGGGGAGGTAAGACCTAAGTAAGTTGAAAAGACCCAAGCAAGTGAGGGAGAAGAGGCCACACAGGAGAACCACCAAGGAGACTGAGAATTCAAGGCTACCAAAGATCCATAGGAAGGATCGCCCGGACACAACCATCCAGCTTTAGTTCACCTCAGTCACCACCTTTCCCAGCTTGCCTGCACCCACTCACACATCATTCACTCCTCCTAGCATGGAGTCCACCTCAGGAGCTCGACCAGGAGGATCTGTTCTCCTGGATCATCACCGACTTAACCGTCGGAGTGCCCCCGTCGGAATCCCTTGCCTGGATCTCTAACCCTTGTTTTGCTGGTCCAGAAGAGTAGGCCGATCTCGAAAAGACGAGGGGCTATCCGACTCCGACAGCAGCTATGGGCCACGACGGTCTTGGCGGCAACACATAAAATAATATTAACTATCAGAAAAGGCAACAAAAATTATAAAAAAACCAAATATTATAAAAGTAATAAATTCATAAATTAAATGGGTTTATTACTAATTCAGTGGCAAGAATGTCTGGTGTGAGAGGTAGAGTCTCTTGTGGTCGGGGTTTGTTAGGAGAGGGAAGAAAAAAGGATAGTTTAGAGGGCCTTATGAGATTTTTTAAAAAGATAATTTAGTCTAAAATTTTAATTGTAAGATTACCAAAGAAGTGATAATCCGGATAGCCACCCCTTTTCAAAGATTACTTCTTGAGAGATAATACATATTGCCTGGCAATCTAGATATATTGCCAGCTATCAAATGCCCCTAAAGAATATACAAAGCTCGATAATCTAAATTAAAGGACTTAATATATATATATTTTGTTACAAATTTTCAATTGAAATTGAAGGTATTGGAATGGATAGCCATCCCTCGATGGAGGAGATATCTGCAAACAAAATTCCAGGTCGAAGTTGGCTCCAGTAGGCTCTCGATGCTTAAGTCAATAATCTAGAATAGAAAGTAAGGAGTGAAGTGTAATGGAGAGAAGTTTCTTACCTGGGGTCCCTTTGGATCCTTATTTTTAGGAGTTGATTAAGGAGCCGCATAATAGGTGGAGAATCCGGCCGTTATTGAGACCTATTCAAGAATAACTAGAAGCTAAGAATAACACCAACCACAATCCCTTTCTCCTTTTCACGCCTTTAAAAGGCTTTCTAAGGGGCTGTGGTTGGAATGTGTGGAGGACATGAAATCTAGCTTGGCTATAGATTGGGTGTAGGAGTCAAGGATTTGAGAGTTGGTTTCTAGCCTAGCCAAAGCTTGTAGAACTTTCTTCTCAAAATTGTAGTTATAGTTACTAGGAGAAGGTTGTGGGGCATCCTAAAACTGAGGGTATAATATGTTATTGAAATGGTAATTGGGTCTGAAAAAAGCTAGATTGACCATAAGTTGTTTCTATGAAAAGTTTGAATGATTTCTCTAGCTTGGATTATAAGTATTTAAGTATGGGTCATTTCTTGGTCTAGGAATAGTATGGGTTTGGGCTTGGTGGGCTTGTTCCTATATAAGCTTAGAAAACTGATGGGCTACTAGACAATCATCTATAGCATGAGTAGGATTTGAACAGATTATACAAACATCTTGGAATTATGCACATGGAGAAGAGATGTAACTGACTTACAAAAATCAATCAAATTTCTAAGATAGTGCACCCACAGTCTGTGACAATGTATCCACCTTGCTGTGGATATCTATGTAGTGGCTTATCTTATACATTCCACCTCTTTTAGGATTTAGCCTAGGAGTTTCTTTAGATATGGTAGACATGTAGAGTAAGCCATTCAGGGTCTTAAATAGTTGCCAAGCCCCATGCTCACTTCTGAGCCAAAATGTCCTACAATAGGAAGAGTAAACATTTGCCTATGCTTTTTTGACAATCCATCATAAAAGCACTAGACCAGTTGCCATTTAGGTTTGGCATGGTATGGATACTTGAAGATGAGTTCTTTGAGCCTCTTCCAGGTTTCATGAAATATTTTTTCATCCAATTGAAAAAAAAAACTAGTTATGACTTCTTGAATCTAGTTTGTTTTTTCTATTGAAAAATATTTCTTAAGAAATTTCTTTTGTATTTGGTCCCAGGTTGAAATGGTTATAGAATCTAATAAATATAGCTAATATTTGACCTTGTCCTTAAGTGAGAAGGGGAATAATTTCAATCTAAGGGCCTTATTAGATAGATTTTGAATCCTCATGGTAGAGCATATCTCAAGAAATTCATCTATATGTCTTTACAGGTCCTCTTGACTAAGTCCATAGAAGGATGATAGCATTGTATGACACTGGACTTAATTGGGTTGCCTCTATAGGAGGTGCTTGAAGACATAGAGAATATGTATATGATGAAGGGATGAAGTATTTCCTCAATTGGCATGGTGGATCAGTCTCACTATGTGTATCCATAGTCTAACATTGGTTTATGTATTTGATTTTTCTTCTTTTTTTAAAGTGGAAAAGAGAGAAGAAAGAAGAAAAATGAAGAATTCTATAGATGTGAACCTAAGAAGTCCTAGATCTAAGAAGAGAGAGAAGAATTAATTAAGATTTTATGTTAATTGCAATCAAGTTAACATACACTAGGCTCTCTATCCTAAGTTCCCTAGTTCTAGATAGCTCCTAATTGTTCCAAGGTCACCTTTGAGTCTTCCAAATCAAAAACTAACTAGCTAACTAGCTAGATAAAGATAAGGTTGATGGGGGTCCTCCCTTGCTTTCCTTAGACACCAAATAAATTGGCCAGGTCAGTCAACAAAACCAATAAAAGAACTACCTTCCTTCAAGACTACATCATCCTTGAACCCCTTTCCTAGACACTAGTTAACAGCTACTCTAGACCCAGTCCAACTCTTAAGGTCCCTTGTCCTAGTAAGCTCGAAAGTCCTTAGGGGCCAATGCCTAATTGATTTTAATTATAGGCTTAGGACAATGTAATATAAGGGTGGTGATTTGTAGTCTAAGGAAGGATGATGAAATCTCCACCTTATATTGTTTAGGGATTAGTGCCCTTAAGATAATTTATGTAGATGCAATGCAAAGCAAATAGATGTTGAAACAAGTTAGTTTAATATTCTAGGTCTAAAAAATCTTAATAAATTAAGAAATTTTTTTAATATTTTTTTGATGAACTAACCATGCTAATGATCTCAGCAACAGTGCCAAAATTTGATCACTATCGTAGATGATCAAAAATAATTTCACCAACTTAAACTATAGTTAGGGTAAGTCAGGATTGTATCCTCAGGGATCAGTTGGGATTATGTTCACTTTCAAATTTTTTTTTGCTAGAGTTTTAATTAGGTCTAAAAGATAAAAGAGAAAATATGTTTATAACTAGGAATAAGAATTAAATTAAATTAATAAGCAAGAGATTAACAAGAATATGAAAGATGTCTTGGATTTCGATTCAGTATTTAGTATTATATTAAGTATTTATTCAATATATAATTATTAAATTTTAATTAATCCATGAGCATATTCTATCTAGCTAGATATAGACCTTGATTCATTCCTACATAATTATAGGCTATTCAAAGTCTCTCATCATAAAAATAAAATTTTCTATAATCAGATTTAGAGCATAGCCTATTTTGCTGAACATGAATCATATCCTTGGATTACGACTCATCTCTATGTAGTCATAGACTACTTTAAAATCTAATTATAATCTAGACATGAAGAACACAATTTGAAATAATAAAAAATACTTTTATTCATAAAAAGCAAACATTACAATCAAGCACTAATTACATAAAAAAATTATAAAATATAAATACTAAATATCTCATCTACTCCCTGAAGATGAAACTCCCTAGCCATGCATGATCTTCCCTTTTTCTCCCTCTATGCAAGGCTCTAAAGGGATTCCAGGGGTTGATGCATCAAGGTAGAGGTAGGAAAGTCTTTTTATAGGTATTAAATGATGAAAGGTTTTCATGATTTTCTGATATTGGACTAAAGAAAGGATTATAGGAGTGACTAAGATTTATTTCTCACATAATCAATGGTTGGATGGTAAAGCAAATCCTAGTTGAAATAGACTTAGAAGAATCCTACTCTAATTATCATTTGATTAACAAGAGCTTTTCTATCATTGGATCTTGATAAGAGGCTCCAGTTTTTATTGCATTGTGTATAGTCAAACCCAGATCTAGTTGAGCAATTTCCTGGTCATTAGATCTTCAGATTGCACTTCAAACAATATCCATAATCCTATTATTAGTAAGCCTTTTCCTAGGCTATTGGATCGATACAACGGATGTTAGGGATCATCCTAATGTCCACGGATCATGCCTAGGCATTGTAGTAGGGCAGTGGTCGGATTGAAGACGGTGAAGAGGGAGATGGTTATGGACAGAGAAGGGGGTGATGGCAATCGTGATCAGTCAATCTAAGAAAAGCTAGTGATGGGACCATTGAAGGAAGATCGCAATGGTGGTTAGCTGATATGAGAAGGGAAGTAATGAGCAGCGGTATAGCAGCTTTAGTAATGGGTCAAGGTAGTGGCCATGGCAGATCATAGCGGTGAATCATTGCATATATGGCACCAACAATGAGGACGATTGGAAAAGCAGTGATGCTAGTAGGTGGTGCTCGAACAGGAAGGAGGAAGGTGTAGCGGCAATAATGGTGGTGTCTCAAGCTGCTTCTCAGGCTGACAATGGTGTTAAGATGAGGAGACAACAGGCTTTGGGCTAGACTAGTGCAATGATTGGTGGTGGCTTGGGAAGCTCTACGATGGAGAGGAGGTGATGGCAATGGAGTAGGGGAAGTTGTGACGGAGGCATGGAGAACTGAGAGGGAGCTATAATTGTGTTTGCACCTCGAGACAGAGATGATGGCTAGCGTTGGTGTCGAGGTAATGGTGATGGTTGTGATGGGTAATAGGTGGTGTTTGGGGAAGAAAATTGGCAATGGGCGATAGTGGTCGGTGATGGCATGGTGGCTCCCGATGTCTTAGGCTAGAGGTGATACGACAAGCGATGACATGGGGGGCTGTGATGGTGATGATGTTTCGGCATGGTGGGAGGGAGAAGATAGTACCAATCCATAGGATAGAGCCTATAGACCGAGCAGTCAATCCATGGACCAGCTGCTCCAAAATCTATGCAAAGTTGGGTTTTTAATTGATTCTAGCCTCATTTGAACCTTAATTTAGGTCTGGTATACTTCTTTTGAATCTATAAATTGAGATCTTTAAGTTGGTATATATTTTTCCTACAAAAGATAGATAAAAATATCAATTTCTAAAGAATAAAGATAGACTAATTTGTAAATTGATATTTTAATAGACATTTATAAGACTTATCAACCAATAGGATCTTTTTTCATAGACAGGTAGATTTGATTAGATAATAGAAAAAGATGTTGCTTTTATGTATTATAAGGTTAAAGTTGAATATGTAAATTTACCATTTTTGATGCTGAGATAGATCAGGGAGATAGCCAGGAAGAGCAGGGCTTGCCTGCCCTATGGTATGGTATTTATCTTGATTTTTGAAGAGTTTGGTGTGGATTGCATTAGAGAGGATGCTAGATGGCTACTGCATATTGACAGATATAATGAAAGATCTCTACACCACATGGGCTATCAAAAGATAGATGACAGATGGGTTAACAGACTTTATGGATAGAGGCTAGCCAGGTTAGACTCTTCTAATGAGGACTATGATGTTGCTGCTACTGCTATTGATGATGATGATGGAGATAAGGAACATGCCAAGGAGGAGATTCATGATGACACTATTACACCTTCTGATTTAGCACCAAATGTTGGTCCTTCCACTTCTGCATAGCCGGCAAGTCTGAGGACTCCACCTGCTACACCTACCATTGCCAGACCGTCGGTACCACCCTTGCTACTTTCACTAGGATTACACTGGAGTAGTTCACTCGGTTATTTGAGGTCCTAATAGGCAGAGTTAGCTCCATGATAGGTGATCTGAGATAGGAGTTTATTTAGAGTCATTAAAGTGTCTCCAAGAGCTATCAAGAGCTGAGAGGAGATCTGAGGGAGCTCAAAAGAGAACAAGGCTAGAGGAGTCAGGCAGAGTGTCAGTCTGACTTGGCCGATTTACATGCAGATTTTGGTCACATAAGAGGAGTGGTAGATCATTTTGCCAGGGAGCAAGCAAAGGATACTCAATCAGTCCAGCAAGGGATACACCGGATTGAGTCTGAGCTATGGTGTATTCTACTTAGATTTACGGGATCTAGATTTGCCTTTGGTCCATCCTTTAGTCAGACACCCAAGCCAGCACCATAGCCAGCACCTAATTCTAGGCCACCTTTTAGTGTTATTATGAGACCTAGCACAGACTTCCCTCCTGCACCTAGAGTTAGACCTACTTTGAGGACCTACAGTTCCAGCAATCCTCCACCTCCAATTCACCCTTCTAGGACTATGCACCTTTCACTATCAACATCCTAGAGTATAGTGACAATAATTAGACATTAGGATATATATATATTGATGTAGTATCATATCTATATTTTTATTGTAGTGAACATTTTCTGTACTTCATGTTATATCCTATCTTTGATACTCATAGTGTATCAAATTTTATATGAGTGAAACATTTTGAATGATACATTATATATTCTCTTATATTATGTGTTAATGTTATACATTTGTGTTAATACTGTCTAACTTTACCTCATTTGTAACTTGCTTTACCCTCTTCACTAATGACAAAAAGGGGGAGTATATAGAATTCTATAAGATTAAAAGTCAAAGGGAGAGAATGGTATCAAATATGGAAGTAAACAAAGTAGTATGAGATTAAAAAATTAAAGGGGGAATATTTTATAGAGCTAAAAGATGAGCCAAAGTTGAAATTAAAGCATAAATTGAGGGGGAGTAATGTTTATTAGCTATGATACAATCTTTCTGCTGTTACATGCTCTGATATACTTCTCAATTCAAGCTCTAATGCATATTTATACAAATATGATACTTTTTCTTTAGTTCTGATACAATCTAATTTAACTCTAAAATGTTCCATTATGAATTCTAATACTAAGTTACAAGTTCTGAAATAATTTGAGACAAATTTAATATGTTGTGATACTTTGTTGATACATCACTCATAAGCTCTGATATTTGTAACTTTTAAAGTTCTAGTACTTCCAATGAAAATTTTGTTTTGATATATTATTCATAACAACCACTCTGATACTTTGTTACTTTGATACATCTACAATTATGATATCTTATATTGTAAAGTTTTATACACATATACATATGAAGCTCTTATACATTTTTTTATATTGAAAGTTTTAAATCCCCATGTCCAATATTTTGTCATCATCAAAATGGAGAGATTGTTGACCCTGAAAATGATTCCAATACTTATAAAATATTGGAATATGATTAGTATACTAATAATTTCAAATTGTTAAGAATGTTTTTGTAGGAGCTCACAAACTAAAAGAATGATTCATGATGATTAGGAACTATTCTATAGTCTTTTGAGTGGTTAGAGAGCTTCTATGTACTCTTGAAGAATCCTTTTAATACTTTAAGGGTCTATGTACCATAGGAAGAATAGTGACTTCAATTCTATTGTTAGACATGTTTGAAAAAGTTAGAAAAGTTTATTTATATCATAAGGAACCTATGAGAGTATTTAGGAGTCATTTAGAAGTTTAAAAAGTTTAAATGTATTAAATTCCATGTAAAATGTAAAACTGGTCAAAAGAGCCAACTCCTCTATGAAGAGAGGACTTCGACATGCTGGCATAGCATGCAGGATTTAGCACTGTACACAAGCCGACATGCAAGATTCAAGCTGACTCTCTTAGATTGGCATAAAGCTATATTTTTTAAGTCAGAACAAAAGAGTTGACTCCTTCAAATGAGCCTTCTCTTTCAAAAATGATAGAGAGATGGCTTTCTAGATACAATTCAAAAGAGCCAACTCGCTGCAAACGAGCCAATTCTCTCAGAGAAATAGAAAACATATTTTTTAAAAATAATGTAGTTGAGCCGACTCCTACCAGGCAAGCCGACTCATAGCCCTCGAACTACTATAATAATGGCTAGTTCCAGAACTTCCAGATTTCAATTTCTAAGGCTTCTAACAACTATTTTTCATCTCTCAATGGCTAGAAATGATTGAGAACTAATAAAAAAAATACTTTGAGTAGTATAAATGCTTAAATTCAAAGTCAAAGACCAACATTTCTTGAGAATATTCTTGTCAATAAGTGAGAAGTCACTTGAAAACTCAATAGCTCTTAACTTCTTCCAACCAACACTCTTGAAACATTAAGTATCTCAATGAGCTTTGAAGATTAATCATTGAAGACTTGAAGAGTCTTTTAGAAGAGCTTGATCAGCAACCTTCTACTCTTTTGAGAGTTTGTGTAGTTGCTTTATTTTTCCTATTTTTGTATTGTTGTTTGTTTCAGTAGGGAGCTGAAACATGGGATGGGGCATAAATTTTTGATTGGTTGATCTTGGAAAACCAATTATGTTATTTGTAAGCCTAGAAAATAAATGATTATATTAGGATTTTGGTTTGTGAGCCCTAGAGAAAATAAATCGACTATATTCTTGTGAGAATATAGTAGAAATCCTAAAAGATCCTTGTGTAGTGGACATAGGAGCTAAGATTGCTCTGAACCACTATAAATTTTATTATATTTGTATGTAGTTATCTCTCTCTTATTTAAATTTTAGCATTTTCATACTTCACTTGACATAATACTTAGCTTATACTTCACTTGAGTTTTGAAAGGCACATATTTATTTTAATTTTTGAAAATCCAATTCACCCTTCCTCTTGGGTTATTGGTTTGGGCACCATTGGTCATTCTATAATGACTCAAGAAATAAAGGTAGGACATTGGGAGCGAGTTCAGGATAGTATCCTTGCCTAACTATTCATGTAAGGAAAAACCAAGTTTACTTACGTGTTCGATTTGCTCGATCATGTACAAAACATGATCTATAATCGATGCCCTCTCTCACATCCAGGCATTAAAAACTACACAGGATATTTTGTACCTCTTAGCATCTTTAGGGGTGCTGAAGGACTCGTTCAATATTTGAAACATTCTCTAGCTATGCATCCTCAATTTTATGACTGAACTCATCATTCATAGAGGCCATCATAATGCAATACACCATCATATGGTATTGAGCTATGTCTAAAAAGTGTCTTTGACCATCCCACGTATTGGTCATTTAGCTACTTCCGAGAAGTGTCTCTGACCATCCCACGTGCATTAGGAGCAAGCTCTTCAAGGGTAGAATCAATATGGATATATAGAATCCTCTCATACTCCAGAACAATTTTCAACTTCTATTACCAACTATCGAAGTTGGGTCCCATAAATTTATCACTGTCTAATAGTGAGCGGAGCGATAAGGTATTAGCCATTACCGTAAAAAGAAAACATAAAAACCATTCAGTATATAAGCTAAACAATCCTAAAGACTGGGACTTTAGTCTAAAGGTTCCTTCCACTATTTTATATTAACGGGTAGCCTCTACTTCCAATTCAAGAAATTTATTTGATTCCTTAGCAGGCACTAGAATTCACATAGACTGCATATGGGCCTGAGTGTGGCTTGACCAACCTATGTGCATCTATGGATAGGTTCTTAACCAATTATTTTTTAAAATAATTTTTAGTGAAATGTTTTAGCCCGGACTCTTCTTTAATAAGCATGTGGTGCCACTATTGAAAGACCTGGTTAGGTCCAACCATTAACATGATTATACCCAGTGCATCTAAGTAATGAATGATTACGCTCATGTGTAGCTCAGCCAACCTGCCCATCTATCTAAAAGATACAACAAGGTCATCATATCATAGATGACAATTCCAATATCCAGATAAACACCAAGTATGTTGCACCTCCAATATTTATCTAGACTATTAGAGACCTATTACCATCCACCTTAATGGAAGGCTATGAACTAGTTATCCCCATAACTATGTCATTTTAAGGACCTAATAATTTAGAGGGTTTAAGATATTATTAATTCAACTAGCAAGAAAGATCCTCCCACTGACTTCATTAGGTCATCAAAGAGGACAAGAGACAAAACTAGTTTAGGGGCATCTTAACTAGTCAGACAGACAAACCTAGATAGCATAGGTAAACTCGAATCACTCAGCAACCTAATTAAAAATTGATTGACCATATTGGCCAAGTGGAGATCAATGGGAGGAGGAAAAAGAATAGTCCCAATTAAAAATCCTTTTTAGCCACTTATATTAGACACCAATTAGTATATCAATTTGAATTTGGTCAGCTAAAGGACTCGGGCTTGATCACTGAGCCACACTCATGTCCATTTGGTATAATCAAATATATGGACTTGATCAACTGCAAATAATGAGTTTGATCTAGAAAAATCTTGACCTAATCTTAATCAACTCTTGGTTAGATTTGATCAATTACTCTAATTAGGTTTAGTTCATTATACATTGATTATTATCCTTAAGTCTAATCTAGTGAAAGAGACTCAATTTGAGTTAACCCATTGATATGAATTCATGATTAAATATAAATCATAGATCATAAAAAGTATCTTTTAAAATCAAAATACAATGATTAATTATGAATAAATTAGATCTAAATTACATTCATACATCACATATGTAATAACAAATTTTAGATCTAAAGAGGAACATCATATGTTACTAAAATAACATTATACTAGTACTTTTCATTGTTCTTCCTCTTGATTCATGGAGGCATCCCTTCCACCATAGTCCTCTATGGCAGGATGGCCATTACTATGGATCTGGAAGAGTACTATGCTACAAGGTAAATTTAACTGCACCACACATATCAAATATGCATGCAATTCAAAAACTTATGTGTAATCTAATTATATCACAATTAACTGTACATGATTACCCAAAGAAACCTGTTCAATATCATATCTGAATACATAATAAAATCTGTTAAAAACTAATCCAAAATTCCGCAAAAAATCTGTTCAAAACAAAATAGAAAATTCATGGAAAATCTGTTCAAAAACAGATCTGAAATTTCATGAAAATTCTGTCAAAAACAGATTTAATTTCGACAGGAATCTCTGTCAAAAACGATCCAGATTTCCATTAAAATTCTATCAAAAAACAGATCTGTATTTTTCAAAACCTCTCATCCCCCTTTCTTCATTGTTTTGGAATGCATGCGAAGTAGAGGAGCAGCAAGTGCAGCTCACGTGAAGCAACTGCAGCAATCTTGATCCGGTTTCTACAGCATATATATCAAGGTAAAAATCTGATTTTTATTGAATAATTTTTTTGACACTTGTTCATTTCTTCCTGGGGAACCGACAGCTGTCCCTACACCATGTCGGATTATCCTTCATATGGTATCAGAGCTAGGTTCATTTTGAATTCAGATCAGGTTCCAGATTTTGAACACGTTCATCAGATCTAATTTGTTACAGAGCCTGATTTGGATCAAGTTCTGTTCTTATTTCTTTCTTTTTGGATTTCGGATAATCAGATATAAAATTAAGATCTGAACACAACAAGGTCTGGTTAAAAATCTGGTTTCTGTTCACATTTTCTTTTCAGAATTTCAGATCTAACAGATTTTCTGTGACTTTTTGTGTTGTCAGAATTTCAGGTTCTATATTTTTGCAGAATTTTAGATTTTGTGTTGACAGAATTATATAGAATTCAAGATCTATTTTGAACATAGAAGAACTTAACTTCTTCCTCGTACTCCAAATAAAGCAAATAAGTGAAGGAATCTTCATCAACCAAATAAAATATATATGAAAATACTTAAAAAGTTTGGGATAGAGAATCCTAAAAAAATTGGCACTCTGATGAGCTCATCATATAAGCTTGATAAAAATGTAAAAGATAATAGTATAGATCAAAAGCTTTACAGAGATATGATTAGATCATTGCTCTACTTTACTGCTAGTAGACCAGATATAATATTTAGTATATGCATATATACAAGATACCAGTCTAATCATAAAGAATCATATTTACTTACTACTAGAAGAATCTTTAAATACTTATCTAACACTATTAATACCGGTTTATAGTACTTAAAATAGTCTTCTATTAAATTATTTAGATATTCTAATATTGATTTTGCTGGTTGTAAATTAAATAGAAAAGGTACTAGTAGAACTTTTCAATTTCTTGGAATTAACCCAATCTCATGATTTAACAAGAAATAAAATTTGATAGCATTGTCTATAATCAAGATCAAATATATTGCAATCAAAAGTTGTTGTGCTCAAATCTTGTAAATTAAACAACAACTTGATTATTTTGGTATCAAACTAAATAACATCCTCATAAGATATGATAATACTACTATATTAAACTTAACTAAAAATTTAATTCAACACTCAAGAAATAAACACATTGAAATCAAATATTATTTCATAGGAGATCATGCTCAAAATAGTGATGTAATATTTGATTTTATTAGTACCAAAAGATAATTAGTAGATATTTTTACCAAACCTTTGAGTGAGAATAATTTTAGTATGATTAGAAGAGAATTAGGTATTTGTTATCCTTTTGATTAAATACCTTTTTTTCTTCTTAAGACCAACTTTTCTTATCAAGGAAAACTCTTATAAGTCTGATCTTCTTACAATCCTCAAAAATCCTTTTGAAATCCTCCAAAATTCATTTTTGACTAATTTCTAATCTATTTCCCAAACTTGGATTTTAGAATACTCAAATTTAAATTTGAGTTGACTTAAATTTGAGCCAACTTGACAGTCCATTCGAGTTGACTCAAGCACGGATTTTTCATTTTGAAAAGAAGACTTTTGTAAGCTCTATTTTTGATCAAATAGGTCATCTTCTAGTAGTAGAACAGTAACCTCTTTCATCTCATTCTTTTATCTATCAAAATCTCCTTGATTTGACACTATCCCTCTATTTCCCTTCAAATCCCTTTTATTTCAAAGGAGAAATGGAACCTCGGAAGTAGCTCGCTAGATGATTGAAGTGCCATGGTTGGATATGGTGCATGCTATAAGGGAAAGAGAAAGGTAGAGGAGAAAGGCTGCCAAAGAAGGAGTTTCATCAACCTAGCCTCAAACTGAGCCCGCTATCACCATGCTAGTACCTTCCCATCTCGTGCCTTGATTGATGTTGGAATTAAGTCCTAAATCCAATTATCTAGCCACAGATGATCTCTAAACTTATATATGAATTAAATTAATAAATGTCATTTGGAAGTTTATCAAATTTTTATATCTTCCTTACATAACTCTTTTAATTATAATGAAGTCCTCAGAACTATTAACTCTTGATAAAGATGATACGATTTTATCGAATAGTTCTTAAATTATGTTCATGAACAAATGATATGTTATTAATATGATGATAATGCTTATCATGTATAGGTCATTGTATGCTATATGGGTTGGTTGTCCTCGTAATTAAAGAGTGTGAAGATACTAGTATGGTATGCAGGTAAAATATAGGAATAATTATCACTGAACGTGACTCAGCTACGGAGCACTCTACTATTAAGAGTAGCTTACAAAGGATATGGATATAAGTATCTTTTCGATCTGAGATCACTATAGTGACTTGTAAGCAACTCACTATGCTTTAATCTAGACTATCTATATTTTTAATGAGTGATAGAAGGCTTTTGGGCACCGTCAAGTATATGTAAATTCTATAAGTCAAGATGGAATTGATAGCTCCAAGTCTTAGGAGTTCATGACTTGCTGTATTTCAATTCAGTAAAACCTTGGCCAGGATAATCCATATAATTAGACATAGGATTTATAAGGTTGGCATATAACATGGAAGACTGATTAAGGGTTTTACAATTTATCCTAAAGTCATCCCAAGCATTAAGGGTTAAAGGGATGAATTATGTAATAACCATATGCCAAGGTTCTTGAATAATACTTAGTATTTATTTGACCTTTCCAGATGTTGAGTATCATTGCTCGAAGGTCACTTTGATTAGTAGAGGAATTAGTTCTTAGATTACAGGCTAGGTATTTAAACCTATGGAGTCATGCACATTATCGTGTGACATGGAAAAGGGCTTGATCTAATATCTAAATGTTTAATTTGGAAGTAGGTTACTTGATTGAATAAATAGACTGATTTAATTGAGAATTAACTTCTTGGTCATATGGAATTAAATATTGGTATGTTTAGCTAGTAGTAGGCATTAGCTGTAGGATTAATTCTAGGGATGAACTTGAATTAATTTATAATCTAAGCTGAGTGGGGTTTGGGTTCAAGTCTTATTTTGATTTGGACCCTAATCAATATTTAATCTAATTGTTTGATGGGATTGGGTTCAAGTCATAAATTGATTAGGACCACAACTCCTAATTAAAATCAATTTTAAACAAGGGGCATTTTTATCTTTTAAATTTTGAATACAAAATAAAAAAATTGTGTTGAGAATGGTTCTCACTGCATGATGAGAAAAGTTCTCAGCATGCACTGAGAAATTTCTCAACATGCATTAAGAAAATTTCTCAGCACATGCTGAGAAATTTCTTGACTTGCAAAACTCTTGGATAGTTGCTGATGCTTTGGTCTTTAAGATTTGCGATTTTGATCTCAAATCAAATAAAAAGGGGAAAGAAATGAAGAAATTTGGTGATAGATTTCTATTTACTAGTATAGAAAGTTAGTTATCATAAAACACAAGTACTGTATATCATTAGATGAATTCTAAGGAAGTTTCTAAAAGTACTAACTACAAAGTTTGCTTTTGAAACTTAATACTTAGTTAGTGATACTTGCTAGATCTTTTTACTTTCAATCCTAGATTTATTTTTATAAAGGAAGCTCTTAATAATACATGGTTATAATTTAATACTTATATATTTATTACATTGCTAAGAGACTAGCATTGAGTAAGTTGGGGGAGTGTGATAAGTTGTATATTTAAACATTTATTTTAAGTATTTCAAGTAATTAATGGTGCTAACGTCATCTTAAAAAAACCTAACTTCATAATTAATTTAGACTTTCTTGTAAATTAAATATATTCTTAAAAATGTAAAATTAGTATACAATTATGAAAAGTAGATGTTAAGTCGATTAAAAAAAACTAAGCAGCAAAATAATTTCACACCCATTAAAATATTTAATAAAAAAATTAATTTATGTTTCTTCTTGTTTGGAAAATATAATTAAATTGGTGGAGATGTCTAAAACCCTAGATTCCAAGAAATATTGTTGGATTAATGATTGAGACACTCACCAACATGAAGAGCCCGATGTGCAAGTCGAGAGGACACAAACTAGAGTCAAATCAGAGCTCAAATAGGTTGAGAATCAATTAAAAAATAAGTCCAGCACCATTTTTAAAGTAGCCAGTCCACCATGGATGGGCTACCCGATCTATAGGTCCTTTCCATGGACCATCATCTTCCACAAGCCACCCGACATTGTCGCTTGTTTCTTCTCTCCTCGTGTCGGATGTTGCTGTCACCATCTCGCCTTGTCATCAATCCAAGCCATCCTTCTAGCTGGCCATCGTTATTCGCTCACCACCAGTCACCTTCCCAAGAGGCCCACTCCAGCCTTCTTCCTCTATTTGGCTACCTAACACTTCCATTATGGCCCACAAAGCCTGTCGCATCCTCATCCAATGTCGCCATGATCCACCATCTCCGCCAAACCACGATGCCGATGCCACCTAGTGCTGCCTCCTTCTTCCTCCTTCCCCATCCTCTTCCTCAATGCCACCTTTGAGTCTACCAACCATCACCTTTCTCCCTCTTTTCCTCCTTGTCCACTACCATGATGTCGCCCTCTTCCCTATTTTCACCATCCCGAGTCACCTCCATCCTTGACATTACCACCGCCTCTCAGCTCACCACCACCTTCGTCCTCTTTAATCATCGTCGCTCGTAGCTAGCCTTCTTCCCATCACCTTTAGCAGATGCCGCTTTCACCCATGCCATTGCTGCCACCTTTTGCCTTGTCCTTTTGCTAGAGTTGCCATGGTCCGCTGCATTCTTCCTCTCCATTGAGCCATTGTAGCCTCCCTTGTTCACCTCCATCCATCATTGCCCCCTCTCAATCCAACCATCTGAAGTTCTTAGGCAACACAAAACGATCCAATGGCTACTGAAAGATCTAATGCTTGAAATGGGTTCCAAATCAATAAAGGGTCTTCATGCAATCCAAGCATGATTCAAGCACAATCAAAAGCCTGTAGCAATCTAGATTAATAGATTTGATAGCACTTGCTCGATCCAACTTGATCTAGATGATTTCAACATGATTCGACTACTAGAATAATTGCAGGAGTTTTACTAGGAGTCTAATTCTTAGTCCTATATTAATTCAGCCTCTATCAAGCTCTATTTAAAAGACCCCTAAGGCTACAGAAGAAAGCATCTGGGAGAGAGGGGTATGGTATAAATAGAGTGCTTAGCTTTGGATTGCGCCTTTAAGAATGAGATTTCTTAGAGGAGAAGCTCTATCTCCTAAGCCATCTTTATGCCTACACCAAACTCCAAATCAAGATCCAAAAAGGAAGAAGAAAAGAAAGCCTGGTTTGCTCCATGAAATATGATGGAAGAAGGTGAGGTGACATCAACCAACTTTCTAATGAAGCTGTGCCAATTGACTTCCAAATCTTTGTGACCATTTTATTAGTTTGTTTAGTCATTATTTTTAAATTCCTTATACTTAGATTCTTTTTTAATTAATGCAAAGTTTATTTTCATGTAATTTTAATTTATGTTCCTTTCTTTCTTACTAGTAGATCTAAGATCTGATTAATAGATCGAACATACCAAAATTTAAATTCCTATTCTTTATTTCCTTTTGCACTTTTAATTTTAATTTTTTTGACTTAAAATATTTTCTTTTCTCTATAAAATCAAAGATTTCAAATCTCTAAAAGCTTTGCCTTCTCTATAGATTCGACTCGAGTCGCTACTTTTTATGTATTTTTAATTATTTAAGAAGTCATATTTAAATTAATAATTATGGTATCTTAACAACAACATCGCAACATATCAGCATCATGCTTATTTCGAACTCCCACTATAATAACTTAACAAATTTTTGACAAAGAAGATCATTAGTAGCACTAAAAATAATATCATCTACGTAGATTTGCATAATTAGTAAATCATTATTTTTTTCAAAAATAATGTAGTATCTACATTTATTTTAATGAAATCATTTTAAAGTAAGAATTTACTTAATCATTCATACCATGAATGAGGGACATTTTAAATCATATAGTGCCCTATGTAGTTTGTAAACATAATTTGGAAATTCATGATTTTCAAATTTAGATGGTTGTTTAATATATATTTTTTTAGAAATAAAACCATTTAGAAATACATTTTTAATATCCATTTAATAAAGTCTGAAATCTATAAAATATGTAAAAGCAAGTAGTAGTCTAATAACTTCTGGTCTAGCTATAGGTACAAAAATTTTATCAAAATCAATTTCTTTTTCTTAATATATCTTTTGTGACTAATATAGCTTTATTTCAAATAACTATGCCATGTTCATCTAATTTATTTATGAAAACCCATTTAGTTTCAATAATATGATAGTCTATATGTTTATTTATAAGAGTCCATACTTTATATCTTTCAAATTGATTAAGTTTTTCTTGCATAGCATTAATCCATTCAGAGTCACTTTTAGCTTTTTCTATAGATTTAGGCTCTATTTATGATACAAAAACTAAATAATTACAAATTTTTTTAAAGAATGATTATACCAACTCATCAGTGACTTACTCGATATTGCAATTGTATGATTAGTTCTTGGGCTTGTGGTATCTTGGCTATTCATAATAGGGATACTATACTTTGAATATACATATATATGGATCCTTGTGATGTATGTTGGCTACAATAGATTTATTATAGAAGTAGGGTATGCACTTATATAAAATCTATCACTCTTGATAGATAAAGGAGTTGTCTTATGTAATTTATGAGATTGAGTTCAGATGACCATGGCTAGGGTAGTGTGAATAGTGGTAAAGGGTTTCCACCATTTCCCACCATTTCATATGAAGAACTCGATTCAAATAAATTTAATGTATAATAGATAATGAGATTTAACAAGTACTACCATAATCTCTATCTAGTCGAGACTCATGATAGAAGGACTACATCATGCATTAACTATACCTAGAGGTTCATTCAGTTTCATTCTGTTGGGTTATTCTACATGCTACTAAGCATTACAAGTAGATTGTGGGATCCGTGAGAATTATCTTGATGGTTGATAATTGTTATTGAAATGAGTTGAAATTATTTCGAATGATTGAAAAGAGTGTCCATAATATTATGGATAAAAATCATAATATATCTCACTACCAAATAAAATAGAACCTATAGGATCACACACATAAGAGATTATAAATGATCTGATAGTTGAATTGTGACTTTAAGTCACCAAAGGATCCAATATCAATATGATTGATAGTCAGACTAATTCATAATTATCACAAATTGGTGGTCCTTAAATGCAAAAAATATAAGAGACACTAATTAATAGTTAGTGAGTTTTATGTAAATTTATATATAATTACTATAATATTATTTAAGTTGATTTGATTAAATTAAATTATTGGGATTAGATTTGAGTCAAATTAAATTGAGATTTAATTTGACTGGACTCGTTTTAAGTTGACCCAATTAATTAGGATTTTGAAATAACCCTAATCCTAGCACCTAAAAAGAGGACTCTTTCATGCCTCAATTACTTGATGCCTTAAGAATTGTCGACCAAGGAGAAGAGCTAATGCCCACATCGAGTAGGACTCCTAGTGCTAAAAAGTTTAGATACCCAAGTAGGCCACATACCATAAACTCTTATGCCTACTTTGAGGACTCTTCACATAAAAACCCCAACACCCAAGGGACTCCACACAAAAAGGAAACTTTACACATGAAGAGGTTTTGTGCCAAAAGTTGGTTCCCTAAGACTCACTACACGTTAAGAAGTTTTCATGCCAAGAGTTAGTGCTCCAAAAAAAAAGGAGTATATGGCCATGTTGTACAGCTAACCAAGTAGGAGCTAATGCCCACATTAAGTAGGACTCCTAGTGCTAAAAAGTTTAGATACCCAAGTAGTCCGCATGCCATAAACTCATTATGCCTACTTTGAGAAGGACACTTTACATAAAAACCCCGACACCCAAGGGACTCCACACAAAAAGGAAACTTTACACATGAAGAGGTTTTGTGCCAAAAGTTGGTGCCCTAAGACTCATTCCACGTGAAGAAGTTTTCATGCCAATAGTTAGTGCTCAAAAAAAGGAGTGTACGGTCATGTCTACAGCTAACCCAAGTGTTAGGTTTGAGGTCTGACACATATATCATATGCTAATGATTAACATAAATATTTTGTGTTGGTTGGTTACATAATTATAGTTTATGAGTCATGGGCTGAAACATATACTATAAATGGTCTCACTTGTGACAAGGGCATGGAATTATGGTTTGCAAGTCACAAGCTGGAGAGCAACACTATGGTTGGCCTTGTCGAGTAATAATGTGATGCTAGGATTTGCTAATTATAGGTTGGAGCATGACCATCGATAATCTAAATGCCAGAAAATTAATGTTATCAAATCTAACTTTTGCTAACAAGATAATGAAAAATAATTTAACAAAAATATTCTTTAAGTGCAATTACTGATATGATAAAACTTGATGTGCATGCTAACATTATTTTTATGTATGTACATATATATCCATGTGTGTGAATGATACATACATACAGACACACACATATATATAGTAGTTCTCTTAAATAATTATCCAATTATGAAATTATTTAGTTATAAATCATATTATTTTCTTAACAGTTGTATATTTGCCAAAATTTGTTATCTTAGACATGTAGCTATGTGCATATGAGGAAATATAATTTATTGAGAAGTTGGGTCGTATTATTGTTTTAGCTCTTTTCAGAACCATAGAACACCTAATTACATATTTGATCTAGAATTTTTGGTGAAAAAATATTAGATAAATTTTGTATCTAGTTGTTGACCCCATAAGTGATTTTGATGATAACCAAATATTAGAGCATGTACATATTTTACTAACAACTCTTCAAGTGGTTTACAAGTTTTTGTAGGATGATTTATTTGTTCAAACTTCAACTCCTACATTTATACTTCTTGTTTTGAGCTGTGTTGTAATCTGATTTTGTAAAGAAGAACCAAATGAAAAAGTTAAGAAAAATCTATAAAAGGATTACTTCTATGCGTGTTGTGTACAAATTTATTTTGAGTTGGTTTGCATGAAAAGTTTAAGAGTGTTGGTGAGAGTATTCTTGAAGCTTAATTGTAAAAATCCTGAAGAAGTCACTCGAGCTGACCCAGCATGATGAAGAGCCGACTCCACCTCATGGCACGCATCAAGGATTCTGGTATGCAACAATCCGAGCCGACTCAAGTAAAACCAAGCCAACTCTTCCAGAGTCCACTTTCTATTATTTTCTGAGAACAGCCAGGCGAGTTGACCCCAATCAGAAAGAGCCGACTCCGCCAGAACAAATTTTGAAGACCTGAAAAAGTGAGCCGACCCGATCTTCAACGAGCCGACTCCTCTAGAGTAAAGATTTCTGATTCTGAGAAGAAGAGCCGACCCAAGTTCAGGCAAGCCGACCCCTCGAGTTCAATGTGTTCAATGATAAAAGTTCGAGCTGACCCGAGCTATCAAGAGCCGACTCGTTCAGAGTGAAGTTTTTGCATCCTGAGACAAAGAGCCGACTGCATTGAAAAAATGGTGACTCGACCTATTGACTCAAAGGATCCGAGCTGACTCGAAGGAATCCGAGCCGACTCGAATATCATTTTCAGGTACATAACAGCTAGTTCTAGAATTTCTTTTTGAATTCTAAAAAGTGCTCCAACGATCATATGTCACATCCCAATAGTCTACAATGTCTTAAACTATCTTAGAGTAATGGAAGACCATATATTTGAGGGATTTTGAACTTCCAAAATGTATGTTTTTGAAAACTCCTAAAAGTTCTAAGGATTTATTGAATATCCAACCAACAAACAAGCAAGAGAGCACAAAGAGCATTCAATTCAATCTTCAAGTCTTCACCAACTCTGATCTGAAGCTTGAAACACTTTGGAAAGAAGCCACTGAAGCACTTAAAGCACATTGAAGCACATTCAAGTGGACTTCTTTCAAGCTGCACTGGCAACTATTCAATAACTAGAGTTTGTCATTATTGCTGCATTTATTTTAATTCATTCTTCAATTGTTTGGATTATTGGTGAGCCCGATTGAAAAACCAAATAGGTTATTGGTGAGCCTCTGATAAAAACTAAGTTGGGTTCTTGGTGATCTTGGTAAAACCAAGTTAGGTTCTTGGTGATCCTATGAAAACCAAGTTGGGTTTCTTTGGTGATCCTATTTAAAATCAAAGGGTATTGGGTTTTCTTTAGTGATCCCGTTAAAACCAAATTATAGAGGTTTGGATTATGATCCTGTAAAACAATCCTACTATATTCGGGTGTGAATATAGTGGAAATCCCATGTGGTATCTTGGGTAGTGGATGTAGGTGCTGGGTTGCTCTGAACCACTATAAATTTCTATGTTTGTATTGTGATTCTTTGATCTTATTTAGCTTCTGCAAGTTATTGTTTTGTCATAGTACCTAACACTCTAAAAGGGATTTTCAAGTGCACATTATCTGCTTAAATTTTTAAATTTCCAATTCACCCCCCTCTTGGACAGCCACCTGGGTAATAACTGGTATTAGAGCAGTGTCTCTGAATACATAGGAGTAAAGATTGATGGGTCATCCAATAAGTATGTCCTTGGTGGAAGGCCAATCAACCAATAGACCTCCACTCTTCACTAGCACAAATTATGCATACGGGAAAGCTAGAATGAAAATTTATGTTCAAGCAGTTGATTTTCAGTTATGGAAGATCATTCTAAAGGGTCCTTATATCCCCATTATTAAAATTGATGGAGTGGACGTTCCAAAACCTGAAGAGGATTGGGACAAACATGACATGAAAATCGGTGAATTATATGCCAAAGTAATGAATTTGCTATATTGTGCTTTGGATAGTAATGAGTTTAATCAAATTTTCATCTGCTCCTCGACAAAGGAAATTTAGGATAAACCTGAAGTGACCCACGAAGGAACTTCCCAAGTGAAGTCCTAAAAAAATTAATCATCTTGTGCATAGTTATGAATTATTCAAAATGGAACCTAATGAAACAATCTCTACCATGTTTTCATATTTCACTGATATTATTAATGGCTTAAAAAGTCTTGGCAGGGTATATTCTAATACAGATCTTGTACAAAAGATTCTAAGATCTCTACCAGACAAGTGGGATCCAAAAGTGACTGCCATCCAGGAAGCAAAAGATTTGAATACCTTACTGCTGAATGAATTGCTAAGATCTCTCATCACTCATGATCTGACCATGCAGCACAGAACTAGGGATGATCAGAAAAAGAAGAAATCTATTGCCTTCAAAGCTGCTATGGATTCAAGAAAAGATGATGAATCAGAAGAAGAATGCTCATCTACTGAAAGCGACATGGAAGATGAGATGTTGCCATGGTCGTTAGGAGATTCAAGAGGTTCTTGTGAAGACGAAAAGGAAGAAATTATAAAAAATTCCACAAGAACAAAGAATACAGCAAAGAAAATGACAAGAAAAAGGAGAAGGAAAAAGAAGTGCCTGCATGCTATGAATGCAAAAAACCAAGGCATATCTGACCAGACTGTCCTTTATTGAAAAAGGGTTTTAAGAAAAAGAAAAAGAAAGCTATGGTGCGACGTGGAGTGACAGTGAAGCATCCTCATCTACTGAAGAAGAAGTGACCACAAAATCTGCGAACTTATGTCTAATGGATCTTAAGAATGAGGTATCATCCCCTGAGCTTCAAACTGAATTTACTTATGATGAATTGAATTTTGCATTTCATGATTTGCTTATTGAATTCAAGAAAGCTGGGGTTAAAATCAAATCCTTGAAGAAACAAAATGATCTTTTACTAAAAGACAAGGATGAAATCTTTGAAAAGAATAATATTTTACAAAAAAAACTGAATATCTTTTTTGATAATATTATTGCTTTGAAAAATGAAAAGAATGTTTTAAATGAGATAAATAAAGCTTTAGTTGCTGAAAACATTGATTTGAAAAAGGAGGTAGAAAAGCTTAAGCTTCTTGTAGAAAAACTTACTTTGAGTTCTAATAAGCTTGAGCTAAATCTAAATGAACAAAGAGATTCAAAAAGCAAAGCTAGAATTGGATTTAATGCTTTAAATACTAAAGGAATTTCAGCAAAAAAAATTGTATCTTCAAAATCTTCAGCTTCAAATACAAAATTTCAAAAAGCTTTTCCATCAAATTCTATTTCAAATGGCTTAAAGTATATTCCTAAAAATTATGCTAAAAAATCTTTCAAACCAAACATTTCTATTTCTGCATCTGTTAAAGCTTCAAAGCATGCATCATTCAAGTATGATTTCAAGTATGATAAAATTATTTGCTATGCATGTCATAGATTTGGGTATAAATTTCATCAATGCAATTCCTTGAAAAATTCCAAGATTGATGCATCAAAATATAGAACTATTTGGATTCCAAAAGGAATCAATTTTGCTAACTCGAAAGGATCCAAGTTAGCTTGGATACCTAAAACCACTCCTTGACTATTTTGCAGGATTGTCTTGCAGCCCACAAATTGAAGAAAAGATGGTATCTTGACAGTGGCTGCTTAAGGCATATGACAGGTGACAAGGATCAGTTCATCATCCTATAAATGAAAGAAGGAGGATTGGTTATTTTTGGTGATAATGGCAAGGAGAAAATAATCAGAATCGGTAAGATCAAGATAACCTCCTGTACTTTTATTGAAGATGTGCTGCTAGTAGATAAATTGAAGCTTAATTTACTAAGTATTAGTCAACTTAATTTACTAAGTATTAGTCAACTTTGTGATAAAGGCTTCAAGGTTATCTTTGAATCATCTATGTGTATAATAACTAACTCTCTTGATTCTAGTAACAAATTCATTGGTCATAGACTGGGAAACATCTATGTGGTAGATCTAAATGATCTAGCCATGACTAGTAGTTCCAGTCTAGTAGCAATGAATGCTAAGACCAAGGAATCTTGTTTACTTTGACATAGAAGATTAGGTCATGCTAGCATGCATACAATTGTCAAATTAATTTCAAAGAATCTAGTTAGATGTTTGCCACATTTTAAAGTTGATCTTGATTATGTATATGATGCTTGTCAATTAGGCAAATAAACTAGGAGAAGTTTTAAATCAAAAAATGTTATTTCAACTACTAGACCCCTTGAGCTACTTCACATGGACTTATTTGGACCAACTAGGACCACAAGCCTAGAAGGTATGAAATATGGTCTTATGATTGTAGATGACTTTTCTAGATTCACATTGATATTATTTATTGCACATAAAGATGAAACATTTGATGTATTTCGAAAATTTCACAAGAAAATTTCAAATAAGAAAATCTCTTTGTTATTTTTATAAGAAGTGATCATGAAACTGAATTTCAAAATTAATTTTTTGATGAATATTGCACTAAGCATGGCATTGATCATAACTTCTCCACTCCTAGAACACCATAACAAAATGGTGTTGTAGAGAGAAAGAACAGGACTTTGGAAGAAATGGCCCGAACCATGTTGTGTGAAGGCAATCTTCCAAGGTACTTTTGGGCAGAAGTAGTGAACACTGCCTGTTACATTTTGAACCATGTTTTGATCTGACCAATTTCAAAGAAAATCCCCTATGAGCTTTGGAATGGAAGAAAACCTAATATTAACTATTTTCATGTTTTTGGGTGTAAATGCTTTGTGTTGAATAAGGGTAAAGATAACCTAGAAAAATCTGATGCAAAATATGATGAATCTATATTCCTTGGTTATTCACTAAATAGCAAATCATATAGAGTCTTTTATAAGAGGACTCTTACTGTAGAAGAGTCAATTCATGTAATCTTTGATGAAGCTAACCCTTACCATCTAGAAAAGATGAATGCGTAGATAATGATGCAGGTATATTACAAAAGGAGATGGAAGATCTAAGCATACAAGACAAGCCAACACAAGATGGAAATGAATTTGTAAGCAAGGACCATATTGATTTACCAAAGAAATGGAGGTATGTAACTTCACATCCTAAAGATTTAATTATTGGTGATCCTTCTCATGGTGTTAGGACTTGGTCTGCACATAGAGATGCACATGACTACTTAGCCTTTGTTTCACAAATTGAATTGATGTGGCAGGATCGCTGACGTGGAGGAACTAGCAGGCGCGACGTCAAGAGAAGACACCACGTCGACTCTGCGGCTTGGATCCCACTACCGAGCTGAGCTGAGCTCCCTCAGGATGGCAAGTCGAGCTCAGTCCTCCGCCAGGTCGAGCTCAGGAGCTCGATGCCTAGGTCGGAGCTGCCTTCTGCCCTCCAGAGCGAGACCCTCGAAGGTTAGTGCCCTACAGTCGAGGTCGAGCCAAGAGCTCACCCGCCGATATGGAGCCTCTTCAAGTGTGCACCCTCTGGACCGAGTCCGTCTTCCACCCCCCGGAGCGAGACCCTCGGAGGTTAGTGCCTTGCGGTCAAGGTCGAGCCAAGAGCTCACCCGCTGATGTGGAGCCTCTCCGAGCACACGCCCTCTGGACCGGGTCCGTCTTCCGCCCTCCGGAGCGAGACCCTTGGAGGTTAGTGCCCTGCGATCGAGGTTGAGCCAAGAGCTAACCCGCTGATGTGGAGCCTCTCTGAGCGCGTGCCCTCTGGATCGGGTCTGTCTTCCGCCCTCCAGAGCGAGACCCTCAGAGGTTAGTAACCTGCAGTCGAGGTTGAGCCAAGAGCTCACCCATCGATGTGGAGCCTCTCCGAGCGCGTGCCCTCTGGACCGGGTCCGCCTTTCGCCCTCCGGAGCGAGACCCTCGGAGGTTAATGCCCTGCGGTCTAGGTCGAGCCAAGAGCTCACCCACCGATGTGGAGCCTAACCGAGCGCCCGCCCTCCGGACCGGGCCCGCACCTCGCCCTCCTCCACCTAGGCATCCCCGCAAGCTCGAAGCGCCTAGGCTGGAGTGAGCCTTGCCGTCCCAGCTCAGCCTCAGCCCGGACGAAGACCTCACCAGCCGAGGACACCGATGAGCCAATCGAGGACCGTACCGGAGTGCCCCCCAGGCCATACTAACCGTCTGAGACAGGCAGTTACACCAGAAAGGCAGGCAGCACATTGATCGAGATGCTACATTCCTCACCAACCACTCAAATCACCCAAGAAAGAAGGCCAACCGGGAGATTCAAACCATGCGGGCGGCAGCCCGCCATTCAAGGCACCCCCAAATTTCCCGAAACAAGGCAACCAAGAAGAGTGTCGGAGCACCTGACTATGCACCTTATCACGAATCAGGAAAGGCTCCCTGGGACACCGCTGCATGCACCTGACAGCCTGGCGGGGATCTTGATACAAGCACCAAATGATAACCAAGTTCACAGCAAACCCGGAGGTAACACAACAACTCCAAGGACCCAAAAGAACTCCAGGTAAAAAAAAGAGAAAAAAAGAAGGGGCAACCCCCACCAAGGGGAGGGGGAAGGCACCACCATCACCACCACAAGCACAAGCGCAAGCCCGACCAAGAGGGCGAAGCGTCGCTACCACCACCGATGAAGGGAAACGAGGGTTACAAGGAGAGGCGGAGGAACAAAGCATCCCTCTGTCCTCTCTATCACTCTCCCCCTGTAACATTTACACCTTCACGCACATCTTTTACTCCTCCTAGTACGGAGTCCAACAAGAGGGGCCCAACCAGGAGGATCTGTTCCCCTGGATCGTCACTGACTTGATCGTCGGAGTGCCCCCGCTGGAAACCCCAACCCGAGTCTCTAACCGCTGTCTTGCAGGCTCAAGAGTGGGGGACCGCCAGGCGGCGAGGCAACTGTGCACGGAGCGGAGGCCCAAAAATCAGGAACGGTGGGCGGCAGGAGGAGTGCACTCCGGCACTGGCAGTAGCTATGGGCCATGGAGATCTTGGCGGCAACAGATTGGCGCGCCAGGAAGGGGGGAAGATGGGCATGACTAAGTCCTTCATCACTCCCCAGGTCAACACACCACAGAAGAGCGGTGACGACACAAGTTGGAAGATCAACAGATTGGCGATCTTCTCTAGGCTTCTCCAGTACATTACTCCCTCCGTCCCCTTTGACGGGGAATCTGCTGACGAAACCATCAGGCACACAGCGAAAGCATGACTGGAGAGGCATAAGCGCAGGCTGGCGCGGTTTCCCCGCCGGTCCATCAGCATGCGAGGCTCAGCTATCGAGCCTCCGAACTACATTGTCCACCACCAGTGGAGCCCTTCACTGGCCACAGTGAGGCGGAGTGTCATCGCCTCCACCGCGATCATGGCCACGATATTGAAAGACGGCGCGACCGCGCGTAGGAGATCGAGAAGCTCATCGGGGAGACCCACCTCCAAAGGTTTGTGGGGGACAGACCTCAAGCAGGGGCCCCAAGCACTCACCATTCTCCCGTTGGCTTCGACCACCGATGCTCACCCACCGCGAAACCGATGGGAGCGATTGCCTGAGGAACTGCACACGCGCCTGAGAAGACTCGGGGGGCAGGACACCCCAAGGCTGATTCCCCCGCCATGAGGGGAAGAGAAGACGAGCGAAGATACCACAGCCATCGAGATGGCAGTCATGAACCACCATAGGAAGGCCCCCATGCGGCGGCCTAAGTTCCACCATGAGGGCTCCATTACCTCGAAGCATTTGATGGCGTCAGGCTCCCCCGAGGGAGGTGGGCCTGTAACCTGCAAAGATACCCCCAGTAAGGTAAGTTCTCCTACCAACGATCATGATAACGATTTTTCCCCTGTACGGGTATCTGCATGTTTTGCAGGAAAGGACCAACTCCAAGCATCCCTGAGCCCAGCTCCAGGACGTAGAAGGATCTTCGAGCCACGTAGCTCTCCAACTCCAAGCATCACCGAGCCCAGCACTAGGACGTAGAAGGATATTCGAGCCACGTAGCTCTCCAACTCCAAGCATCCCCGAGCCCAGCTCCAGGACGTAAAAAGATATTCGAGCCATGTAGCTCTCTAACTCCAAGCATCCCCGAGCCCAGCTCCATGACATAGAAGGATATCCAAGCCATGTAGCTCTCCAACTCCAAGCATCCCCAAGCCCAGCTTTAGGATGTAGAGGGATGTTCGAGCCACGTAGCTCTCCAACTCCTAGCATCCTCGAGCCCAGGTTCAGGATGTAAAGAGATGTTCGAGCCACGTAGCTCTCCAACTCCAAGCATCCCCGAGCCCAGCTCCAGGACATAGAAGGATATTCAAGCCACGTAGCTCTCCAACTCCAAGCATCCCCGAGCCCAGCTCTAGGACGTACAAAGATATCCGAGCCACGTATCTCTCCAACTCCAAGCATCCCCGAGCACAGCTCCAGGACGTAGAAGGATATTCGAGCCATGTAGCTCTCCAACTCCAAGCATCTCTGAGCCCAACTCCAGGACATAGAAGGATATTCGAGCCACGTAGCTCTCCAACTCCAAGCATCCCCGAGCCCAGCTCCAGAACATAGAAGGATCTTCGAGTCACATAGCTCTCCAATTCCAAGTATCCCCGAGCCCAGCTCCAGGATGACAACCCAAGACCGGAGCTCAGATCTCCAGTCAAAGAATCACTGAGCCAAGCAGCTCTCCATCTCAAACGTCTTCGAGCCCAGCTCCGGGATGCCAAGGTATCATGGGGCCACGTAGCTCCCATCAACGCCTCGAGCCTAGCTCCAAGGCGCCAAAGACCTGAGCCAAGATCTCAGGCAACCCACTGGGCCTGAGCCTAGCTCCACGTCCAGGAAGGCCTCAAGCCTAGCTCCCAGGCAATCAAGACCGGTAACCCCCTTCTCTAATCTCCCCACTCGAAAAGAAGACGAGAGGGGAAGAAAAGAAAGAGAACAAAGGGGGGAGCCTTGCAGCCCCCTTCTATGATCTCCCCACTCGAAAAGAAGACGAGAGGGGAAGGAAAGAAAGAGAACAAAGTGAGGGTACAACCAGCATCCTCTCCTCTGATCTCCCCACTCTAAAAAAAAATGAAACAACAAAAAAAAAAGAGAGAGAGAAGGAGAGTGGGGAAGGAAAGAAAGAGAGAACAAGAAGAAAATACAACATCGTCGAAGCTACCACTTTAAGCAGCTCTCAGCAACCATCATCCCCAAGCCTAGCTCCACGACAACTTCTCAAGACCAGAGCTCAGATCTCCAGCCAAGAGAACTTCGAGCCACGTAGCTCTCAGCAACCATCATCCCTGAGCCCAGCTCCAGGACACCTTCTCAAGATCGGAGCTCAGATCTTCGGATCAAGGGAAACGAGGGGTACAAGGAGAGGCAGAGGAACAAAGCATCCCTCTGTCCCCTCTATCACTCTTCCCCTGCAACGTTTACACATTCACGTACATCTTTTACTCCTGCTCGTACGGAGTCCATCAAGAGGGGCATGACCAAGAGGATCTGTTCTCCTGGATTGTCACTGACTTGATTGTCGGAGTGCCCCCGCTGGAAACCCCAGCCCGGGTCTCTAACTGCTGTCTTGCAGGCTCAAAAGCGGGGGACCGCCAGGCAGCGAGGCGACTGTGCATGGAGTGGAGGCCAAGGAATCGGGAATGGTGGGTGGCAGGAGGAGCACACTCTAGCATCGGCAGTAGCTATGGGCCATGGAGATCTTGGCGGTAACAGATTGGCGTGCTAGAAAGGGAGGAAGACGGGCATGCCTAAGTCCTTCATCACTCCTCAAGTCAACACACTACAGAAGAGCGATGATGACACAAGCTGGAATATCAACAGATTGGTGATCTTCTCTAGGCCTCTCCAGTACGTCACTCCCTCCATCCCCTTCGATGGGGAATTTGCTGACGAAACCATCAGGCACGCAGCGAAAGCTAGCCTGGAGAGGCATGAGCGCAGGCTGGCACGGTTTCCCCGCCGGTCCATCAGCATGCGAGGCTCAGCTATCGAGCCTCCGAACTACAATGTTCGCCACTAGTGGAGCCGTTCACAGGCCATAGTAAGGCAGAGTGTCATCGCCTCCACCGTGATCACGGCCACGATATTGAAAGATGCCACGACCGTGCACAGGAGATCGAGAAGCTCATCGAGGAGACCCACCTCCAAAGGTTTGTGGGGGGCAGACCTCAAGCAGGGGCCCCAAGCGCTCGCCATTCTCCCGTTGGCTTCGACCACCGACGCTCACCCCACCGCGAAACCGATGGGAGCGATTGCCTGAGGAACTGCACACGCGCTTGAGAAGACTCGGGGGGTAGGACAACCCAAGGCTGATTCCCCCGCCATGAGGGGAAGAGAAGGCGAGCGAAGATACCACGGCCGTCGGGATGGCGGTCATGAACAACCGGAGGAAGGCCCCCACGAGGCGGCCTAAGTTCCATCCTGAGGGGTCCATTACCTCGAAGCGTTTGATGGCATCAGGCTCCCCCGAGGGAGGTGGGCCTGCAACCTGCAAAGACGCCCCCAATAAGGTAAGTTCCCCTACCAACGATCGTGATAACGATTTTTTCCCTTTGCATGGGTATCCGCATGTTTTGCAAGAAAGGACCAACTCCAAGCATCCCCAAGCCCAGCTCCAGGATGTAGAAGGATCTTCGAGCCACATAGCTCTCCAACTCCAAGCATCCCCGAGCCCAGCTCCAGGACATAGAAGGATATTCGAGCCACGTAGCTCTCCAACTCCAAGAATCCTCGAGCCCAGCTCCAGGACGTAGAAGGATATTCGAGCCATGAAGCTCTCCAACTCCAAGCATCCTCGAGCCCAGCTCTAGGACGTAGAAGGATATCCAAGCCATGTAGCTCTCTAACTCCAAGCATCCCCGAGCCCAGCTTCAGGACGTAGAGGGATGTTCGAGCCACGTAGCTTTCCAACTCCAAGCATCCCCGAGCCCAGCTTCAAGATGTAGAGGGATGTTCTAGCCACGTAGCTCTCCAACTCCAAGCATTCCCGAGCCCAGCTCTAGGATGTAGAAGGATATTCGAGTCACGTAGCTCTCCAACTCCAAGCATCCCCGAGCCCAGCTCCAGGACGTAGAAGGATATCCGAGCCACGTAGCTCCCAACTCCAAGCATCCTCAAGCCCAGCTCCAGGATGTAGAAGGATATTCGAGCCACGTAGCTCTCCAACTCCAAGCATCCCCGAGCCCAGCTCCAGGACGTAGAAGGATATTCGAGCCACATAGCTCTCCAACTCCAAGCATCCTCGAGCCCAGCTCCAGGACGTAGAAGGATATTCGAGCTACGTAGCTCTCTAACTCCAAGCATCCCCGAGCCCAGCTCCAGGACGTAGAAGGATCTTCAAGCCACGTCGCTCCCAATTCCAAGTATCCCCGAGCCCAGCTCCAGGACGCCAACCCAAGTTCGGAGCTCAGATCTTTGATCAAAGAATCACCGAGCCAAGCAGCTCTCCATCTCAAATGTCTCCGAGCCCAACTCCGGGATGCCAAGGGATCATGGGGCCACGTAGCTTCCATCAACAACTCGAGCCTAGCTCTAAGGTGCCAAAGACCTGAGCCAAGATCTCAGGCAACCTCCTGGGCCCGAGCCTAGCTCCACGTCCAGGAAGGCCTCAAGCCTAGCTCCTAGGCAATCAAGACTGGTAACCCCCTTCTCTGATCTGCCCACTCGAAAAGAAGACAAGAGGGGAAGGAAAGAAAGAGAACAAAGGGGGGAGCCCGGCAGCCCCCTTCTCTGATCTCCCCACTCCAAAAGAAAACGAGAGGAGAAGGAAAGAAAGAGAACAAAGTGGGGATACAACCAACATCCTCTCCTCTGATCTCCCCACTCTAAAAAAAAAAATGAAAACAAAAAAAAAAGAGAGAGAAGGAGAGTGGGGAAGGAAAGAAAGAGAGAACAAGAAGAAAATATAGCATCGTCGAAGCAACCAATTTAAGCAGCTCTCAGCAACCATCATCCCCGAGCCTAGCTCCAGGACACCTTCTCAAGACTGGAGCTCAGATCTCCGGCCAAGAGAACTTCGAGCCACGTAGCTCTCAGCAACAATCGTCCCTGAGCCCAGCTCCAGGACACCTTCTCAAGACCGGAGCTCAGATCTCCGGCCAAGAGAACTTCGAGCCACGCAGCTCTCAGCAATCATCATCCCCGAGCCCAGCTCCAGGACACCTTCTCAAGACCGGAGCTCAGATCTCCGGCCAAGAGAACTTCGAGCCACGCATCTCTCAGCAATCATTGTCCTCGAGCTCAGCTCCAAGACACATTCTCAAGACCGGAGCTTATATCTCCAACCAAGAGAACTTTGAGCCACGCAGCTCTCAGTAATCATCGTCCCCGAGCCCAGCTCTAGGACACCTTCTCAAGGTCGGAGCTCAGATCTCCGGCCAAGAGAACTTCGAGCCAAGCAGCTCTCAGCAACCATCATCCCCGAGCCCAGCTCCAGGACACCTTCTCAAGATCGAAGCTCAGATCTCCGGCAAAGAGAACTTCGAGCCAAGCAGCTCTCAGTAACCATCATCCCCGAGCCCAGAGACACCTTCTCAAGATCGGAGCTCAGACCTCCGGCCAAGAGAACTTCGAGCCACGCAGCTCTCAGCAACCATCATCCCCGAGCCCAGCTCAAGGATTCCTTCTCAAGACCGGAGCTCAGATCTCTGGCCAAGAGAACTTCGAGCCATGCAGCTCTCAGCAACCATCATCCCCGAGCCCAACTTCAGGACACCAACCCGAGACCGGGGCTCAGACCTATAGCCGAAGGACCTCCGGGCCGCATGGCCCTCAGTCAACAGCACCTCCGAGCCCAGCGGCCCACCCTCAGCCGGTGTCTGAGGCTCTGAGCCTGCTCCTCCTGCGATGACCTCCTCATCAGCCTCCTCCTCCATGGTCAAAGGGTACTCGAGGCAGCCACGGTCCTTGTCAGGAACAAGCACCTCGACCCGGTCGCGCAGGTTTATGAAACCCTTATAAAAGGAGTCCGACGTCATCTGCTGGATGTTAGCGACAAACTCCTCTGAAGCCTTAAAGTTGGCGACGGCGTTCTCAGCGTGCTTCATGGCCTTGGTGGCCACCCTCTTCGACTCGACGGCCTCCAGCCTGGCTGCCTCCATCGAGTTGGTTGCCATCTTTGCTACCTTCTCAATAGCGGCAAGTTTCTCCTTCACGGTCACCAGTTCCACCTCGGCAGCTCGGGCGATCTCCTTGTGCCGATCGGTCTCGGTATTGTACCAATTCAATTTCTTCTCGACGACGAAGAGGTCGTCGATCGCCTTCTTTGAGTGGCTCCGCTCCAGATCGCAAGCCGTCAAGAGCCCTTTCGCTTGCCCCTCAGCATCGGCGAGCCCTCTTTCGAGGTCCTTGATCTTTGCCTCGAGGATCTCGTTTGCCTCAACCTTCTCCTTCAGGTTAGCCTTCGAAGATTCAAGCTCGGTGGCCTGTTACCGCTCGAGACTGATGTGGTGATGGCGGACACGAAGAATCCTGGGGTTATTCAGAAATGGGAAAAAAAATCTAAAGCAAACCAAGGATCGTGGGATGGCTAAGAAGCCTCCCGGGACTAAGATAGGATGACCCCGAAAGTCCTAAAATAGCCAGACACTTTTGATTTTCAGTTTTCTTGGTGGAGGTAGCGAAGGAAGGACGGAGATGGGAGACAGGGGACTGGAACTCATGGACCTTGGGACTCATCCTAACGAAGAGACCTCTCACCTCTAAGGCATTATGCCCTCCTCGATACTTGGAGGTGCTAGGATGAATCTCAAGGTCATGAGGGGAAATAGGGAGAGACATAAAGATGGGAGAAAAGAATGGGGATACCTGGGGCCTCACACCCCTCGACATCTTGAAGGACGAAGGCAAACGGGCCTCAGCCCATAACCACACACAAGTGGAATAACACTCTCAAAAATTCATTTTCATCAACTAGTTTATTACAATAGGAGTATGGGTATTTATAGATGCCCATATCTCTTTGAAATTTAAAAATAAAATCCCCTGAAATCCTCCCTAAATTTGAATTCAAATTCAAAACCAAATCCTAAATTTTCATTTTAAACCCACATTACAATCATGAAAAAATACCAAATAAATTCCTGTTATTTGAATTTTGAAATCTCCCTCTGCTCTGGAAATCATGCAGCCCTGAAGATCATGCTGCTCTAAAAATCATGTAGCTCCAAAAATCGTGCAACTCCAAAAATCGTGCAGATCAGCCTTTTCTTGGGGTGCTTTGAGAAGCATGCCAAAGCTTCTCTCGGTCGAGCCAAGGGGGGATCTCTGGTGGCCGGCCCAACGGGCGGTGGTGGGGTGGCACGGCGGTGCGCCGGCGGGCGAGCGGTGGTGGCACGGCGGCACGGTGGCATCACACGGATGCACGGGGTGGACGGACGCCTCCCGTGTCCGTTCGTCTTCCCACGGGCATGGGCGGTGGCGGACCCCACCGGCAGCCGGGCGGGGGCCAGCGGGTGGTGGGAACGGCGGCAGGCAGTAGGTCGGCGGCGATGCATGGTGGCACGGCCGCAGGTGGGCGAACGGACACCTCCCGCATCCGTTCGTCTTCCCACAAGCGTGGGCGGCGGTGGCGGCTTCTCCGGCGAGGGCGGGGGCCAGCGAGCATCGATGACGGTCCGGCGGGGGCGGCCGGGGTCGGGCATGGCGGATCGGGGACCGGTGGGGCAAAAAAAAATCAAAAAAATGAACTCTAGGATTTCCTGGAGGTTGAAGAAGATAGGAATAGATCTCGAATAAGTTGGGAATACATCGAGATAAGGTAAGGATAATGGGAATAAGAGGAATAGTTGAAATAAGTATTTTTAAACTAAAAAATAAAAAAATCTAAAAAAAGAAAAAGAAAACCCGGATGGGTTTCGGGTCCTCCATCATTCTCCTGCAGCACGAAGAACTCGACTCCGACGAGTTTGAGGACGAAGCAAATCCTAGTCCGCTGCTGGCTCTAATACCAATTTGATGTGGTGATGGTGGACACGAAGAAACTTGGGGTTATTCAGAAATGAAAAAAAAAAACTAAAGCAAACCAAGGATCATGGGATGGCTAAGAAGCCTCCTGGGACTAGGATAGGACAACCCCGAAAGTCCTAAAACAGCTAGACTCTTTTGATTTTCAGTTTTCTTGGCGGAGGTGGCGAAGGAAGGATGGGGATGGGAGACAGGGGACAGGAACTCATGGACCTTGGGACTCATCCTAATGAAGAGACCTCTCACCTCTAAGGCATTACGCCCTCCTCGAAACTTGGAGGTGCTAGGATGAATCTCAAGGTCACGAGGGGAAACAGGGAGAGACATGAAGATGGGAGAAAAGAATGGGGATACTTGGGGCCTCACACCCCTCAACGTCACGAAGGATGAAGGCAAGTTGGGCCCTCACACCGCTCGACGTCCCGAAGGACGAAGGCAAGTTGGGGCCTCACACCCCTCGACGTCCAGAAGGACGAAGGCAAACGAGCCTTAGCCCATAACCACACACAAGTGAAAAAACTCTCTCAAAAATTCATTTTCATCAACTAGTTTATTACAAGAGGAGTATGGGTATTTATAGATGCCCATATCTCTTTTGAAATTCAAAAATAAAATCTCCTGAAATCCTCCCTAGATTTGAATTCAAATTCAAAATGATTTGAATTTAAATTCAAAATCCAAATCCCAAATTTTCATTTTAAACCCACATTACAATCATGAAAAAATACCAAATAAATTCCTGTTATTTGAATTTTGAAATCTCCCTCTGCTCTGGAAATCGTGCAGCCCTGAAGATCGTGCTGCTCTGAAAATTGAGTAGCTCCAAAAATCATGCAGAATAGCCTTTCCTTGGGATGCTTTGAGAAGCATGACAAAGCTTCTCTCGGCTGAGCCAAGGGGGGATCTCCGGCAACCGGCCCAGCGGGCGGCGGCGGGGTGGCGGGCGGGCGACGGTGGCACGGCGGCGGCGTCACACAGACGCACGGGGCGGACGGACGCCTCCCGCATCCGTTTGTCTTCCCACGGGCGTGGGCGGTGGCGGACCCCACGGCAGCCGGGCGGGGGCCGGCGGGCGGCGGGAACGGCGGCAGGCAGTAGGTCGGCGGCGATGCATGGGGGCATGGCCGCAGGTGGGCGGACGGACGCCTCCCGCGTCCGTTCGTCTTCCCACAAGCGTGGGCGGCGGTGGCAGCTTCTCCGACGAGGGCGGGGGCCAGCGATCGTCGGCGGTGGTCCGCCGGGGGCGGCCGGGGGTCAGGCATGGCGGATCAGGGACCGATGTGGCAAAAAAAGATCGAAAAAATGAACTCTCTGTGATTTCCTGGAGGTTGAAGAAGATAGGAATAGATCTGGAATAAGTTGGGAATAACATCGAGATAAGGTAAGGATAATGGGAATAAGAGGAATAGTTGGGATAAGTATTTTTAAACTAAAAATAAAAAAATCTGAAAAAGGAAAAAGAAAACCCGGATGGGTTTCAGGTCCCCCATCAGAGACGCTCCCCGCTCTGGAAGTGGCCCCTGATGTAGAGGGCCTCAGCACCAATCTGCACCGTAAAAAAAAAAAAAAAGAAGAAAAAAGATAAGAGTTCAGCAAAAAAAAAAGAAAGAAAGAAAAAGAAAAAGATGAATGAATGAAAATGAAATGAAAATTAAATGAAGGAAGCGAAAGAGCTCACCGAATACAATTGAGAAAAGAAGATTTTGAAGACATCGGCCACTTGCATCCCGGCCATCTCTTGCAGGTTGCACGACTGGATGGAGAAGTCCATCAAGCGTTCAGCAAGCTCGGGGCTCCGGAGAACCGAGTTCTCCGGCCCCATCCTGAAGGGGAGATGGCACCGTGCCTCCTCCCTCCGGCTCTCTCCATGAGCGGGCGGTCTTGCACCGTTGATCGAAGGGCCCCGGGGGGGCAGGCTGGGAGGTCGGTGCCGTTGCAGGCGGCACCTCTGTCGTGGCCTTGGATGTGGTCCTGGTCTCCTCACCCCTGGTATCGGCAGCCGGCGGACTCGGAGGATGGCAAGGTGCAGCAGCAGCAGCGGCAGCCCTCGCCCAGACTTTTATCTAGGCCTCTGCGGCGGGGGCCTGCTGGGCGGGCCTCGGTGCCACGGGAGCTGCCCTCTCCACTGGCATAGGAGCAGCATAGGTCACCTCTGAGCTCGGGCCAGCAGCGAAGGTCGAGCTTAGACCGATCACCACCGTGGGGGCGGCCGCTGAAGCGCTCTCACCTGGCCCGCCTGGAAGAGAGCTCCCTGGCCAGCCCGGTCGGCTGCCTCTTCTTGGTAATGGCCAAAAGATCGTTCTCAGAGAAAATCATACCTACATGCAAATCACACAGCAATCAGAACCTGTGGGAAACAACATAAGAAGTGCAGGAAAGAAGGAAAAGAAAAAGGTCAGGTCGAACTCACCCGACCCATTTGTTGGGTCGACCCCGGAGTCAACGAGGTTCTGCTCAGAAACAGGACCTCGAGAGGAGGAATCTGCATGGTGCGGAGCTGCTCATAATCATCTCGGTCAGCCACATCGACCACAGAATTTTGGTTGGGGGACTTGTCCGGATCGCTCTAGACCCAGTCAACCCCCTTGACCTCGACAAAGAAAAACTTACTCTTCCATCCCTTGACAGAAGAGGGGAGCTCAAACATAATGCCCTTCGGGCGAGAAGACAAAGACCACCACCCATCCTCGGTTGGGTGGCGCTTCAAAGCAAAGAAAGCCCTGAACAAAGAGAATCGAGCCAAAACCTGTGGAGATGGCAAAGCACGATGAAGGAAAAAATGACCCTAATAGTGTTTAGCGCCAGCTGCACTAGGACCAAACGATAATTGTCTAAGGCTGACAGAAAGAAAGGATGGATGGGAAAGTGGAGACCTCCAGAGAAGGTCCCCTCATAGAAGGCAAGACAGCCCAGGCCACTCGTAGTGACCCGTTCTCCCGGATGAGGGATTGTAAGCCGGACAGAAGACAGAATGCCATAGACATCCCAGACAATCCTGAGTTCCCCGGCGGTGATCGTTGAGGCGACCCCACCAGGACCTGCAAGCCGAACAGACTCGGAAGTAGGAGCAGAAGGAGGAGGAGGCAAAGAAGGCCCAGATCCCGGTTCCCTGATGATAACTGGACCAGGAGGACGCCTCCTACTGAGCTCAAAGCGAGCTATGTCATCCCCCCCGTTGGAGGAAGAAGAGGAGGATGCCGACCTCCACTCGGAAGGACCGGCCTCACCCTGATCAATAGAGGGACGGAAGCCCGGACCAAAATGGGACATCATCAAGGACAAAGGAAAGGAAGAACTCAAAGCAGAAGACTGGAAAGGAGACCGCAGACCCCGGGAAAGAACCCTGTTTTAGTGGGGGAAGGAAGAAGAAGAAGCTGACCTGTTGCCTTAGAAAGACTCGGGGCGACTGGAAGGAAGAAGAAGCTTGGGCATGGCGGCAGCAGGCATGGAGAATTCAAAAAGAATGGATGGTTCAGGCAAGGCCATCCTTTCATTTCGAAGTGACCCAAGGGATTCATACCCATTCAACCGCTCCACCAACGGATCTATGCCATGTGCCACCCATCGGTGAGAATGGCATCTCGACTGCTCTGCATTCTGCGCCAGCATTAACTGCTCCTCAGACGTGTCTACATGGCATCCCCGCATTGGCCTGCAGGGTCGGTCCCCGAAGCGCCAGCAATCATGGCCATCATCATGCCATATTTTTGCCTTTCCATGTCAGCACCGTAATTACTCCCTTTGACCCGAGCGCCCCGCACCAACGAGTCTCGAGAGTGGGGGGTAAATGATGTGGCAGGATCACTGACGTGGAGGAACCGGCAGGCGCGATGTCAAGAGAAGACGCCATGTCGACTCTCCGGCTCGGATACCACTATCAAGCTGAGTTGAGCTCCCTCAGGATGGCAAGTCGAGCTCAGTCCTCCTCTAGGTCGAGCTCAGGAGCTCGACGCCTAGGTCGGAGCTACCTTCTACCCTCCAGAGCGAGATCCTCGAAGGTTAGTGCCCTGCGGTCGATGTTTAGCAAAGAGCTCACCCACCGATGTGGAGCCTCTCTGAGCGCGCGCCCTCTGGACCGGATCCGTCTTCCACCCTCTAGAGCGAGACCCTCGGAGGTTAGTGCCCTGCGGTCGAGGTCGAGCTAAGAGCTCACACGCCGATGTGGAGCCTCTCCGAGCGCGCATCCTCTGGACCAGGTCCGTCTTCTGCCCTCCAGAGCAAGACCGTAGGAGGTTAGTGCCCTGCAATCGAGGTTGAGCCAAGAGCTCACCCGCCGATGTGGAGCCTCTCCGAGCGCACGTCCTATGGACCGGGTCTGTATTCCGCCCTCTAAAGCGAGACCCTCGGAGGTAATGCCCTGCGGTCGAGGTCGAGCCGAGAGCTCACCCGCTGATATGGAGCCTCTCCGAGCGCTTACCCTCTGGACCAGGTCTGCCTTCCACCCTTCGAAGAGAGACCCTCGGAGGTTAGAGCCCTGCGGTTGAGGTCGAGCCAAGAGCTCACCTGTCGATGTGGAGCCTCTCCGAGCGCACGCCCTCCGGACCGGGCCCGCACCTCGCCCTCCTCCACCTAGGCATCCCCGCGAGCTCGGAGCACCTAGGCTAGAGTGAGCCTTGCTGTCCCAGCTCGACCTCAGCCCGGACGAAGACCTCACCAGCCGAGGACACCGGTGAGCCGCTCGAGGACCGTACTGGAGTGCCCCCCAGGCCATACTGACCATCTGAGACTGCCAGTTACACCAGAAAGGCAGGCAGCACGTTGATAGAGATGCTACATTCCTCACCAACCACTCAAATTACCCAAGAAAGAAGGCCAACCGGGAAATTCAAACCCCGCGGGCGGTGGCCCACCATTCGAGGCACCCTCAAGTTTTCCGGAATGAGGCAACCAAGAAGAGTATCGGAGCGCCTGACAATGCAACTTGTCACGAATCAGGAAAAGCTCCCTGGGACACCGCCGCATGTGCCTGACAGCCCGACGGGGATCCCAAGATAAGCACCGAATGGTAACCAAGTTCACAGTAAACCTGGAGGTAACACAACAATTCCAAGGACCCAAAAGAACTCCAGGAAAAAAAAAGAGAAAAAAATAAGGGGCAACCCCCACCAAGGGGAGGGGGATGGCACCACCATCACCACCACAAGCACAAGTGCTAGCCCAACCAAGAGGGCGAAGCATCGCTACCACCATCGATGAAGGGAAATGAGGGGTACAAGGAGAGGCGGAGGAACATAGCATCCCTCTGTCCCCTCTATCACTCTCCCCCTGTAATGTTTACACCTTCACGCACATCTTTTACTCCTAGTACAGAGTCTATCAAGAGGGGCCCGACCAGGAGGATCTGTTCTCCTGGATCGTCACTGACTTGATCGTCGGAGTGCCCCCACCGGAAACCCCGACCCAGGTCTCTAACCGCTGTCTCGTAGGCTTAGGAGCAGGGGACCGCCAGGTGGCGAGGCGACTGCACACAGAGCGGAGGCCCGGGAACCAGGAATGGCAGGCGACAGGAGGAGCGCACTCCGGCAACAGCTACAGGCCACGGCGATCTTGGCGGCAACATGAACCACATAGTTTAGAAGAAGCTGAATCTGATCCTAACTGGATGATGGTCATGCATGATGAATTAAACCAGTTTGAAAGAAATAATGTTTGGACTTTAGTTAGTAGACCTCTAGACCATCCCATAATAGGAACCAAATGGGTCTATAGGAACAAATTAGATGAGAATAGTAAGGTTATGAGAAATAAAGCAAGGTTGGTAGCAAAAGGGTACAATCAAGAAGAGGGCATTGATTTTGATGAAACATATGCTCTGGTAGCAAGACTTGAGGCCATTAGATTACTTCTTACATTTGCTTGCTACATGAATTTTAAACTGTTTCAAATGGATGTGAAAGGTGCTTTTCTAAATAAATTTATTTATGAACATGTTTTTGTAGAACAGCCACCAGGTTTTAAAAATCATGCTTTTCCAAATCATGTATTTAAATTAAATAAAATGACATATGGTTTGAAACAAGCACCTAGGGCCTGATATGATAGACTAAGCAAATTTTTACTAGAAAATAATTTCAAAAGAGGAAATATTGACAAAACTCTTTTCATTAAAAAAAAAGGTAATGATATGTTAGTTGTACAAATTTACGTTGATGATATCATTTTGGTGCAACTAATGAAAATCTCTGTAGAGAATTTGCTGAGTTAATGCAGGGCGAATTTGAAATGAGCCTTATGGGTGAACTCAACTACTTTCTTGGACTACAAGTGAAACAAACAAAGGAAGGGATTTTTATAAACCAAGCTAAATACATCAACGAGATAATCAAGAAGTTTGGCATGGAGACAAGCAAAGAAGCTAGCACACCCATGAGCCCTACCTGCAGGCTAGACAAAGATAAAAATGGATCCAATGTTGACCAAAAGTTATACAGAGGTATGATCGGATCCCTATTATATCTTACTGCTAGTAGACCTGACATCTTGTATAGGTATGTGTGTGTGCTCATTTTTAATCAAATCCTAAAGAATCACACATGCTTGCTGTTAAAAGAATTATCAAATATCTGAAAGGTACAAGCAATTTAGGTCTTTGGTATTCTAAAGAATCATCTTTGAATTTAATTAGTTTTTCTAATGCTGACTATGCTGGTTGCAAAATTGATAGAAAAAGCACTAGTGGTACATGCCAATTTCTATGATTGAATTTAATCACATGTCACTGTAAGAAACAAAACTTCCTAGCATTATCCACTGATGAGGCGGAGTATGTTGCTGCTGGTAGTTGTTGTGCTCAAGTGCTTTGGATTAAACAACAACTAGAAGACTTTGGTATTATACAATTTAAAATTTCAATCAAATGTGATAACACAAGTGCCATAAATTTAACTAAGAATCCTGTTCAGCATTCAAGAACTAAGCACATTGAAATTAGGCACCATTTCATAAGAGATCATGTATTGAATAATGATATTGTACTTGAATTCATGCCAACTGAAAACCAACTTGCTGATATTTTTACTAAACCTTTAAATTATGATAGATTTGCAATGATTAGATGTAAACTAGGTTTGTGTGACCTACTTTAGAAACCTCCCTATAAACTTAAGGAAAAATTATCTAGGTGACCTCCTTATCGCACTTTTTTGTAAACAGACTGTGAGTAAAGCCTTAAAATCACTTTTGTGCTCCCTCTTCTCAAGCCAACTCGAGCAGATGACTTATTGGTCGAGCTGACTCGGATGTTGGGCCGACTCTCTCTTAAGTCGAGCCTTAAGGTTATCACTTTCCAATTTTTCCCTCGACTCCTCGTTCTTTCCCTCCATGGCATCTATTCCAAAATTCCTTCCCTTCCGAAATCCTTGGAACACTACATTCAGTAGGAATGGCTCCTAGAAAATCCGCTGGAAAGAGGTCTCGTCAGACTGAGGAACATGCTCCTCAGGAACGACGTTCAAAATTTTGGGAAGAAGGTTCTCTAAGGGTTCCGGTTCAAACTGTTGAAGCACCAGCCAACCCTCTCCTCGTCACCAAATTTCACTTGCGATGAGGCCCGTCACTATAGGTAGATGGATCTTATTTGAATTTCTAAAGGAAATTGGTTTGATTGTGGGTGACCTAATTGAAAATCAGGGGTGGGATTTCATGTGTTCATTGAATGTCAATACCTATCCCAACCTTGTGAGAGTTTTTCATGAAAATCTGAGATTTGGGGAACAGCATATAGAATCTGTGGTTAAAGGAAAAAGGATTATCATTTCAGCAGAAAGTTTGGGTAGCATGCATGAAATGCCACATGAAGGAAAAGAACATTTGGTACTTAAAGATAGAACAAAAGCTCTTCAGACTGTTCTAGAACAAGAAGATGTAAATGAAATAGGAATACTGAAGGCTAGCTCACTCCCAATGGAAATGAGACTTCTACACAGTTTTATTAGTAGAATCTTCCTACCAAGAACAGGGCATTTTGATTGGGTGAGTGAGAGAGACCTGTGTCTTATGGAACTCATAATACAGGGAGATAAAGTAAACCTTCCAGTTATAATGGTATTACAAATGAAAGAGGCCATAAGGAAAGTGAAGGCCTACTTGCCATATGAAATGGTATTAACCATGTTTTTCCAAGCAGCTCATGTAGATCTAAGTGATGAAGATAGTAGACCTCTGCAGCACACTAACACTTACACTGCAAAGACACTACAGAGGATGGGTTACATTTTATCTGAAGGAGTGTGGAAAAAGAAATCTGATAATATTGCTGAAGTTAAAGAAGTTGAAGAAGAAGGAGATGAGATACGAGGTGATGAAGATACAACTATTCATGAATCACTACCTTAGCCAAGATCACCTGAGCTCATTGACTTTGATGTTCCTTTTCCTGATATTTTAGTGCCTGACATGCCTCCTGTTACACCTATTTAAACTCAGACTACTTGATGAGGGACTAATATGCATGCAATTCTTTTTGTATGTTTTACATGTTGAGTTAGGTGATTAATTCCCAAATTTCATATCAAAATTATTTGTAGGGAATTTTGTATGAACTTTTGAAGATCAGCATGCAGATTAGGACCTAGAAAAGTAGCAAAGAAGGACCGCCGAGGCTGAGAAGCCTCGGTTAGGGCAAGTTCTCCTACAATAAAACTACTGGAGGAGAGGGGTGTACCTGACAACGTCTGTGAAGATTGCAGCGAAGGGGTCTCTCGTTCCTCGATGGATGCGGCCTAGAAAAACCGAGCCAATGACCCGCGGATACCCGGCTTTCTGCTCAGTGGTCTGATTGAGGCTTGGCTGGAGTCGTTGGATTCGTAGGAACTCAGGGACCTGCAAACAACCTGTCAGGGATTAGAAAATTCATAAAGGAATAATAAAACAAAGGAAAAATAGCAAGGGAAGGCTTCTTTTGGAGTGGGCATCCAGGGATTTGGAGGGTTTGTTGGCAGCAGGAAGATGATTGCAAACATCGGGAAGAAGAACTCTCACAAACCCTTTTATGCTCACAGCAGGGTATCACACAACTCAATAGAAGAACTCAAGGTTTTAATTCATATCAAAAATCTCCCTTCATACAAGAGGCTAGGGTCCTTTAAATAGACCCTTAACCTTGGGCTCCAAGTAAGGGCACATAAGTCTTTACATAAGAATCCTTTTCCCTCTCAAACCCTAGCTAGAAAATAAGGAAATATTAGGTAGAAAAAATCCCTAAAAATTCTCTTGACTTGGCCAACACTCCAAGGACACCTAGGGAGGCGTGTTGGGCTTCTAAGAGCAGCAAGGGGTTAGCCCAAAGGGGCTCGGGCTCATGGGTTTGGGCCTCTGGAAGCTGGGGTGGCCTGGTAGCCAGGTAGCAGGAATATTCCCTGGTATCTTGCTTCTTAGGGGTTTGGGCTTGGCGCCTGGGCTTGATTTCTTTGGGCTAGGATGCAGATGGACCTCTAGAATCATGGATGCCCTTATCTATGAATATACTTTGGCATCTGGAATGGAATCTGGGCATCTGCAAGGAATCAGGGTTTTCTGAATCTTTCCTCCTGGGGTCTTCAAATCTTCAAGCTGGGTTGGACTTGGGCTATAATTCCATGTCTTCAATCTAGTTGGACTTGGTCTTCACTTGTATGATATAGTCTTGAGTCTTCAGTATGCTTGGACAGGACTCAAAAAAATAAAATTAGCTCAACATGAGCTGACTAGCATTGGACTGAACTAGCTCAACATGAGCTGACTAGTACAGAACTGAAATAACAACTCAAAAGACTCAAATAACAACTAAAATGGACTCAGATGGGCTAAGCCCTTATTACAGATGGACTCATAAATTATTGATCAATTCATAGAGGGTTGAAAAGCCTCCATCTTATTCTGGTGCCTCCGGTGTCCCCACCAATTCTCCCGGGATGGGAGGAACTCGACCCTGTCGAGTGAAGATCATACTGGCTCACATATCTCTCGAGAAGGTCTGGGTTGAGGCATTGCAAGTTCGCTCGAGAAATCCATGAATCGTTAGACTCTGGCTACCTTGCCATCGGACCAGGAAGCATTGATAGTCATGGCCCCGGGTCGTAATGGCTTGATCGTCCAGGATATGCTCGATCCGTTCTCCTCTCTCAGGCCAATTTGTTAGTGGACACTCTGGGTTAGGATCACTCACAATGAAAAGGAACTGGTCCAAAAGCCTTACTAGGTATCGCTGTCGGTTCCTTATACTCAACCAGGTCTATAATATTGAAGGTAGAACTAATGCCCAAATCCGAAGGCAAATCTAACACCTAGGCATTTGATCCAACCTTCTCTATCACTTTAAAAAGGTCCGGCTCTGCGAGCATGAAGCTTCTTTTAGGCCTAAGCCTAACCAAGATAGAATCCACTACATCAAATTCTTTGACCCTTCTTCGGGAATTAGCCAGTTGTTTTAACATTAGTGCGGGTGGTGAACATGCTAGGCACATGCAGACTCCTAATAAGATGATGCAAAGGACTCAAACCTACACCTAACAGACTCGACTAAAGAGGTTTATTAGGTCTTAACTACCACTTGGGCATGGGGGCATGAGTCGTGGTTGATGGATGACATGCAGAAGAAAATTTGCTAGTAACTCCTAATAAGTGCCAGAGGGTCTGCTAAAAGTAGGTAGCAAATGGGATGGGCTCTATGGATCCTTGCAACCTAGTAACCTCAACAAAATGTAACCTAATAGTTCTAGACACATGAGAAAACTCAGGAAAGGGTAGAAAATAGGAAGTGGGTTCGGAATTACTCTGGTAGGATGGAGAAAAAGGTTCCGGGTTAGTTGGATAAAGTAGAATCAAAGAAGGCATGTCAGGGACTAATCCTAGACTAATGAGGTTAACCTTATGGGGTTGCGATATATCTACGGGGTTTGTATAATGGAAGGATGGGTTATTAATCTTAGGGAAGAGGTCCTTAATGGGAACTATAGGAGGAGACTCATCCTGAGGGTACTGATTCAAAGAGATCAAGTCCTTAATAAATTCTTCTGGTTCTTGTATTTTAGGACTAGACTCTATAATTTGGCTCTCCTCTATGGTTTCCTTAGGTAAGGCTCTAGTAGCAGTACCTAGGTTCTCTTCCTCTATTTGTTCTTCCACTATAGCTTTAGGTTGGATGTGGTCAAGGTCAACTAGCTCTGGGTTGGTTTCTACCTGGGTATCTACTGGGTCAGCTAATTCTAGGTCTACTAAAGGTGTCTCCTCTTCTCTTTCATACTCATCCACTAGGCTCGCATCAGCTTCATACACTTCTGCGTTAATGTAAGCCTTGTCAAACTCAGGAATGGTTGGAGAAGGTCGGCTAGGGGAAAATTGGCTCGGTCCTAGTTTTTGATTATGGACACTAATCCTAGTAGGTTCAAGTTGCCTAAGGGATAGTGGCTCACTACTGGGCTCATATTTAGGGGTGCTAATCCTATGGGGTTCAAGTTGACTAAGGGAAACTTGACTAGTACTAGATTGATACTTAGGGGTTATGGGTTTTCTGGGCTCATAGGACAAGGGTGCAGATCTATGGGTCATGGGATTATAAGATCTGGGGTCATAGGATTTTGGGTCAGCTCTATGGTCAGGTTCTAAGGATGGATCATGGTATAGGGTCCTTCTAAGGTTGGGCTCTCTATATGGGTCAGGATATTGGGTCCTCCTAGGATTGGACTCCCTATATGGGTCAGAATATTGGGTTCTCCTAGGGTTGGACTCCCTATATGGGTCAGAATATTGGATTCTCCTAGGGTTGGACTCCCTATATGGGTCAGAATATTGGGTGTTGGGTCTACTAGGCTCATAGGGTGTGGGTGCATAGGATCTATGATCATGGGATCTAGAGTCATAGGATCTAGGTTCATAGGTTATGGATTCATAGGTTCTAGGTTCATAGGATTTGGAGTCATAAGATCTATAGGTTGTGGGTATACTAGGCTTATAGGGAGAGGATAAATAGGATCTATCTTCCTGGTCTATAAAATCCTGATTGGGTCTTCTAGGACTAACCTTAGGGATTGGTTCATGACGATGGGCTCTCCTAGGTTCAGCCTCAAGGTATGGATCAGGGTTTGGGGTCCTCCTAGGTTGAGGATTGTAGTACGGGTCAGGATAAGGGGCTCTCCTAGGTTCGACCTCATGGTATAGATCAGGGTTTTGGGTCCTCCTAGGTTGAGGGGAATCAGGATCTGGCTCAGACTGTGACCCATGGGTTTTTCTTGGGGTCCCTACCCGGACCTTTAACTGATCAAACCTATTGGCAAGATGGTCAATTCTATCATTGGTTTGAATACCAGACTGAGTTAACTGGGTCATCTGGGTAGCCATCTAGGCCATTTGATCAGCTAGGGCTTTCATTTGGGCTTGGAAATTTTCCATGGGTTCAGACATTTGTGAAGGAGGTGGCTGATATGAAACTCCTGATCTAGTGCTCATGCAAGACTCGATCAAACCAACTATAGCTGACTAGACCTAGAGTCCAAAACTGGATGCTCAATCAAGGTGGCAAACTAGCCTATAGTAACCCTGTACTCAGCCAGGCAGGTGTAAGGGGAGTGGTAGGTCCCTGATTGCCAATCCTAGACACCAATCAGAGATTGGCCAGGTAGGCGGACTAGCACACAAGCCCTTCGGGATTGAATCCCTAAACCACCATTCTAGACACTGAGCACAAAGCACACACGGGTTAGCTTGACACAATGATCTGACACATAGTTCGGACCCGACCAGTTGGTGTCCCTAGCCCACTAGGGCAAATTAAGTCTAGTTAATTTTAGGTTAAGGCTTGGGACTGAATGCAAGGGGTGTGGTTTTGGGCTAAGGAGAGGTGATCAAATCCTCCCCCCATCTGATATAGCAAGAGTGCCCTTAAAAGTAGATTATGCAATGATGGCAGGCAGATGATGATGCAAATTAGGGTTTAGATGTTTTTTTTTTTTTGGTATTTTTGGAGAATATGTAATTTTTTTTTATTTTGGTATTTTCTTAAATAGAAGAAAAATTCAAATTATGGCCTAATATGCAGGAAATATACTAAAATTAAAAGATATGCAAAAATGCTAAACAAAACCCTAAAACTTCCAACTTGTCTTGCTGAAAAAAACAGAGCCAAAAATTTGCAGGCTGTATTTTGGCTTGCAGAAAATTCACATGCCATAATAAAATATGAAACAATTATTAAAATTACTGTGAATTATGATAAATCCAGAAAAATAAATTTTAGAATTTTTTAAATTTTTATCAGGGAGAAATAATTAAAATAATAGTGTATATACCGACTGAAAAATTGCAGAAAACAAGCCCTAATCTAAGCTCTGATACCAAATGATGCGAGACTAATATGCATGCAATTCTTTTTGTATGTTTTACATGTTGAGTTAGGTGATTAATTCCTGAATTTCAGATCAAAATTATTTGTAGGAAATTTTGTATGAATTTTTGAAGATCAGCATGCAGATTAGGACCTAGAAAAGTAGTAAAGAACGACCGCCGGGGCTGAGAAGCCTCGGTTAGGGCAAGTTCTCCTACAATAAAACTACTGGAGGTAGAGGGGTGTACCTGACAACGTCTGTGAAGATTGCAGCGAAGGGGTCTCTCGTTCCTCGATGGATGCAGCCTGGAAAACCGAGCCAATGACCCGCGGATACCCGGCTTTCTGCTCAGTGGTCCGATTGAGGCTTGGCTGGAGTCGTTGGATTCGTAGGAACTCAGGGACCTGCAAACAACCTGTCAAGGGTTAGAAAATTCACAAAGGAACAAGAAAACAAAGGAAAAATAGCAAGGAAAGGCTTCTTTTGGAGTGGGCATCCAGGGATCTGGAGGGTTTGTTGGCAGCAGGAAGATGATTGCAAACATCGGGAAGAAGAACTCTCACAAACCCCTTTATGCACACAGCAGGGTATCACACAACTCAATAGAAGAACTCAAGGTTTTAATTCATATCAAAAATCTCCCTTCATACAAGAGTCTAGGGTCCTTTAAATAGACCCTTAACCTTGGGCTCCAAGTAAGGGCACATAAGTCTTTACATAAGAATCCTTTTCCCTCTCAAACCCTAGCTAGAAAATAAGGAAACATTAGGTAGAAAAAATCCCTAAAAATTCTCTTGACTTGGCCAACACTCAAAGGACACCTAAGGGGGCGTGTTGGGCTTCTAAGAGCAGCAAGGGGCCAGCCCAAAGGGGCTCGGGCGCATGGGTTTGGGCCTCTGGAAGCTGGGGTGGCCTGGTAGCCAGGTAGCAAGAATATTCCCTGGTATCTTGCTTCTTAGGGGCTTGGGCTTGGCGCCTGGGCTTGATTTCTTTGGGCTAGGATGCAGATGGACCTTTGGAATCATGGATGCCCTTATCTATGAATATACTTTGGCATCTGGAATGGAATCTGGGCATCTGCAAGGAATCAGGGTTTTCTGAATCTCTCCTCCTGGGGTCTTCAAATCTTTAAGCTGGGTTGGACTTGGGCTATAATTCCATGTCTTCAATCTAGTTGGACTTGGTCTTCACTTGTATGATATAGTCTTGAGTCTTCAGTATGCTTGGACAGGACTCATAAAAATAAAATTAGCTCAACATGAGCTGACTAGCATTGGACTGAACTAGCTCAACATGAGCTGACTAGTACAGAACTGAAATAACAACTTAAAAGACTCAAATAACAACTAAAATGGACTCAGATGGGCTAAGCCCTTATTACAGATGCACTCATAAATTATTGATCAATTCATAGAGGGTTGAAAAGCCTCCGTCTTATTCTGGTGCCTCCGGTGTCCCCACCACTACTACTAACATTCCTGCTCCCAGTTCAGTTGATGCTGCACCTGTTGTTGATACTTCTGCATTGCAAGAAGATAGATGGGTAATTTGACTGATTCCATTACTTCCACAATAGATGGGTAATTTGACTGATTCCATTACTTCCACAATGGCTACAATGTTTGGCAAATTTCTCCAGTCTGTTAATGTGAGACTTGGTCAGTTTGGAGATCAGATTAATGATCTGCACAGCAAATTAGATGTTCTAGAAGCCTCCAAAGATACAACAAATGCAACCCAACCAAACATTCAGCCCATACTTGACATAATTGCATCCAATTCTGAATCGCTTAAAGGAACTATCAATACTACTCTTGAAGCATTCAGAACGGAAATGAGTAATCTGAAATTCAAAGTAGGCTCAGTAGAAGAAAGCAAAAGGATGGAGGAGGATTATACAAAAGTAATTGGGATACTTAGAGCTGTGTTTGGAAGACTGAGAGGTTCTGCCGAAGCATTTGCTAATGAGCAAGCCTCAGAATTGGTTCAATTACATAAATATTTAAAGAAGGTGGATGAAGAAGTGGACACAGTTCAATTCAAGCTGGATCAACTTTCAAGCCGAGTCATTGCTGCATTTAGTGTTCCACAGTCTAGACCAAGGCCTCAACCCTTATCTTTTGCTGGTCTGTCTGCTCATCCCAGACAACAGCTCCTCATCTTAGGCCTCAGGGACCCTATACTACTCCACCATCTAATGTGTTAGATCCTGACTCAATTGCCTCTATGCTTCCTGGCATCCAAATTCCTGGTCGATCTACCAATCCTAGTGTGGATATAGATAGTGACTAGTTGTAATTTCTTTCATTTTCTACTTTGTATTGAGAATCTTCAATTGATTTGAAATGAAAGTTCATATTTTATCTCTTAAATTGTTCTATCTCTTTTATGCTTATGCAAAGAAAGTTCATATTTTGATCAAATAATGTCTGATTTTTTAATTAGAATATCACGATAAATGTGAAAAAGTGAAATTATCTCAAACAAATTTTAAATACTTTCTCATTCTATTTTAAAATATGAGCTTCATTCTAACTTTACCTTTTTGACTGATTGACAAAAAGGGGGAGAATTTATAAAGATATTCTTGCATGAAAATGATAAGATCTTTTTAATTTTTAAATTTTGCTCTGATACAAAAAGCTTGAAAAGGATAAAATCTGTTGGCTTATGCTCTGTTACATGAAACACAATATGCTTTGATCCTTTTAAGCTTTGATACATAATATTTCAAATGTCTTAAGCTCTGATATATAATGTTTTATATGTTTTAAACTCTGATACATTAAGCTTTAAGCTCTGATACATAAAGTTCTCTTGAAACTTTTGGGTTCTGAACTTGCATGACAAATTTGTTAAAACATGGAGTATCTTATTGAGGGGGAGATTACCTCTCACTGTCCTAATTCTCCTTCCATGGTTTGATACTAAATTGAATAAATTTTATTTACTTGTTTATACACTCTTGCAAATACAATTATACAAGTAAATCTGTAAATGTAAAGTTTTATCTTACTTTTCCATGCCCAGTATTTTATCATCATCAAAAAGGGGGAGATTATTGATCCCATAAGTGATTTTGATGATAACCAAACATTGGAGCATGCACATATTTTACTAACAATTCTTCAAGTAGTTTACAAGTTTTTGTAGGATGATTTATTTGTTCAAACTTCAATTCCTACATTTATACTTCTTGTTTTGAGTTGTGTTGTAATCTGATTTTGTAAAGAAGAACCCAATGAAAAAGTTAAGAAAAATCTATAAAAGGGTTACTTCTATGCGTGTTGTGCAGTAAATTTATTTTGAGTTGGTTTGCATGAAAAGTTTAAGAGTGTTGGTGAGAGTATTCTTGAAGCTTAATTGTAAAAATCCTAAAGAAGTCACTCGAGCCAACCCAGCATGATGAAGAGCCGACTCCACCTCATGGCACGCATCAAAAATTATGGTACACAGCAATCCAAGCCGACTCAAGTAGAACGAGCAGACTCTTCCAGAGTCTATTTTCTATTATTTTCTGAGAACAGCTAGGCGAGTCGACCCTAATCAGAAAAAGCCAACTCCACCAGAATAAATTTTGAAGACCTGAGAAAGCGAGCTGACCCGATCTTCAACGAGCCGACTCCTCCAAAGTAAAGATTTCTGATTCCGAGAAGAAGAGCCGACCCAAGATCAAGCAAGCCGACCCCTCGAGTTCAATGTGTTCAATGATAGAAGTTCGAGCCGACCCGAGCTATCAAGAGCCGACTCATCCAGAGTGAAGTTTTTGCACCCTGAGACAAAGAGCCGACAGCACCAAAGAAATGACGACTTGACCTATTGACTCGAAGGATCCGAGCCGACTCGAATATCATTTTAGGTACATAATGGCTAGTTCCAAAATTTCTTTTTGAATGCCAAAAAGTGCTGCAACGGTCATATGTCACATCCCAATGATCTACAATATCTCAAACTATCTTAAAGTGATAGAAGACCATATATTTGAGGGATTTTGAACTTCCAAAATGTATGTTTTTGAAAGCTCCTAAAAGTTCTAAGGGTTTATTGAATATCCTACCAACAAACAAGCAAGGGAGCACAAAGAGCATTCAATTCAATCTTCAAGTCTTCACCAACTCTGATCTGAAGATTGAAGCACTTTGGAAAGAAGCCACTGAAGAACTTAAAGCGCATTGAAGCACATTCAAGTGGACTTCTCTCAAGCTGCACCGGCAGCTATCCGACAACTAGAGTTTGTCATTATTGTTGCATTTATTTCAATTCATTCTTGAATTATTTGGGTTATTGGTGATCTCGATTGAAAAACCAAATAGGTTTTTAGTGAGCCTCTAATAAAAACCAAGTTGGGTTCTTGGTGATCCTGGTAAAACCAAGTTAGGTTCTTGGTGATCCTGTGAAAACCAAGTTGGGTTTCTTTGGTGATCATGTTTAAAACCAAAGGGTGTTGGGTTCTCTTTGGTGATCCCGTTAAAACCAAAGTGTAGAGATTTTGGATTGTGATCCTATAAAACAATCCTACTATATTCAGGTGTGAATATAGTAGAAATCCCAAGTGGTATCTTGGGTAGTGGATGTAGGAGCTGGGTTGCTCCGAACCACTATAAATTTTTGTGTGTTTGTATTGTGATTCTTTGGTCTTATTTAGCTTCTGCAAGTTATTGTTTTGTCATAGCACCTAACACTCTAAAAGGGATTTTCAAGTGCACATTATCTGCTTAAATTTTTAAATTTCCAATTCACCCCCCTCTTGGGTAGCCACCTGGGCAACACTAGTATTGGATGTATCTATACTTTATTTCTTTTGGACAATTGTTGCTATCAATAATTAAAGAAAATATTTATCATTTTTTTTATTAATATTTTTGATATTGATTATCAAGATTCGCATATCGTATGAGATAATCCACTAATAGGAAGTACTACGGTATCATGTGGTTGATCAAGTATTGGGTCTAATATATGATGTCACATCCTAAGTCTGGAACATAACATGACCATGCTACTAAGGGGTGCAACCCATGATAATATGAAGCCAAGCATTCATAATCTTAAGTAAAACAAAGATTCATCACAAATAAAATAGAATTAAGAGGTTCAATTCAAATCATTATTTAAACCAACATCAATTCAGAGCATCTAAATCCAAAAGCAAATACCAGACCTAAGTTTCATAATTCATAATTACCTAACTACAAGTTTATAAGCATTCAGCTAACTAATTTCAACTTTAAAACTTCAAAACTCGCTAGTGGAGGCCCCAAGTTTGAATCATCCATCATTCATAATCTTACTCTGTGAAGAAAAGAAAAATAAAAAGAATATGAGCTATACCATCTCAGTAAGTAAAACCTATATTTTTTTATTGGATTAGGCATAAATTTTCATATAAATAATACATTATTATAAAAGTAACAGGTAACATTAATAGAACTTTTCATAACATAATATAATAAAGTAATTCATAAAACTAGCCATACATATATAAATCATGAATATTTCATAAATATGATGCCATAAAATTTATAATCTTTCATTTCATGTACTTGTGTCATGTTTCAAAAATAGTACTCATAGATACTCGTGCTATGTTTACTTTGTACCTATGACAGGGCTAAGTTTATTAATCCATAGATTTCATATTTTATATGCCAACTTTAGACCCATTGGCAGGATCATGCTTTTTATGGATGCTAGCTCTGGGTGTCAACTTTTCTAATTATAAGGATCATTCATAGTAATCTAAAAGTCTTTAAAGTTCTTATATCTTTTTCTTCAAATACACATGTATATAGGTAAAAAATATTAAATAATATAAACTAATACATGCTTCATAAACATGTCTTTTGATAAAAATATTCATGAAACCAATTTTCATAATAAAGCATAAATTTTCATATGCATATGCTGATCCTTTTTTTATATAAAACATGAATTCATCAATAATAATATATGGTAATTCAAATAAATAAGAAGTGTAAAATTTACTTACTTCATCATTAATAGGTTTTTAAACTTTATTGAAAGGTTTAGCTAATCTTAGTAAAAACATTAAATTATAATCAATCTTTATCAATGAATTCAATAAGTATTATCAAGAAGGAAAAAAGTATACATCAGGAAGGCAACGTACTGACATAGGGTTGCCCGTTACTTTAACACTATGGTGAGAGGCAAAACCTTTAAGGTAGGTGACCTAGTACTACATCGAGCAGAAGTCTCTCAACCCAATCAAAGAGGTAAACTTGCACCAAATTAAGAAGGCCCCTATTTGGTGGAAGAGATTGTCCAGCTGGGAACCTATTGGCTAAAGTAGCTAGATGGAACTCCTATACCAGTATTTCCTTTTTCTTACTCAAGTAGCTAGATGGAACTCCTAACCATGGAACTCTTCCAACCTATGGATCTACCATCAATGATGTATTTCCTTTTTCTTACTCAAGTGAAAGCCTTTCTTTAATGCTTTCCTAACAATAAGAGAATTCTCTGATGAGAAATGAGATTCCTGGAGCTGAGCAAGACTTTCGAAGGTTCATCTGGTGGGACCATCAGAGCAAGCTTGGGGCACTTGCTAGATTACGACCTTACACTAGAACCCTAAAAGTGTAATCGACCGGAGGAACTCCCCCTTTTGGGGACCATGGCTCGAGGAGAAGGTCCTTGATTAGGACCAAAATAGCCATCGGATGGATTCCCAATTAGAAATTCCAATGGCCTTCCAGACATGGGATTCCGGTCAAATGTTTAAAGATCCAAATGATCGAGTACCTCAAGATCAAAAACTATACGATCAGATACCTCATGATCGGAAATACCATGATTAAAAGGCATACATCAATTGATTACTAGAACTCTTGCCTATCAAAACAACATAGGATGCAATGTAGATGCACAATCCAGGAAATGAACAATGACAACCAAGCATAAACACAAACATAAATCCAAAAGTTTCTATTTTCATTGACAAAACTTTATTACATGTCACATTGTAGCTAGATTACATGGATTTAGATCCTCTCAGCCAATAACAACACTTCCTAAACTTCTAAAGTAAAAGAAAAATAGTAGTGCTCATCGAAGAACTAGATGACTCATAGAATCCCAAACTCTTCCATAGAGCTGGAGTGCCTTTTGAGCGGTCAAGTGCACCGTGATCCTTAGCAAGAGCATTGAAAAGTCATGGACGACCAAGAGCTTGGGCACAGCACCTGTAGAACAAACAAATGCTCACAAGCTCTCACACACCCAGTGGTTTCTGGAAGACAAAATTCAGACGAAGAAAACAAAACAACCAGAAAACTAAGCAGACAGTGTTTTGAGTTTCTAGAACAAAATGCTGCTGCGATCACCGAAACCCTCACGTTCTTCCATTTTTATTCCAAGACTTTAAACAACGTACACAGTAGAAATTTCAAGATAGACTCCTAACTAAACTTGAATACCAGAATCTAGATAAAGACAAACACTAACAAACTCATAGTTTAAATAAAACACACAAACTGAACATCAAATAAAGATAAACTCTATTTTGTTTAGAAATAGAAATAGATTTACAATGCTCAATCCTGCGTAGGGTGGGGCTGGTGTTGTCGTTCAATACTCCCCCTCAATGCCAGCACCTAATCCCTTTACCACATCAAGCTGACGACAATGATCTTCGACTTTGTTGCCGCACAAGCTCTTGGTAAACAAGTCTGCAGCTTGATCTTCCATTCGAATATACTTCAGCTCAACCTCCCCCTGTAGCACCTTTCCTCTTATGAAATGATAATGAACCTCCACATGCTTTGTCCTAGCATGAAAAACTGGATTTTCTGCCAGCTTTATTGTAGACAGATTGTTACATTGTAAGAGAACTCCACCCTCTTCCAACTGATACAGATCTTTCAGCAATTGCCTTAGCCAGGCAATTTCTTGAGGTGCCATTGCAGCAGCTCAGTATTCAGCTTCTGTGGTTGACAAAGAGATAGTGGGCTATCTCTTACTGCACCATGAAATTGCTCCAGATCCAAGCTTAAACACATACCCAGTAGTCGACCGCAGAGTATCAAGATCACCTGCATAGTCGGCATCATAGTAACCTTCCAATTTGTAGCTGCTATTCTTTTTGTACAGGATGCCATGACCAAGCATCCCTTTCACGTATCTCAAGATTCGCCGAGCTGCTTCCAGATGAAGGTTCGTTGAGTTATGCATGAATCGGCTCATCACCCCAACAGCAAACAAAATATCCGGCCTAGTGACACTGAGGTAAATAAGGCTACCCATCAGTCGTCGATACATAGTGATATCTGTCAGACCTCTGCCATCCTGAAAGCAGATTTTGGCATTAGGTTCTATTGGTGTTGTGCTCGGTTTGTAATTGAGCATCCCAAATCTCTTCAACAAATCCTTGGAGTACTTCCTTTGATGTAGAAACAGCCCCTCATCTGAATGATCAACTTCTAAACCCAAGAAACACTTCAGCCGTCCGAGTTCCTTCATCTGAAAATGGATCGACAGGTTTTCCTTGGTTCAAATTATCTCCTCCTCAAAATCTTCGGTGATAATTAGATCATCCACATACACCAGTACGGCAGCTATTTTTCCTTCACTAGCTTTGACAAACAGGCTTGAGTCTGTAGAAGTTACCTAGTATCCAGAGTGAATAAGAAATTCAGCAATCTTCCCGTACCAGGCCCTCAGCGCCTGCTTTAAACCATAGAGCACCTTCTGAAGTTTGCACACATATTCAGGGTGCTCAACACTCTGAAATCCCAATGGTTGTTCTATGTAAATTTCCCGGTCTAGCTCTCCATGTAAGAAAGCATTCCTTACATTCATTTGCCATAAATTCCACCCTCTGCTTATTGCTAAAGCCAGGAGAACTCTCACTATTGTGAGCTTTGCAATAGGACTAAAGGTCTCATCATAGTCTAACCCGTACTGTTGGGAGAACCCTCGAACTACAAGACGAGCTTTGTATTTCTTAATTGATCTATCAGCACGGTGCTTGACTTTGTACACCCACTTGCACGAGATGGGCGTCACATCCTTTGGCTTGGCCATTAGCTCCCAGGTCTGATTTTGGTCAAGTGCAACAATCTCTTCCTTCATTGCGTTGAACCATTCCGTGTGCTATGAAGCCTCTTCAAATGTCTCTGGTTCCCTTGTATCCAGATCCTCCACTATTACAACATTAGCATATTTAGGATTTATTTTTCTAATCCTGGTTGATCTTCTAAGTGCAGTCAGCATATTTTGCTATAATGGCTCATCCTCCTCTTCTACTCTCTGATAAACACCTGTTTGCCATGGGTGTTGAACAGCTCTTTCCTCGCCATTACCGCTACTTTCTGCAACTTCAAATTGCTGTGAACTGAGCTGAACACATGAGGGTTCCAAATCTTCTTTGAAGGCATCCAGACTTGGCAGGTCCTTCTTGTCCGCCGACCACCATGAAGATGCCTCATCAAACACCACATTCCGCGATGTGTAGCATCTTCCTGTAACTGGATCACAGCACCGCCATCCTTTTCTTTGACTATCATAACCTACAAAAATATATCTGATAGCCTTCTTCTCCATTTTGCTGCGTAGATGGTCAGGTACAAACACATAGCACACAGATCCAAAAACACGAAAATGTCCAACTGCAGGTTTTGAATTCCATAATTTTTCAAAGGATGAAAGAAAGGATAACATTTTTTGAGGCAACCGGTTGATCACAAAGATTGCTGTCTTGATTGCTTCAGCCCAAAACCGACCCGGTACATTCTTCGCATGAAGCAAGCTCCGACAGATTTCAGCTAGATGCCTGTTCTTCCTTTCTGACACACCGTTTTGTTGTGAAGTATTGGCGCAAGTGAACTGATGGCGAATTCTGCACTTCTGAAGAAAATCCAAGAACTCCTTTGAGGTGTACTCTTGATGCGGTATGATGAGGATGATGCAATCTAGTTAATGGATTGAAATATTTGAGCAATAAAATCTATTAACATTCACTAATATCCTAAATAAAGAGTACTAAGGTGCAACTATGGAAAGAACATGAAACATTAAATTTATGCAGTGATGTAGCTAATTAGTCCTAGAGAAGATTAGGATTAAATGATTATGAATCTTAAACCTAGGAGAATACCTTCAATAATTCAGACTTAAGATATTAGGATGTATTCATTACCCATGATGATCACTCCCTTGTTGATGTAGCTCCGTTGAAACACTCGAATGAACTAACCCTGGAAGTAAAGATTAGTATTCCAAAGAAACAGGCTCCAGTCGTAATTGATCTTATGGCAAGTGACCTCCTCTTGGACTCCGAATCGTAGAAGGACCCTGCACAGAGAATGGATTAGGTTTGGACTAATTTGAAAAGACATCAAAACAAAGTTAGGAGGCAAGAAATCAAGGAGACAAATGATCTTTGATGGAGGGATGAATTCTTGGATGGCGAAGGCTTGACGCTGAAACTTGTTGGCTTGAGATGGAGATGTCACATGCCCAAAGAAGAAGCACTTAAAATACTACAAACATTCTTCACAAACAAATGCAAATTCATTTCATTTCCTCATCAAAAAAATAGGCGTCCCCTTACAATGGGAGATGAAGAGGTCTTTTAATAGCCTTTCAATCCCTTTTGAAAATCCCCAAATCAAGGAGAGATACAAGGAAGGTTGGAGGATATGGGGGAAACTTGTTACATGAAATGTGGAAGGGGGTTGGCCGGCCAAATTGAATTAACCTTGGTCGCCCACTTGAAATGACATTTGAAAATTGTTGGCCTTCTTCATGGCGCCACTTGGTGATGATGTGGCTAAGTGAGTTGGTGATGACGTGGCTAGGTGAGTTGGTGATGACGTGGCTTTCCAACTAGGATGAGGATTTGTTTATTCCAATGACTTGCTTTATCCTGGATAACTGGACTTATTCCAAATAAGTAGATTCCCTCTAGTAATTATTCCAAGTAGCAAAAAATACTCTCTGGTGCTCAAATTGGATTGGCATGTTGAGGAGGCTGAGTGTACTATTTTATGAGTCAATCCATAATGATTGAAGTTCTTTACTGGTGTTCGCACCAAATCTCTTGCGGTGGCGAGAACTCGACCCTGTCGAGTATGGTCCAACCTGGCTTTGATACTGTTCAAATAAGTCTGGGTCCAGTCATTGCAGGTCCTCTCTAGAGATCCAAGAGTTGTCAGATTCTGGTCTCCCTTGCCAACGGAGCAAATATCGATAGTAATCCTTGTTTCAGGTGGTGACAATCTTATCATCCAGGATTTGTTTAATTTTCTCTTGCTTTTGAGAAATGGTTGTTGGTGGACTCTCGGGTATAGGTTCACTTTCAAAAATATGGTCAAGCCCAAAAGGCTCACTAGGTATCATCATTGGTTCCTTATATTCTATCAAGTATGAAATATTGAAGGTCGGGTTGATACCTAGGTCAGAAGGTAGTTCTAACATATAAGCATTATATCCAATCTTCTTTAGGACTTTAAAAGGGCCTGCACCGCGGGCATGTAGTTTCTTGAAAGTTCTAGATGGGAATCTTTCAGGGTTGAGTTTAATCATTACATGATCCCCCTCATAGAATTCCTTGACTCTCTTTCATGAATTAGCCCTATGTTTATAGGATTCATTGCTCAAGTGAATTTTCTTGTTTATTTCATAATGCAAATCCTTAATATGCTGTGCATAGGACTCAACAGACTCAGAAACTCGTGCATTTGTGGGTAGTGGAATCAGATCTAAAGGCTTCCTAGGCTTGTAACCATGGACTATTTCAAATGGACTTTTGCTCGTAAATCGATTGACCGAACTGTTATATGCGAACTCAGCACGAGGCAATAATAAATCCTAGTTTCCTAGACTTTCTCCTACTAGACATCTCAACAAATTTCCTAGATTTCTATTCACAACTTTGGTCTGTCCATCAGTTTGGGGGTGATAGGCAGTTGAAAATTTCAGTCTGGTTCCTAATAGGTGCCAAAGGGTTTTCCAGAAGTAACTTGTAAAACGAACATCCCTATCAGAAACAATGGTTTTGGGTAACCCGTGTAGCCTAACTACTTGATCAAGAAAGAGCTTGGCTACCCTAGAGGCATCAGAAGTTTGGGAGCAGGGTATGAAATGGGCCATCTTCGAAAATCGGTCGACCACTACAAAGATTGAATCATGTTTTCTAATGGTCTTGGGTAACCCTAGAACAAAGTCCATACTAAGATCCTGCCATGGACACTCAGGTACAGGTAAAGGAGTGTATAACCCGGTATTCTATTTCTGCTGTTTTGCAACAACACATGTCCTACATCGGGCTACAAGGTTTGCTACCTGTCTCTTAAGGCCTGGCTAATAGAATTGTTCCTCAACAGCTAAGATAGTCTTGTTTCGCCCAAAATGGCCAGCCAAATCTCCAATATGTGTCTCCCAAACTAGAAAATCCCTTAAGGAGGTTCTTGGAACACAGAGCCTATTTTCTCTAAAAAGATAACCATCTAGAAGCGTATAGTCACTATGATCACTAGATGGTCCTAGATGTAAAGCTTGATTGATCTCACCAAAATCTGGACAGGTTTCATATTCCTCCTTAAGTCTTTCAAAACCTATGACTTCAGTGCTGACTGAATTTAAGAGCAACGCTCTATGACTTAAGGCATCAGCAACCTTATTCTCAGTTCCCGCACGGTGCTTTAGGATGAAGATATAGGCTTGGATGAACTCTACCCACTTGGCATGCCTAGGGTTCAACTTTTTCTGGGAGCTAAGAAACCTAAGGGCTTCATGATCTGAGAATAAGACAAACTCTTGCGGTAGCAGATAGTGTCTCCAGTATTTCAAAGCCTGAACTATCGCATATAACTCCTTGTCATAGGTTGAGTATTTCATCCTAGCCTCATTCAACTTTTCACTAAAAAATGCCACTGGATGATTTTCTTGACTTAAGACTCCTCCAATTCATACTCCAGAGGCATCACAAGCTACCTCAAAAATCTTTAAAAAATTGAGTAATCTTAAGATCGATGCTTGTGTCAACCTGTCTTAATGTTTAGGAAGGCCTTGTCAGCAGCTTTTGTCCATTCAAAATTGCCTTTCCTAATGCAATCCGTAATAGGAGCATCTATGGTGCTAAATCCTCTAATAAATCTTCTGTAAAATGTAGCGAGGCGATGAAAACTTTTTACTTCGTGAATATTATTGGGTGTTGGCCAGTCTACAATTACTCTAATCTTCTCAGTAGATACTCCTTCAGGGGTTACGATAAATCCTAGAAAGATAACTCTAGTAGTCACAAAATCACATTTCTTCAAATTGGTATAGAGATTATCCCTCCTAAGTGCCAAACATACTTGCTTCAGATGGTTCAAATGATCATCTCTAGTCCTACTATAGATAAGGATGTCGTCAAAATACACAACGACAAACTTTCCGATAAAGGATCGTAGGACCTGGGTCATGATTCTCATAAAGGTGCTAGGGGCATTTGATAGTCCAAAAGGCATGACTACCCATTCAAATAACCCATCCTTAGTCTTAAAGGCAGTCTTCCATTCATCCCCTGGTCTAATCCTAACTTGGTGATAACCACTCTTCAGTCAATCTTAGAAAATATCGTCGCATCGGCCATCATATCTAGCATGTCATCCAATCTGGGGATGGGAAACCTATATTTCACCATGATCTTATTTATGGCAAGACTATCGACACACATCCTCCATGTGCCATCTTTCTTAGGGGTGAGTAAGGCTGGGATTATGCATGGGCTTAAACTCTCCCTAATGAATCCTTTCCTAAAAAGTTTTCCTACTTGTCGTTGCAATTCTTGATGGTCGGTATGGTTCATTCTATAATGGGGAAGGTTCGGTAAGGTCGCTCCAGGGACTAAGTCTATTGCATGTTGGATGTCCCTAAGGGGTGGGAGTTGGTCGGGTAACTCATCGGGGAAAACATCCTTAAACTCATCTAGCACTTTAACGACTTCCTGAGGTTGTTCTTTTGGGGAGGGCTCTTGATGTTTCTTAGTTGTCAAAACCCAAACAGGTAAACCATTGCTAATCTCTTGCTCCAATTCTTTAGCAGTGATCACGTTTATCCCTTGTGTCTTATCTCTCAATTTGCTAGATCCTCTTTTAATTGGGTCCTTAGGTGGAGAAGAATGGATTACAATCTTCTTCCCATTATGAGTAAACGAGTATGAATTAGAGAGACCATAGAGTATAACGTCATGATCATATAACCATAGTCGTCCTAAAATGATACTACTAACTTCCATTGGAAGAACATCGCACCACTTTCTCTTGGTAAGATTGGAACTGGATGGTAACTATGCACCTAGACTTGATGGGAATAGAGGTTGAGTCTATCCAGGATACCTTATATGGATTAGGATGGGGTATAGTGGACAATCCTAGGTTTTTGACTATGTTGGTGGATATGGCATTGATATAGCTACCACTATCTAAGATGACCTTGCACACTTTCTCACCTATCTTGATAAAAGTCTGTAGGATACTAGTCCTACGCCAGTCTTCTTGGTCTTTGGTTTGGGTGAGGATACACCTAACACTCCTAAAAGATCATGATCTACCAGGGCTTCATCACCTTCATATTCCTCAACCAAATTCTCATCCGCCTGGTATATTTCCTCTTCACACTAATCTTGGGGTTCTATGGCTTCCCCTTCTACTTCCCCTATGTGTAAGGCTCTAGTGGGACACTGACTTGCGAAGTGACCTACTTTCTGGCATTTATAGCATGCATTGGGATTTGGGTTTCGAGAAACATCTGGTGCTTTACCCCTATCATCTCTACAGGTCACAGGTGCATTACGATTGGGTCGGTTGAATCTCGACTGACTGGGTCATATCTACTGATTTGGTGCACTAGTCCTAGGGGCGTCGGGTCTACGATAAACTGGACTCCTATGAAATCTCTCAGCATCTCTAGCTATCTGATAGGCCAGTTCTAGATCATGGACTTCCCTCATGAATAATTCCTTCTAGATTTCTTCCCTCGGTCCAGCTCTAAATCTAGACAGGGTCACCGACTCAGATTCATCAACATTGCACCTCATTACAAATTCATCAAATTTGGCAATGTACTCTGCGACACTACTATTTCCTTGAGTAAGTCTTTGCCATTGATCTAGGAGTCTTTGGTGGTAGGACATAGGAGGTATTTTTCCCTAAGCCTAAGTTTCATCGCTCTCCAGGTTACTATAGGCACATCACCTCTTTGCCTAGCTAATCGCTCAACATTTCCCCAGTAGAGTCTAGCTTGTCTTACCAACTTCAGTTTTGCAATCTTACATTTTCTTTCCTCAGTCATGTCATACCAGTCGAAGTACTGGTCTATTTCTCCTTCCCAATCGATGTAAATTTTTGGATCTAAGATTCCATCAAATGTGGGTGCTTCCAACCTAACATTTTTTATGGCTCGATCATCTTGGTCTATTTAAATTAGAGTGGGTCTCCTGACATTTGGTTTATAAGTGGGCTCAAGATAGACTCTCCTTGGATTGGGTTCATGGGCTTGCTCATGATTGGACCCCCTAGGATTTGGTTCACAGAAATGGTCTAGCTGAGGTCTCCTAGGGTTGGGCTCATGGAAAAGGTTTTGGCGTGGAACCCTTCTAGGGTTGACTGGTGTTTCAAACTCAGGTTCAAGATCGGGTTCGGGATCATTCTAGACTTCATGGTTTCCTCCAGGAGTTATACATTCTAATTGATCCAACCTAGTCGTGATGTGGGCTAACTGATCATTCATGCTCTGGTTGGTCTGGGCCATGTTCTGGTTGGTTTGGGCCAATTGCTCGGTCAAATTTTTGTTTAGTTAGGCCACTTGATCATTCAAGGCTTTAATCAGATTTCCAAGATTTTGGTCCATGGCTACACTAGACTGGGCTTGGGCTGGAGAATATGATGTCCCAGCTCTAGTTGTCATGCATGCAAGTGGACTCAAACTCAGGCTAAGGTTTTCTAGGCCTGTTAGCTCAAATAAACTGAGTTGGCTAGGTACAATCAAACCAACAACTACTCTTTTCCACTGGCCAGTCAGGAGGTGGGTCTGTGGGAGGTTTTCCCAGCTCTCGCTAGGACCTAATTAAAAAAAACCACAAGAACCGCTTAGGCTTAACCACTTAACCTCGATCCTTGACACCAGCTTCAAATAATAGGTAAAGAATTGGTTGCACAAGCTTGTCCCAATTGACTTGAACTAGACCTAGAGTCCCAAACTAGTTGCCTAATCAAGGTGGCAAACTAGATTATAGTAACTCTACACTTGGCCTGGTGTCAGAACAAGGGAAGTGTGAGATCCCTTCTTTGGCCTACCTAGGCCCGGTGGAATTGGCCCGGTAGACGGATCAGCACCCAAGCCCTTAGTTCCAATCCTAGTCACCAAGTAATAGGGCACACACAAGACTAGTTGACACAATGACTTGACACTAACCAGGACTCGACCAATTGATGTTCCTAACCCACTAGGGCAATTAAGGTTCTACTCAATTTTAATTAGGGGATTGGGTTCGATGCATAATGAGGGTTGTTGTTCTTGGGCTAAGGACAGGTGATCAATCCTGCCCCCATGTTATATTGGTGCCCTTAATTGAGTTAAGATGAATTCACACAACCATGCTGACAATTAACTTTACTGGAATTTTAGACAGAACAGTACTAAATCACAGCTTGAAAATTTTACAATTAACTAAAAATTCTAGAAAAATTATGAAAGTTTTTATCAATTAGAATGGATCTAAGAAAGTAGGAATCACTAAATTCTGAGTTCTATGCTGAGAAAAACAATTCATTTATCATACCATATACGCATAGATTCAGAAAATTCCAGCAAGTAAAACAATTGAGAAATTAATCTATGCTAACAATGGTAATGACCAAGATAGGACAACCTTACACTATAAGGATTCCCCCTTAGTAAGACAACCTGATTTCACCTTGGTATTTAACATGCATTTATGCAAACACTTAACAGGCTATGCAAGATATTAAAAACTCTATATGCAGAATTCCAGCAAATAATGAATTTCAGCATCTATGCAAATCCTACCCTAATCCAACCATGCTTTGATACAAAAATGATGCAGTATGATGAGGATGATGCAATCTAGTTAATGGATTGAAATATTTGAGCAATAAAACCTATTAACATTCACTAATATCCTAGATAAAGAGTACTAAGGTGCAACTATGGAAAGAACATGAAATATTAAATTTATGTCACGATGTAGCTAATTAGTCCTAGAGAAGATTAGGATTAAATGATTATGAATCTTAAACCTATTAGAATACCTTCAATAATTCAGACTTAAGAAATTAGGATATTCATTACCCATGATGATCACTCCCTTGTTGATGTAGCTCCGTTGAAACACTCGAATGAACTAACCCTGGAAGTAAAGATTAGTATTCCAAAAAAACAGGCTCCAGTCGTAATTGATCTTATAACAAGTAACCTCCTCTTGGACTCTGAATCGTAGAAGGACCCTGCACAAAGAATGGATTAGGGTTGGACTAATTTGAAAAGACATCAAAACAAAGTTAGGAGGCAAGAAATCAAGGAGACAAATGATCTTTGATGGAGGGATGAATCCTTGGATGGCGAAGGCTTGACGCTGAAACTTGTTGGCTTGAGATGGAGATGTCACATGCCCAAAGAAGAAGCACTTAAAATACTACAAACATTCTTCACAAACAAATGCAAATTCATTTCATTTCCTCATCAAAAAAAATAGGCATCCCCTTATAATGGGAGATGAAGAGGTCTTTTAATAGCCTTTCAATCCCTTTTGAAAATCCCCAAATCAAGGAGAGATACAAGGAAGGTTGGAGGATATGGGAGAAACTTGTTACATGAAATGTGGAAGGGGGTTGGCCGGACATATTGAATTAACCTTGGTCGCCCACTTGAAATGACATTTGAAAATTGTTGGCCTTCTTCATGGCGCCACTTGGTGATGATGTGGCTAAATGAGTTGGTGATGATGTGGCTAGGTGAGTTGGTGATGACATGGCTTTCCAACTAGGATGAGGATTTGTTTATTCCAATGACTTGCTTTATCCTGGATAACTGGACTTATTCCAAATAAGTAGATTCCCTCTAGTAATTATTCCAAGTAGCAAAAAATACTCTCCGGTGCTTAAATCGGATTGGCATGTTGTGGAGGCTGAGTGTACTGTTTTATGAGTCAATCCATAATGATTGAAGTTCTTTACTGGTGTCCGCACTAACTCTCCCCCGTTATCTGTCCGTAAACAGCAGACAGTTCTTCCAGTTTCTGCTTCTGCGGTTTTTTTGAACTCTTGAAATTTTGAGATGGTTTCAGACTTCTCCTTCATGCAATAAATCCAAACATACCTCGAGAAGTCATCAATGAAGGTCACCAAGTATTTCATTCCACTGATGGAAGCCTGCTTGACTGGTCCAAACACATCCGAATGAATCAGTTGTAGGGGCTCCTTTGCTTAAAAGTTGGACACCTCATAAGGTAGCTGATATGCTTTCCCATATTGGCATCCTGCACAAATCGTATCAGTCCTTACTTCAAGCTGTGGAAGGCCCCTCAGCATCACCTTCTTCATCATCACATCGAGCTTGGAGTAGCTGACATGTCCTGGCTGCATATGCCATAGATCAGCTGTTTCATTTTTCTGAGTTTTGTTTACATAGGTGGTTTAGGCAGACATCACATAAACTGAATCCAGTTTCCGCCCCTTCATCACTGGTTCTTGGACAACCTGAAGATCCCGATACACCTTGACATCTTATGGGCCAAACACAACAACATGGTCAGAGGATGTCAACTGTGCTACAGAGAGGAGATTCTTCTTCATCCCTGGAACATGGTAGACATTATGGAGCGGCACCTCACTGTTATTGTAAGGAAGAGCAACTGCTATATTTCCAGTGTGAGCAATCGGTAGCTTTGAATTATTTGCTGTCACCACCACCCAGCTTCCCTTATATTCAGATAGATTCTGCAGCTTCTCCTTGTCACCAGTCATGTGATTTGAACACCCTGAATCAACAATCCAGTCATTTTCATAATCAACTTCGATGACTGTTGTTACCGTGAAGGCTTGCTCAACCTCGGCTGTAGCGAAAAGTGCCTCAGCATCCTATTCATCCTCAATTTTTGAGGTTGCAACATTGCTTTCTACCTCCTTCTTGAACCAGCAATCCTTTTCCATATGACCCTTCTTCTTGCAATTATAGCATTTTCCTTCAAACCTTTGACCATTGCCAGAGTTCCTTGATCTACCCCCTGCACAAGAGTTTCCTTCGCCCTGATGATTTTCCACCTCATCATCCTTCTTCTTAGATCCTTTGGCAACATGCTGCTTAGAGTTCTTCTTGCCATTATTGGCATAGAGTGCCTCTTCTTCACCTTTTAACGAGACTCCTCCCATCTGCTTGGCTAGGGCTTCTTAGCCGGCTAACAGATTTTCAAACTCCACAAGCGATGGCTAATTTTGCCATCCCTGTATAGCAGCAACAAAGCTCCTAAATTCAGGCTTCAAACCATGGATGATGATTCGCTTCGCCGATTGGAGCTTCTGGATCTAACTCGGAAATCTCTCGACACAAGGACTTCACCTTGTGAAAATACTGGGCGATCGTCTGATCTCGCTACGCCACTGACAGCAGTTCGCTCTCCAGAAGTTGAAGCCTGGTATCATTCTTCTTAGAGACCAACACAGCAAGAGTATTCCATACTTCGTTGGGGGTCTTCAACTCATGGATACGGTCCAGCACGTCTTCTTCGACCGTCATCTTCAGGACAAACATCTCCTTGCCCGCCTTGATCTTCCACTTTCGCAGCGTCCCGTTCGTGTCTTCATCAGGTTGCCATGTTTCGTTACCATTTACAACCTCCCACAAATCCTGGCCTTGCATATACGAGATCATGCAGGTTGACCAGGAGTTGTAGTTCTGATTGTTGAGCTTCTTGATGCCGCCAACAACTTGAAGATCACCCATGGCAGATTGATATAGAACGCCCTTGATCGCTGGTTATGGAGCTCCCTTGAATACTGGCTCTGATACCAAAATTATAGAACAAACAAACGCTCACAAGCTCCCACACACCCAGTGGTTTCTGGAAGACAAAATTCAGACGAAGAAAACAAAACAACCAGAAAACAGAGCAGACGGTGTTTTAAGTTTTTGGAACAAAACACTGCTGCGATCACCGCAACCCTCATGTTCTTCTATTTTTATTCCAAGACTTTAAACAACGTACACGGTAGAAATTCCAAGATAGACTCCTAACTAAACTTGAATACCATAATCTAGATAAAGACAAACACTAACAAACTCATAGTTTAAATAAAACACTCAAACCGAACACCAAATAAAGATAAACTCAGTTTTGTTTAGATAAAAAAATAAATTGACAACGCTCAATCTTGCGTGGGGTGGGGTTGGTGTTGTCGTTCAATAGCACCCACCTCTAGGATGAAACCAGTGTGATGAAGAGAACACTTGGCAGCATTAACAAGGAGGATAGGGTGGAAGCAAGGCAAGGAGTCACTGGGAGGAGGAAGCTCACCAGTGAGTGGAGGGAGTCGACAAAAAAATTGGGAAAGTGCCCCCAACCCACACTCGAACCGATGTCGCCACCTACAACATGAGGTGGGGGCTTCTGATCTACCTCTCAAGTGAAGTAGAGGAGCTCCCTAAGGAAGGTTTGGATGATGCAGCAAGCAGCCAGAGCCCTCTTACTTGCATTAAATCCACCAACTGGCTATAGTTGCAGTGATGTAGATAGAGTGCTGGTGGCTAAGTCTGCCAACCAACTATAATGGTGGTGGTTGAGTGACAGCATAGGACATCCACGGAACATTTTCCCTAGAAAGAATCCATCCTTCAAAAAAGGAAACCTCATGACCTGAGCACCTTTGCCGGAGTCTATCTGTAGTGACCCTTTAAGCATTTTCAATAGCATGATTGTGAGAGGGGGTTACAGAAAATAGATACTCCCATCCTTCCTTTTATAATGAACTCGATGGGGAGCTCATTACTTGCATGACCAATTGGAGTCCAGTGATGTTATAATCTTGGAAAGTGTATATCACCGAGAAAGAGCATCATGGGTGGTGATGGACTCCATCCATCCTCATTTTCTTATAAATAGTACCTGGGAGACCCATCTTATTTGAAATAAGTCCGGTCAAAGCTCCTTGGAGAACAAATACCATGCCAAGTGGTTCTCCCCAATAAGGGGGTGTTCCAAGAGCTAGAGAAATCAAAATATCAAGATGGCTCTAAATAATCGATCCGTGCTCAGTCAAAGCCCTAACGCAAATAAATGCCCTCATCTCCAAGTATCTGATTCGTGCTCGAACAAAGCTTAAGACGATCAGCACCTATAGCTCCAATGACCAATCCACTCTCAATCAAAGCCCTAAGGCAAATAAATGTCCCTGGCTCTAAGTGGATGATTTGTGCTTAGGCAAAGCTTAAGGCAATCAGCAGCCATGGCTCTAAATGATTGATCCATGCTCAGCCAAAGACCTAAGGAAACTAAATGCCCCGGGCTCCAAGTGCCCGATTCATGCTCGAGTAGAGCATAAGGTCATCAACACCCATGACTCTAAATGATTGATCCATGCTCGATCAAAGCCTTAAGGCAAATAAATGTCCTGGACTCTAAGTGCCCAATTCATGCTTAGGTAGAGCTTAAGGCAATCAGTGCCTATGGCTTCAAATAATTGATCCATGCTCGGTCAGAGCCCTAAGACAAGTAAATACCACCAGCTTCAAGTGCCCGATTCATGCTCGAGCAGAGCTTTAGGCAATTAGCACCCATGGTTCCAAATGATCGATCCATGCTCGATCAAAGCCTAAGGCTAATAAATGCTCCCAGCTCCAAGTGCCCAATTCATGCTTAGGCAGAGCTTAAAGTGATCAGCAATGATGGCTCCAAATGACTGATCCATGCTCCATCAGAGCCCTAAGACAAATAATATCCCAAAATCTAAGTGCCCAATTCATGTTTGGGCAAAGCTTAAGGTGATCAGGGTCTATGGCTCCAAATGACTAATACATGCTTGATCAAATTTCTAATGCAATTTAATGCCCCCAACTCTAAGTACCCAATTCGTGCTTGGACAAACTATAAGGTGATCCATGCCCATGGCACAAAATAATCGATCAATGTTCAGTCAAAGCACTAAGGCAAATAAATGCCCCTAGCTCCAAATGCTCGATTCGTGCTTGAGCAAAGCTTAAGGTGATCAACATTTTGGCTCTAAATGACTAATCCATGCTCGGTTAGAGCCCTAAGAAAAATAAATATGCCCAGCTACAAGTGCCTGACTCATACTCGGGCAGATCTTAAGGTGATCAGTGTTCATGGCTCCAAATGATCATCCACACATGGTAAGAGCCCTAAGGCACATAAATTCTCCCAACTCCAAGTACCTGATTCATGCTCAAGTAGAGCTTATGGTGATCAGTGCTCAAGGCTCCAAATGATTGAATGTGCTCGATCAAAATTCTAAGGTAAATAAATGCCCCTGACTCTAAGTGCCCAATTCATGCTCGGGCAGAGCTTAAGGCGATCAGCACACAAGGCTCTAAACTACTGATCCACACTCAATCAAAGCCCTAAGGAAAATAAATGCTCCTGACTCCAAGTGCCCGATTTATGCCGAGATAGAGTTTAATGTGATCAGTGCCAATGGTTCCAAATAACCAATCCATATTCAGTCAAAGCCCTAAGAGAAATAAATGCCCCCATCTCTAAGTGACCTATTCATGCATAAATAAAGCTTAAGATGATTAGTGCCCATGGCTCCAAATGGATATTCCATGCTCGGTTAGAGCCCTAAGGCAAATAAATGCCCATGGATCCAAGAGCCCGATTTGTGCTTAGGCAAAGGTTAAGGTGATCAACATACATGGCTCTAAATGATTGATCCATGATCAATTAGAATCTTAAGAAAAATAAATATCCCTAGCTTCAAGTGCCTGATTTGTGCTTGGGTAGAGCTTAAGGTGATTAGCGCCCATGGCTTAAAACTATCAATCCATGCTTGGTCAAAGCCTTAATGTAAATAAATGCCCCCAGTTTCAAGTACCCGATTCATGTTGTGGCAAAGTTTAAGATGATTAGCATTCATGGCTCCAAACTACCAATCCATGCTAGGTTAGAGGCATAAGGTAAATAAATGTGTTGATCCCATAAGTGATTTTGATGATAACCAAACATTGGAGCATGTACATTTATTCTAACAACTCTTCAAGTGGTTTACAAGTTTTTGGAGGATGGTTTATTTATTCAAACTTCAACTCCTACATCTTTAAATTTTGTTTTGAGTTGTGTTGTAACATGTTTTTGTAAAGAAGAACCCAATGAAAAAGTTGAGAAAAATCTGTAAAAAGGGTTACTTCTATGCGTATGTGTGCCTTAGAATTATTTTAAGTTGGTGTGCATGAATAATGTAAAAGTGTTGGTGAGAGTTTTTCTTTAAGTTCAATTATAAAAATCCTAAAGAAGTTACTCGAGCCAACCCAGCATGTTAAAGAGCTGACTCCACCTCATGGCACGCAGCAAGGATTCTGGTGTGCAGCAATCCGAGTTGACTCGAAGATAACCGAGCCAACTCCAGTAAAATCCAAGTCGACTGGAATATGTCTGAACTGACTCCTCTAGAGTCCAGCTTTTGAAGATTTCTGAGAACAGCCGGCGAGCCGACCCGAACTAGAAAGAGCCGACTCTGCTAGACCTAATTTTAAAGACATGAAAAAGCGAGCCAACCCGAACTACAATGAGCCAACTCTTCTAAAGTAATGATTTCAGAACCTGAGAAGAAGAGCCGACCAAAGATCAAAAGAGCCAACTCCTCGAGTTCAAGATTTTTAAAGATATAAGTTTGAGCCGACCCGAGCTATCAAGAGCTGACTCGTCCAGAGTGAAGTTTTGCACCCTATGACACCGAGCCGACTGGACTAAAGATTTGGCGACTCAACCTATCGACTCGAAGGATCCGAGCCAACTCGAATATCGCTTTCAGATATCTAACGGCTAGTTCTAGAATTCATTTTTGAATGTCAAAAAGTGCTCCAATGGTCATATGTCACATCCCAACGGCCTACAACATCTCAAACTACCTTGGAGTGATAGAAGACCTTATATTTGAGGGATTTGAACTTCTCTCAAGTAAGTTTTTTAAAAAGTTCTTCAAAGTTTTAAAGCTTCATCAAATATCCTACCTAACAACAAGAAGAGAGTACAAGAGCATTCAAGTCAGTCTTCAAGTCTTCACCAACTCAGATCTGAAGCTTGAAGCAATTTGGGAAGAAGCCACTAAAGCATTAAAGCTCATTCAAGTACAATCCAAGGGGACTTCTTTCAAGCTGCACTGGCAACTATCCGATAAATTAAGTTTGTTATTTATTGTTGCATTTATTTCAATTCATCTTTGAATTGTTTGGATTATTGGTGAGCCCGATTGAAAAACCAAATAGGTTCTTGGTGAGCCTTTGATAAAAACCAAGTGTTGGATTCTTGGTGATCCTGGTAAAACCAAGTTAGGTTCTTGGTGATCCTGGTAAAACCAAGTTAGGTTCTTGGTGATCCTGTGAAACCCAAGTTGGGTTTCTTTGGTGATCCTATTTAAAACCAAAGGGTGTTGGGCTTTCTTTGGTGATCCTGTTAAAATCAAAGTGTAAAGATTTTGGATTGTGATCCTGCAAAACAATCCAACTGTATTCGGGTATGAATGTAGTGAAAATCTCAAGTAATATCTTGGATAGTGGACGTAGGAGCTGGGTTGCTCCGAACCACTATAAATATTGTATGTTTGTGTTATGCCTTCTTGATTTCATTTAGCTTCTGCAACACTTTGTTTTCCCACAGTACTTAATACTTTAAAAGGGATTTTAATTGTACATTATCTGCTTTAATTTTTTAAATTTCCAATTCACCCCCCTCTTGGGTTGCCACATGAGCAACAACTGATATCAGAGTAGTGTCTCTAAATACATTTAAGTAAAGATTGATGGCTCATCCAATGAGTACGTCCTTGGCGGAAGGCCAATCAACCAATAGACCTCCACTCTTCATTGGCACAAATTATGCATACTGGAAAGCTAGAATGAAGATTTATGTTCAAGCTGTTGATTTTCAATTATGGAAGGTCATTCTAAAGGGTCCTTACATCCCCATGGTTAAAATTGATGGAGTGGACGTTCCAAAACCTAAAGAGGATTGGGACGAACACGACATGAAGATGGATGAGTTAAATGCCAAAGCAATGAATCTACTATATTGTGCTTTAGATAGTAATGAGTTTAATCAAATTTCTATTTGTTCCTCTTCAAAAAAATTTGGGACAAACTTGAAGTGACCTATGAAGGAACTTCTCAAGTGAAGTCTTCTAAAATTAATCTTCTTGTGCATAATTATGAATTATTCAAAATGAAACCTGATGAAACAATCTCTGCCATGTTTTCACGTTTCACTGACATCATTAACGGCTTGAAAAGTCTTGGCAGGGTATATTCTAATGCAGATCTTGTATAGAAGATTATAAGATCTCTTCCAGATAACTGGGATCCAAAAGTGACTGCCATCCAGAAAGCAAAAGATTTGAATACCTTACTGCTGGATGAACTGTCAGGATCTCTCATCACACATGAACTGACCATGTAGCACCGAACTGAAGACGATCAAAAGAAGAAGAAATCAATTGCCTTCAAAGCGGCCATGGATTCAAGGAAAGATGATGAATAAGAAGAAAAATGCTCATTTACTGAAAGCGACATGGAAGATGAAGATGTTGCCATGGTCGTTAGAAGATTCAAAAGGTTCTTGGAAAGAAGAAAAGGAAGAAACTATAGAAAATTCCACAAGAACAAAGAATAGAGCAAAGAAAAGGACAAAGAAAAGGAGAAAGAAAAAGAAGTGCCCACCTGCTATGAATGTAAAAAACCAGGACATATCAAGCTAGATTGTCCATTACTGGAAAAGGTATTTAAGAAAAAGAAAAAGAAAGCTATGGTAGCGAAATGGAGTGACAGCGAAGCATCCTCATCAACTGAAGAAGAAGAGACCACAAAATCTATGAATTTATGTCTGATGGGTCTTGAAAATGAGGTATCATCCCCTGAGCTTCAAATTGATTTTACATATGATGAACTGAATTCTGCATTTCATGATTTGCTTATTGAATTCAAGAAAGCTGGGGTTAAAATTAAATCCTTGAAGAAACAAAATGATCTTTTATTAATAGACAAGGATGAGATTTCTGAAAAGAATAACATTTTGCAAAAAGAATTGAATATCTCTTCTGATAATGTTATTATTTTGAAAAATGAGAAAAATGCTTTGAATGAGACAAACAGAGTTTTAGTTTCCAAAAATGTTGATTTGAAAAAGGAGGTTGAAAAGCTTAAGCCTTTAGTAGAAAATCTTACTTTGAGTTCTAATAAGCTTGAGCTGATTCTAAAAGAATAAAAAGATTCTAAAAGCAAAGCTGGAATTGGATTTAATGCTTTAAATACCAAAGGGATTTCAGCAACAAAATTTGTTTCTTCAAAAGCTTCAGCTTCAAATGCAAAATTTCAAAAAGCTTTTCCATCAAATTCTAGTTCAAGTGGCTTAAAGTATGTTCCAAAGAATTTTGTTCAAAAATCTTTCAAATCGAACAAATCTATTTCTGCATCTGTTAAAGCTTCAATGCATGCATCATTCAAAAATGATAAAATTGTTTGTTATGCATGTCATAGATTTTGGCATAAATCTCATCAATGCAATTCTTTGAAAAATTCCATGATTGGTGCATTGAAATATAGAATCGTTTGGGTTATAAACGGAACCAATTTTGCTAACCCAAAAGGACCCAAGTTAGCTTGGGTACCTAAAATCACTCCTTGACTATTTTGTAGGACTATCTTGCAGCCCACAAATTAAAAAAAAGATGGTATCTTGACAGCAGCTGTTCATGGCACATGACGAGTGACAAAGATCAGTTCATCACCCTACAAATGAAAGAAGGAGGATTTGTTACTTTCGAAGATAATGGCAAGAAAAAAATAATCGGAATCGGTAAGATCAAAATAACCTACTGTACTTTTATTGAAGATGTGCTGCTAGTAGATAAATTGAAGCATAATTTATTAAGTATTAGTCAACTTTGTGATAAAGGCTTCAAGGTTATCTTTGAATCATCTATGTGTATAGTAACTAATTCTCTTGATTCTATCAACAAATTCATTGGTCATAAACTTAGAAACATATATGTCATAGATCTCAATGATCTAGCCATGACTAGTAGTTCCAGTCTAGTAGCAATGAATGCTAAGACCAAGGAGTCATGTTTATTATGGCATAGACGATTAGGTCATGCTAGCATGCATATAATTGCCAAATTAATCTTAAAGAATATAGTTAGATGTTTGCCACATTTTAAAGTTGATCTTGATTATGTATGTGACGCTTGTCAATTAGGCAAACAAACTAGGGGGAGTTTTAAATAAAAAAATGCTATTTCAATAACTAGACCCCTTGAGCTACTTCACATGGACTTATTTAGACCAACTAGGACCACAAGCCTAGGAAGTATGAAATATGGCCTTGTGATTGTAGATGACTTTTCTAGATTCACATAGATATTATTCATTGCACATAAAGACGAAACCTTTAATATATTTTGAAAATTTTATAAGAAGGTTTCAAATGAGAAAAATCTTTCTGTTATTTCTATAAGAAGTGATCATGGAACTGAATTTCAAAATTAATTTTTTGATGAATATTGCACTGAGCATAGCATTGATCACAACTCCACTCCTAGAACACAATAACAAAATGGTATTGTAGAGAGAAAGAGTAGAACTTTGGAAGAAATGGCCCGAACCATGTTGTGTGAAGGTAATCTTCCAAGGTACTTTTAGGCAGAAGTGGTGAACACTGCCTGTTATATATTGAACCAAGTTTTAATACGACCAATTTCAAAGAAAACCCCCTATGAGCTTTGGAATGGAAGAAAACCAAATATTAAATACTTTAATATTTTTGGGTGTAAATGCTTTGTATTGAATAATGGTAAAGATAACCTAGGAAAGTTTGATGCAAAATCTGATGAATCTATATTCCTTGGTTATTCACTATATAGCAAAGCATATAGAGTGTTTAATAAGAGGTCTCTCACTGTTGAAGAGTCAATTCATGTTATCTTTGATGAAGCTAACCCCTCACCATCTAGAAAAGATGAGTGTATAGATAATGATGCATATACACTACAAAAGGAGATGGAAGATCTAAGCATTCAAGACAAGCCAACACAAGATAAAAATGAAGTGGTAAGCCAGGATCATACTGATTTACTAAAGGAATGGAGGTATGTAACTTCACATCCTAAAGATTTAATTATTGGTGATCCTTCTCATAGTGTTAGGACTATGTCTGCACATAGAGATGCACATGATTACCTAGCATTTATTTCACAAATTGAACCACATAGTTTAGAAGAAGCTAAAACTGATCATAATTGGATGATGGCAATGCATGATGAATTAAACCAGTTTGAAAGGAATAATGTTTGGATACTAGTTAGTAGACCTACAGACCACCCAATTATAGGAACCAAATGGGTCTATGGGAACAAACTAGATGAAAATGGTAAGGTTATAAGAAATAAAATAAGGTTGGTAGCAAAAGGGTGCAATCAAGAAGAGAGTGTTGATTTTCATGAAACATATGCTCCAGTAGCAAGACTAGAAGCCATTAGATTACTTCTTGCATTTGCTTGCTACATGAACTTTAAACTCTTTCAAATGGATATCAAAAGTGTTTTTCTAAATAGATTTATTTCTGAACAAGTTTTTATAGAACAGCCACCAGGTTTTTAAAATCATGCTTTTCCAAATCATGTATTTAAATTGAACAAAGCCTTATATGGTTTGAAACAAGCACCTAGGGCCTGGTATGATAGACTAAGCAAATTTTTACTTGAAAATAATTTCAAAAGAGAAAATAATGACAAAACTCTTTTCATTAAGAACAAAGAGAATGATATGTTAGTTGTACAAATTTTTGTTGATAATATTATATTTGGTGCAACTAATGAAAATCTTTGTGGAGAGTTTGCTAAGTTGATGCAAGGTGAGTTTGAAATGAGCCTTATGGGTGAACTTAACTATTTCCTTGGATTACAAGTCAAACAAATGAAGGAAGGAATTTTTATAAGCCAAGCCAAGTATATCAAAGAAATAATCAAGAAGTTTGGCATAGAAACAAGCAAAGAGGCTAGCACACCCATGAGCCCTACCTGCAGGCTAGACAAAGATGAAAATGGATCCAATATTAACCAAAAGCTATATAGAGGTATGATCGGATCCCTGTTATATTTGACTGCCAGTAGACCAGATATCTTATATAGTGTATGTGTATGTGCTAGATTTCAATGTAATCCTAAAGAAACACATATGCTTGCTGCTAAAAGAATCATCAAATATTTGAAAGGTACAAGTAATTTAGGTCTTTGGTACTCTAAAGAATCATCTTTAAATTTAATTGGCCTTTCTGATGCTAACTATGCTGGTTGCAAAATTAATAGAAAGAGCACTAGTGGTACATGCCAATTTCTAGGGTTGAATTTAATTTCATGCCACTGTGAGAAGCAAAACTCCGTAGTATTGTCCACTGCTGAGGCAGAGTATGTTGCTGCTGGTAGTTGTTATGCTCAAGTGTTATGGATTAAACAACAGCTAGAAGACTTTGGTGTTACACAATCTAAAATTCTAATCAAATATGATAACACAAGTGCTATTAATTTGATAAAAAATCCTGTTCAGCATTCAAGAACTAAGCACATTGAAATTAGGCACCATTTCATAAGAGATCATGTACTGAATAATGACATTGTACTTGAATGCGTGCCAACTGAAAACCAACTTGCTGATATTTTTACCAAACCTTTGAATTTTGATAGATTTGCAATGATTAGAAGTGAACTAAGGTTATGTGACCCACTCTAGAATCATCCCTATAAACTTAAGGAAAAATTATCTATGTGACCTCCTTATCTCAATTTTTTGTTAGAAAGACCTTAATTGAAGCCCAAAAATCACTTTTGTGGTCCCTTTGCTCGAGCCAACTCGAGCATATAACTTGTTTGTCGAGCCAACTCAGATATCAGGTTGACTCCTTCTTAAGTCGAGCTTTAGGTTTATTTCTTTCTAATTTTTTCCTCGACTATTCATTCCTTCCCTCTGAGATGTTGTTTCCAAATTCCTTCCCTTCCGAAATCCTTGGAACACTTCATTCAGTGGGAATGGCTCCTAGAAAATCTGCTGGAAAGTGGTCTCATCAGGATTTTGATCAAGCTCGATAGGAGAGACGTTCGAAATTTTGGGAAGAAGGTTCTTCAAGAGTTGCGGTTCAAACTATCAAAGCATCTAGCCTACCCTCTCCTCATCACCAAATTTCACTTGCGATGCGACCCGTCACTACAAGTAGATGGATTTTATTCGAGTTTCTTAAGGAAATTGGTTTGATTGTGGATGACCTAATTGAAAATCAGGGATGGGATTTCATGTGTTCTTTGAATGTTAATACATATCCCAACCTTATGAGAATCTTTTATGAAAATCTGAGATTTGGAGAACAGCACATTGAATCTATGGTTAAAGGAAAGAGAATTATTATTTCATTAAAAAGTTTGGGAAGCATGCTTGAAATGCCGATTGATGGAATTGAGCATTTAGTCCTTAAAGATAGAACCAAAGCTCTTCAGACTGTTCTAGAACAAGAAACTGTAAATGAAATAGGAACACTGAAGGATAGCTCACTTTCCATGGAAATGAGACTTCTACACAGTTTTATAAGTAGAATCTTCCTACTAAGAATAGGTCATTTTGATTGGGTAAGTGAAAGAGACCTGTGTTTTATGGAACTGATAATACAGGGAGATAAAGTCAACCTTCTAGCTATAATGATATCAAAAATGAAGGAGGTTGTAAGGAAAGTAAAAGCCCGCTTACCTTATGGGATGGTATTAACTCTATTTTTCCAAGCTGCACATGTAGATTTGATAGATGAAGATAGTAGACCATTGCAGCACACAGACACTTACACTGCAAAGACACTACAGAGAATGGGATATATATTATCTAAAGGAGTGTGGAAAACGAAATCTGACAATATTGCTAAAATTGAAGAAGTTGAAGAAGGAGGAGGTAAGGTACGAGCTGATGAGTATGAACCTCAACCAAGATCACCTGGTTTTACTGGTTCTGATGTTCCTTTTCTAGATGTTTCAATGCCTGACATGCCTCCTGGTACACCTATTCATACTCAGGCTACCTCTGATATTCCTATTCATACTTCTATTGCTACTACACCTGTTATGGATACTTCAATATTGCAAGATTTCATTGCACAACAGATGGGTAACTTGACTGAATCTATCAACTCTTCTATGACTACAATGTTTGGCAAATTTTACCAGTCTGTTAATAAAAGACTTGATCATTTTGGAGGGCAGATTGATAATCTGCGAAGCAGAATGGATACTCTTGAAGCCTCCAAGACTACAACTTGTACAATAGAAACAGATCTACAACCCATTCTTCAATTGATTTCTTCAAGTTCTGAAACTATTATGAAGTTTGTTAATCAAGTACTTGAAGCATATAAAGTTGAAATGGACAATTTAAGAATCTGAATGGGCTCAGTAGAAGAAGGTAAGAGGATGGAAGAAAACAACACTAGAAGAATTGGAATTATAAGAGCTGAGTTTAGGAGACTGAGAGGTTCGGTTGAAGCCTTTGCAAGTGTCCAAGCTTTGGAAATTCTTTCAATGCAAAAGGAAATTGCTGAAATAAGAGTCTCAATGGAAAAATTGGCTGCTTCCAAGAACACAAAGAAAATTGAAGGAATTGAAGACCATTAACAGTTTTTTGTGGAAGCTAATGACCAAGGTGGAAGACCTCCAACCTGCTTAGACTGTACCTCCTCCAACACCACTAGATCCTACTAGACCTAGGCCTCAATCATCTTCTTTTGCTGGTCAGTCTGTTCATCCCAGACAACCAGCTCCTCATTTTAGGCCACAAGGACCCCGTACTATTCAACCATCTCATATTTTAGATGCTGACCCAATTGCCTCTCTACCTCCAGGCATCCAAATTCCGAGTCAACCTCCAAACCCTAGAGTAAACTTAGACAGTGACTAGATGTATTCTGGTATCATGAAAGTTTGTATTTTGTATTGAACATCTTTGAAATGAAATGAAAGTTTGAATTCTGTCTATCAATTACTCTTGTGCTTATGTCTTTGATACAGCTATGACACATTTTAATTAGAATATCAAGATGAATGTGAGAAAGTAAAATTATCTCAAACAAATCTCAAATACTTTCTCATTCTATTTTAAAATCTGAGCTCCTCTCTAACTTCACCTTTTTGATTGATTGACAAAAAGGGGAAGAAATTTATGAATATATTGCATGAAAAGGATAAAATGTGTTTATGTTTATATTTTTGCTCTGGTGCATAAAGCTTGAAAAGGATAAAACCTATTCACTAATGCTCTGATACATTGTGCTCTGATATATTATATGAAACTCAATATACTTTCTTATAAGCTCTGATACATAATGTCTCAAATAGCTCTGATATACAATGCTTTAAGTATTTTAAGCTCTAATATCATATTCTAATACTTAAAGCTCTGATGTATAATGTTTTAAGCTCTAATTAAAAGCTCCGATACTTAAAGTTCTCTTAGAAACTTTTGAGCTTTAAACTTGCATGAAAAGTGTGTCAAAATATGGAGTATCTTATTGAGGGAGAGATTACCTCTCATTGCCCTAATTCTCCTTCCATAGTTTGATACTAATTAAAATAAATTCTTTTTACTTGTTCATACATTCGTGCAAATACAGTTATACAAGTAAATGTAAAGTTTTATCTTAGTTTTTCATGCCCAGTATTTTGTCATCATCAAAAAGGCGGAGATTGTTGACCCCATAAGTGATTTTGACGATAACCAAAATTGGAGCATGTACATTTATTTATAACAACTCTTTAAGTGGTTTACAAGTTTTTGTAGGATGGTTTATTTGTTCAAACTTCAACTCCTACATCTTTAATTCTTGTTTTGAGTTGTGTTGTAACATGTTTTTGTAAAGAAGAACCCAATGAAAAAGTTAAGAAAAATCTGTAAAAAGGGTTACTTCTATGTGTATGTGTGCCTTAGAATTATTTTGAGTTGGTGTGCATGAATAATGTAAAAGTGTTGGTGAGAGTTTTTCTTTAAGTTCAATTATAAAAATCCTGAAGAAGTTACCTGAGCCGACCCAGCATGTTGAAGAGCCGACTCCACTTCATGGCATGTAGCAAGGATTCTGGTACGCAGCAATCCAAGCCGACTCGAAGATAACCGAGCTGACTCCAGTAAAATCTAAGTCGACTAGAATATGTCTAAGCCGACTCCTCCAGAGTTCAGTTTTTGAAGATTTCTGAGAACAGCCAGGCGAGCCAACCCGAACTAGAAAGAGCCGACTCTGCTAGACCTAATTTTGAAGACTTGAGAAAGCGAGCCGACCCGAACTGCAACAAGCTGACTCTTCCGGAGTCATGATTTCAGAACTTGAGAAGAAGAGCCGACCAAAGATCAAAAGAGCCGACTCCTCGAGTTCAAGATTTTCAAAGATATAAGTTCGAGCCGACCCAAGCTATCAAGAGCCGACTCGTCTAGAGTAAAGTTTTGCACCCTATGACACCGAGCCGACTCGTCTAAAGTAAAGTTTTGCACCCTATGACACCGAGCCAACTGGACTGAAGATTTGGTGACTCGACCTATCGACTCGAAGGAATCCAAGCTGACTCGAATATCACTTTCAGGTATCTAACGGCTAGTTCCAGAATTTATTTTTGAATGCCAAAAAGTGCTCCAACGATCATATGTCACATCCCAATGGTCTACAACGTCTCACTACCTTGGAGTGATAGAAGACCTTATATTTGAAGGATTTGAAGTTCTCTCAAGTAAGTTTTTGAAAAAGTTCTTCAAAGTTTTAAAGCTTCATTGAATATCCTACCTACCAACAAGAAGAGAGCACAAGAGCATTCAAGTCAGTCTTCAAGTCTTCACCAACTCAGATCTGAAGCTTGAAGCAATTTGGGAAGAAGGAACTAAAGCATTAAAGCTCATTCAAGTGAAATCCAAGTGGACTTCTATCAAGCTACACCGGTAACTATCTAACAAATTGAGTTTGTCATTTATTGTTGTATTTATTTCAATTCATCTTTGAATTGTTTGGGTTATTGGTGAGCCCGATTGAAAAACCAAATAAGTTCTTGGTGATCCTTTGATAAAAATTAAGTGTTGGATTCTTTGTGATCCTGGTAAAACCAAGTTAGATTCTTGGTGATCCTGTGAAAACCAAGTTGGGTTTCTTTGGTTATCCTATTTAAAATCAAAGGATGTTGGGTTTTCTTTGGTGATCTCGTTAAAACCAAAGTGTAGAGATTTTGGATTGTGATCCTGCAAAACAATCCGACTGTATTCGGGTGTGAATATAGTAGAAATCCCAAGTGGTATGTTGGGTAGTGGATGTAGGAGCTGGGTTGCTCCGAACTACTATAAATATTATGTGTTTGTGTTGTGCCTTCTTGATTTTATTTAGCTTCTACAACTCTTTGTTTTGCCACAACACTTAACACTTTAAAAGGGATTTTAATTGCACATTATCTGCTTTAATTTTTTAAATTCCCAATTCACCCCTCTCTTGGGTAGCCACCTGGGCAACAAAATGTCCCCAGCTCCAAGTGCTTGATTCGTGCTTGGGCAGAGCTTAAGGTGATCAACACCCATGGCTCTAAATGATCGATTAAATAAATACCCTCAACTCCAAGTGCCTAATTTATGCTCTAATAGAGCTTAAGGCGATCAGCTCCAATGGCTCCAAATGGTCAACCCATGCTTTATTAAAGCCTAAAAGAAAATAACTATCCCCAGCTCCAAGTATCCGATTTGTGCTTGGGTAGAGCTTAAGGCGATCAGCACCCATGGCTCTAAATGATCGATCCATGCTTGGTTAGAGCCCTAAGATAAATTAATGCCCCCAGCTCCAAGTGCTTGATTCATGATTGGGCAAATCTTAAGGCAATTAGTGTCCATGGCACCAAATGACCGATCCGTGCTCGGTTAGAGTCCTAAGGTAAATAAATGTCCTTAACTCTAAGTACCCGATTCATGCTTAGGTAGAGCTTAAGGTGATTAGTTCCCATGGCTCTAAACGATTGATCTACACTTAGTTAGACCCCTAAGGCAAAAAAAAAGCCCTCAACTTTCAGTGCTTGGTTCATTCTTGGGTAGTGTTTAAGATGATCAGCTCCCATGGCTCCAAATGACCAATTTATGCTTGATCAGAGCCCTAAGATGAATAAATACCCCTAACCCAAAGTATCCAATTTAGTATTGGACAAGGCCAAAGGCGTCCAAATGCCTATTATACCAAGTGATCGACTCATAATCAATCAAAACCTAAGAAGCAATCAACGGCCATGGCTTCGATCATTCTTGAATGATCTATATGCAAACTTTGGATGAACCAAGATTCCTAAAGACCCTCGATCAGTTTGGGAAGAAGGATGATGCAGAACAAAGAACAAAGAAGCGTATGCGGAAGTAAAATTAAGATTAATTCTTTTTTTTATTATTTTTTTTTTATATATATATATTTCAGAAATTGGCTTCGACTCAAAGTAAAGCTAAACTACGTTGAAGGAAACTAGGTAAGGATTGAAAGCACAGTTTAGAAGAAACTAAATTATCAGAGTAGTTCAGAAGTAACGGATCGCTGGGGGTTGAGAAACTCCCAGACCTAGGGTTTCGCTCTGAACTTTCAACAGAACAGAAATAGAGAGGAGAGATGGTTTACTAACCAGACAGTGATCTTCTCAGGATTTTGGTGGAAGAACTCTCTCGAGCAGATTGTGGGATCCTCGGAGTCGGCTATCTTTGCAATGGATCCTCTAATACTGGTCTCGTGGTTTGGTCGGCTTCTTCTGGACTCAAGATCTGGGAAAGAAGAGGAACAAATGATGGAATTCAGAAACTCAAGAAAAGATTTTACCAGGTTGAAGAACTTGAAAGCCGAAGTTGCTGAAATCAGGATTCTCCTGGAGGCCTATCTGACTTCCTCTTAGAATTGCTGTAGACCTGAAGTATCTGGACTGGAGCTGGATGCTGGTGGCCGGCCTGGACTTGGAGAGGGTGGCCGTGAGAAGTGGAATAGATTAGGGCTTGGTGGAAGAGAAGGGTGATGGCGGCTAGGGTTTGGGAGTGGAGTGGCTAACCTAGGGTTTGGGATTTTGGAGATCTCTCACCTCCTCAAGGTTCCAGGGGAACCCGGATTTACTCCCTCACGGAGCTCAACACCTGGAATCAAGTGCGGAAAAGAGAAAACACAAGTTTGCTCATAAAAAAATTTCTTTCATTCATCTGATTCCTTTAAACTTACAAGAGGGGTTTAATTTATAAGGCTTTACAAGGGAGGAGGGTTTCACATCTTCCCATGTGGGACTAAAGGAGGGGATCTACAAATTAGGACAAATCCTTCACATATGGTCGGCCAAAGTACCAAAAAAATTGGATTTGGGTTATAAAAGGCAGGTAGATGGCGTCACCTTGCTTGGATCTTCAAGAAAAATTTTCTTCCTTCCCTGGATCAACTCTTTTGGACTCCTCCTTTTCTTCCTCCCTAAGTCAAGGTCCTTCCCATCTTTGTTTTGGATGTCTTTGGCAGGTAGTGGGTGCCCCCTTGAAGCTCTCTTCCAAGAGGATTTCTTCCCTTCTTTGCTTTGGGTTTCTTGGGAAAGTCTTGGCCGCCCCCCTTGATTTGTGGTCTCTTGGTGGACTTCTCTTTATCTGGCGCATGAGAGAAGGAAGTTGCCATCTGTGGAGTGGGGACCAAAGGCTGCTGGATGTGGATATGGCGCCCCTTGGACTGGGAGTGTGGCTGGGAGTGTGGTGTCCACTTGCCTGGTCTTGGGAGAAAATGTAACATCCCAGGTTGAAACCCTAGTCCACTACTGAGTCAACATGACTCAACAAAATAAAATGCAGGTAATGTAGACTCAAGCTAAATTGAGTTGATCTAGTCAACTCTTATTACAAACCAAAAACCCTAATTCTTCGGGCAAGGTTAATCAGAGATCCAGATGGAGCTCTGAAGTCTTCTTCTGAGTCTGGTGCCCGCACCAAAGGATGATCAGTTAATCATTCAACCTCATACAAAGATAACACAAAAGGATAAAGACAAGTTTCATTACTTTCCAAACAAAATGCCTAAAGGCTATAAGAGGATGATTGTAAAAATCAAAAAGGGGGAAACAAAGTCTTGATTGAGGGATTAGCTCTTCTCCACCTTTGCACTTGCAACGTCTATCCCAAGTATTGATTGATCGCCGGGATCACTCCAAAACCCTATATCGGTGGAATGACTTCCTTCACCTTCTAGGTCTATGAGCTCCTTATTAGCGGACGTCCCACCAAGTAGATGATCCCCTTTGGTTGTCAAAATCATGACTTTAATAAATGGCAACCCACTAGGATGATAAGGAATTACAAATTCAAGAAATTGGTATCATTCCTCCCTAAGGAGTTGTACAAAAAATGCACCAAGATCTTCTCCAAAATGGGCGAGTCTCGAAAGATTTAGGTATGGATAGAGAATTCACACCAGTTTCCTATGGTTGCATTATCCAAAGTTAAAAGTGATGTCAAACACACTGCACAGCCTTTCCCTTATACCCTCTCTCTAGGTTGCCAATAATTTATCACTTTCTGAGCAGTAATGCCTTCTTGATCGAGACTGCCCACTATATTGGTGGGTACTACCTGCATCCCATGCTGACCCCGCCTTACGATCGATCAATGCACTAGCACTGGTCGAGTGATGTCTCCTCGAATGTGATGGCCTTCCTAGTCGAGGACTCATCACTGCGGGATGCCCTGATCTGTCTATAGGGCTAGCCATTTCTAATCGACTGCTTAGTGAAAGAGGCGAGCTGGCTGCTGGAGGTAGGATTGATAAAGGAATGATAGCGAATGAAGCCACCTTGACTTCCAAACTGATAGCCACACTTTTGCCCTTAGTCGATCATTCAAGGCTGGTTGTCCTCTCTTAAGCCAAGTGCAATTTATTTTGAAGTTCTGATTTCGAGCGGCGAACTCCCATCTCATTCCTCTGGAAGAAAAAATTGACTCCAGGCCTGAGACCTCTGCTTGGACTGATTGAATCTGGCACTACAAATAGGTTTCTTGAATGGCTGCATCCCAAGTCAGTTAAAAATGTTCTCTAATAATTTCTTCAACTCCTTTTGAATGTAGTTTTCTCAAGGATATGTTCAGTACATTTCAAGCAGAGGTGATCAAGTTCCTTATATGCCCTCTTTAGTGCCTCTGCACCTTCAACAATCTTTTCTTTTGGTCGATGGCCTTCATGTTTGTGGCCCTAGTCTTGGCCTCTTGTTCTAAAACATAGGCCCTGATGTCGATAACTTTGGGAAGGTATTTGGCAAGCACTGGCACTTATGATGATAGTTTGACATCTTGAGAGTAGTTATGACTGATAAATACACTATTCAAGATATAGAGGGTAAGGCAGCATTTCATTTAAAAATGATTTCTTATAGTATCATAGAAAGAAAACTATAGGATTCAAAAGACTGAAAGCTCAAAGAAAGAAAGGCCAAAATTATAAGGTTCTAGTTCTCGATCTCCTCATTGGGATCAACAATAGTAGAGGAAGGCTTGGCTCGAGTGGGATGATCGATAGAAGTAGGCTTGATAAAAAGCATGGTAAGTGGAGGTAAGATTGGTGATGGCTAGATCAGTTGGAGCAAGTTTAGAAATAACCAAGGGATCGACACTTGCAGGCTCGGTCAGAGGGGCTTTGGTCGGAGTGCTGATATGCTTGCCTTTGGGCCCTTCCTCCTTATCAAGGAAATCGAGCTTTATTCCTAGGATGTGATCCAGGATGGCTGCCTGACACTCAAGAACTCCTTGTTGAAGCCCTCTTCATAAGACTCCTGGTCAAAATCCTGACAGAGAGCATAGAACTGTCCTAACATTTGGAAGTCAACCACCGCTTGAGCTTTCTTCGCCATAAAACTCTTAGAAGTCTTATATTTCTCCTTGGCTTCTACAGCCTCCTTCTTGGCCCTCACCACCTCTGAGTCCATCCTCTCCTTCTCTAAGGCCCAATCGACCTTAATTTGGGCTAGCTTGGCCCTCACTTAGGAAAGTGCTTCCTCCAAGCACTTGGACACCACCTCTAACACTTAAGCCTTCTTGGAAGCCTCTGTGACATCACCTCTAAGCCTCTTGATGATGCTCCCACTATCAAAGGCTCGATTTAGCAAGTCAGCCATGCAGTGTATGAACTACAAAGAAAATGGGTTCAGGAACAACTATAGGTTGGGCATAAAAAATAGAAGTTGAACATGAAATACCTCCTTCATTGATAAAAATTTTTCTCTTTTCCAAGTCATCATAATCCAACACACAAAGCTCTTCTAGCTTCTCTACAAAATGTCTCTTCTCAAATATAGCTTGGCAAGTCTCCTACAATTGAGGATCTACACACTTCAGAGCCTCCTCAATCTTGCGATCGGCGGGAGCTTCAGAAGTCCCTCCAACTAGGGTAGATGAAGAAGACTGGCAAGCTGCTAGCACGGGATGAATGATCATCACTATGAGAGCATCGATAATAGTCTTTAAGAAAGTTTTGACTATTTTAAGATGGTTAGACCTAGTTGGAGCCCCAACCAGCTCAAGCATGGATTTAAAAAGCTTGGCCTTCTTGCAACCCATGGAAGAAGCTCGATCCTTCTTTTTCTGGGATAACCTTTGCCTCATAGCCTTGGAGTCTTCGAGCCTCATACCTGTGGCCAATCGATCAATTAAATATTAGGAAAAACTTGATTAGATGAAAGAAGGGTTGAAGAATTCTAAACTCACACTTGGAGAAGATGGCTAAGCCCCACTCTCTAGAGGGACTCTTCAGACAATAGCCACTCCAAGTTAGGGACCATGAATTTATCAAGGATTTCAAAATGTGCCTTCTCCTCCACACTTAGCTTTGGAGCATTTAGCAAGGGAGTGGCCGGCTGACCCCAATTCGGTAGACTCTAATCAGCCACCGAGGGAGAACATATAAAGTAAAAATGCTCTTTACATTCTTCAATAGAAAAAGGAGTGCCCGAAATCAAGGGTTCGACCCTCTTTTGAGCCATGAGGAACCACCATATCTTGGCATAGGAGTACTTTTAGGTATTTAAAAAGGAACGGAACAAGGGTAAGGAGGGTTGGATCTTAGCTAACAAGCATATACCTAAAAATCCTATTATGAACTTGATAGAATTTGGTATCAGAACACATAAGTATATTCTGTATGACCTAAGGAGTTCAAGGATGAATGGAGGGAGAGAGAATATGAGTCCTACCTTGAATGCCTCCTCGTGACACCAAGTCTACTAAGAGAAGGGTTGTCTATCCATGAGTCCAGCCCTGGTAGCTCAATCTCATAATCTCCCTGGACACAATACCTGACACAGACAAGGGTTAGATCCTCCTGGTCCACCATGGACTGATATCCCTCTAGACCTATGGAGGTTGGCCTAGCACATTCTTGGCATGGGATGATGGGGCTTTCAACCCCTCCCCTTTAGCTCACTTCTTCAATGGCTTCCCTTTCCTAGGACTTACCATGGACCAAGCACTAGATGAAACAAAGCAGAAAAGAAGAAACTACCAGAGGAAAAGATGGACTAACCTAAGAACAAGTTGAGACAAGAGGTTGAGGATGATGAACTTTCTAAAAGAGACTTCCAGGGAAGAGAAAGCACACAAGAAAAATGGAGGGTCGATAACCAAAAGAAGAATGGCAAGAAGTGCCCTAAGGAGAAGATAGGATTGTTCGGTATAAAGACACAAGAAAAGGCAGAAAGCAATCATCTTTACCCTCTCAAATAAAGAAATGCACCTCCTAAACCATCTAGAGCCATCCAATGAGCACCACGTGGCACCTGAGAACTAACGAATTGTGGGCATTTCATCACCTCAAGTAAATGCGACACATCCTACAAAGTGTCATCAAGAAATATGAGATGAGGCATATCATTGCCCTGCCCATCTAAATTTGCCTTGAAGATGGTGCATAAGGGCAAGGGTTCCCATATTATTTGCCTTCTTTTTTCTCTAAGTACTTCTATGATCTGATCAAAATCCAAGTCAAAAAGTAGAGAAAATCTATTAGTGAAAAATATGATCAGGTCAGGGACATGTGGCCCACTACAATAAATATGACCTATCAACATGGGTTGTCGACCGCATATTAGACCGAGCCATCATAATATGAACAAGATAGCTACAAATGCATGATTGGATGCTCAGATAGACCCTTGCTGATCATTTGTAGAGTGCTCAGCCTAAAGCTCTCAAGCAGGTACTGACAAGGCCAACTCCTATGCCCAAAGACATCGATGAGCTCCATCAATCACTTATAGAGTACTTAGCTACAAGCTCTCGAGCAGGTCATGGTAGAGGCTAATTCTTATGCCCAAAGATATTAGTGAGCCCTATCGATCATTCGTAGAGTACTTAGCCAGAAACTCTTGAGTAGGCACTAGCAAAAGTCAACTTCTATGTCCAAAGGTATTAGCAAGCCCTACGAACAATCACAAAGCACTCAACCTTAAGCAGGTATCGGTAGAGGCTAACTCTTGTGCCCAAATATATCAGTGAGCCCTGCTGATCGTTCAAAGAGTACTCAATTAGAAGCTCTTGAGTAAGCACCGATAGAGATCAACTTCTATGCCTAAAGGCATCAATGAGCTTCATCGATTGTTCGCAGAGTGCTCAACCAGAAGCCTTCATGTGGGTACCAGTAGAGGCCAACTCCTATACCTAAAGATCTTACGTATCTCGCAAGTACTTTGATCAACAAGACCTCAATAGTATACCTATTTCAAGTCCCTATGACATAGCACTCTAATATTCCTAATCATGGCTCCTACCACGTGGTTATCTCTCTATCACATCCTAAAAATCCTTAAGTTATTATCAAATCTAAGCAAATAAGGGAGGTGTGCTTGGACCCTCTATGATCTAAGCCATTATTTAATAAAGCGTGCCACATGTTGAGCTTGCAACAAGAAAGTATATAAAGAGATAGGACATGCCCTATAGATAAGAAAGCATTGGGCGATACATGGGAGACTCTACCATCTTTGACCTAATCCGACATGATCTTGGTCATATCAAGATTGCCCTAAATCTCAGCCTATAAAAAGGAATCCAAGCAACTCCCTAAGTACGTGTGCTCTTCTGCCCGTGTTTCTCATATTGTTGGGCTAAAACTAACTTGAGCATTGAAATACCATCATTGAGACCACCTCTAAGGGAGCTTTTCTATAGGTACTGCTCCTCAAAGACCAACGTGCACTATCTACTCCTGCACCGGCTCTAGCACTTTCCCTCTGGTGCCAATAAATTTTATAGTGGTTCGATATCCCTAGCACTTACATTTACTCCCCAAGCCTCTTCTTGAAATTTCCTACTATAATCTTCTCCAAAGATTACAGCAAATTTATTTTCAGGACTCATCAAACAAAACCTTACATTCATTATTTTCTCGAGCTTGTAAACAAATTCCTACAAGCAAATCTCTGGCTCAAAGAATGCATAACTTCAGTTCCAACTGAAATAGGCAAAAAGAAAAATAATAAGGAATAGTGTAAGTACAAGAAAACTCCTTAAAATGAGCAAGAATAGAATTTATGCATAAGAGGGAGATATAAGGAATCTTTGGAAGCTTCAATCTTGTCTCCTTGCTAAGAAGCCAATGATTGATGGAATAATTTTAGGTGGTTGGAAGTATGAGTTTTCAAATCAAGATATTTGGCTTTTCTCTCATTTCTTGATGATACTTGGAATATTCTATGAATGATTAATTGGTTGTTGGAGTCTTTAATAAGTTTGATAGCATTTGAGAAGCATTTCAAGGTCAAACTAGTTATTTATAGCCATTATAGAAGGATATATAGCTGTTAGGAACAAGACTGAGTCATTCTAAACTTTCTATAGAACTAGCTGTTATGATTGTCAGTAGTTTTCAAGTCAACTTAGATAACTATTAAGTTGACTTGGATCACTTCAAAGTTGGCTCTGTCTTCTTTCTCCAAAAACTAGCTTTTTGTTGTCCACTATTGAGTCGGCTCGATTAAATCGAGTCGGCTCAAATTTCATTCGAGTCAGCTCAAGTACCATTTGAGTCGGCTCAAATTATATTTGAGTCAGCTCAAAGAACAACTCCAAAAATTAGCTTTCTATATGACTAGCTCCTCCTATCGAGTCGGCTTGGCAGCATGTCGGCTAAAATTGCAATACCAAGCTGAAAATCTTTCGATATTCAGCTAGAACTTAATTTTTCCAAAAGTTTTATGACTCCTACTCCCAACACACTATTTCTTCAAGAAATGTATGGGCTTTTCAACATCTTTTGGTATTCAAAAACTTATGTTTTGGATTGATGATGGTTGACCTTAACTTTTCCTAAAACATTAACTTATGTAGTGGGCAGCAATGGATGGCCAGTGCAGCGATTGGCTGATGAAAAAACATAAAAATTCTTAGAAAAACAAGGGACCACCTCTTTTCCTTGGATTTTTTTGGCCATTGGCCGGTCATTGGTGGCCAAGATATTTGAGGAGGGTAGTAGGGAGGTGGGTCATCACAATCTAAGGCATGGGGCTAAGGGATAGTGGCACTGGTAGCTAGAAAAAGGAGAAGGGTCGGCCAAAACAAAGATCTCTTTCACAAGCTTTTCTAGCAAAATTGGTGGTTGACAGTATTATAAATGGCAATGAAAAGGTGGGGAAGAAAGAGGAGAAGAGAAATTTAGCATCGTACCTTGGTTCTAAGGGGTTGCCGATTCCAATTTTTGATGAATGCTATAAAAGGGAGGTCAACAATGGTTTGAAGGAATTAGAAGGGAAGAAGAAGAAGGAGGCTTGCCACTTAGGATAGAGGACTCCGGGGAGGTTAGAGAAAAATTTTTATAGTGAGAATCTAAGATTTGAATTATCTTAGATCCCCGATTTTAATCGAAGAAACTAGAGAAAGAAGACTCCCTCCCTCCTTGAGATTGTGCCTGGCTTGGGGCTGAATACGGTTCAATGCTAGTGGTTTGGTCCAATCAGACCGAGCCACAATATAATGACAAATTTAATTATATTTAATTTAATTATGTGATTTTAATTTATAATTTATAATTTATATATTTATCATGTCTTAATTATATATTGAATGAGAGAAACGACTAGTGTGGCAGAAGCTTTTGAATTCAGTTACCAAAGGATAGAATTCGATGTGCGTTGGTCGCTCCAGCTTAGTTTTGTACCATGCATTTCTCTGAAATTATACAGTTGACCGGGCAAGACTATAATATATGATAGATTTAATTATATCTTGTTTGATCTAAATTTTGTACTTATAAATTTATCATATCTTGATTATGTATTGGAGTGAAATGACCAGCATGGCAGCCCTTTTTTTTTTTTTGATAAAACAAAAAGGATAGGGAGGATAAATCCCGCGTAGCTATCTCGCAGGCTCCCATCCCACCGAAAAATATTCGATTCAAGATATACCATTTTTGTAATTTTTTCTCATCAAAGAATGAGCATGACAATCCGATATTACTAAGATGCTACCTAGTCAAAATGGAAAAAGATCATGACCTCTCATTTATCTAACCTTTACGAGTTTTAAAAAATAATTTCAGAATTTAATCGGGCCTTCGATAGAGTAATGCCTTAAATCAGTAGAGTGATGCCTCTAATCGTAGCGGTCGCTTTTTAATTCAGCTGCTAAAGGACAGAATTTGGTGTGCACTAGTTAATTTAATTTAATTTTGCACCATGCGTTTCTCATGAATTATAATTCTTTTTGTCATATTACATGTCTCTCAAGCATACCAGGGACCACAGGAAATCGCCGTATGTTTCACATTATGAATATCCATTAAAAACCACGACAATGCCCACAGATTGAAGTTCTGCTCCGCTAGCCATGAAATAGAACTGTCCGTCCCCGCTCCCTTTTCATCTATCAGCCTACCACTCCCCTCTTCAACCCATCTCTTTCTTCTCCCTGCAAAAGGTTATAGCAAGAGGTTCTTCTGTAGTCCTCTCCTCGCCTCCTTAGCTATCCCTTCTCAATCTCTTGTGACTCATTTAAAAGATCATCCCATTTCCATCCCTCGCCACTTTCTCCTCCTCTTCCTTTCTGCTCGCTCTCTCTCTCTCTCTCTCTCTGATGAAAAGAAATATTTTGTAGCTCTGACTGTCCTTGGTCTCTACCTCCAATGGAGGAGCAGAGATCCATGAAACACTCCATCTCTAATGGATATTGTTTGAGTTGTCAAAGGCCTCTTTTTCTCAAAAATGAAAGATTAACCGAATATGGCCTCCAAAATTGGAAGACGGACCGAACGTGATCTGTTTTCTATCATGGATGCCTAGTGGAAGGATGCATGATAACCATCTATTATGCATCGTGCTAACCATGTATGGGGTTACTTCCATCGCCCGAGCGAGGATGCTGGTTCTGTTGGACCGAGGACATCAAAAAGATGCGGAAGATCGAATGTCCATGATATTGAAGCTGCGCCTTCTAAAAATGGAGGAGAATCTCGTGAGAAGCTAGCAGGCAGTTCAACTGGTATGGGGCTTGGACATGGAGAGGTTGGTCGAACCGAGTTGCACAGGAGAGATGATGTTTTTGCGAGAACTTCAAATATCACTAGTGCTACTGCACCATAACTCGATTGGTTCTGAGCTCTCTCGGTATTGAGTTTCGTCAGCTGTTGAGTGCCCTACAAGAACTTACTGATTTTTTACTCCGCAAGGCCCTGTTAGACTCCGAATTGAAATTGGTTTTTGAGATTTTTTATTTTTATTTTTTTTGTGTAATACCAGCCCCACAATGGATTGGGCCTGGTCTATTTGACCAGCCCAAAAACACAATTCAGGTCCAAATAAAAAAATAAAATTTTAAAAAAACATGCACTACACGTGCAAGAGAAGGGGGATATGGAAGTGCCTCTCTTTTCCCAATTTATCTCTGTAGAGTTCACCTTTTATTGAGATTTGAATGCTGCGAGATTGTGATTCCGTCTTTATCTAACACAGTCCAATTATCTGCAGCCATAAAATTTGAATTATCGACGTTTTTTTTCAAGCTATCATTCCAAACATTGACCACCACAATTATTGTTTCTATAGCTAAATACTCGTTTAAAAAGCATCAACCTTTCCCTATTTCTCTTTTCTAGCCTTTTCTATTGGCGGTTAAGTTTTCACTGGTCAGATTTTGCCAAACACCAACACAAATTTGCCAAAGAAAAAAGTTTCTCTTCCATATTTTTCTCTCTTTCCTTTCTTCCCTTTGTCCTCTAGCTTCTCTTTAATTTTCTTGCTCTATCTTATCTCTCTAGATTGTTTCTATCTTCATTGTTGGACTAAAATTTTGATTTATCATAACCAAGAGGATCCTAATCCATAACTGTTGGGCAGTGCACAAGTTTTCACCAGATTCTAACCAATTCCTATTAGATTTGGCCATTCTTAATTACGGTACATGATCGATATGTATCCTATTCTAATATTGATGAGATAAAATTATCTACATTAACCAATTTGGAGTTGTCGGCATGCATCACCTAACTGTCCTGTTCTTGATCTATCTTGATTTAAATATGAAATCACATACGAATGATCTCTCTAATTAGTTTGTTCCACTTTCTTTACTTGTTTAAGTTTTTTTATAGTTTATTTTATTTTTTTTGATTTATAAGATATCGAATTTCAATGACTTTGAATAGGTGTATCTAATTTATTTGAAGTTCATGAATACTATTCTTGGATTTATTATTAATAGTGGTAAATAACTTAATGCTTAGAGTATGTTTGTAAATGATCTTTGAAAAATTATAATTAGTAATTTAATTTGATTTACACTCTATTTTATGTTTGATAAAATAGGTCAAATACGCATAGTTTTATATTCAAAATAATTTATTTTGAACATATAATCTACATTAGGAAGTAGAGTTGGAAAACTTGATTGGAGAGTTTGTGAAATTGCTTATATATATATTCTCTCTATGATGTGGCCCTATCAATAGGGATTATATATTGGACCTATCAACTTATAATTTAAAAAAGTAGTTTTGACATCGAGCCATTGATAATTAGAATAGTGGTATTTATTATCTGGCACTTCATCCAATGTATTTTTATTATAGATCTAGTTTACGTGATTGTAGCTTGATGTTGAGTCCATTATCAATTTATAAAAAATAAATATTGTTTAAAAAATATATGTTATTCACAATTTTCTCATACTAATCAATATTATGTGATTTATTTGCTCAATATGCTTAGATCCCACTTTGATAGATTATATGGCATATTAGCCAAGTGTAGCTTATTATTTTCTCTTTTTTTATTTCTTAGATAATGAATTATGATTGCTTGGGGCTTGGGAGAGTGTGCTAGAACACTTTGAGTTATTTGAGTTTTCCAGATTTCTAGTTTAGTCAAGTTTAGCTTAGTTCAATTTAGTTGGGATATTTGATTTGAATGAAACATTATGATTTATGTTATATAAAGATATTTGTTATGAAAAATGACTTAATTAGATATTTATTAAATTAATTTATTTGAGGATTGAAAAAATTATTATTATTGATCTAAAGTTATTGTTATTTGATTAGTAGCTTTGCATAATTATATGATTCACCTTGTAAGCATGTGGCATCTATTACATGCTCATTTCAAGGCATGGCAAATTAAAAAGCATCAGAGCCTAAGTTAGATCAGTTGGGATCATGATAGGTCGTGACAAAAATAGTCATATTAAAGTTTAAGTTTAAGATTATTAAGAATTGTGATAAGATTGTGATAGAAATAATTGTATATTCCAAGATTTTTTGGACTCGTTGGAAAATTTGAGAGTTAGATAGAACTAGGTCAAGAGAAATATCTATTTATTTTCCTTATTGATAAATTTGTGCTATCTCATATGAATCTTATTTGTGATGTTTATTTTATTTTTATGAAATCAGTGTGTCGTCTTATTATGCTCATAGCCAAAATATAATGAGTTGCTTGAGAATTCATAAGACAAGATAATTTAGATTCAACTTTTTGATTTGTTGGATTTTGATCCCAATTAATTATAAAAAGATTTTCCTTAGAATACTATTATGCATTATGATTATTGATTATTTAAGAATATTTGGAAGCTCAATTTGACATAAAAGTATACTGTGATATTACTTCAAGCCTTAAGTTAATTATTTGGTGGCAGCTTAGTATTCATTTGTAAAAGGTTGTTAAAGTTTGGACTAGAAAAGATTTTTATGATAGTTGATTGAAATATTCTTTAAGTTTCAAACCTATATATGGGTCATATGATCAATTTGAATATGGTAATTGGCTTAGTCAAGATAGATGTGCTCGAGACAAATTAGGGATGAGACTAAAGAATCTCTCTATAACTTTGCTAAAAATTTGAAATTTTTTGACTTTCTCAATTTATGATATAGAATAGTATTTTGGTTGGAAGTCATTTACTAAATCAAGAAAGTTTTGGTACCGTAAATCATAGTGCGTTGTGCAAGTATGGTGGTCTTAATTATTTTTTAAGTTCGTTTGAAATTTTAACTCTTTGATTTGGAAAGTTTTATAGAAAAAGACTTGATTTGATTTCACTATTGGTAGATCATCGATTCTTGATCTAATAATCCAAAATATTTTTGGTGTCGACCTTTTATCTCTTAGATTTGAAGTTTATACTCCTCTATCTATCATTGTTTATCATTCTAATATTTATAATAGAATATTTATCTACCGAGAATAGATTAGAGTTTGTTTATGATCTTCTGATAGATCGATTAAATCATAAGCAATTGATATTTTTGGCTAGAAATTTGATATTCTTATTCAAAATTAAGATTCTGATTTTGATTATAAAAGAAATAAATAATTCTACTTCAGATCAACTCATGTGCTATTCACATTTTCTTTATAAATAATTTAATAATAAAATTACATCGATAATTAGAATATTAAAAAGTTTGAAGATGAGATTAGAATTATGAATTTCTCACTTTTGAAAGCATATGTAAGAAATTTCATGAACAAAATTTATTTTTAGGGGTAAGGGAGGAGAATGTAATATCCATTGGGCTGGGGCTTCGGGTTGGGCTTTGGGCTAGATCCAAAATAAATCAAGCTGAGCGTGGGCCTAAAAATAGGGTCCATTTAATTTTCGGGCCAGGTTCGGGCACCCCCTTGGCTTGGCCTGGCCCGGTTCATTTTATTTAGATAGGGTCCTGCCCTACAGATCTTAGGGTTAACTGGTTAAGGGTTTACGAAGTCTCAGCCACTTCTCTGGTTCTCCATTCTCTCCTCCCTCCTCACCGTCGGCTCTTTGGTTCTCTCCTCCCTCCTCACTGGTAGTAGGGGAGGCATCCATGGTGGTGCCAGCGAGGCATGACCTAGAGAGACCTGAGTCGGTGATGGGGAGTGGGATGATACCTTGGCAAGCATGGGATCCGGCTTCGATGGGGGCGGAGGAGAAGGGAGGCGGGGGTGGGGTGGCAAGGGGGAGGAGGGAGTGGGCTGGTGGTGGTTGGCCTTGGATGAGATGGAGGAGCACCAGGCACTGTCGTTGGAGGAGACAACGTGGGGAGAGAGGGAGGGGGTGGAGGAAACAAAGATGTTGGTCTCACAATGTTTGCGATGCTTGGAATTTTGGGGTTGGGGCTGGGACTGGGTTTTGAGGTGGGCGGACGTTGCCATCTAAGTGGGGTGCATGAGGACCTTTGATTAGCACCCACTACAGTGGTTCTGGCATCTTCTCGACTCTTTCATAATATCCTATCTCCTGTTTCCCAATCCCAGTCCACCGTGGATTGCCTTGTCCATTTCCAGGCCCCGAAGCTTGCACCCATGGTCCCGCACCCCTGTGCGACCCTGCGGCCCCTCTTCGACTTTGATCTCCCTCCTCCGGCCCCGACACTCACACCCGATGGCCCTGCCCCCGGTGCGACCCCGTGACCCACCACGAGCTTCGATCTCCCTCCGACCTCCCTCGGCCCCAGCACCCCACCCGACTCTCCCTGCCCCCCGTGCAATCTCACGGCCCCCCGTTTCGGTGCCCTCAGGCCCCCTGTGCTCTAGCAAGGTGAATTTTTTTTTTATCATTTGGGTTTTATTCAGGCCAGCTCAATCAGGCTCGGGCTTGATGCTTTGAAAAAATTTTAGGCCTAAGCCCGGCCAAAAGCCTGAAATATTTTTTCGGGCAGACTTAGGTAGGGGTATGGCCCGGTCCAGCCTAGCCACTTCCAACCCTAAATATCCAACCCCAACATGAATTAGCCTGGTCCATTTGACTAGCCAGAAAGCACAATTCAAGCCCATAAAAAAAATATGCACGTCACGATCAAGGGGAGGGGGAGATGGACTCTTGAAGGGGTTGTCTCTCTTTCCCTAATTTTCTTATGGAGTCTGGCTTCTATTGAGATTTGGATACCAAAATAACCTTTAAGACTATGGTTCTTCCTCTATTTAACTCAATCTAGATATCTCTAACCTTAAAGTTTGGACCATCTGTGCCTATGCTATCATCCCGAATGTTGGCCACCACAATCATTATTTCTGCAACCAAATGTAGTGAGGACACCAGAGCTAGTAGGAAAAGACGTCAGAACCCTCCAAGCTTGTTGTGGATCACCAATGAGTAGCCAAGTATTTTAATTTCAGCTTGAGTCCTGTAAATAATATTAGTTTACTTTGTTTTGTGAATTGGTCAATTTGAGTCTTGTAATTAGTACTTAAATAAGTCAAGGGATTTCATAAGTAGCCAGATCCAAGTCATCATCACCTTGGTGGATCAATTCTATGACAAAAAAAGGTTGTCCAAAATTTTCACCAGACATCCGGACATTGGAACATCCAAACATTTGGACATCCAAACATCAAGATATTGGGACATCCAGACATCGAGACAATGGGATATTGGAACATCAAGACATTGGGACAATTTTAAAGTTCATCTTTATCCAAAAGAGGTGCCATCCAACTCTCTTCTCATCGTCCATTTGAAAATCCAAGAAGACACCATTAAATGAAGTAAAGCAGAAGGATTCTTCTTCTCTTTTAGTACCCCTTCATCCTCAAATTGTCGCCCGCTCAAAGAATCATTCAAGTTTAAATGGAGTCCATTTAACATTCAAAGAGGTTTTATTTAAATGCAAGGAGTTATCATCTATCCACTTCAAATTCAAAGAGATCCACTTCAAATTCAAAGAGTCAAGATGAAATCTACTCACACCAAAGTGGGATGACCCCAAGAAAGGAGGAGTTTCTGCCCACTTCTCAAATGATTTGTCGCACATTTTGGAAAGCCTCATTTCTTCTTGTCGCACATTTTTTCTTGGATGCCTAGAGTTGAAGAAGTCCAAATGGAGAAGGCACCTATCCCATTCAAATTTCAAGGAGTTTCCATTCAGATCAAGAAGGAGTGTAGAGTCCAATGTAATCCCTAATTATCATATATTCAAAAGAATTCTATGTTTTCATGCTACCTTGTATGAAGGGTCTATAAATACCACTCCATTCTATCACCTTGTATCCAACTTATGATTGATTAATGAAACTCTGCCAGTTTCCATTCTCTAATTGCTGGGTAAGCGTTGAGAGTGCAATTGCTGGTTAAGAATTGTAGTGTGTGAGTGCTCTACTGGTTAAGCATTGCATTGGTGTGTGTGGAGTATCGAAGTCTAAGTTATTTCCTGAGTCCAAGATCTTGAAGCTAGGCACCACCATCTTCAGCATCCAGTCCAGATCCTAAACCCATCCGACCAGCCTTTTTTCCTTCTCTCATTTCAGATTTCCACTCTATTTCCATCAATCTAATCACAGTTCTTTTGTAGGATCCCTAGTGTTCTCGATCAAAAGAGGAGGTTTCCCTTGCCATCCAACCATCAACAAGATCTGCTTTGAAGGACCGAAGTTTGCAATCCTACTGCAAGATCGCGAGAATTGATTCCAGATCTATTGAAATGGAGGAAAAAGCATTATTGGTAAGTAACCATCCGAATCTCATTAGATCTGGTTAATTGAAGTCAGGACGACCTTTTATCGATGGTTTTTCAATCATCGATCCAGGATTCTTTATGTGATTGCATGCTGATTAAATTGCAGGTAGTTAGTAAAGACTTGGTTTAATTTTTGTTAAATTAATTTGATAGTTTATTTGAGTTTGCTGCCATTGCTCTTCATAATTAAATTTTAATTATTAGAATTAGTCTTTGCATTCATCCCGCATCAAAATATTTTTCGTAGAAGAGGTGAGAAGCCATCAATCTTCCTTTATTTTTATTTTCTAAACTTTTTCCTTTGCAATTAAGTTGTCATCATCAGGATTTTGCCAAAAACCATAAAAAATATTGGCTTGAAAATCCCTCCTGTACTTTGGTTTGCTAAACCTTATTTTTCTTTTGAATTTTTAGCATCATTCATGTTTGCAAATCATCTGGTAGGAACCACTAGCTATGCCACCATAGCCCTAGCCACCACCGGAGCAACTACTATCGGTAGATGCCTCAATGATTCAGGAAAGAGAAAGAACAATGTTGCCCAGGTGGCTTTTTCTAAGAGGGTGGTGAATTGGGAATTATAAAATTTCTTGCAAATATGTGCACAAATAATTCCTTTTAGTGGTGGAGTATTGTGTTAATCAGAATTAGATGCGGAAGCTGAAAAGTAAGTAAAGCACAACATAAACAAGGCAAGTTTATAGTGGTTCGGAGCAACCCAGCTCCTACGTCCACTACCCAAGTTCACCACTCAGGATTTCCACTATATCCCCCAAACCAGAATACAGTCGGATTATTTTACAGGCTCACAATCTCAATCTCTACACTTTGGTTTTTAAACCGGGCTCACCAAAGAAACTCACACTAGGTTTTCACAGGCTCACCTAGAACCTCTACACTTTGATTTTCAGTAGGCTCACCAAAGAAACCTATTTGGTTTTTACAACTGGGCTCACCAATAACCCAAGTATTCTAAGAATAGAATAAAAAAGCAACAGAAATGACAAACTAGGTTGTCAGATGGTTGCCGATGCAACTCGAGTGAAGCTCAATTGAATGCTCTTCAATGGCTTCCTTGCTTTCCTCAAAAGATGCTTCAAGCTTCTGATAAGAGTTGGTGAAGACTTGAAGACTGACTTCAAAGCTCAAGTGCTCTCTCTTCTTTCTTCAATCAATGTTCAATAAATGTTCAATAACTCATTAGTCTCTCTAAGGATGTTCTCATACCTCATATATAGAGACTTCAACTGCCTTCCCTTGATTTTGAACGTTGTAGACCATTAGGAAGTGACAGGTTACCGTTGGAGTACTTTTAGAATTCAAAATCAGAAAACTGGAACTAGCCGTTGGAAGTGACCCCGTCATTCCAGTCAGCTCAGACATTCTTCGAGTCGACTAGGATCAGGTTCGGGTCGGCTGGGTTGAAAACCAGCCGACTAGGTTCCATAGTTTAGAAAAAGGCTTACTCTGGACGAGTCGGCTAGGTTGAAATCCAATCAGCTCGGATCCTTGAGATTCTCATAATATTTTCAACTAAGTTCTGGACGAGTCGGCTAGGCTGAAATCTAGTCAGCTCAGATCCCTGAGATTCTCAGAATATTCTCAACCAAGTTATGGACAAGTCAGCTGGGACTTAGTGCCAGTTGGCTGGGTTGGCGTGCCAGAGATCTTTTTTCTTATGCCAGTGCCAGAGTCGGCTGGTTCCTCCATCCAATCGGCTCGAGATTGGTTCTACACTCAGATCAATTCCAATTTTCCAGAACTCACATGTCAAGCTTTGAAGGCTTCCTTAAGATCTTCTTACACCAAAATCAAGAAAAATTGGAGCTTGAAACCTAGTAGAAGCAACCCTTTATATTTTATTTCAATGAGAAATTTTTTGTTGGGTTCTTCTTTACAAGATTCTACTTACTTACAACTCAATACAAAGAAATAAAGGATGTAGGATTTAAAAAATATGTCAAAGTAGTTATCCTACAAAAACTTGTTAATCATTTGAAGAGTTGTTAGATAACCAAATATATGCTCCAATATTTTGTTATCATCAAAATCACTTCAGGGTTCAACAATCTCCCCCTTTTTGATGATGACAAAACACTGGACATAAAAAAATCTATTCTATTCACAAGCATAGTTGTATATCATAGTAAGCATTTACACTTGTTTGTCGAATCACAATATTAACTTATTATCAAATGAGTATCAATGTATGCTATACAGTTATACACAAGGTCAATTCTATAAAGTGTAAGTGTCAAAGAATAAGTGCTTGTATATATTAAGCAACATTAAGCATTGACAGTTAGATATAATTAGTAGCGAGCATAATAGTAATCATTGAAGCAAATTAAACATGTATTTCTCCCCTTTTATCATTTATTTGAATACTTTAGCAGAAAAAGATATGCAATAATCATTAAGGATATGCAATATTCATTAAGCTCCCCCTGTCTCATTGATTTTAGCAGCACTATTTCAATTCATTAAGTTTCTTCTTTCATGTACTTTATTGTATAATAGTTCTTCCCCTTTTTGTCATCAAATCAAAAAGATTATATAATTAAGCTCAGATTTTAAGCAGATTGAGATTGTATTAAGATTTGTTTGAGATAATTTCACTTTCTCAAATTAAAGAGAGAATCTTATTTAAAAATATTAGAAAGTGTTAACAAGATACAAGAAATACACACATGTGTCCAAAATGATATCCATTGTATTTTCATCAAAAGATTCAGTACATTGATCATTGCACAATCAGAAAGTCTCCAGAAAATACAGAAATTACTAAGGACCTACTCACTATCAGATTCTTCTTTAGGTACATTGGTAGGCATACTAGTACCATACCACGAAGCAGGTCTAGGAGGTCTACTATAAGATGCATGAGGTGGAGGTGCTCTAGGATGGTGAGAAGTGGTAGGACCCCTAAAGAAAATTGGAGAAGGATCATAAAGAGGTCTAGTCCTAGCAGTGATCTCCAAGGATCTAACAGTGCCACAGATTGAAACCATCTCCATCCAGATTGCACCAAGTTGCTGTTCCATGTCCTTGAGGCTTGTAGGTACCTTGTTCACAGCCTCCTTCATTTCACCAATTTTCTTTTGCATTGATATAAGCTCAGAAGCTTGGACATTAGCAAAAGCTTCAGCAGATCCTCTAAGTCTTCCAAGTTCTGACCTGATAATCCCAATGCCTCTTGTATAGTCATCTACCATTTGTCTAGTCTCTGCAATTGTTCCCAATGTGCCCTTGGCTTCATTCAATTAAGTTCTATACTTATTTAATGTTGCATCAACTAAATTCTTTATGCTTTCAGAACTAGAAGATATAAGGTCTAGGATAGGTTGAAGTTCCACTTGAGGTGCAAATCTTGAGGTTTCTATTGCTTCAACCTTTCCCTGCAAACTTGTAACATGTTATTCCAGTTTAAAAAGTCTACTATCCACTGATTGCTTTAGATCACCAAAAAGTGCAGTGATAGTCCCTGTCAGTGAATCAGTCAAAGTTTTCATCTGATCTTCAATTTGACTCTGGATGTTTGGAGTATGTGAAGCTGCAGGAGTGAAGTGTGGTAATGGTATATCAGTTACAGGCAAATCAAATTCAGGTGCAGGCATATCAAGATCAGGAAAAGGTACATCAGTCTTTTCAAAAGTAGTAGCAGGTTCTGGAAGTAGAGACTCTGGTTCAGGTGCAGGTGCAGTAGATGTTCCAGCTTCAATTGTAGTAGTGCTAGCAGGTTCTTCATTTTCTTCTTCTTCTTCTTCTTCTTCTTCTTCTTCTTCACTGCTTGAACTACCTATAGCCCTGACATTGGTTCCTTTCTTTCTCCAAACACCTTCAACTTAAAAGTAACCCATTCTTTCTAGTAATTTGGAGGTGTAGACATCTGTATGGTGCAGTTCAACTCCATCTTCACCTTCCAAATTCACTCTTTGAGACTTGAACAGCAGGGTTATCATCATTCCATAGGGTAAGCAAGCCCTAGCCTTTCTAATAGTCTCTTTCATTTGCATAATGATAATATGTGATAAGTTCACAGGAGTCTTTTCTAAGATGTGTTCCATAAGGCTCAGGTCATTCTCAGTTACCCAATCAAATCTTCCAGTCCTTTGCACAAATATTCTACAAATGAAATTATGTAACAACCTCATTTCAAGAGATAAAGTGTTGGCAAAGACTGTTCCAATCCCACTGACATCTTCCTTGTTTAGAATAGTCCTCAAGGCCTTTTCTCTATCCTCAATTACTAAGAATTTCACTCCATCAGTAGGTAAGTCCAGTAGGCCAAGTAGAAATTCTTCATTAACAATAATTTTTCTTCCTTTAACTATAGATTCTACATGATTTGTCCCCAATCTCAAATTTTCATAAAATGTCTTACCAAGAGTGGGGTAGGTCTTTTCATTTAGGGAGCAAAATCTTCTCCAACTTGATCTTCAATCAAATCACCAATTTTTAACCCAATCTCCTTAATAAATTCAAAGTTAATGTGATAGCCAGAGCTTACCGATCTTGTGGACATTGAAGGGATTTGACTTGGAGCACTTGGAGCATCCCTTGCAGATTCTTCCACAAGTTCCTCACTATGAACAGTGGTAGTCAGCTCTTCTTGACACCTCTTAGTCCTTCTTTCCCTTTCCATGGATGGAGCAGCCCTAATAGAGAATTTTCCGATAGCATGTTTTGGAGCCATTGCTAGGAAAGAGGAAGAAATAAGAGATTGGAGAGCTTAGAAGGGAGATAGGATTTTTTGGAACAGGATTAGGAGAGGAACGAACTGTTAGAAAAGATGAAATGAAGGTTAGACGGCTTGGAATGGGGTTTATGCCCCAAAATAAAAAACTCAGGCGCGAAAATCCAGTCGACTCAAAAAATCCCTAGAGAGGCTCGAGCCGGCTAGGCTAGAACTCGTCCAAAACATGCAGAAAATCCAGTTGACTCAGTTTAAAAACCAGTCGACTCGATTAGAGAAATCAGGGTTTTGAAAATTTCGATCACAATTCTGAGAGATTTTTGGAGAAAATTTCTAAGGAAATTTAGGCTCTATGATAGAGAATAAAATCAGGATGTTCTCTAGATGATGTTTCCTTAAATTTGAAGGAATTAGATTAGAGAATTTAGAAGGGATCACAAAGTCCTAATTCACTCCTAATTAATTCAAATCTATCTTGATTAAGTAGCTTAGTAAATATATCAGCTAATTGATCTTCAGTAGGAACAAAATCAAGCACTATATCACCATTTGAAACATGATCTCTAATAAAATGATATCTAATTTCAATGTGCTTGGTTCTAGAGTGTTGAATTGGATTCTTTATCAAATTGATAGCATTTGTGTTATCACATTTAATTAAAATTTTAGATTGTGATATACTAAAGTCTTCTAGTTGTTGTTTAATCCATAACACTTGAGCACAACAACTACCAGCAGCCATGTACGCTGCCTCAGTAGTGGACAAGGCTACGGAGTTTTGCTTCTTACAGTGCCATGAGATTAAATTCAACCCTAGAAATTGGCATGTACCGCTAGTACTTTTTCTATCTATTTTACAACCAGCATAGTCAGTATCAGAGAATCCAATCAAATTCAGGGTAGACTGTTTAGAATACCAAATTCCTAAATTACTTGTTCCTTTCAAGTATTTAATTATTCTTTTAATAGCAAGCATATATGTTTCTTTTGGTGATGACTGAAATCTAGCACATACACATACACTATATAATATGTCAAGTCTACTTGCAGTCAAATATAATAAGGATCCGATCATATCTTTATATAGCTTTTGGTCAATATTGGATCCATTTTCATCTTTGTCCAATCTGCAAGCTGGGCTCATGGTTGTGCTCATTGATTTGCTACTCTCCATACCAAACTTTTTGATGATTTATTTGATGTATTTGGCTTGATTGATGAAGATGCCTTCCTCTGTTTGTTTTACTTGAAGTCTAAGGAAGTAGTTTAGTTCGCCCATTAAGCTCATTTCAAATTCTCCCTGCATAAGCTTAGCAAATTCTTTACATAGAGATTTGTTAGTTGTACCAAAACTGATATCAACAACATATATTTGTACAACTAAGATGTCATTATTCTTCTTTTTGATAAATAAGGTTTTGTCTACATTTCCTCTTGAAAAAATATTTTCAATTAAGAAAATGCTAAGTCTATCATACCAGGCTCTAGGTGCTTGTTTCAAACCATACAATTCTTTATTTAATTTAAATACGTGGTTTGGAAAAGTGTGATTTTCAAAACCTGGTGGTTGTTCTATAAATCCTTGTTCAGAGATAAAACTATTAAGAAATATACTCTTTACATCCATTTGAAAAAGTTTGAAATTCATGTAGCAAGCAAATGCAAGTAGTAACTAATGGCTTCTAGTCTTGCTACTGGTGCATAAGTTTTATCAAAATCAATACCTTCTTCTTGGTTATATTCCTTAGACACTAATCTAGCTTTATTTCTTATTATGTTTCCCTGTTCATCTAATTTATTCCTATAGACCCATTTGGTTTCTATTATTGGATGGTCAGTAGGTCTATCTACAAGTGTCCATACCCTATTTCTTTCAAAATGGTTTAATTCTTTATGCATTGCCATCATCCAGTTTGGGTCAGTCTCAGCTTCTTCTAGGCTATGGGGTTCTATTTATGATACAAAGGCTAGGTAATCATGTGCATCCTTATGTGCAGACCTAGTCCTAACACCATGTGAAAGATCTCCTATGATTAATTCTTTAGGGTGAGATGTAACATACCTCTCGTCCCTCGGTAGATCGGTGTGATCCTTACTTACCGTTTCTTCTCCATCTTGAGTGTCTTTATCTTGAATGCTCAAGTCCTCCATTCCTTTTTGCAATGTACCTGCATCATTATCTATGCACTCTTCTTGTCTAGAAGGTGTAGGGTTAGTTTCAATAAATACAATATGTATTGACTCTTCAACAGTAAGAGTCCTTTTATTAAAAACCCGATATGCTTTGCTATGTAATGAATAACCTAGGAAAATTGCATCATCAGCTTTAGAATCAAATTTTTCTACATTATCTTTTCCATTGTTATGCACAAAGCATTTGCATCCAAACACATGAAAATAATTGATATTGGATTTTCTATCATTCCAAAGCTCATAGGGGATTTTCTTTAAAATATGACAGATCAAAACGCGGTTTAAAATATAGCATGCAGTGTTCACTGCTTCTGTCCAAAAGTACTTTGGAAGATTGCCTTCGCACAACATTGTGTGAGCCATTTCTTCCAATGTCCTATTTTTCCTCTCTACAACATATTTTGTTGAGGTGTTCTAGGAGCAGAGAAGTTGTGATCAATGCCAAATTCAGTACAATAATCTTCAAAAAATTGATTTTCAAATTTAGTTCCATGATCACTTCTAATTGAAATTAAAGATAAGTTCTTTTGATTTGAAATCTTTTTATGGAGTTTTCTGAAAACATGAAAAGTTTCATCTTTTGAAGCAATAAACAAAATCCAAATAAATCTTGAAAAGTTATCTACTATCACAAGAGCATATTTCATACCTCCTAGGTTTGTGGTTCTAGTAGGTCCGAAAAGGTCCATGTGAAGTAGTTTAAGTGGTCTTGTTGTAAAAACTATATTTTTTGACATAAAACTCCCTCTAGTTTGTTTACCCATTTGGCATGCATCACAAACATGATCAAAATCAACTTTAAACTTAGGCATGCCTCTAACAAGATCTTTAGAAATCAATTTGGCAGTAGTATGTATGCTAACATGACCTAGTCATCTATGCCATAGTAAACACAACTCCTTGGTCTTAGCATTCATTGTAACTAGACTGGGGCTACTTGACATGGCAAGATCATTAAGATCTACCACATAGATATTTTCAAGTCTATGTCCAATGAACTTATTACTAGAATCTAAAGAGTTAGTTACTATACACATAGAAGACTCAAAGACAACCTTGAAGCCTTTATCACACAATTGACTAATGCTTAAGAGATTATGCTTCAACTTGTCTACTAGCAAAACATTTTCAATAAAAGTGAAGGGAATTATTTTGATCTTACCAATACCGATTATTCTCCCTTTGCCATTGTCTCCAAAGGTGACCATACCTCCTTTCATTTCAAGGGTAATAAACTGGTCCTTGTCACCCGTCATATGTCTTGAGCAGCCACTATCTAAGTACCACCTTTTCTTCAATTTTTGGGCTCAAGACATTCCTGCAAAACAATCAATGAATTATTTTAGGTACCCAAGCTAACTTGGGTCCTTGTAGGTCAGCAGAGGTGGTTCTTTTGGGAACCCAAATTTTTATGACATTCTTATGGACATTTCTAGAATTATTGCAGTCAAAAGCTTTATGTCCTATTCTTTTGCAAACACGTCATACAACTTTAGAATTTTTGTAAAAGCAGAATTAGAAGTTTTAAAAGTTGATGCAATTGATACAGATTTTGAACCGTTTGAAATATAAGTATTTTTGCTCAAGTTCTTAGGAACATACAATAAGGATTTTGAAGTCGAAATAGTTTTTGGTGCAGTAAAAGCTTTTTGTGATAAAACATTTTGAACAGGTACTTTAGATTTCACTAAAGTAGTTGCTGAAATTTCATTCATAATAGAAGTTTTAAAACCAATTCCAGCTTTATTTCCTAAAATTCGTTGTTCTTTTAAAATTAACTCAAGCTTATTTGAAAACAAAGTTTTTCAACTAATGGCTTGAGTTTTGTAACCTCCTTTTTTGGTTCAATATTTTCAGTAAATAAATCATTGTTTTTCCTTTCACATAAGAGATTTTCGTTTTTCAGCTTTTCAACTTTTCAGAAAAGTCATGCAGTTCTTTTTGCAATAAAAGGTTCTTTTCTGAAATTTATTTTTCTATTTGAGTAAAGAGTCATTCATATTTTTCAATATTTTTATCTTTACTCCAGCTTTCTTAAATTCAGATAATAGATCATAAAATGCAAAATTTAATTCATCAAATGTAAATTCAGTGCAATTGCTTGGGGATGTTACATCATCTTCGATACCTATTAAACACAGATTTGCAGTCTTGGTGGTCTCTTCTTCTTCAGATGAAGATGATTCTTCACTATTGCTCCATGTGGCAACCATGGCTTTCTTCTTCTTTTTCTGTCTGAAGGATTTCTTCAATAGAGGACAGTCTAGACGAATGTGCCCCAACTTCTTGCATTCATAACATGTGGGGACTACTTTATCTTTCTCTCTGTCCTTTTCTTTTTCTTTTCCATAATCCTTCCTATGAAATTTTCGGTTGAATCTTCCCTTCTTTCTTCCCATAAACTTTCTGAATCTCCTCACAACCATTGCAATATCATCATCTTCTAGGTCATCTTGGAGGAGGTGCTTTCTTCTTCAGACTCTTCATCATCCCTCTTTGATTCGGTCGCAGCTCTGAAGGCTATAGTTTTCTTTTTCTTTTATTCGTCTTCAATTATGTGCTGCATAGTTAGCTCGTGGGTGATGAGTGATCCTAGTAGTTCATCCAGTAGTAATGTGTTGAGGTCTTTGGCCTCCTGGATTGCTATGACTTTGGGATCCCACTTGTCAGGTAAAGAACGAAGTATCTTCTGAACTAGATCAGCATTTGAGTATACCCTGCCAAGACTCTTCAAATTATTAATAATATCTGTAAATCTAGAGAACATGGAAGAAATTTTTTCAGAAGGTTCCATTTTAAACAGTTTATAGTTGTGAACAAAAATCTTTGAGGTTTTCACTTGGAAAGTTCTCTCATGGGTCACTTCGAGTTTGTCCCAGATTTCCTTTACTGAAGAGCAAGTGGAAATTTGGTTGAACTCGTTTGCATCCAAAGCACAGTATAGTAAATTCATTGCTTTGTCATTCAATTCTCCCATTTTAATGTCATGATCATCCTAGTACTCTTCAGGCTTAGGGATGTCCATGCCATCAATTTTGATCGTGGAAATGTGTGGCCCTTTTAAGATGACCTTCCATAATTGAAAATCTACAGCTTGAATGTAAATTTTCATTTGTGTTTTCCAATAAGAGTAATTAGTGCATGTGAATAGTGAAGGTCTATTTGTTGACTGGCCTTCGGCCAAGGATGTACTCATGGGATGAGCCATCAATCTTTACTCAATTAATCAGAGACACTGCTCTGATACCAGCTGTTGCCCAAATGGCTTTTTCCAAGAGGGGGGTGAATTGGAAATTATAAAATTTCTTGCAAATATGTGCACAAATAATTCCTTTTAGTGGTGGAGTGTTATGTTAATCAGAACTAGATGCGGAAGCTGAAAAGTAAGTAAAGCACAACATAAACAAGGCAAGTTTATAGTTGTTCGGAGCAACCCAGCTCCTATATCCACTACCCAAGTTCACCACTCAAGATTTTCACTATATTCCCCAAACCGGAATACAGTCAGATTGTTTTACAGGCTCACAATCCCAACCTCTACACTTTGATTTTTAAACCAGGCTCACCAAAGAAACCCACACTAGGTTTTCATAGGCTCACCTAGAACATCTACACTTTGATTTTCAATAGGCTCACCAAAAAAACCTATTTGGTTTTTACATCCGGGCTCACCAATAACCCAAGTATTCTAAGAATAGAATAAAAAAGTAACAGAAATGACAAACTAGGTTGTCAGATGGTTGCCGATGCAGCTCAAGTGAAGCTCAATTGAATGCTCTTCAATGCACTTCAATGGCTTCCTTGCTTTCCTCAAAAGATGCTTCAAGCTTCTGATAAGAGTTGGTAAAGACTTGAAGACTGACTTCAAAGCTCAAGTGCTCTCTCTTCTTTCTTCAATCAATGTTCAATAAATGTTCAATAACTCATTAGTCTCTCTAAGGATGTTCTCATACCTCATATATAGAGACTTCAACTACCTTCCCTTGATTTTGAACGTTGTAGACCATTAGGAAATGACAGGTTACCGTTGGAGCACTTTTGGAATTCAAAATCAGAAAACTGGAACTAGCCGTTGGAAGTGACCCCGTCATTCCAGTCAGCTCGGACATTCTTCGAGTCGACTAGGATCAGGTTCGAGTCGGCTGGGTTGAAAACCAGCCGGCTAGGTTCCATAGTTTAGAAAAAGGCTTACTCTGGACGAGTCGGCTAGGCTGAAACCCAATCAGCTCGGATCCTTGAGATTCTCAGAATATTTTCAATTAAGTTCTGGATGAGTCGGCTAGGCTGAAATCTAGTCAGCTCAGATCCCTGAGATTCTCAGAATATTCTCAACCAAGTTCTGGACGAGTCGGCTGGGACTTGGTGCCAGTTGGCTGGGTTGGCGTGCCAGAGATCTTCTTTCTTATGCCAGTGCCAGAGTCGGCTAGTTCCTCCATCCAGTCAGCTCGAGATTGGTTCTACACTCATATCAATTCCAATTTTCCAAAACTCACATGTCAAGCTTTGAAGGCTTCCTTAAGATCTTCTTACACCAAAATCAAGAAAAATTGGAGCTTGAAACCTAGTAGAAGCAACCCTTTATATTTTATTTCAATGGAAAATTTTTTGTTGGGTTCTTCTTTACAAGATTCTACTTACTTACAACTCAATACAAAGAAATAAAGGATGTAGGATTTAAAAAATATGTCAAAGTAGTCATCCTACAAAAACTTGTCAATCATTTGAAGAGTTGTTAGATAACCAAATATATGCTCCAATGTTTTATTATCATCAAAATCACTTCAGGGCTCAACAAACAAGGAATCCCTTATTTTGTTGAGAAGAAAAATGGAAAAAGAAAGACAAGTAAAGAAAAAAAGAAAGAAAAGAAAGAAAGAAGGGACATAAAACAAAGAAGAGAGTTTCTATCTCATGTCTTTCTCTCTCTTTCTTCTCTTCCCTTACTTTCTCTTGCATCTCTTTAGTTTTCTCTCTCCACTTTCTCTCTTTATATTTACTCTCTAGATTGTTTCTACCTCCATAATTGGATCCACTATTAAATTTTGTCTCAATGAATATGATTTAACCTAATAAATAAGATCCTAACCCTTGTCTATCAGATAGTGGCCAGCTTTCACCCTAACCATAGTCAAATCTTGTTAGATTTGACCATTCTTAATTATGTTGATCGACCTGTATCCCACTCCAACCTTTGATGAGATCGGATTACTTGAATTGACTAATTTGGAACCATCCACTCCATCACTTGATTGGCATATCCTTGATCTATCTTGATTCGAATATGAAATCATACATGAATAATCTCCTAAATTGGATTATTCTACTCCCTTACTAGTTTGAGTTCTTTAGGGTTTTTTGTTTTGTTTAGCTCATAAGATATTTAATTTTAATGACTTTGAATAGGTGCATCTAATCTACTTGAACAAAGTGTACGGATTCAAGAATATTATGCCTAGATTTATTACTAATAGTGATAGTAACCTTGTGCACTTTCAAATGATCTTTGAAAAATTATAATTACTTATTTAATTTGATTTACACTATTTTTGTTTGATAAAATAGGCCAAGCATGTATTGTTTTATTCTTCAAAATAATTTATTTTGAACATATCATCTGCTTTGAGAAATGTATTTGGAAAACCTACTCGTAAAGTTTGTGAAATTATTTTTACATATATATTCTTAGCATGGCTATAATATGGCCCTACCAATGAGGATCATACATCATACTTATCAACTTGTAATCCGAGAAAGTAGTTTCAACACTAAGTTACTAGTGATTAGAATAGTGATATCTATTATTTGACATTCTGTGCACCATGTTTCTATAATTAAACTCATGCCACTAGGTTATATGGCATAGCTAGATATTGAGTCCATTATCAACCTATGAAAAATAAATATTTTTAGAGAGATACATGTTATTCAAAACTTACTCTACATGGTCAATATTATATGATTTATTTACTCAACATTCTTAAATTATACTTTGATATATTATGCTGCTTACTCGGCTAGCATAGTACACTATTTTCTTTTTCTATTTTTCAAATCTTGAATCATGATTGCCTGGGACTTGGGAGAGCATGTTGATATGTTGTGATGTTTTTGTTAAGACACCATAATTATTAGTTTAAACCTAACTTCTTAAATAATTAAAAACACATAAAAGTAGCGAGTCGAGTTGAATCTATAGAGAAGGCAGTGCTTTTAGAGATTTGAAATCTTTGATTTTATAAAGAAAAGAAATTATTTGAAGTCAAAAAAAATAAAATTAAAAGTGTAAAAGGAAATAAAGAATAGGAATTTAAATTTTGGTATGTTTAGTCTATTAATCAGATCTTAGATCTACTAGTGAGAAAGAAAAAAACATAAATTTAAATTATATGAAAATAAACTTTGCATTAATTAAAAGAAGAATCTAAGTATAAGGAATTTAAAAATAATGACTAAACAAACTAATAAAATGTGCACAAAGATTTGGAAGTCAATTGGTACAACTTCATTAGGAAGTTGGTTGATGTCACCTCACCTTCTTCCATCGTATTTCGTGAAGCAAACTAGGCTTTCTTTTCTTCTTCCTTTTTGGATCTTGATTTGGAGTTTGGTGTAGGCATAAAGATGGCTTAGAAGATAGAGCTTCTCCTCTAAGAAATCTCATTCTTAAAGGCCAACACGCAATCCAAAGCTAAGCACTCTATCCTATACCATACCCCTCTCTCTTAGATGCTTTCTTCTATAGCATTGGGGGCCTTTTAAATAGAGCTTGGTAGAGGTTGAATTAATATAAGACTAGGAATTAGACTCCTAGTAAAACTCCTGGAATTATTCTAGTAGTCGAATCATGTTGAAATCATCTAGATCAAGTTGGATCAAGCAAGTGCTATCGGATCTATTAATCTAGATTGCTGCGGACTTTTGATTGTGCTTGAATCATGCTTGGATCGCATGAAGACCCTTCATTGATTTGGAACCCATTTCAGCCATTAGATCTTTTAGTAGCCATTGGATCGTTTTGTGTTGCCTAAGAACTATTAGATGGCTAGACTGAGAGGGGGCAATGATGGATGGAGGTGAATAGGGAGGCTATGATGGCTCAATGGAGAGGAAGAAGGCAGCGAACCATGGCAACTCTAGCAAAAGGATAGGGCAAAGGGTGGCAGCAATAGCATGGGTGAAGGCGGCATGGGCTGAAGGTGATGGGAAGAAGGCTAGCTACGGGTGACGGTGATTAGAGAGGACGAAGGTGGTGGTGAGCTGAGAAGCGATGGTAATGGCAAGGATGGAGGTGACTCAGGATGGTGAGAATAGGGAAGAGGGCGACATCATGGTAGTCGACAAGGAGGAAAGGAGGGAGAAAGGTGATGGCTGGTAGACTCAGAGGTGGCATTGGGGAAGAGGATGGGGAAGGAGGAAGACGGCGATGGCACTGGGTGGCATCTTGCTTCGACAGAGATGGTGGATCATGGCAACATTGGATGAGGATGTGATAGGCTTTGGGGGCCATAATGGTGGTGTTGGGTAGCCGAACAAATGAAGAAGGCTATAGTGGGCCTCTCGGGAAGGTGATCGATGGAGAGCGAATGATGGCGGCCAGCTGGAAGGATGGCTTGGACTGGGGACAAGGCAAGATGGTGACAGCAACATCTGACACGAGGAGAGAAGTGACAATGTCGGGTGGCTTGTAGAAGACGACGGTCCATGGAAAGGACCTATAGATTGGGTAGCCCATCCATGGTGGACTGGCTACTTTAAAAATAGTGTTGGACTTATTTTTTAATTGATTTTCAACCTATTTTATCTCTAATTTGACTCTAGTTTGTGTCCTCTCGACCTGTATGTCGGCCTCTTCATGTTAGCGAGTGTCTCAATCGTTAATCTAGCCAAATTCCTAGGATTCCGGGGTTTTAGACATCTCCACCAATTTAATTATTTTTATCAAAGAGGAAGAAACATAAATTAATTTTTTTATTAATTATTTTAATGGGTGTGAAATTATTTTGCTGCTTAGTTTTTTCAATTGGCTTAACATCTACTTTTCACAATTGTATTCTAATTTTACATTTTTAAAAATATATTTAATTTACAAGAAAGTCTAAATTTATTATGAAATTAGGTTTTTTAAGATGATGTTAGCACCATTAATTACTTGAAATACTTAAAATAAATGTATAAATATACAACTTATCACACCCCCCCGAACTTACTCAATGCTAGTCTCTTAGCAATGCAATAAACATATAAATATTAAATTATAACCATGTATTATTAAGAGCTTCCTTTTTAAAAATAAATCTAGGATTGAAAGTCAAAAGATCTAGCAAGTATCATTAACTAAGTATTGAATTTTAGAAGCAAACTTCGTAGTTAGTACTTTCAGAAACTTCTTTAGAATTCATCTAAAGATATATAGTACTTGTGTTTATGATAACTAACTTTCTATACTAGTAAATAGAAATCTATCACCAAATTTCTTTATTTATTTCTCCTTTTTATTTGATTTGAGATCAAAATCACAAATCTTAAAGACCAAAGCATCGGCACCTATCTAGGAGTTTTGCATGTCGAGAAATTTCTCGGCATGTGCTGAGAAATTTTCTCAATGCATGTCAGTGCATGCTGAGAACTTTTCTCATCATGCACTAAGAACCATTCTCAACATAATTTTTTTATTTTGTATTCAAAAGTTAAAAGATAAAAATGCCCCTTGATTAAAATTGATTTTAATTAGAAGTTGAGTCCTAACCAATTTAGGACTTGAACCCAATCCCCTTAAAGAAATATATTAAATACTGATTTGGGTCCAAATCAACTTAAGACTTGAACCCAAACCCCGCTCAAACCTTAGATTATAAATTAGTTCAGGTTCGTCCCTAGAATTAATCCTACAACTAATGCCTACTACTTGCTAGACATAGCTGGTATTTAATTCCATATGACCTAGAAGTTAATTCTCAATTAAAATAGTATATTTATTCAATCAAGTCACCTACTTCCAAATTGAACATTTAGATTTTAGATCAAGTCCTTTTCCATGTCAGTCGATAATGTGCATAATTCCATAGGTTTAAATACTTAGCCTGTAATATAGGAACTAATTCATCTAATAATCGAAGTAACTATCTAGCAATGATACTCAATATTTGGAAAGGTCAAATAAATACTAAGTAATATTCAAGAACCTTAGCATATGGTTACTGCATAATTTATCCCTTTAACCCTTAATGCTTAGGATGACTTTAGGATAAACTATCAAACCCTTAATCAGTCTTCCATGTTATATGTCAACCTTATAAATCCTATGTATAATTATATGGATTATCCTGGCCAAGGTTTTACTAAATTGAAGCACAGCAAGTCATGAACTCCTGAAACTTGGAGTTGTCAATTCCATCTTGACTTACAAAATTTGCATGTACTTGACGGTACCCAAAAGCTTTCTATCGCTTATTAAAAATATAGATAGTCCAGCATCAAAGCATAGTGAGTTGCTTACAAGTTACTATTATAATCTCATATCAAAAAGATACATATACCCATATCCTTTGCGAGCTACTCTAGATAGTAGAGTGCTCCATAGCTGAGTCACGTTCAGTGATAATTATTCCTATAATTTACCTGCATACCATACTATTATCTTCACACTCCTTAGTTATGAGGACAACCAACTCATATAGCATACAATGACCTGTATATGATAAACTTTATCATCATATTAATAACATATCATTTGATCATGAACATAATTTAAGAATTATTTGATAAAATCATATCATCTTTATCAAGAGTGAGCTGTTCTGAGGACTTCATCATAATTAAAAGAGTTATGTAAGGAAGATGTAAAAATATAATAAACTTCCAAATAACATTTATTAATTTAATTCATATATAAGTATATAGATCATTTGTAGCTAGATAATTGGATTTAGGACTCAATTCCAACATCAATCAAGGCACAAGATGGGAAGGTACTAGCATGGTGATAGTGGGCTCAATTTGAGGCTTGGTTGATGAAACTCCTTCTCTGGCAGCCTTTCTCCTCTACCTTTCTCTTTCTCTTATAGCATGCACCATTTCCAACCAGGGTGCTTCAATAATCTAGTGAGCTACTTCTTAGGTTGCATTTCTCCTTTAAAACAAAAGGTAGTTGAAGGGAAATAGAGAGAATAGTGTCAAATCAAGGAGATTTTGATGGATAAAAGAATGAGATGAAAGAGGTCATTGTTCTAGTACTAGAACAATTACTTATTTGATAAAAATAGAGCTTACATGTCCTCTTTTCAAAATGAAAAACCGGTGCTTGAGTCGACTCGAATGGACTATTAGGTTGGCTCAGACTTGAGTCAACTCGAATTCAAAATTTGAGTCAGCTCAAATCCAAGTCAGGGAAATAGATTAGAAATTAGTCAAAAATGAATTTTGGAGGATTTCAAAAGGATTTTTGAGGATTCTAAGAAAATCAAACTTATAAGAATTCTCCTTGATGAGAAAAGTTGGTCCTAAGAAGAGAAAAAGATATTTAATCAAAAGGATCAGAAATACCTAATTATTTTCTAATCATACTAAAATTATTCTCACTCAAAGGTTCCGTAAAAATATCTGCAAATTATCTATTGGTACTAATAAAACCAAATATTACATCACTATTTTGAGCATGATCTCCTATGAAATAATATTTTAATTCAATGTGTTTATTTTTTGAGTGTTGAATTAAATTTTTAGTTAAGTTTAATGTAGTAGTATTATCATATCTTATGGGAATGTTATTTAGTTTGATACCAAAATCTTCAAGTTGTTGTTTAATTTATAAGATTTGAGCACAACAACTTTTGACTGTAATGTTTTTGATCTTGATTATAGATAATGTTATAAAATTTTATTTCTCATTAAACCATAAGATTAGATTAATTCCAAGAAATTAAAAGTTCTACTAGTACCTTTTCTATCTAATTTACAACCAGCAAAATCAACATTAGAATATCTAAATAATTTAATAAAAGACTATTTTAAGTACCATAAATCGGTATTAATAGTGTTAGACAAGTATTTAAAGATTTTTTAATAGCAAGTAAATATGATTCTTTATAATTAGACTGATATCTTTCATATATGCATATACTAAATATTATATCTGGTCTACTAGTAGTAAGGTAGAGCAATGATCTAATCATATATTTGCAAAGCTTTTGATATATGCCCTTATATTTTTCATGTTTATAAAGCTTATATGATGAGCTCATTAGAGTGCCAATTTTTTAGGATTTTCTATCCTAAACTTTTTGAATATTTTTCATATATATTTTATTTGGTTGATGAAGATTTCTTTCCTTATTTGCTTTATTTGGAGTATGAGAAAAAAGTTGAGTTCTTCTATCATGCTCTTTTTGAACTCCCACTATAGTAACTTAACAAATTTTTGACAAAGAAGATCATTAATAGCACTAAAGTTAATATCATCTGCATAGATTTGAATAATTAGCAAATCATTATTTTTTTTCCAAAAATAAGATAGTATCTACATTTCTTCTAATGAAATCATTTTAAAATAAAAATTTTCTTAATCATTCATACCATGCATGAGGAACTTATTTTAAATTATATAGTGCTCTATGTAGTTTGTAAACATAATTTGGAAAGTCAAGATTTTCAAATCTACATGGTTGTTTAATATATACTTTTTTAGAAATAAAATCATTTATAAATACATTTTTAATATCCATTTGAAAATGTTTGAAATCTATAAAATATAAAAGCAAGTAATAGTCTAATAGCTTCTGGTATTGCTATAGGTACAAAAATTTTATCAAAATCAATTTATTTTCTTAATTATATCCTTTTGTGACTAATATAGCTTTATTTCTGATAACTACACCATGTTCATCTAATTTATTTATGAAAACCCATTTAGTTCCAATAATATGATAGTCTATAGGTTTATTTATAAGAGTCCATACTTTATATCTTTCAAATTGATTAAGTTTTCTTTGCATAGCATTAATCCATTCAGAGTCACTTTCAGCTTTTTCTATAGATTTAGGCTCTATTTATGATACAAAAAATTAAATAATTATAATTTTTTAAAGAATGATTATACCCACTTATCAGTGACTTACTCGATATTGTAGTAGTGTGACTAGTTCTTTGATATGTGGTATCTTGGCTATTCATAATAGGGATACTATTTTGAATATACATATATATAAATCCTTGTGATGTATGTTGGCTGCAATAGATTTATTATAGAAATATGGTACACACTTATATAAAATCTATCACTCTTGATAGATAAAGGAGTTGTTTTATGTAATTTATGAGATTGAGTTCAGAAGACCATGGCTAGGGTAGTGTGAATAGTGGTAAATGTTTTCCACCATTTTCATATGAAGAACTCGATCCAAATAAATTTAATGTATAATGGATAATGAGATTTGACAAGTACTATCATAATCTCTATCTAGTCGAGACTCATGATAGAAGGACTACATCATGCATTAACTATACCTAGAGGTTTGTTTAATTTCATTATGTTGGGTTATTACTACATACTACTAAGCATCACTAGTAGATTGTGAGATCCATGAGAATTTTCTTGATGGTCGATAATTGTTATTAGAATGAGTTAAAATTATTTCTACCAATTGAAAAGAGTGTTCATAATATTATGGATAAAGATTATAATATATCTTACTATCAAATAAAATAGAACGTATAGGATCACACACATAAGAGATTATGAATGATCTGATGGTTGAATTGTGACTTTTGAGTCACTAAAGGATCCAATATCAATATGATTGATAACTGGACTAATTCATAATTATCACAAATCGGTGGTCCTTAAATGCAAAAATTATAAGAGAGACTAATTAACAGTTAGTGAGTTTTATGTAAATTTTATGCAATTATTATAATATTATTTAATTTGATTTGATTAAATTAAATTATTAGGATTAGGTTTGAGTCAAATAATATTGAGATTTAATTTGACTAAACTCATTTTAAGTTAACCAAATTAATTAGGATTTTGAAATAACCCTAACCCTAGCGCCTAAAAAGAGGACTCTTTCATGCCTCAATTACTTGATGCCTTAAGAATTGTTGCCCAAGGAGAGGAGCTAATGCCCACATTGAGCAGGACTCGTAGTGCTAAAAAGTTTAGATTCCCAAGTAGTCCACATGCCATAAACTCATTATGCCTACTTTGAGAAGGACTCTTCACATAAAAACCCCAACACCCAAGGGACTCCACACAAAAGGAAACTTTACACATGAAGAGGTTTTGTGCCAAAAGTTGGATGCCCAAAGACTCATTACACGTGAAGAAGTTTTCATGCCAAACATCAATGCTTCAAAAAAAAAGGACTGTATGGCCATGTCATACAACTAACCCAAGTGTCGGGTTTGAGGTCTGATACATGTTTCATATGCTAATGATTAACATAAATATTTTGTGTTGGTTGGTTACATGATTATAGTTTATGAGTCACAGGCTAAAACATAATACTATAATGATCTCACTTGTGACAAGAGCATGGAATTATGGCTTGCAAGTCACAAGTTGGAGAGCAACACTATGGTTGGCCTTGTCGAGTAATAATGTGATATTAGGATTCGCTAATTATAGGTTGGAGCATGACCATGGATAATCTAAATGCCAGAAAATTATTGTTATCAAATCTAACTTTTGCTAACAAGATAATGAAAAATAATTTAACTAAAATGTTCTTTAAATGTAATTACTGATATGATAAAACTAGATGTGCATGCTAACATTATTTTTATGTATGTACATATATATCCATGTGTGTGAATAGATACATACATACAGTCACACTCATATATATAGTAGTTCTCTTAAATAATTATCCAATTATGAAATTATTTAGTTATAAATCATATTATTTTCTTAACAGTTGTATATTTGCCAAAATTTGTTATCTTAACAGTTGTATATTTTCTTAAATTAGGAAATTTAATTTATTAAGAAGTTGGCTCGTATTATTGTTTTAGCAATTTTTAGAGCCATAGAACACCTAATTACATATTTGATCTAGAATTTTTGGTGAAAAAATATTAGACAAATTTTGTATCTAGTATTGGATGTATCTGTACTTTATTTCTTTTGGACAATTGTCACTATCAATAATTAAAGAAAATATTTATCCTTTTTTTATTATTAATATTTTTTCTATAGATTATCAAGCTTCACATGCCGTTTGAGATAATCCACTACAAGGAAGTGCTACATTATCATGTGGTTGATCAAGTATTGGGTCTAATATATGATGTCACACCTTAAGTCCAGAACATAACATGACCATGCTACTAAGGGGTGCAACCCATGATAATATGAAGCTAAGCATTCATAATCTTAAATAAAACAAAGATTCATCACAAATAAAATAGAATTAAGAGGTTCAATTCAAATCATTATTTAAACCAACATCAATTCGGAGCATTTAAATCCGGAACTAAATACCAGACCTAAATTTCATAATTCATAATTACCTAACTACAAGTTTATAAGCATTCAGATAACTAATATCAACTTTAAAACTTCAAAACTCGCCAGTGCAGGCCCCACGTTTGAATCATCCATCATTCCTAATCTTACTATGCAAAGAAAAGAAAAATAAAAAGATATGAGCTATACCAGCTCGGTAAGTAAAACCTATATTTTATTATTGGATTAGGCATAAATTTTCATATAAACAATACATTATTATAAAAGTAATAGGTAACATAAATAGAACTTTTCATAACATAATATAATAAAGTAATTCATAAAACTAGCCATACATATATAAATTATGAATATTTCATAAATATGATTGCCATAAAATTTATAATCTTTCATTTCATATACTTGTGTCATGTTTCAAAAATAGTACTCATAGATACTCATGCTATGTTTAATTTGTACCTATGATAGGGCTTTGTTTATTGATCTATAGATTTCATATTTCTTATGCCAACTTTAGACCCTTGGCAGGATCATGCTTCTTATTGATGCTAGCTCTAGGTGTCAACTTTTCCGGTTATAGTGATTCATTCATAGTAATCTAAAAGTCTTTGAAATTCTTATATCTTTTTCTTCAAATATACATATACATAGGTAAAAAATATTAAATAACATAAACTAATACATGCTTCATAAACATGTCTTTTGATAAAAAATATTCATGAAAACAATTTTCATAATAAAGCATAAATTTATATATATATGCTGATCTTTTTTTATATAAAACATGAATTCATAATAATAACTTATGGTAATTCAAATAAATAAGAAGTATAAAATTTACTTACTTCATCATTAACAGGTTTTTAAACTTTATTGAATGGTTTAGCTAATCTTAGTTAAAACATTAAATTATACTCAATCTTTATCAATGAATTCAATAATATTTAAATAATAATAAAAAGGGATTGTTAGATGGGTGATCGGTCTAATAAATTGACCAAGCATGAAAGCAAATCAAGGCCTTCTTGCCCGGATCAACACAAGTCCCTATAATTGAAAACATTGCTTTATACTAGGATCATGGATCTTTTTAGAGAGAGAAAGTGGGTGAAGAAAGAGAAAATAAGAAAGAGAAAGAGATAAAACCCTTGTCTCTTCCAAAAGAAGAAATTCAGATCAGGTCTCACGAAAATCATGCTAGAGGGCATACTTAAAGTTTGAGGACCATTGATAATCGAGAGTGATTAACGACTAGTGAAAAAATAAAAAAATTTGGAAAACAAGGAAGCCAATATGTTACATGGATTTCCAAGCAATTACAAGTTTTCTTTTATGAAATTTCTTGGGTTCATAAACAAGGAATTAAGATTTTGAACTGGATCTTTGACCAGCCTAGACAGAGAAATCTAGAGAGGAGAGAGATAAAATTTTAGAAAGAGAGAGAATAACTTTCTAAAGAGAGAAAGTAGGGGAACTAAGAGAGAGAGGAGAGAAAAGGAAGAGAGAGAAACTCTCTCGCTTTTCTTTTCTTTTTTTCTCTCTTTTTTTCTCTTTCCTTCTCTCTTTCTTTTGGCTAAACAAGGGTGGAAGGGAGGCAATTTAGTGATGGCCAGGTGGCAGCCAATAGTGGGCAGTGGTGGACGGCCATTGGCAATGATTGGTTGATGGGAAAATGTGAAAATTCTTTAAAAAATATGGGATCCACCTCCTTTTCTTGATTTTTTTTTGGCCATTGGCTAATCACCAGTGGCCATGATGTCTAAAGAGGGTCGTAGGGAGGTAGGTCATCACAATCCGAGACATGGGGCCAAGGGATGGTGGTGCCGGTGGCTAAAAAAAAGGAGAAGGGTCAACCAAAACAGAAATTGCTTTTGCAGGCTTTTCTGGCAAAACCGGTGGCTGATGGTGCTATAACTGGCCATGAAAAGGTAGGAAAGAAGTAGAGGAAGAGAAATTGAGCCTCTTACCTTGGTTCCAAGGGGTTGCCGGTTCTAATTTTCAATGAATGTGATAAAAGTGAGGTCAACAATGGTTTGAAGAAATTAAAAGGGAGGAAGAAGGCCTGCCACTTAGGATAGAGGGCTTTGAAGAGGGTAGTGAAAGATTTTATAATAAGCATCTAAGATTTGAATTGTCCTGGATCATTGGTTTTAATGGGAGAAGCCGGAGAATGAAGACTCCCTCCCTCCCCGAGATCATGCCTGGCTGAATCTGGGCACATTTCGATGCTAGTGGTCCGATACGGTGAACCAGGCCAAGCCAAAATATAATAAATTTAATTATATTTAATTTAATTTAATCCTATTTGATCTAAATTTTATGCTGACATATTTATCGTGTCCTAGTTATACATTGAACGAGTGAAATGACCAGGATGGCTGCAGTTTTTGGATTCAGCTATCATTCGACAGAATTCGGTGTGGAGACGAATCTGAATATCTCGAATCAAACATTACCTGATAAGATGAGAACTTGTGTGATAGCTATATTGAGATTTATCCTTCCTATTTCTTTTCCTTACACAAAAAAAAAAAAATTCGGAGTGCGTTGGTAGCTCCGGTTTAATTTTATACCATGCATTTCTTTCGAATTATAAGATGGACCGGGAGGACTATAATATATGATAACTTTCATTATATCCCGTTTGATCTAAATTTTGTACTTGTAAAATTGTCGTATCCTAATTATGTATCATAAAGGAGTGGAACGACTAATGAGGCAACGGCTTTTGGATTCAACTAACGAAGGATAGAATTCGGTGTGTTTTAGTCGCTCCTATTTAATTTCATACCATGCGTTTCTCCTGGATCATTTTTTTTTTTTGGGTCATATTAGATATCTCTCGAGTATTCTAGCGACCATAGGAAACCGCCCAATGTTTTAAATAGTGTATATCCATTAGAAACCACGGCAACGCCCACAGATTGAAGCTCAGCTCCGCAGGCCATAAAATAGACCTGTCCGTCCCGTTCCCTTTTCATCTATCAGCGTGCCATTCCCCTCTTCAGCTCATCTCTTTCTTCTCCCTGCAAGAGGTTCTTCTGTAATCCTCTCCTCTCCTCTCCTCCTCAGCTATCCCTTCTCAATCTCTGGTGACTCATTTAAAAGATCATCCCATCTCCATCCCTAGCCACATTCTCCTCCTCTTCCTTTCTACTCGCTCTCTCTCTTCCCTTCATGAAAAAATAGTCGTTACGATGACGTGGCGTATCTCAGATTCTGCCGAGCGTGTTTCGAGTCGCGTGAAGTTTTTCGGCAGTGCGGGATCAGTCCAGCAAGGTCGGATATCACTCCGCTTCGGCCGAGGTCGAGGTCGGTCTGGGCCTTCTCGCTCCTTCGCCAGGTGGCGCCCGGAGACGGGTCCACCTCGGTCGAAGTCGAGCGCCTCTCTGCCGTTTCGCTAGGTGTCCGCCCAGGAGGGGCCCGCATCGGCCGAAACCGGCGGCCCCTCACTCCCTCGCCAGGTGGCGCCCCGAGACGGTCCCACCTCGGCCGAGGTCGAGCTGGGCCCTCTCGCTCCTTCGCCAGGTGGCGCCCGGAGACGGGTCCACCTCGGCCGAAGTCGAGCGCCTCTCTGCCGCTCCGCCAGGTGTCCGCCCAGGAGGGGCCCATCTTGGCCGAAGCTAGTGGCCCCTTGCTCCCTCGCCAGGTGGCGCCCCGAGACGGTCCCACCTCGGCCGAGGTCGAGCTGGGCCCTCTCGCTCCGTCGCCAGGTGGCGCCCGGAGACGGGTCCACCTCGGCCGAAGTCGAGCGCCTCTCTGCCGCTCCGCCAGGTGTCCGCCCAGGAGGGGCCCACATCGGTCGAAGCCGGCGGCCCCTCGCTCCCTCGCCAGGTGGCACCCTAAGACGGTCCCACCTCGGCCGAGGTCGAGCCAGGCCCTCTCGCTCCTTCGCCAGGTGACGCCCGGAGACGGGTCCACCTCGGCCGAAGTCGAGCGCCTCTCTGCCGCTCCGCCAGGTGTGCGCCCAGGAGGGGCCTACCTCGGCCGAAGCCGGCGGCCCCTTGCTCCATCGCTAGGTGGCGCCCCGAGACGGTCCCACCTCGGCCGAGGTCGAGCCGGGCCCTCTCGCTCCTTCGTCAGGTGGCGCCCGGAGACGGGTCCACCTCGACCGAAGTCGAGCGCCTCTCTACCACTCCGCCAGGTGTCCGCCTAGGAGGGGCCCACCTCGACCGAAGCCCGCGGCCCCTCGCTCCCTCACCAAGTGGCGCCCTGAGACGGACCCACCTCGGTCGAGGTCGAGCCGAGCCCTCTCGCTCCTTCACCAGGTGGCGCCCGGAGATGGATCCACCTCGGCCAAAGTCGAGCACCTCTCTGCCGCTCCGCCAGGTGTCCGCCCAGGAGGGGCCCACCTCGGTCGAAGCCGACGGCCCCTTGCTCCCTCGCCAAGTGACACCCCGAGACGGTCCCACCTCGACCGAGGTCGAGTCGGGCCCTCTCGCTCCTTCGCCAGGTGGCGCCTAGAGACGGGTCCACCTCGACCGAGGTCGAGCGCCTCTCTACCGCTCCGCCAGGTGTCCGCCCAAGAGGGGCCCACCTCGGCCGAAGCCGGCGGCCCCTTGCTCCCTCGCCACGTGGCTCCCTAAGACGGTCCCACCTCGGTCGAGGTCGAGCCGGGCCCTCTCGCTCCTTCGCTAGGTGGCGCCCAGAGACGGCTCCACCTCGGTCGAAGTCGAGCGCCTCTCTGCCGCTCCGCCAGGTGTCCGCCTAGGAGGGGCCCACCTCGGCCAAAGCCGGCGGCCCTTTGCTCCATCGCCAGGTGGTGCCCCGAGACGGTCCCACCTCGGCCGAGGTCGAGCCGAGCCCTCTCGCTCCTTCGCCAGGTGTCACCCGGAGACGGGTCCACCTCGGCCGAAGTCGAGCGCCTCTCTGCCGCTCCGCCAGGTGTCCGTCCAAGAGGGGCCCACCTCGACCGAAGCTGGCCAACCTGTGCGGAGAGGCCTCCGAGGAACAGGAGCACGAGTTCCGAGACTATTCCTCGAGCGGTGCGCGCCGCACCCCGAGAGAAGCGCCCGTACGGACGGCGGCGGCACGCGGAACCTCGCTTACATCGGCCCGATAGGTTCTGCAATCGAGAGGCGAAGTCCTGACAAAACAGGACTCGGAAGCGGGCGTTATCGGTGCCTGGGAAGGAAAGTGCTCACGCTCGGCCCAAGGTCTGGCCGGCGGTCTGGCCAACGTCCTCCCTCTACTCTTTCCTCGCTAGGCCCGGCAAGCAAGGCGAGGAGGCCGTCAGATTCTTTGACCAAAAAGGGAAAGGAGAAAGTGAGGGAGGAAAGGAAGCGAAGGCAAAGAAGGGGCCTCCCGGAGGCGGGAACCAGAAGGCAGCGTGATGGGATAAAAGGAGGGGAAGAGCGGATGACTGGGTAAGAAAAAAAAAAAGTGGAGGCTTGGAAAAGGAAAAGCACCAGGAGCAAGATCCAAGATCCCGAAAGGGGACCCTTGGCGCAAGCCTGGTGAAGGATCTTGGCCGGATTTCTACTCTTCCTTAGACTTTTCTTGTGAAGCACGATCTCTAAGTATGGAACTCCTTCGGGGGCCCGTCTTGGAGACTCTGTTCCCTCTCACCGTTTTCTAACTTGACCGTCAGAGCTCCTTCGCCGGGATCCCCGGCCAGGGCTTCTGACTTTGTCTTGCAGGACTGGGAGCCAGGAGACCTCGGGGCGAGGCAGTCTAATTCAATCAGCGGCTCTGAAGCCACATGCGCAGCGGTGAGAGCGGCAACAGTTCTACTTCCATAGCCCGAGGGAGGATGCTGGCTTTGCTGGAAGTCAAGAAGATGCGGAAGATCGAGTGTACACTTTTGTTTCAATGATTTGGGCCAAAGACTCAACTTCTATTCATTTGGTAAAATAATCAATGGCAACGATCAAGAACTATCGTTGTCTAGAAGCTGGGAAAAATGGACTAAGAATATCCATTCTCCATTGAGCAAATGGTCATGGAGCAGTCAATTGTTTCAGCTGACTAGCAGGACGTCTCTATATATTTACATACCTTTGGCAAGGGTCGCATTTTCTTACAAAATCCACTGCATCCTTTTATATTGTTGGCCAATAATATCCTTGCCTTATGATTTTATAAGACAGTGATTTGTCTCCAAGATGATCACCATATATACCTTCGTGAACCTCTTTGAGAGCATATTCAGCATCTAAAGGAGTTGAACATTTTAGTAATGGCTGGGAGAATGATTTTTTATATAACAATCCATCCAAAATGACGTATTGAGAAGCAGACTTTCAAAGTTGTTTAGCTTATGTATGGCTCTTAGGCAATCTTCCATCGATCAAATATCTGATTATAGGACTCATCCAGGTCAACTCAAATTCTATCTAAAGAATCTTGTCTTGGTTGTTCATAATAATGCTTGGAGTTTCTGGATGATCCATAAAAGTCCAACCCATTAGATCGGGTATCGAAGTAGCTAGTCGAGATAATGAATTAGCCCGAGAATTTTTAGCCTTAGAGACATGACTGATATCCCAAGAATCAAATAAAACTCCAAGTTCTCTGACTTTCTTCAAATACAAGGCTAAAGTGCTGTCATGAACTTCAAAGTCTCCTTTCACCTGATTGACGATCAATTGAGAATCAGACAATACTTTTAATTTCCAAACATTTAGTTCCTTTGCTATTCTTAATCCATCTAGAAGAGCTTCATATTCGGCTTGATTATTAGAAGTTCTAAAGGAGAACCGGAGAGCATATTCTATGACATCTCCATTTGGACTAGACAAAATTAACCCGCTCCATAACCTGAAGAATTTGAAGCTCCATCCACATGAAGAACCCAAAGACAATCAGTCTTCTCTGCTTCAACGAACGTCCGATCTCCATCTTCGTTGTCATTACAAATACATTTAGTTATAAAATTAGCCAATACTTGGGCTTTCATCGCAGAACGAGGCTGATAAGTAATATCATATTCACCTAACTTTATTGCCCACTTTGCCATCCGACCAGAGGTATCAGGATATTGCAAAACAGTTCTTAATGGTTGATCGGTCAATACAATGATACGATGAGATTAAAAATATGGCCTGAGGTGCTTTACTAATATCACCAAGGTATAAACAATCTTCTGAAGTTTTGGGTACCTTGTTTCAACATCATGAAGGACTTTGCTGATATAATAGATGGGTTTGTGTGACCCATCGGATTCCTTTGTTACCAATAATGAACAAACTGCTTTATTAGATGCAGCCAAATAGAGATACAAATCTTCTCCTTCTTGGAGTTTATATAATATGATCGGATTCGTTAAATAATTCTTAAGTTCCTCAAATGCCAGTCGACAATCACCCGATCAATTAAACTCCTTGGTCTATCGTAGGGCTTCAAAGAAAGGCAAACATCTTTTAGCCAAACGAGAAATAAATCAACTTAATGAAGCGATCCGTCCGGCTAACTGCTTAATTTCTTTCTTATTTACAAGATGCCTCATGTCTAATATGGCTCGAATCTTTTCTAGATTAGCTTCAATCCCTTGCTTTGTGACCATGAAGCCCAAAAACTTTCCAGAAGTTATCCCAAAAATACACTTAGTCGGATTCAACTTCATATGATTTCTCCGCAAAATGTCAAAGGCTCTTTGCAGGTCTTTAATATGATCATCAGACTGATTGCTTTTAACAATCATGTCATCTACATATACTTTCATAGTTTTACTAATCTGATCCTCAAAGATCTTATTCACTAACCTTTGATATGTAGCTCCGGCATTTTTAAGACCAAAAGGCATTACTTTGTAATAATATATCCCTCGGTCTGTAACAAAGAATATTTTTCTTCATCTTCTAGATTCATTCGTATCTGATTATATCTAGAAAAAGCATCCATGAAACTCAAAAATTTGTCCTGCCATTGCATCAACAAGTTGATCAATTTTAGGCAAAGAAAAACTGTCTTTTTGACACTCCTTGTTAAGATCAGTATAATCTATGCATATCCTTCATTTTTTGTTAGCCTTCTCATAATTACTACATTGGCAAGCCAGTCAGGGTAATGGACTTCTCGGATAAATCCGGCATCTAGCAATTTGGTTACTTCTTCATTGATAATTTTTTGCCTTTTTGGGACAAAATTCTGTTTCTTTTGATGAACAGGCCGACTAAGTGGATCCACCTTAAGTTCATGCATGATTACTTCAGGAGGAATCCCCAGCATATCAGTAGTTGTCTATGCAAATATATCAGCATTCTTTTGTAGGAAGTCGATCAATTTTTTCTTTGATCTTCACTAAGTGAACTTTCAATCTGAATAGTTTTAGTCGGATCATCTTTCATCAAAAGAACATGAATAGTTCTTTCTATTGATATGCTTACTCCTTCAGTCGGATCACATAGATCCATTTTCTCTAAAGTTGATTTGTTAATTGATTGTTGATTTTGAATTGTCAAACATTGACGAGCCATTTATTGATCTTCTCTTACTTCTTCGATCCTATTTTGGATCGAGAATTTTATCTGCAAGTGATACGTCGATACGATGGCCTAAAATTTATTCAGAGCAGGCCTTCCTAAGATTGCATTATATGCAGAAGAAATCCGAACAACTATAAAAGTAAGAGGAAAGGTTCTTTGCTTTGGCATTATTCCGAGAGTTACGGGAAGTGTAATTTCTCCCTCTACTCTCATGAAATTTTTGCCGAATCCAGTCAATGGCATATGAATTCTCGTAGCTTATCAATTGGCAAATTCATCTTGATAAAAGCATCATAAAGCAAGACTTCAGTAGAACTTCCATTATCAATCAGAATTCTATGTACATCATAATTCACAATTATTGCGGAAATCACTACAGGATCATTATGTGGCATCTGAATGCCTTGTAAATCATCATCAGAAAAGCTAATGCTTCTTCGAAGTCTCTTGATGCTCCGGTCATCTTCATAATATGCTTGATGAATCATTCCGATCGATCCATCAGTCGGTTGTTGATTTGGGAGCTCCATCCCATCAGTAATCATTCTTGTGACCATTGGCCTTAGTGCTGCTGCCTCAATTGGTCGATTTTGGTTTTGGTTTTGGACATATCTGCCCAGATAGCCATGCTTGATCAGATCTTTAATCTCATCTTTCAGTTGGATACACTCTTCTATAGTGTGTCCATGATCACGATGAAATCGACAGTATTTGGTTTGTTGCGCACAGCAGGTGGAGCTCTCATTGGCCTTGGCCTTTGAAAAAAAATTTCTTTCTCAATTTCCATCAGAATTTTTTCTCTTGGAAGAGTTAGGGGTTTAAGTGTCAAATCTATTTACATAGTTCCTACCGACCAAGTTCTTCGGCCTCTAAACTTGCGGTTGAATTGGTCGGACTCCAGGAGATCGAAATTCATCTTCTTTGGAATTCTTCTTGCTTGGCACCAATTTTCTTTCTATTTGTTGTCGGGTCAAGGCTTGTTCTTCGACCTGAGCGTATTTTTAGGCATGGGCCAATAGTTCAGAATAATTGGTCAAAAAATTTTTGTCTAAAGAGAATGTGAACTTGGAAGCTCGCAATCCCTTCTTCATAGCTGACATTGCCACGTATTCATTAAGATCTGGAATCTCCAACGTTGCAGAATTGAACCTTGTATATAGTCTCTCAAAGACTCTCCTTCTAATTGTTGAATGAAGAACAAGCTATCGGAGTTTTTTGGCATTCTTTTGCTTGTTCTGAAGTGAGAGATGAATAACTTCTCCAACTGACCAAAAGAATGAATGGTATCTGACTGGAGACTTGAATACCACATTCTTGTAGCCTTTTTCAGAGTCACTGGGAAGGCAAGACAGTGGAGCGCGTCTAACACTCCTTGGATTAACATGTGGGCTTTAAAGCGCCCAAATGATCCAAGGGATCAGCCGATCCGTCATATGGTTCAACTTGTGGAATTTTAAAGTGGTTAGGAATTCTTTCCTCCAAAATCTTCTTGGAAAAAGGAGGTAAGATGTCGTAGCTTGGTGTTGGATCTTCTGTCTTCCCATGCTCACCAATTTTGGCAATTTGCAGTTCCAGTCTCCTAAATTTTTTTTCAAAATCATTAACTCTTCCAAGATTTGAAGTCTGAGCACTATCAGGAGTCGATTCACCAGAAGACGTTGAATAAGATCGCGGGCGCTTTCCCTTGTTTCGCTTCTTAGCATGATGGTGAGAATAGTGGTGTTGCTTCGGGGAAGAGTGTTGTCCTGATGAATGTTGATAAGGTGAATGTATTCTTGGACTATGATGTCTGCTTCCTGGAGAGAAGGTCGCCGGCTATTTCTTGAAGTAGCAGGTCACAATGGTTCACTCGCAGCAACCTCTTGGAGATTTTGTACTGCTGCTGTAAGCACTTCTATCTTATTCAAAAGAGTATCCAATCGTTCTTGATCCAGGTTTTCAATAGGAACAACACCCATTCCATCTAGAACAGGATCATTCTCTCTTGGAGAATGATGGACTTCATTGACAAGGGGGTTCTTGATCTTACCTTTTACAACATTTCCCTTCAGATTCTTGAAAACTTTTGTTGAGTTTCCCCTTCCTGGCGCACCAATCTGTTGCGTCCAGATTACAGAGACGTTTAAGCTTGAATTAAATTTGATGAAGATGAAATCAACAGGTTGATCAAGCTTTTCTTCTTTTCCTAAAGAGAGTTCAGTGGGGAGAAGTTTCCAAGCTCGAATCCGCCTCAAAGTCGAGACAAAAAATAGATAAGATCCGAGGGAAATCGGGAGTCAAAGGTAGCCCAGAATCTCTTTCTCTCTTCGAAGTTCGTCCCTTCTTCCACCGTACTCCCAAGTATTTATAGGCCACGATCCTAATAGAATCCAGCTGAATCCAGCTGTACACAGTTAGACCGTTAATAGACCAACACGTGTAGCAATCGTTATCTATTATTAATCAGCTTCCTGTCTTTCGGATATTGATCGACTTTATGTCTCTTGGGTATTGATCGGCTTCATGCCTCTTGGACATCGATCGGCTTCATGTCTCTTGGGCATCGATCGGCTTCGTACCTCTTGGGCATTGATCGGCCTTGCGTTTCTTGGGCATCGATCGGCTTCGTGCCTCTTGGGCATTGATCGGCCTTGCGTCTCTTGGGCATCGATCGTCCTTATGCCTTTTGGGCGTCAATCGGTTTCATGCCTCTTGGGCATCTATCGGTTTCGTGCCTCTTGAACATTGATCGGCCTCATGCCTCTTGGGTATCGATCGGCTTCGTGCCTCTTGAGCATTGATCGTCCTTGTACCTCTTGGACGTTGATCGGCCTTTCGCCACTTGGGCATTGATCGCCGATATATTGCTTGATCAACCAAGTTCAGTCTCCATTAGATCAACATAAGTAAACCAAATCGGTCATATCCCAACAGTGTCCTAGTTATACATTGAACGAGTGAAATGACCAGGGTGGTTGCAGTTTTTGGATTTAGCTATCATTTGACAGAATTCGGTGTGAGGATGAATCTGAGTATCTCGAATCAAACATTACCTAATGGAATGAGAGCTTGTAAGATAGCTATACTGGGATTTATCCCCTCTACCCCTTTTACTTACGCACAAAAAAAAAAACAGAATTCGGAAGCTCCAATTTAGATTTATACCATGTATTTCTTTCCAATTATAAGATGCACCGGTAGGACTTTAATATATGATAACTTTAATTATATCCCGTTTGATCTAAATTTTGTACTTGTAAAATTGTCGTATCCTAATTATGTATCATAAAGGAGTGGAACGACTAACGAGGCAACGGCTTTTGGATTCAGCTACTGAAGGATAGAATTCGGTGTGTTTTAGTCGCTCCTATTTAATTTCATACCATGCGTTCCTCCTGGATTATATATTTTTTGGGTTATATTAGATATCTCTCGAGTATTCTAGCGACAATAGGAAACCGCCCAAAGTTTTAAATAGTGTATATCCATTAGAAACGGCTTTTGGATTCAGCTACCGAAGGATAGAAATCGGTGTGTTTTAGTCGCTCCTATTTAATTTCATACCATGCGTTCCTCCTGGATTATATTTTCTTTTGGGTTATATTAGATATCTGTCGAGTATTCTAGCGACCATAGGAAACCGCCCAAAGTTTTAAATAGTGTATATCCGTTAGAAACCACGGCAACGCCCGCAGATTGAAGCTCAGCTCCGCTAGCCATAAAATAGACCTGTCCGTCCCGTTCCCTTTTCATCTATCAGCCTGCCATTCCCCTCTTCAATTTATCTCTTTCTTCTCCCTGCAAGAGGTTCTTCTGTAGTCTTCTCCTCTCCTCTCCTCCTCAGCTATCCCTTCTCAATCTCTGGTGACTCATTTAAAAGATCATCCCATCTCCATCCCTCGTCACTTTTTCCTCCTCTTTCTTTCTACTCGCTCTCTCTCTCCCCTTTATGAAAAAAAATATTTTGTAGCTCTGATTGTCCTTGGTCTCTACCTCCAATGGAGGAGCAGAGACCTATGAAACATCCCATCTCTAATGGATGTAGGTTGAGTTGTCAATGGTCTATTTTTCTCGGAAATGAAAGATTAACCGAATATGGCCTCCAGAAATGGAAGACCGGCCAAACGTGGTCTGTTTTCTCTATGGATGATGCATTACACATCGTCCAAACCATGTATCGGTCTGCTTCCATAGCCCGAGGGAGGATGCCGGTTCTGCTGGAAGTCAAGAAGATGCGGAAGATCGAGTGTCCATGGTATTGAAGCCGCGTCCTCTAAAAATGGAGAGGTTGATCGAACCGAGTCACAGAGGAGAGATGATGGTTCGCGAGAACTTCAGATCTCACTAGTGCTACTGCACCACAACTCGATTGGATCTGAGCGCTCTCAGTCTGAGTTTCCTCAGCTATTGAGTGCCCTACGAGAATTTACTGATTTTTTACTGCGCAGGACCCTGTCAGGCTCCCAGGACAAATCATTTTTAAAGATTTTTTTAATAATACCAGCATGGTACAGATATCAATTTGTAAGTCACCATCTTGGTTTGTCTAAATCAAGCCATCTATCTTGTAATTTTATTAATATTTTTTTTAATTCTAACAAGTTATTATTTTTTAATGTATTAGTTTTAGCGATTATTATGTTTATGCTATTTTAGATCATCATATATGCTACAAAAATGCCTTCTCAACACTGAATCACTATCAAAGTTGGAGATTCAACAAATTTTTAATATTATCCAAATAAAATACTAGAAAATTTATTTAAAAAGTTGACATAGTAGTCTTTGATTTGTTTGATAATATGATTCAAGTTTATCAGAAAATGATTCTATCCACAATCCTTAGGATTTGAATTATTTTAAATTATTAATATTTGGATTGTTTTAAATTGTTATTAATTTATTTTCAAAAATATCTATGTATTAGAATTTTTGAAGTAAAATAAAATTTGAAAAAAATAAAACTGTTGCTTTCTTTCTCAGATATTCTTAGCTTTTTCTTTTTCTCCTTCTTGAGCTTCTTTTCTTTCTGTGTTTATTTTCACCCCTGTACCAAATACTAAATCATAAACTCTTCTACATGCCACCATCCCTCCACAACTCGGGAAGTCAATTCAAAGTGAAACTTGATGGTGCCATAATTTGGATTCACAGAGATCTTCTATGAATTGGAGTTACCATCATTTTGAACAATCTAACTTTTCTAAAGTCGAATCGAGCGATCATCTGAGCAATACCTTTATAAATCTTTTAAGAAGATCATTAATGCCGGTAAGAAACTTTCTTATCGAATATTATTATATCTAAACTTGAATTATGAAGCCTAATCAAGAAAGAGATTTTTCAATCTCCTTCATCCTAGCCTCTTAAGATAAAAGGACATTTACATATGCTATGAAGATCTATCTACTTTCATCATTACTCTTCTTCTTATAAACAAAAAAAAAATAGATCTTGATTAAATTTGCTTTTGCTTATTCATCTAGATTGTTGATTTTTTTATTTAATTTATTTAAAAAAATAGTTGCATCTTCATTCGTATACTTGTCCCGTGTCAGATTGGTATCAAAGCATTAGGTTCTGATTAGATTTTGTATTGTATACTGTTGCCGCCAAGATCGTCGTGGCGATCTTGGCGTGGCCCATAGCTGCTGTCGTTGTCGGAATGCCCTTCGCCCTTTCGGGGTTGACCTGTGCTTCAGGACCTGCAAAATAAGGGTTAGTGATCCGGGCCAGGGATTCCGGCGAGGATACTCCGATGCTCAAGTCAGTGACGACCTAGGGGAACAGATCCTCCTGGTCGAGCCCTTCTTGATGGACTCCACGCTAGGAGGAGTGAATGGTGTGAGAGTGGGGGTACGAGTATGCCAAGAGAGATGATAGCCGAGGTGGGCTGGCCTTCCCGCGAGGCTTCTTCTCCTTCACTCGCTTGATGATGTTCTATGGTTGAGTTTGCACTTGTATGTCTACGTTACCTCTTCTCTGGGGATGTCGAATGTTCTTTAAGTCCAGGTGACCGTTGAGTGCTTATGTTGGGATCTTCCCCATGCTGTCAGGCACGTGCGACGGTATTCTGTACCGTGGATGGGACCTCTTTCCCGATTCGTTATAAAGAAAACTGTCGCGTGCTTTGACATTCCTTCCGGTCGTCCCATTCCAAGAAACATGGAAGTGTCTCGATCGAGGGGCCGCCGCCCCCGGGATTCGAATTTCCTGGTTGACTTCCCCTTTCAGGTGGCGCAGGTGATTGGTGGAGAGCGTGGCATCGATCATTCTTGTGCCTTTTGGGTGTTGATCGTCCTTGTGCCTTTTGGACGTTGATCGGCCTCATGCCTCTTGGGCATTGATCGGCTTCGTGCCTCTTGAGCATCGATCGGCCTCATCCCTCTTGGGCATCGATCGGCTTCGTGCCTCTTGAGCATTGATCGCCCTTGTGCCAATTGGGCGTTGATCAGCCTTTCACCTCTTGGACATTGATCGCCGATATATTACTTGATCAACCAAGTTCAGTCTCCATCAGATCAACATAAGTAAACCAAATCTGTCATATCCCAACAGTGTCCTAGTTATACATTGAACGAGTGAAATAACCAAGGTGGCTGCAGTTTTTGAATTTAGCTATCATTCGACAGAATTCGGTGTGGGGACGAATCTGAGTATCTCGAATCAAACATTATCTGATGGGATGAGAGCTTGTGAGATAGCTATACTGGATTTATCCTTCTTATCCATTTTCCTTAAAAAAAATAAATAAAAAAAAAAAAAAAAAAAATGAAATTTGGAATGCGTTGGTCGCTCCGGTTTAATTTTATACCGTGTATTTCTTTCGAATTATTAGATGGACCAGTAGGACTTTAATATATGATAACTTTAATTATATCCCGTTTGATCTAAATTTTGTACTTGTAAAATTGTCGTGTCCTAATTATGTATCACAAAGGAGTGGAACGACTAACGAGGCAACGGCTTTTGGATTCAGCTATCGAAGGATTGAATTCGGTGTGTTTTAGTCGCTCCTATTTAATTTCATACCATGCGTTTCTCCTGGATTATATTTTTTTGGGTCATATTAGATATCTCTCGAGTATTCCAGCGATCATAGGAAACCGCCCAAAGTTTTAAATAGTGTATATCCATTAGAAACCACGGCAACGCCCACAGATTGAAGCTCAGCTCCGCTAGCCATAAAACAGACCTGTCCGTCCCGTTCCCTTTTCATCTATCAGCATGCCATTCCCCTCTTCAATTCATCTTTTTCTTCTCCCTGCAAGAGGTTCTTCTGTAGTCTTCTCTCCTCTCCTCCTCAGATATCCCTCTCAATCCCTGGTGTCTCATTTAAAAGATCATCCCATCTCCATCCCTCGCCACTTTCTCCTCCTCTTCCTTTCTACTCGCTCTCTCTCTCCCCTTTATGAAAAAAAATATTTTGTAGCTCTGATTGTCCTTGGTCTCTACCTCCAATGGAGGAGCAGAGACCTATGAAACATCCCATCTCTAATGGATGTAGTTTGAGTTGTCAATGGTCTTTTTTTCTCGGAAATGAAAGATTAACCGAATATGGCCTCCAGAAATGGAAAACCGGCCGAACATGGTCTGTTTTCTCTATGGATGATGCATTACACATCGTCCAATCCATGTATGGGTCTGCTTCCATAGCCCGAGGGAGGATGCTAGTTCTGCTGGAAGTCAGGAATATGCCGAAGATCGAGTGTCCATGGTATTGAAGCTGCGTCCTCTAAAAATGGAGAGGTTGATCGAACCGAGTCACAGAGGAGAGATGATGGTTTTGCGAGAACTTCAGATCTCACTAGTGCTACTGCACCACAACTCGATTGAATCTGAGCGCTCTCAGTCTGAGTTTCCTCAGCTATTGAGTGCCCTACGAGAATTTACTGATTTTTTACTGCACAAGATCCTGTTAGGCTCCCAAGACAAATTGTTTATAGAGAATTTTTTTAATAATACCTGCATGGTACGGATATCAATTTGTAAGTCACCATCTTGGTTTGACTAAATTAAGCCATCTATCTTGTAATTTTATTAATATTTTTTTTAATTTTAACAAGTTATTATTTTTTAATGTATTAGTTTTAGTAATTATTATGTTTATGCTATTTTAGATCATCATATGTGCTACAAAAATGCCTTCTCAACACTGCATCACTATCTACATTGGAGATTCAATAAATTTTTAATATTATCCAAATAAAATACTAGAAAATTTATTTAAAAAGTTAACATAGTAGTCTTTGATTGGTATGATAACATGATTCAAGTTTATCATAGAATTCACTTATTAGAATTTGAATTATTTTAAATCATTAATATTTGGATTGTTTTAAACTTTTATTAATTTATTTTCAAAAATATCTATGTATTAGAATTTTTGAAGTAAAATGAAATTTGAAAAAAATAAAACTGTTGCTTTCTTTTTCGGATATTCTCTTCTCCCTCTTGATTTTTTCCTTCTCTCCTTCTAAGCTTATTTTCATTATGTGTTTATTTTTACCCCTGTACCAAATACTAAATCCTAAACTCTTCTACATGCCACCATCCCTCCACAACTCAGGAAGTTAATTCAAAGTGGCACTTGATGGTGCCATAATTTGGATTCACAGAGATCTTCTATGGATTGGAGTTACCATCATTTTGAACAATCTAACTTTTCTAAAGTCGAATCAAGTGATCATCTTAGCAATACCTTCATAAATCTTTTGAGAAGATCAATATTGCCGGTAAGAAAATTCCTTATCGAATATTATTAGATCTAAACTTGAATTATGAAGCCTAATCAAGAAAGAGATTTTTCAATCTCCTTCGATCCTAGCCTCTTAAAATAAAAGGACATTTACATATGCTAAGAAGATTTATCTACTCTCATCATTACTCTTCTTCTTAAAAACAAAAAAATAAAGATCTTGATTAAATTTGCTTTTGCTTATTCATTTAGATTGTTGATTTTTTTATTTAATTTATTTAAAAAAATAGTTGCATCTTCATCAGTATACTTGTCCCGTGTCAGATTGGTATCAAAGCATTAGGTTCTGATTAGATTTTGTATTGTATACTATTGCCGCCAAGATCGTCATGGCCCGTAGCTGCTGTCATCGTCGGAACGCCCTTCGCCCTTTCGGGGTTGACCTGTGCTTCAGGACTTACAAAACAAGGATTAGTGACCCGGGCCAGGGATTCCAGTGGGGGCACTCTGACGCTCAAGTCAATGACGATCCAGGAGAACAGATCCTCCTGGTCGAGCCCCTCTTGATGGACTCCATACTAGGAGGAGTGAATGGTGTGAGAGTAAGGGTGCGAGTGTGCCGGGAGAGATGATAGCCGAGATGGGCTGGCCTTCCTATGAGGCTTCTTCTCCTTCACTTGCTTGGATGATGTTCTATGGTTGAGTTTGCACTTGTGTGTCTACGTTACCTCTTCTCTAGGGGTGTCAAATATTCTTTAAGTCCAGGTGACCATTGAGCGCCAACCTTGGGATCTTTTCCATGTTGTCAAGCGCATGCGGCAGTGTTCTGTGTCATGGACAAGACGTCTTTCCCGATTCGTGATAAGGAAAACTGTCGCGTGCTCTGACATTCCTTCCGATCTCCTCATTCCGGGAAACCTGGTAGTATCTCGATCGGGGGGCCGCCACCCTCGGGATTCGAATCTCCTGGTTGACTTCCCCTTTCGGGTGGTACAGGTGGTTGGTGGAGAGTGTGGCACCTTGGTCAGGGAGCTTCTTGCCCTCCTACTGTAAGCGACGGCTGTGGATAGTTATTATGGCTTGACAGGTGCCTCCTCGCGGCCTTCGAGCTGCTCGCCGGTATCTCGGGGAGGTGACTCCTCCCCCTTGTTGGCCGGTGGTGCTGTCCGAGTTGGTTGCCGAACTGAAGAGCTGGGACTTGGCTCTGACCCAGAAGGGTCAACCTCCGAAGGGCTCGACCTGGCGGAGGAGGGTTGAGCTCGACTCCGGTCCAAGGGGCTCGACCTTAGAGGGGCTTAACCCGATGGAGGAAGACTCGACTCCTGCCCGAAGGGCTCGACTTCGGAGGGGCTCGACCTGGAGGAGGAGGGTTGAGCCCAACTCCGGTCCATGGGTCTCAGCCTTGGAGGGGCTCGATCTGGTGGAGGAGGTCGACTCGTGACCCCAGCCTAAAGGGCTCAGCAACGAAGGGGCTCGACCTGGCAGAGGAGGGCTGAGATCGACTCCGGCTTAGGGGGCTTAGCCTCGAAGGGGCTCGATCTGGTGAAGGAGGTCACTCAGCTCCAGCTTAGGCGCATCGAGCTTGCGGGTGCCGACCTGGGAGCTCGGCTTTGATGGGCCGCCTCGTTGGTGTTGGCTTTGGATCCTTAATTTTGATGATTAACAAAAGGTTGAGTATATGTTTGGACTAATGTTTCATCTCAAGATAAAGTTTCAGGACTTAGGTTATTCAAAAAGAGTATCAAGAGTACAATGATGAAACCAAGCTTACCTGGTTTGGGAAAGAGCTCTTCTACCTTGAACAAAATCAAATTTCTCATATTGGACCTTATTATTAAGAAGCAATTGACAAAAGTAACAAAGGCTTAGAGAAATTCAAGCAAGGCACGCACCTCTCCAGAGTTTCAGAAAATTTCAAACCAGAGGTCGACACCTTGCCAAAGGTCGACCACCAGAGGTCGACTCATGAAGAAAAGAAAAGTTCAGCAAGGCCAGCACGGCAAAATTTCAGTGGCACGCTCCAGAGGTCGACCACCAGAGGTCGACACCTGTCCAGAGGTCGACACCAAAGGTCGACTCATCGCCTGAGAATTCAAACTGGGCAGAACTATGGTTTTCTGGATTTTTGCCTAAGATAAACTGGAGGTCGACTCATGAGGTCGACACTTGATCCAGAGGTCGACTCATGAGGTCGACTCATGGCATAACGGCTAGTTTTTCTGAACTTTTGATTTGATTTCTAATGGCCATAAATGGCCATATTTTTGATTCTAACGGTCTTGTGGAGTTGTTTCAGCTTTAATGAGGTATTTAACCTCCACCTAACTTCAAAAAAGACAAGGAGACAAAGTGAAAAGGAATAGAGTGAAAGTACAAAGCCTTCAATCAATTCCAAGCCAAAAAGAGTGAGAAAACCAAGAGATTCCTTAGCCAAAAGCTTTCCATCTTTGAGGAATCCAACTTTCAAGAGTTTGGCATTTAGTGAGGTCCAAGATTCCAAGAGAAAGGCTTGAAGAGTCTCCATCAAGAGCTACATCGAATTACTTTTTGCTCAAAAGGAGTTTGTCTTGATTTATTCATTGTATTCATATTCTTTTTGTCTTAGGCTAGTTTCAAGAGAATTTGAAACTAGTGTGAGGTTTGTTGGTGAGCCAATTGATAAAACCAACTAGGGTTGCTTGTAAGCCCGAAGCCAAAACAAGTGAGTGAGGTTTGTTGGTGAGCCAATTGATAAAACCAACTAGGGTTGCTTGTAAGCCCGAAGCCAAAATAAGTATGTAAGGTTTTGACTTGTGAGCCTTGTAAAACAAGTCGGCTGTAATCTAGAAATGATTATAGTGGAAATTCCCAAGTGGAGCTTGGGGAGTGGATGTAGGTGCTAGGTGCACCAAACCACTATACTTCTTGTGTATTTACATTGCTTTACTCTTCTTTTGCTCTTTAATTGTTGCTATCTTTCATTGCTTCCGTTGCACAATTACTTGAGCACTATCACTCTTCACTTTTGAACTTGATAGCACATATATTGCTTTAATTTTTAAAATACCCAATTCACCCCCCCTCTTGGGCACCATTTCTGGGCAACAAGTGGTATCAGAGCACCGCTACTCTCTTGTAGGTCCAACGATCTTGAGTGAAAGATCATGGCCACCTCAATTGGAATGGATGTAGTTGAAGGACAAGCATCAAATCACCCTCCTTTCTTTAATGGCACAAACTACACGTACTGGAAAACTCATATGCGTATTTATTTACAAGCTGTAGATTATCATATATGGAGAATAATTACTAAAGGGCCTCATCAGCCCACTCACTTGGTTAATGGCATTATCACCTCAAAATCTGAAGAAGAATGGGATGACAATGACATCAAACAAGCTGAGTTAAATGCTAAGACGATGAATTTGCTATTCTGTGCACTTGACCCAAGTGAATTTAACAGAATATCAAATTGTATTTTCGACAAAGAAATTTGGGATACACTTGTGGTTACCCATGAGGGTACACACCAAGTGAAGACCACAAAGGTGAACATGCTCATTCATATGTATGAGATGTTCAGGATGGAACCAACTGAAAGTATCAGTGAAATGTATACTAGATTTACCAATATAGTAAATGGTATGAGAAGTTTGGAAAAAATTATATCTAATGGTGAACTGGTTAACAAACTTCTCAGGTCTCTTCCAGTTTCATGGGATGCGAAAGTAACAGCCATAGAAGAAGCCAAAGACGTCAATACTCTACCTCTTGAGCAGCTTCTTGGATCACTGATGACTTACGAGCTTTCACTAAAGCAGAAGACAGTGGACAATGACAAGAAAAAGAAAGCCATAGCCTTCAAGTCCACTACAAAGGAAGAGTCAAGTGATGAATCAGAAGAAGAAGCTGATGATGATGAGACAGCTCTCATTACAAGAAAATTCAAAAAATTCATGAGAAAGAAGAAAGGCTTCTACAAGAAAAGGCCACAAAAAGGTGATCACAATAAAGATAAAGAGAAAGAAAAAGAAAGGGATCCACCCATCTGCTTCGAGTGCAAGAAGCCTGGACATTATAAAACGGATTGCCCTTTGCTTAAAAATAGTCGAAGGATGTTGAGAAAGAAAGCCATGATGGCTACCTGGAGTGAGAGTGAGGACTCCAGCAGTGATGAAGAGCAGCAGGTAGTCGCCAACCCGTGTTTCATGGCCAATGAAGATAATGAGGTAAATTCTGAACCTGAAATTGAATTTACTTTCAATGAATTGCATGATGCTTTTGATGATTTAGTTATGGAATATGAAAAATTAAAACTGAAAAATAAGAAATTAAGAAAGCTAAATCTTGAGCTTACCAAAAATTCAGAAAAGTTTTCAACTGAAATTAAAGATTTAATTCAAGAAAACAAGAAATTAACTGAACATGTAAAGACTTTGAAAAATAATAGAAGTCTTAAAACTAATGAGAAAATTGAAAAACAAAACAAAGAACTATTGCTTCAAAACAAGAATTACAAAGAAGAGTTAGAAAAAGTAAAACCTTTTGTAGAAAAGTTTACTTTTAGTTCAGAAAAATTAAGTATGCTTTTAAATAGTCAACATGCAGTGTTTAACAAAGCTGGACTTGGATTTAAGCCACAGAATCAGCAAAAACTTTATAAAAATTTTTTTATACCTGCATCTTCTAATATTACCTGCTATGCATGTGGTAAGTTAGGACATAAATCATATATTTGTAATAGAAGAAAATTAAATACCTTTGGAAAGATTTGGGTTCCAAAAGGAACCAATTTGACTAACCCTAAAGGACCCAAGATGACTTGGGTACCTAAAGTTTCAACTTGATTAATTTTTGCAGGTGTGCCTTGCAACCAAAATAAAAGAAGAATGTGGTATCTGGATAGTGGTTGCTCAAGGCACATGACTGGGGATGTGAAGCAATTCTCATCACTAGCAGCTATTGATGGTGGAAACGTTACTTTTGGTGATAATGGAAAAGGCAAAATCGTTGGAATTGGTAAAATCCATATCATCCCTAATGCTTATATAGATAATGTATTATTTGTTGATGGCTAGAAGCATAATCTTTTCAGCATTAGTCAGTTTTGTGACAAGGGTTTTAAAGTTATTTTTGAATTATCTTTGTGCATGGTATCTAGTCTTGATGTCGATGGCATCAAGTTCACTGGTTATAGGCATGGAAACATTTACATGGTTGATCTTGATGATCTAGCCATGGAAAGTGGTCAATGCCTAGTGGCTAGGGAAGCCAAGGCAAGTGAAACTAGTTGGCTTTGGCATCGTAGGCTAGGGCATGCTAGTATGCAGTTGATTTCAAAATTAAGTAAAAAGAATCTTGTAAAAGAATTGCCAAAACTCACATTTGAAAAAGATAAGATTTGTGCTGCATGTCAATTTGGAAAACAAACTAAATCTACTTTCAAACCTAAAGGAGTAGTATCTACTACTAGACCCCTTGAATTATTGCATATGGACCTCTTTGGACCAACCAGAATAACTAGTTTGGGAGGTAAAAAATATGGGCTAGTAATTGTAGATGATTACTCACGATTTACTTGGGTAATGTTTTTAGCTCATAAAGATGAAACATTTTCAACTTTTGTTAAATTTCATAAAAGGGTTTCAAACGAAAAAGATCTCACTATTATTTCTATGCGTAGTGATCATGGAATTGAATTTGACAATCATGATTTTGAAGCTTTTGTAATGAAAATGGCATTAGTCATAATTTTTCTGCACCTAGGACACCTCAACAAAATGGGATGGTAGAAAGAAAGAACATGATACTTGAAGAAATGGCACGCACAATGCTTTGCGAAAATGATTTACCTAGATATTTTTGGGCAGAAGCCATTAATACTTCCTGTTACATTTTAAATCATGTTTTAATTCGACCTATTTTGAAAAAAATACCATATGAGCTTTGGAAAAATCGAAAACCGAATCTTAAGTATTTTCGTGTATTTGGTTGCCGCTGTTTCATATTAAACAATGGCAAAGACAATATCAGTAAATTTGATGCCAAGTCAGATGAGGGTATCTTCTTAGGATACTCTACTTCGAGCAAGGCATACAGGGTCTTCAACAGAAGAACTCTTCTGGTTGAAGAATCAATTCATGTAGTGTTTGATGAATCTAACGAAATATCTTCTAGAAAAGAAGATTCTATTGATGATGAAACAGGTACAAAGAAGCTTGAACAATTGACAATCAATGAAGATGAGCCCAAAGGAGATGATGATCAAGAAAATAAAGATCAAACTCAAGAGATCAATGTAACTTCACCAAAATCTTTACCTAAAGAGTGGAGGTATGCAGACGGACACCCCCAAGAGCTAATAATTGGTGATCCGTCAAAGGGAGTAAGTACACGCTCTTCTATTAGAAATGTTTGTGATTATTTAGCTTTTGTATCTCAGATAGAGCCTAAGTCAATTGAAGAAGCTGAAAAAGATTGTAACTGGATTAATGCTATGCAAGATGAACTAAATCAATTTAAAAGAAATAACGTTTGGACTTTAACTGAAAGACCCCTTAATGTTTCTGTAATTGATACAAAATGGGTTTTTAGAAATAAACTTGATGAACATGGTATTGTAACTAGAAACAAAGCTAGACTTGTTGCTAAAGGCTACAACCAGGAAGAAGGGATCGACTTTGATGAAACCTTTATTCCTGTTGCTAGGCTAGAAGCAATTAGACTTTTACTTGCTTTTGCTTGTTTTATGGATTTCAAGTTATTTCAAATGGATGTTAAGAGTGTTTTTTTAAATGGATTTATTGAAGAGGAAGTTTATGTTGAACAACCTCCTGGTTTTGAAAATCATGAATTTCCTAACCATGTTTTTAAATTGCATAAAGCATTGTATGGTTTAAAGCAAGCTCCTAGAGCTTGGTATGATAGATTAAGTTCATTTTTGATGAAGAATGATTTTTCTAGAGGTAATGTAGATAATACATTGTTTTTGAAAAAGAAAAATGATGATCTCTTAGTAGTACAAATCTATGTAGATGATATTATTTTTGGTGCTACTAACAAATGTCTTTATCAAGAATTTGCAAAGTTAATGCAGAGTGAGTTCGAGATGAGCATGATGGGAGAACTCAACTTCTTCCTCGGACTCCAAATTAAGCAAACAAAAGAGGGGATCTCCATCAACCAAGCCAAGTACACAAGGAAAATATTGAAAAAGTTTGGGATGGAGACTGCCAAACCAATAGGTACCCCTATGAGCTCTTCATGTAAATTAGACAAAGATGAATGTGGTAAATCAGTAGACCAAAAATTATATAGAGGCATGATTGGTTCATTGCTATATCTAACTGCCAGTAGACCAGATATAATATTTAGTGTTTGTATGTGTGCACGTTTTCAGTCTGCTCCTAAAGAATCACATCTCTTAGCTGTAAAACATATATTTAGATACTTATCTAGGTCAATTGAAATTGGTCTTTGGTACTCTAGAGAGTCATCATATGAATTGATTGCATATTCTGATGCTGATTTTGCTGGGTGTAAACTTGATCGTAAAAGTACTAGTGGAACTTGTCAATTCCTAGGAGTTAATTTGATTTCATTGAGCAGCAAGAAACAGAATTTGGTTGCTCTATCTATGGCAGAAGCCGAATATATAGTAGCTGGAAGCTGTTGTGCTCATATTCTATGGATCAAACAGCAACTCGAGGACTTTGGCATCAAACTAACTAAGACACCCATAGGATGTGATAATACTAGTGCAATCAATTTAACGAAAAATCCTGTACAACATTCAAGAAGCAAACATATTGAAATAAGACATCACTTCATAAGAGATCATGTTCAGAACTCTAATGTATTGTTAGAATTTATTTGTACTGATTATCAATTGGCTGATATATTCACAAAACCATTGAATGAAGATAGATTTTGTATGATCAGAAGAGAACTGGGAGTTATTGATCCTTTTACTTGAAACTCTTCAATTTTTATCAAGATTCCTCAAAAATGATTTATAAATTCTCAAATATGTTTAAAGCTTATTTTTCTAAATTTTATCAATTTTTTAAATTTTACCGAATTTTATTTTGGCTAATTTATTTTGGAGGTCGACACTTAAGTTTTCGGAGGTCGACACTTGAGGTCGACCCCTGAGATTTTTAGAGGTCGACACTTGAGGTCGACCCCTGAGAATTTTTAGAGGTCGACACTTGAACGGAAATCATCTTTTTTAAAACCCGTCCGCAAGCCTCTTTTTCTCCATTTCTTTCCATTTCTCCTTCGTGTGGTCCCCCTCCAACTTCCCTAAAGCTCTAAACTGTGGATTTCCAACCCTCTCCTTCATCTTTTTGGATAATCTTCTCCTCTCCTCTTGTTCTCCTTTGAACCTAACCGTTTTTGACCGTATACTTTGTTTTTGGACAACCGAAAGCTTTTGTCTCTATCCACCCTCTAATATCGGTTGTTTTTCAATTGAAATCACTCATTTCTTTCCTTAGTTTCTTGCATTTCCTCCATTTTCTCTCGATTTTCTCCATTTTCACAAACCCTATCTTACCATTTCACCAACCTGTGAACCTCTCTTCTCCTCTCTTTTCTTGGTTCCTTCCCTCTTAGCCTTGTATTATCCTACTTCTTCCTAATTTACCCCTCTTCCATCCATATGGGTCCAAGAAAGCACTTGGCAGTAAGAAAAAGGAGAATGGAACAAGGCCAAAGTAGCACTGAGCGACGAAGAAAGGTCAGACATGAGCGTGAGCCGACCCCAGAGCCACCTGCACCAGTGCCAGCCAGCTTAGTACGGAAGAGCATTGCGAGTGGGAGACGTGTGGACATACCTTTCTGGGATCAGCATCACTTTTTTATAGGAGATGTGCTGAGAGATGCAGGTCTGGTTCACTTCTGCACGATGACTGAGAGATTCTACCCAGACCTCATCAGGGAGTTCTATGCATCCATGGCCACTGATGGTATTGGATGGTCAGCTATTGTTCGTGGGATCGAGATTCCAGTGACACCAGAGGTCATCAGTCATGTTTGGAGGATTCCACTTCATGGCACAGTTGCCACTTCTATCAGCGACAGAGAGCATGCCTTCAGATGTATTCTAGAGCGTGAGGATGTTAGCGTCATTTCCATAGTAGCCGCTAACCAGCTTTCACTGGAGATGAGAGTGCTGCATCATATCATCGCCCGCATCTTGATTCCAAAGAGCGGGAGATTTGACTTTATTACTGAGCGTGAGATGGTGTTGATGGTGTCCCTGAGACAGCGGACTCCCATCAACCTTCCCAGGATCATGCTTCAGCAGATGGGTGAGGCAGCATCTCATAGGAGACTAGTTCAGCCATATGGCATGGGGCTGACACAGCTATTCAGGGAGCATGGAGTTTCATTTGATGGTATACCCTTCAGTCAGCTGCAGCATACTGATACATATGGAGAGAAATCCCTGCATAGGATAGGATTTCGACTGATTGGTGACCATTGGGTGCGACGAGAGTCTGGCCAGGAGCCAGATGAGGAGGATGAGATCCGAGCAGCTGAGGCAGGGCCTTCAGAGCCTACTGATCATGGTACACCTCCTCGTCCAGCACCAGAGTCAGAGACTGCAGTGCCTGAGCCATTCACGCCACCACCCTCATCAGCTCCAGCACCTACTGCTACACCATGGAGGACTACAGCGAGGATATCGGACTTTGAGCAGAGAGTGACTGATCACATTTCAGAGGTCCGGACAGAGATTGCTGGTGTACGACAGGAGCTACATGGTCTGCGGATCCACACAGATATGCGCATTGGAGCTCTCTCAGCTAGTGTAGATGCAGGATTTCGACAGATCCTCAGCCTACTGAGATTAGCATTGCCACCAGGGACTATAGATCCGACAGTGACTCCTCCACATTCTGATGATGATGATGATGACTCCAGTGGATACAGTGACAGTGATAGAGATCAGCCTGGAGCAGGTAGCTCTGATGTTCCACCTGCAGATCCGATTCCAGAGATTCCCCCTTCTACGGATCCTCCTTCTACTGATCTTCCTAGTACAGATCCTCCAGCTACAGATGTGCTAGTAGATACTGAGTTTACTGAGTCACTTTTTGAGACTATTACAGGGATTCTGGATGATAGAGATGAGCATACAGAGACAGATATTGATGATCCCACTGCTTATGAGCTAGTCAGCAGGCACACTCCAGCTCAGTCTACTCAGCATACTGATCCATCTACTCCTTCTGCTACTGCTTCTGTCAGGACACCTGTGGAGCCTTTTCCTCGGACCTATAGATCTGTAGGACTACCCCTAGGTCTGGTCCCTCTCTGAGGACTCGGAGTCTCACTCATAGGACTCCAAAATCCTCATCTAGGATCTCGGCTCCTATCTCTTTTGATATACCTTCTGATGAGGAGTAGCCTCATAGATTTGCTTGATGTATGATGTACTAGTTTACTTTGTATGATCTGATGTATCAGTGTTTTGTGCTTACTATGTAAGCAATTTTGTAACTGAATACATTCAAATACTTATCTACATTGTGATATTTTACTGTCTGATACCAGCTCTTAGCATTTATCTTTTTAAACCCTCAAGTTAGAATGTTTTTGGTTATATTGAATGCACAAATTGAGGGGGAGCATGTATTTTATGCAACTAAGTACTTCATTGTAATGGAACATAATTTTCCTTAATATATCTTTAACTACAAAGAATGCACTTTTTGATTCTTGACAAAAAGGGGGAGTATAGTAATGTTTGTAAAGTATATATGGTAAAGTATGACTCTTTCATAGAATAGAGTAAAGCTATTATGGTTCTTATCTTTTTGACTCATGAGAATGTTTTCACAAAAAGAAAGAAGTAAATGAAAAGTAAAATCTTTTTGACTCATGAGAATGTTTTCACAAAAAGAAAGAAGTAAATGAAAAGTAAAATCTTTTTGACTCATGAGAATGTTTTCACAAAAAAGTAGATGAAAAGTAAATTTTTATGGTATACTCATGCATGTAAAGATTCTTTGAAAATTTTTATTATTGCTATATTTTGCTTTTGGACTTAATTGCATATATACTCAAGGTTTTGTCATCATCAAAAAGGGGGAGATTGTTGGCTTTGGCTCCTTAATTTTGATGATTAACAAAAGGTTGAGTATATGTTTGGACTAATGTTTCATCTCAAGATAAAGTTTCGGGACTTAGGTTATTCAAAAAGAGTACCAAGAGTACAATGATGAAACCAAGCTTGCCTGGTTTGGGAAAGAGCTCTTCTACCTTGAACAAAATCAAATTTCTCATATTGGACCTTATTATTAAGAAGCAATTGACAAAAATAACAAAGGCTTAGAGAAATTCAAGCAAGGCACGCACCTCTTCAGAGTTTCAAAAAATTTCAGACCAGAGGTCGACACCTTGCCAAAGGTCGACCACCAGAGGTCGACTCATGAAGAAAAGAAAAGTTCAGCAAGGCCGACACGGCAAAATTTCAGTGGCACGCTCCAGAGGTCGACACCAGAGGTCGACTCATCGCCTGAGAATTCAAACTGGGCAGAACTATGGTTTTCTGGATTTTTGCCTAAGATAAACTGGAGGTCGACTCATGAGGTCGACACTTGATCCAGAGGTCGACTCATGAGGTCGACTCATGGCATAACGGCTGGTTTTTCTGAACTTTTGATTTGATTTCTAACGGCCATAAATGGCCATATTTTTGATTCTAACGATCTTGTGGAGTTGTTTCAGCTTGAATGAGGTATTTAACCTCCACCTAACTTCAAAAAAGACAAGGAGACAAAGTGAAAAGGAATAGAGTGAAAGTACAAAGCCTTCAATCAATTCCAAGCCAAAAAGAGTGAGAAAACCAAGAGATTCCTTAGCCAAAAGCTTTCCATCTTTGAGGAATCCAACTTTCAAGAGTTTGGCATTTAGTGAGGTCCAAGATTCCAAGAGAAAGGCTTGAAGAGTCTCCATCAAGAGCTACATCGAATTACTTTTTGCTCAAAAGGAGTTTGTCTTGATTTATTCATTGTATTCATATTCTTTTTGTCTTAGGCTAGTTTCAAGAGAATTTGAAACTAGTGTGAGGTTTGTTGGTGAGCCAATTGATAAAACCAACTAGGGTTGCTTGTAAGCCCGAAGCCAAAACAAGTGAGTGAGGTTTGTTGGTGAGCCAATTGATAAAACCAACTAGGGTTGCTTGTAAGCCCGAAGCCAAAATAAGTATGTAAGGTTTTGACTTGTGAGCCTTGTAAAACAAGTCGGCTGTAATCTAGAAAGATTATAGTGGAAATTCCCAAGTGGAGCTTGGGGAGTGGATGTAGGTGCTAAGTGCACCAAACCACTATACTTCTTGTGTATTTACATTGCTTTACTCTTCTTTTGCTCTTTAATTGTTGCTATCTTTCATTGCTTCCGTTGCACAATTACTTGAGCACTATCACTCTTCACTTTTGAACTTGATAGCACATATATTGCTTTAATTTTTAAAATACCCAATTCACCCCCCTCTTGGGCACCATTTCTGGGCAACAAGTTGTATCAGAGCACCGCTACTCTCTTGTAGGTCCAACGATCTTGAGTGAAAGATCATGGCCGCCCCAATTGGAATGGATGTAGTTGAAGGACAAGCATCAAATCACCCTCCTTTCTTTAATGGCACAAACTACACGTACTGGAAAACTCATATGCGTATTTATTTACAAGCTGTAGATTATCATATATGGAGAATAATTACTAAAGGGCCTCATCAGCCCACTCACTTGGTTAATGGCATTATCACCTCAAAATCTGAAGAAGAATGGGATGACAATGACATCAAACAAGCTGAGTTAAATGCTAAGACGATGAATTTGCTATTCTGTGCACTTGACCCAAGTGAATTTAACAGAATATCAAATTGTATTTTCGGCAAAGAAATTTGGGATACACTTGTGGTTACCCATGAGGGTACACACCAAGTGAAGACCACAAAGGTGAACATGCTCATTCATACGTATGAGATGTTCAGGATGGAACCAACTGAAAGTATCAGTGAAATGTATACTAGATTTACCAATATAGTAAATGGTATGAGAAGTTTGGAAAAAATTATATCTAATGGTGAACTGGTTAACAAACTTCTCAGGTCTCTTCCAGTTTCATGGGATGCGAAAGTAACAGCCATAGAAGAAGCCAAAGACGTCAATACTCTACCTCTTGAGCAGCTTCTTGGATCACTGATGACTTACGAGCTTTCACTAAAGCAGAAGACAGTGGACAATGACAAGAAAAAGAAAGCCATAGCCTTCAAGTCCACTACAAAGGAAGAGTCAAGTGATGAATCAGAAGAAGAAGCTGATGATGATGAGACAGCTCTCATTACAAGAAAATTCAAAAAATTCATGAGAAAGAAGAAAGGCTTCTACAAGAAAAGGCCACAAAAAGGTGATCACAATAAAGATAAAGAGAAAGAAAAAGAAAGGGATCCACCCATCTGCTTCGAGTGCAAGAAGCCTGGACATTATAAAACGAATTGCCCTTTGCTTAAAAATAGTCGAAGGATGTTGAGAAAGAAAGCCATGATGGCTACCTGGAGTGAGAGTGAGGACTCCAGCAGTGATGAAGAGCAGCAGGTAGTCGCCAACCCGTGTTTCATGGCCAATGAAGATAATGAGGTAAATTCTGAACCTGAAATTGAATTTACTTTCAATGAATTGCATGATGCTTTTGATGATTTAGTTATGGAATATGAAAAATTAAAACTGAAAAATAAGAAATTAAGAAAGCTAAATCTTGAGCTTACCAAAAATTCAGAAAAGTTTTCAACTGAAATTAAAGATTTAATTCAAGAAAACAAGAAATTAACTGAACATGTAAAGACTTTGAAAAATAATAGAAGTCTTAAAACTAATGAGAAAATTGAAAAACAAAACAAAGAACTATTGCTTCAAAACAAGAATTACAAAGAAGAGTTAGAAAAAGTAAAACCTTTTGTAGAAAAGTTTACTTTTAGTTCAGAAAAATTAAGTATGCTTTTAAATAGTCAACATGCAGTGTTTAACAAAGCTGGACTTGGATTTAAGCCACAGAATCAGCAAAAACTTTATAAAAATTTTTTATACCTGCATCTTCTAATATTACCTGCTATGCATGTGGTAAGTTAGGACATAAATCATATATTTGTAATAGAAGAAAATTAAATACCTTTGGAAAGATTTGGGTTCCAAAAGGAACCAATTTGACTAACCCTAAAGGACCCAAGATGACTTGGGTACCTAAAGTTTCAACTTGATTAATTTTGCAGGTGTGCCTTGCAACCAAAAATAAAAGAAGAATGTGGTATCTGGATAGTGGTTGCTCAAGGCACATGACTGGGGATGTGAAGCAATTCTCATCACTAGCAGCTATTGATGGTGGAAACGTTACTTTTGGTGATAATGGAAAAGGCAAAATCGTTGGAATTGGTAAAATCCATATCATCCCTAATGCTTATATAGATAATGTATTATTTGTTGATGGCTAGAAGCATAATCTTTTCAGCATTAGTCAGTTTTGTGACAAGGGTTTTAAAGTTATTTTTGAATCATCTTTGTGCATGGTATCTAGTCTTGATGTCGATGGCATCAAGTTCACTGGTTATAGGCATGGAAACATTTACATGGTTGATCTTGATGATCTAGCCATGGAAAGTGGTCAATGCCTAGTGGCTAGGGAAGCCAAGGCAAGTGAAACTAGTTGGCTTTGGCATCGTAGGCTAGGGCATGCTAGTATGCAGTTGATTTCAAAATTAAGTAAAATGAATCTTGTAAAAGAATTGCCAAAACTCACATTTGAAAAAGATAAGATTTGTGCTGCATGTCAATTTGGAAAACAAACTAAATCTACTTTCAAACCTAAAGGAGTAGTATCTACTACTAGACCCCTTAAATTATTGCATATGGACCTCTTTGGACCAACCAGAATAACTAGTTTGGGAGGTAAAAAATATGGGCTAGTAATTGTAGATGATTACTCACGATTTACTTGGGTAATGTTTTTAGCTCATAAAGATGAAACATTTTCAGCTTTTGTTAAATTTCATAAAAGGGTTTCAAATGAAAAAGATCTCACTATTGTTTCTTTGCGTAGTGATCATGGAATTGAATTTGACAATCATGATTTTGAAGCTTTTTGTAATGAAAATGGCATTAGTCATAATTTTTCTGCACCTAGGACACCTCAACAAAATGGGGTGGTAGAAAGAAAGAACAGGATACTTGAAGAAATGGCACGCACAATGCTTTGCGAAAATGATTTACCTAGATATTTTTGGGCAGAAGCCATTAATACTTCCTGTTACATTTTAAATCATGTTTTAATTCGACCTATTTTGAAGAAAACACCATATGAGCTTTGTAAAAATCGAAAACTGAATCTTAAGTATTTTCGTGTATTTGGTTGCCGCTGTTTCATATTAAACAATGGCAAAGACAATATCAGTAAATTTGATGCCAAGTCAGATGAGGGTATCTTCTTAGGATACTCTACTTCGAGCAAGGCATACAGGGTCTTCAACAGAAGAACTCTTCTGGTTGAAGAATCAATTCATGTAGTGTTTGATGAATCTATCGAAATATCTTCTAGAAAAGAAGATTCTATTGATGATGAAACAGGTACAAAGAAGCTTGAACAATTGACAATCAATGAAGATGAGCCCAAAGGAGATGATGATCAAGAAATAAAGATCAAACTCAAGAGATCAATGCAACTTCACCAAAATCTTTACCTAAAGAGTGGAGGTATGCAGACGGACACCCCCAAGAGCTAATAATTGGTGATCCGTCAAAGGGAGTAAGTACACGCTCTTCTATTAGAAATGTTTGTGATTATTTAGCTTTTGTATCTCAGATAGAGCCTAAGTCAATTGAAGAAGCTGAAAAAGATTGTAACTGGATTAATGCTATGCAAGATGAACTAAATCAATTTAAAAGAAATAACGTTTGGACTTTAACTGAAAGACCCCTTAATGTTTCTGTAATTGGCACAAAATGGGTTTTTAGAAATAAACTTGATGAACATGGTATTGTAACTAGAAACAAAGCTAGACTTGTTGCTAAAGGCTACAACCAGGAAGAAGGGATCGACTTTGATGAAACCTTTGTTCCTATTGCTAGTCTAGAAGCAATTAGACTTTTACTTGCTTTTGCTTGTTTTATGGATTTCAAGTTATTTCAAATGGATGTTAAGAGTGTTTTTTTAAATGGATTTATTGAAGAGGAAGTTTATGTTGAACAACCTCCTGGTTTTGAAAATCATGAATTTCTAACCATGTTTTAAATTGCATAAAGCATTGTATGGTTTAAAGCAAGCTCCTAGAGCTTGGTCTGATAGATTAAGTTCATTTTTGATGAAGAATGATTTTTCTAGAGGTAATGTAGATAATACATTATTTTTGAAAAAGAAAAATGATGATCTCTTAGTAGTACAAATCTATGTAGATGATATTATTTTTGGTGCTACTAACAATGTCTTTATCAAGAATTTGTAAAGTTAATGCAGAGTGAGTTCGAGATGAGCATGATGGGAGAACTCAACTTCTTCCTCGGACTCCAAATTAAGCAAACAAAAGAGGGGATCTCCATCAACCAAGCCAAGTACACAAGGAAAATATTGAAAAAGTTTGGGATGGAGACTGCCAAACCAATAGGTACCCCTATGAGCTCTTCATGTAAATTAGACAAAGATGAATGTGGTAAATCAGTAGACCAAAAATTATATAGAGGCATGATTGGTTCATTGCTATATCTAACTGCCAGTAGACCAGATATAATATTTAGTGTTTGTATGTGTGCACGTTTTCAGTCTGCTCCTAAAGAATCACATCTCTTAGCTGTAAAACATATTTTAGATACTTATCTGGGTCAATTGAAATTGGTCTTTGGTACTCTAGAGAGTCATCATATGAATTGATTGCATATTCTGATGCTGATTTTGCTGGGTGTAAACTTGATCGTAAAAGTACTAGTGGAACTTGTCAATTCCTAGGAGTTAATTTGATTTCATGGAGCAGCAAGAAACAGAATTCGGTTGCTCTATCTATGGCAGAAGCCGAATATATAGCAGCTGGAAGCTGTTGTGCTCAGATTCTATGGATCAAACAGCAACTCGAGGACTTTGGCATCAAACTAACTAAGACACCCATAAGATGTGATAATACTAGTGCAATCAATTTAACGAAAAATCCTGTACAACATTCAAGAAGCAAACATATTGAAATAAGACATCACTTCATAAGAGATCATGTTCAGAACTCTAATGTATTGTTAGAATTTATTTGTACTGATTATCAATTAGCTGATATATTCACAAAACCATTGAATGAAGATAGATTTTGTATGATCAGAAGAGAACTGGGAGTTATTGATCCTTTTGCTTGAAACTCTTCAATTCTTATCAAAATTCCTCAAAAATGATTTATAAATTCTCAAATATGTTTAAAGCTTATTTTTCTAAATTTTATCAATTTTTAAATTTTATCGAATTTTATTTTGGCTAATTATTTTTGGAGGTCGACACTTAAGTTTTCGGAGGTCGACACTTGAGGTCGACCCCTGAGATTTTTAGAGGTCGACACTTGAGGTCGACCCCTGAGAATTTTTAGAGGTCGACACTTGAACGGAAATCATCTTTTTTAAAACCCGTCCGCAAGCCTCTTTTTCTCCATTTCTTTCCATTTCTCCTTCGTGTGGTCCCCCTCCAACTTCCCTAAAGCTCTAAACTGTGGATTTCCAACCCTCTCCTTCATCTTTTGGGTAATCTTCTCCTCTCCTCTTGTTCTCCTTTGAACCTAACCGTTTTTGACCGTATACTTTGTTTTTGGACAACCGAAAGCTTTTGTCTCTATCCACCCTCTAATATCGGTTGTTTTTCAATTGAAATCACTCATTTCTTTCCTTAGTTTCTTGCATTTCCTCCATTTTCTCTCGATTTTCTCCATTTTCACAAACCCTATCTTACCATTTCACCAACCTGTGAACCTCTCTTCTCCTCTCTTTTCTTGGTTCCTTCCCTCTTAGCCTTGTATTATCCTACTTCTCCCTAATTTACCCCTCTTCCATCCATATGGGTCCAAGAAAGCACTTGGCAGTAAGAAAAAGGAGAATGGAACAAGGCCAAAGTAGCACTGAGCGACGAAGAAAGGTCAGACATGAGCGTGAGCCGACCCCAGAGCCACCTGCACCAGTGCCAGCCAGCTTAGTACGGAAGAGCATTGCGAGTGGGAGACGTGTGGACATACCTTTCTGGGATCAGCATCACTTTTTAATAGGAGATGTGCTGAGAGATGCAGGTCTGGTTCACTTCTGCACGATGACTGAGAGATTCTATCCAGACCTCATCAGGGAGTTCTATGCATCCATGGCCACTGATGGTATTGGATGGTCAGCTATTGTTCGTGGGATCGAGATTCTAGTGACACCAGAGGTCATCAGTCATGTTTGGAGGATTCCACTTCATGGCACAGCTGCCACTTCTATCAGCAACAGAGAGCATGCCTTCAGATGTATTCTAGAGCGTGAGGATGTTAGCGTCATTTCCACAGTAGCCGCTAACCAGCTTTCACTGGAGATGAGAGTGCTGCATCATATCATCGCCCGCATCTTGATTCCAAAGAGCGGGAGATTTGACTTTATTACTGAGCGTGAGATGGTGTTGATGGTGTCCCTGAGACAGCGGACTCCCATCAACCTTCCCAGGATCATGCTTCAGCAGATGGGTGAGGCAGCATCTCATAGGAGACTAGTTCAGCCATATGGCATGGGGCTGACACAGCTATTCAGGGAGCATGGAGTTTCATTTGATGGTATACCCTTCAGTCAGCTGCAGCATACTGATACATATGGAGAGAAATCCCTGCATAGGATGGGATTTCGACTGATTGGTAACCATTGGGTGCGACGAGAGTCTGGCCAGGAGCCAGATGAGGAGGATGAGATCCGAGCAGCTGAGGCAGGGCCTTCAGAGCCTACTGATCATGGTACACCTCCTCGTCCAGCACCAGAGTCAGAGACTGCAGAGCCTGAGCCATTCACGCCACCACCCTCATCAGCTCCAGCACCTACTGCTACACCACGGAGGACTACAGCGAGGATATCGGACTTTGAGCAGAGAGTGACTGATCACATTTCAGAGGTCCGGACAGAGATTGCTGGTGTACGACAGGAGCTACATGGTCTGCGGATCCACACAGATATGCGCATTGGAGCTCTCTCAGCTAGTGTAGATGCAGGATTTCGACAGATCCTCAGCCTACTGAGATTAGCATTGCCACCAGGGACTATAGATCCGACAGTGACTCCTCCACATTCTGATGATGATGATGATGACTCCAGTGGATACAGTGACAGTGATAGAGATCAGCCTGGAGCAGGTAGCTCTGATGTTCCACCTGCAGATCCGATTCCAGAGATTCCCCCTTCTACGGATCCTCCTTCTACTGATCTTCCTAGTACAGATCCTCCAGCTACAGATGTGCTAGTAGATACTGAGTTTACTGAGTCACTTTTTGAGACTATTACAGGGATTCTGGATGATAGAGATGAGCATACAGAGACAGATATTGATGATCCCACTGCTTATGAGCTAGTCAGCAGGCACACTCCAGCTCAGTCTACTCAGCATACTAATCCATCTACTCCTTCTGCTACTGCTTCTGTCAGGACACCTGTGGAGCCTTTTCCTCGGACCTATAGATCTTGTAGGACTACCCCTAGGTCTGGTCCCTCTCTGAGGACTCGGAGTCTCACTCATAGGACTCCAAAATCCTCATCTAGGATCTCGGCTCCTATCTCTTTTGATATACCTTCTGATGAGGAGTAGCCTCATAGATTTGCTTGATGTATGATGTACTAGTTTACTTTGTATGATCTGATGTATCAGTGTTTTGTGCTTACTATGTAAGCAATTTTGTAACTGAATACATTCAAATACTTATCTACATTGTGATATTTTACTGTCTGATACCAGCTCTTAGCATTTATCTTTTTAAACCCTCAAGTTAGAATGTTTTTGGTTATATTGAATGCACAAATTGAGGGGGAGCATGTATTTTATGCAACTAAGTACTTCATTGTAATGGAACATAATTTTCCTTAATATATCTTTAACTACAAAGAATGCACTTTTTGATTCTTGACAAAAAGGGGGAGTATAGTAATGTTTGTAAAGTATATATGGTAAAGTATGACTCTTTCATAGAATAGAGTAAAGCTATTATGGTTCTTATCTTTTTGACTCATGAGAATGTTTTCACAAAAAGAAAGAAGTAAATGAAAAGTAAAATCTTTTTGACTCATGAGAATGTTTTCACAAAAAGAAAGAAGTAAATGAAAAGTAAAATCTTTTTGACTCATGAGAATGTTTTCACAAAAAAAGTAGATGAAAAGTAAAATTTTTATGGTATACTCATGCATGTAAAGATTCTTTGAAAATTTTTATTATTGCTATATTTTGCTTTTGGACTTAATTGCATATATACTCAAGGTTTTGTCATCATCAAAAAGGGGGAGATTGTTGGCTTTGACTCCTTAATTTTGATGATTAACAAAAGGTTGAGTATATGTTTGGACTAATGTTTCATCTCAAGATAAAGTTTCAGGACTTAGGTTATTCAAAAAGAGTACCAAGAGTACAATGATGAAACCAAGCTTGCCTGGTTTGGGAAAGAGCTCTTCTACCTTGAACAAAATCAAATTTCTCATATTGGACCTTATTATTAAGAAGCAATTGACAAAATAACAAAGGCTTAGAGAAATTCAAGCAAGGCACGCACCTCTTCAGAGTTTCAAAAAATTTCAGACCAGAGGTCGACACCTTGCCAAAGGTCAACCACCAGAGGTCAACTCATGAAGAAAAGAAAAGTTCAGCAAGGCCGGCACGGCAAAATTTCAGTGGCACGCTCCAGAGGTCGACCACCAGAGGTCGACACCTATCCAGAGGTCGACACCAGAGGTCGACTCATCGCCTGAGAATTCAAACTGGGCAGAACTATGATTTTCTGGATTTTTGCCTAAGATAAACTGGAGGTCGACTCATGAGGTCGACACTTGATCCAGAGGTCGACTCATGAGGTCGACTCATGGCATAACGGCTAGTTTTTCTGAACTTTTGATTTGATTTCTAACGGCCATAAATGGCCATATTTTTGATTCTAACGGTCTTGTGGAGTTGTTTCAGCTTTAATGAGGTATTTAACCTCCATCTAACTTCAAAAAAGACAAGGAGACAAAGTGAAAAAGAATAGAGTGAAAGTACAAAGCCTTCAATCAATTCCAAGCCAAAAAGAGTGAGAAAACCAAGAGATTCCTTAGCCAAAAGCTTTCCATCTTTGAGGAATCCAACTTTCAAGAGTTTGGTATTTAGTGAGGTCCAAGATTCCAAGAGAAAGGCTTGAAGAGTCTCCATCAAGAGCTACATCGAATTACTTTTTGCTCAAAAGGAGTTTGTCTTGATTTATTCATTGTATTCATATTCTTTTTGTCTTAGGCTAGTTTCAAGGGAATTTGAAACTAGTGTGAGGTTTGTTGGTGAGCCAATTGATAAAACCAACTAGGGTTGCTTGTAAGCCCGAAGCCAAAACAAGTGAGTGAGGTTTATTGGTGAGCCAATTGATAAAACCAACTAGGGTTGCTTGTAAGCCCAAAGCTAAAACAAGTGTGTAAGGTTTTGACTTGTGAGCCTTGTAAAACAAGTCGGCTGTAATCTAGAAAAGATTATAGTGAAAATTCCCAAGTGGAGCTTGGGGAGTGGATGTAGGTGCTAAGTGCACTGAACCACTATACTTCTTGTGTGTTTCCATTGCTTTACTCTTCTTTTGCTCTTTAATTGTTACTATCTTTCATTGCTTCCGTTGCACAATTACTTGAGCACTATCACTCTTCACTTTTGAACTTAATAGCACATATATTGCTTTAATTTTTAAAATACCCAATTCACCCCCCCTCTTGGGCACCATTTCTGGGCAACAGTTGGTCTGGGGGAGCTTGGCCCAGCCAAACGAGTCCGAGGTGGGGTGTCCACCGTGGTGGATTTTTTGACATGGCATCTGTTAGGAATTACATGTCAGCACATCAGCTTCTAGCCACATCATTTGCCCCCCACTCCCAAATACCATTGGCGTGCGGCGCTCGGGATGAAGGGAGTAAATACGCTGTTGACATGGAAAGGTGGGGATCCGGTGCAATGATGGTCACGATCGATCGCATCTCGGGAATCAGTTTCTTCAGCCTACCCGGAGGAGCCACGTGGCCATGTCCGAGGAGCAATTATTATGGGCATAGAATCTAGAGCGGCCGCAGTCGAAGCTAGATGCCAGTCCTGCCAATGAGTGACACGTGGCACAGATCCGATGGTGGGGACTTGTAATGGTACGGTCGGGCACTGGTCACATCAAAAGGAAAAGTTGCCTTTCCCGAAATACGTCTTCTTTCAAATCTTTCGTGCCCGCCACTGTACCGAGACTCCTCTTTCGTTCATCCGGTCATTCTTGTCCATCCAAAGCTCTCAGCAGGTTAGTCCTCTTCCTCCTCGCTTAGGTTGAGTAGGGCCTTCTTCTTCTTCCCTTGATCTTCTTAGGGCTAGGTTTGCCTCAGGACCTTCATCTACTTTCTTCTTCTTCCTTTGATCTTTCTTCGCCATGTCACGTTTCAGTTCAAGTTTCCGTCCTTCGACCAATCAGGGTGAGGACAGGCCTTCTAGGCCGAGGCCGCCATCATCTTCTTCTTCTGACGAGGATGGAGATGGAGCGCACTTCGAGCTTAGCATGAGGTGTCCCCCTAGTGGGATAGTGATTAGGGAGCCTGGACTCGTCTCTGCTCTTCCTCCTCCCCCAACCGAACCGATTCCTGAACCTTCTCGGTCCACAGGTCCTGGTAGGATTGCTTCGTCAATCTCGGTCGAGGAACTGGGGACCATCCGGGATGTCTATGGCATCCCGTACTCCATCCGGCTTTTAATCCCCCGACCAGGGGACCGGGTTACTTCTAGTAGCCCGGGCCGAATTGCCTTCTATGAGGAGACCTTCTCAGGAGGGCTCCGCTTCCCTTTTCATCCCTTCTTTTTGTCTGTGCTGAGCAACTATCGCTTGGTCCCTCTCAGCTCATCTCTAATGCCGTTAGGACTATCTTCTGTTTCATTGTACTCTACCACTTCCATGGGATCGTCGCTTGTTTCTCTTTATTCAGAGCTTTTTTCACTCTAAAGCGCCACCCCACCGAAGACGGGTGGTGGTCCCTCTCTTCTCGTCCGAGGGGGATCAAATTTGAACTTCCCTCTTCCATCAAAGGATGGAAGAGCAAGTTCTTCTTTGCCACAGTCGAGGGAATTGACTGGGTATGGAGCAACCCAGATCGATCCCCCAATCGAAACTCTACAGTCGAAGCAGCCGACAAGGATGTTTACGAGCTACTCCGAACTGCATAGATTTTCTCTCTCAAGGTTCTGTTATCAGAGCAGAACCTCGCTGAGGCCGGGTCGGCCCAATAGGAGAGTTAGGTGAGTTCGGCTTGAGTCCTTTTTTGCTCATTTTAACTTGTCTTTTCTGAACTAGAGCTGACATAGTATTTTTTGTCTTCTGTATGCAGGGATGAGGTTCTTGGTGGAAGATCTACTCTCGATCACCCAGAAGATGCCTCCAGCAGGATTGGCTGAGGAGTCCTCTTCGAAGAGGGCCTGTGGTGAGGGCGCATCGGCAACCACCCCCACTGAGCAGATCGAGCCAAGAAGGAGAGAGTCCGAGGTTGCTCCCACATAGGCAAGGGAAGCAGCGGCTGCTGCATCTGAGCCAGAGCAGAGGGCGACCGAGCCTGTGGTGGAGTGGGCGAGGTGACGAGAGCCGACCCTCACCCTGGAGCCCGAGGTGGTCGTCCGGGCCAAGGCTACCGCAGTAGCTGCCACCATCATGCCACCCCCTTCTCCATAGCTCGTCATCAATGAGGAAGAGGCACGGGAAGGAGCAGACCCGGTGCTGTGGGTGCCACCGGAGGGGGCGCCGAGCTCTCAACCGGCTCCCGAGGCCTCTGCTGGCAGAGGAGTGGGTGATTCCATCTCGGGGGTAGGCAGGAGAGAAAGGGACTATCGTCTGATCCAGTTCAAAATGGGGCCCGACATGTCACTGCTTCGAGACCGGAAGCTGGCCGAGCACATGATGGATTTCTCCATCCAAGCATGCGACCGACAGGAGATGGCCGGAAAGGTATTGAGGGATGCGATCAGCAGCATCTTTCCCTTGCTCTTCACGGTAAGCGGGTCTAATTCTTCTAGAGCTCCATTTCTTTTCCCCTTCTCCTTTTCTCTCCCTTTGACATCTTGTTTGGTGCAGGTCGGAGCCGAGACACTCCTTATCAGGGATTGTTGCCGAAACTGGTTGACGAACGACTAGCAACGCGCAGTCGAGGTCAAGGCTCTGAAGGTCTAGCTGAAGGAGAAGTCTTATGCCTCCCGAGAGCTTAGTCTGAAGAACGAGGAGCTCCAAAAGGGGCTCACAGGTATCGAGAGGTGCTCGAAGGAGCTCCAGGAGGAGCTCGATCGGGAGCGGAGTAGGTCAAAGAGCAAGGTCGAGGAGGTCGCGGCCACCGAGAAAAGGCTGAGCTCATTCAACGCCGAGGTAGTCCGGTAGAAGGGGATCACCCAACCCCTTCAAGCTGAGCTGGACGCGGCGAAGAAGAAGCTGGCCCGATCGAGAGGGAGGCAGCAGAGGTGGCCAGGTCAACGGAGACAGCAAGGGAACGAGCCGCCGAGGTGAAGAAGGAGGTGGAAAGGGCCGTAGAAAGGTACAAGGCCTCGGAGGAGTTTGCCATCGAATTCTATCAGATGGCGTCGGACTCCTTCTACAAGTGCTTTATGTACCTACATGACCGAGTCAAGGGGTTCATCCCTGATGAGGGTCGTAGCCGGCTCAGATTTCCTCGAGCTCTGGGCATGGAGCCGGGTGATGCAGAGGGATCAACTACCATCCTCGAACTTCTCCCACCGTGGCGGTCGTCGAAGCCAAAGTTGAACAGTCTAGAGCCCCGGGGGATGGAACTTCACCGCCGCACAGCCCTGCCGTCGGGGCCGCTCGAGTAAAGTAGTCTTTTGTTTTCTTGCTTTCCAACATTGACCCGGGTCGCCCGGCATGTCGGGGGCCCGGGAACATTTGTAAATGAACAACAAGTTTTTAATGGAAAGGATTTTATCAACTGTCTAGACTTGAGCACTCCTGGCTTCAATCCACTCTTCTTCTCCTTTCTCTTCTCTTTTCTTTTTCTCTCTTTTTTCTTCTCTCTTTTTTTTTTTTTTTTTTACATGTGGTGGGATCAGAGGAGAGGTTTCCACTTTGTTGCTAGATGTACCGAACTTCAGTGCTGCAAGGCTGAACTCTGGGCTTCGGTGTCTCGGAGCTGGGTTTAGAGACTTAGTGGCCGGAGGTCTGAGCTTTGGGTCTTTGTGTCTCGGAGCTGGGCTTTGAGGCTTAGTGGTCGAAGAGTGGTGTAGGGCGGTTGTCAAACGCCTGCAGTGAACAAAACTCCAATTCAGAGAGAACGGGTTCTGGGAATTCTTGGATGCTAGGATTGAGCAAGATGGGGAAGATCCTTTGAAACCTGCAATGATCAAGCGCTGGAAGGGCCGCGTGATTCCTCACGTTGCCAGCCCTCAACCGGATTTCAATCCGGGTCTTCAAGATTGGAAGGGACGAACGATGGGTTTCTCACCGTGAGTCCCTGTTTCTTTTTTTTTTTTTTAAACAAGAATTTGGAACGGAAGGAAGAGATTCCTCACGGAATCGTCTTCTCCCAACCAGGATTTCAACCTGGTTCGCGCAAGGGGGAAAAGAAGGAAGCCGACGGCCTTCCACGGAAAGATGACGTCCAAACAAAAAAACACCGTGCAAATGTTTTTTTTTCAAAACAAAGAAGTGCTCGCTTCCTTCCACGGAAACCGTCCAAAAGACCACCGTGCAATGGAACCAAAAGAAAAAATAGCACGTCCCCCAAAAAAATTCTCAAAACAAAAAAAAAACGTCCAAAACAAAATGCTCCAAACAAAAGCTCCAATATCTTATTCCAAAACAATCAACACGCTGCCTTTTGTTTCCTTGGTAGGGGTTTTAAAAAAAATAATACAAGGTATTAATGTACCCCACGTGACTACAAGGGAGGGAATAATAATAAAAAAAAACTAAACTCTAATGTAAACAAATCCCACACGCTGACTAAAGGGAGGAAAAAAAAAACAACAAATGTAACTCTTGCATGAAACACTTCAAACGGATTTTTTTTTTTTCTAAAAAAAATCAAGAGATCACGCCACTAATAAAATTATAATAATAATAATAAAACTAAAGACCCGGTATTTTTCCGGATCCAAAACTTCACGGATGCAATTAGTGTATTGGGCCTTCGGCCCAATTCCCAATTAATTATTTTCATCCCAAAAACGGGTCAGATTTGAAACTTGCTTCCCTTGAAGGTGTCTGGACCTACGCACGTTTCCTGCTAGCGAGGCTGGCGCCCCCAAATCGTCATGGGCCAGAAGCTGAACCGAAACGTCTGGGTTGGGCTTCGCCGAACTATCACCGGTCTGTCCTGTTATATGAGTCAACTGATCAGGTTCAATATTCATCTCGATGTCCGCATCACTCTCCCCTTCCTCTGAAAAGCTTGTCCTCAAGCTTGAATTATCACCTGCATAAGGGGTTAGATGTCGAATATTGAATACATCAGAAATAAGGACATCGTCTGGTAATTCAACTCGGTAGGCATTGTCACTAAATTTCTCCAACACCTGACAAGGACCAATTTTCTTTGGCTTGAGTTTGGTGTAGGCTCCCTGTGGATATCGTTCTCTTGGCAAGAAGACCCATACCAAATCACCAACCTCAAAAGTCTGCTGTCGACGCGTCTGATCAGCCTTAGCCTTATACTTGGCATAATTTTGCTCTAGATTGGCTTTAACAGTTGCGTGCACCTCACGGAGATCAGCCACTCGATCTGCAATTTTCTTACTTGATTTGTTTGGCACATCAACAGGTAAAATATCAAGTGGTCCTCTTGGCAGAAATCCATATAATACCTAAAAGGGTGCAAAACCAGTAGAACGGTTCACCGAAGAATTGAACTCAAACTCAATCTTTGGCAAACATACATCCCAGTTTTTAAATTCTTGAACATTGGCTCTCAACAAGTTACCAAGACTTTGGTTGACAGTCTCGGTTTGCCCATCGGTCTGAGGATGATATGGACTACTGAATTTTAATTTTGTATCCAACTTTTTCCACAATTCATGTCAGAAATACCCCATAAACTTGCTATCTCAGTCCGAAACAATCGATGATGGTAACCCATAATGTCGAACTACTGCAGAAAAATAAAGATCAGCTACTTTCGACGCATCAAATATCGTTTTGTATGGCAAGAAACAAGCCATCTTGCTGAACTGATCCGCGACTGCCATAATTGAATCTAGACCTCTCACTGTCCGCGGTAAACCTACAACAAAATCCATAGATACCTCTCGCCACGGCTCATCTGGAATCGGTAAAGGAGTATATAAACCTTGATTTGTATCTGATCCTTTGGATTCCTGACACAAACGGCATCTCTTCACAAAGGTTTTGACATCTCGGTCAAGCCCAGGCCAATAAAACCGTTGACGCATTAACCATGCAGTTTTGTCTCTTCCAAAATGTCCTTGATTATGTAGCTCCTGATTAATCAATACACGTAGTGAAGTGTTAGGAATACAGAGACAATTACCACGGAACAAATATCCATCATGTAGGATGAAGTCAGATCGACCTCCAGCTTCCAATTTAGTGACAATGCTCTGGAAATATTCATCTGCACAGATATCATCCTTCATGCTTTCAAACCCAAGGGTATATACTTGCATAGCACCAATCAATAAATTCCGTCTACTTAAAGCATCTGCTACTTTGTTCAAAGTGCCTGACTTATGCTTGATGCTGAAAGTATACTCCTGTAGAGTACTTACCCATTTTGCATGTTTGGAGCTCAACTTATGCTCTTGTGCTGTCTTACTGTATATCAATATATCATCAAAGTATGCAACAACAAAAGAACTAAGGAATGGACACAAAACCTGGTTCATTACTCGCATGAACGTACTAGGAGCATTAGATAGCCTGAATGGCATCACCAACCATTCATATAGGCCTTCCTTTGTCTTGAAGGCTATCTTCCATTCATCACCTGGCTTCATTCTGATCTGATGGTACCCACTTTTCAAATCAATCTTAGTAAAGAACATGGCACCACTCAACTGATCTAGCATATCATCCAGCCTCGGTATTGGAAATCTATACTTCATAGTAATTCTATTTATTGCTCGGCTGTCAACACACATACGCCATGAACCATCCTTTTTCGGTACCAAAAGTGCTGGTACTGTGCACGGGCTAATGCTTTCCCGTACAAAGCTTTTGTCTAAAAGATCTTGAACCTATCTCTTCAGCTCCTCATGCTGCTGTGGGGTCATTCGATAATGAGCCTTATTCGGCAACACAGAACCCGGAATCAGATCAATCTCATGCTGAATATCTCGAAGTGGTGGCAAACCCGCAGGAAGCTCACTCCGTACAACATCCCAAAATTCCTCCAAAACTGACACCAACTCCTGAGGAAGATCATGTAGCTCCTGCTCCCCATTCTGGCCAAACTCTTCTGGCTTACTAACCAGGGCAAAACAGAAATCTTCTCCCTCTAAACTCGCCTCAAACTCCCTGCTTGGCAAACAAATTATTACCTTCTGTTCAGCCATGTCCTGTAGTGGTTTCAAGATCACTTTTCTCCCATCTGGTCGCAGCATATAAGTATGAGTGTAACCATTATACACTGCTTTATTATCAAACTGCCATGGTCATCCCAAAATGATGTGTGTCGCATCCATCGGTACAACATCAGCTACTATTGACGTTTCAAGATGAGGACCAAAAGACAAGGCCAACCTACATCGTCGACTGACCTGAATATCTACATCCCGATTCACCCAGCCGAGCTTGTATGGTTGAGGATGGGGCTCTGTCATCAATCCCAATTTCTTCACAACTTCCTCAGCAATCACATTCTCCCAACTTCCAGAATCAATAATTACCTTGCAAGTTTTACCAGCTACAGTGCACTTTGTTAAGAAAATATCGTGCCGACGCCAATCTCCACCAGCCCTTGGTGCAAGACACATCCTCCTAATAATCAGACTCTCTCCCTGGATGTGGTATGGGTCAATCACATACATCTCATCCTCGAACTCCTCATCCTCGGAAATTCAACTTCCTGCTCCTCCTCCATAAGTAACTGGGTACGCGTCTTGGGGCACTCATTGGTATAATGTCCTAGGTCATGACACCGATGGCAGCGAACATTGGCTTGATTGCTGCCCACCCTCTGCTGGGTACCTGAAGCCCCACTCGGGACTGTAGGTCTCGGAGGAACTGCTGAAGTTTGTTGCCTCACCACAGGAGGTGCACTCCTACTACCAGAACTCTGCCCCAAAAATTGTCCAGATAATTTTTCTCTACTCTGGAACCCTCTATTCCACATCAGGCTTCGCTCCACTGCTTGCGCCCGCATGTGCGCATCACCAACACTGTCAATCCGATGTAGAGACAACACATCCTGGATCGGGAATCACAGTCCAAGCAAATACATAGCTACCAACCTCGGTTCTGACTCCATCAATCAGTTTCGAGCCACCAGTCGGTAGAACTCTGTAGTATAATCTTCCACGCTTCGATTTCCTTGTGTTAAACCATACAATTTAGAATAAAGAACCTGTTCATGATTCGGAGGAAGGAACTCCCGATTCATCTCCTGCTTCAAGGCTGCCCATGATGCAATTGGTGGCCTCCCATCCATATACCTCTGGTAGTGCTGTGCATGCCACCAAGCAGCTGCTCGATCTCAGAATCGGATTGTGATAAGCGGCACTTGCTTGTCCAAAGGCACTTCTTTCAGCCGGAAAACATCATCAACCTGCAGGGTCCAATCCACATACTCATCAGGATTCAAACCACCTCTGAACTCCGGTATTTTAATCTGAAACCTGGACTCCCAACGAGTCTGATTATCATGCACTGGCGGCGGTCCGAAATCCCTGGGAAGTGCTACATCACGCCACGGTTGCTGCCCTCTTTGCAATGGTGGAGGATCTTCAATATTCTGGAAAGGGTCGGCATCACCTTCTCGATGTTCGTCAGGTATATTGCGATCTTGATGAGGTATAGCACGATCTTGCACCTCCAACCGTGCCATCATTGCTTGCAACACAGCCATCATCTGCTGCTGGGTCTCCACAACATCATGAAGAGAAGGCTCCTCGTTGTTCCGCTCCATGGTTGCCGGTAGAATTTTTTTTTTTTAATCAAGAATGGATCAAGGACAGATCAAGAACAGATCATGGCTATGATACCAATTTGGTGCAGGGCGGTTGTCAAATGCCTGCAGCGACCAAAACTCCGATTCAGAGAGAACGGGTTCTGAAAATTCTTGGATGCTAGGATTGAGCAAGATGGGGAAGATCCTTTGAAACCTGCAACGATCAAGCGCTAGAAGGGTCGCGTGATTCCTCACGTTGCCAGCCCTCAACCGGATTTCAATCTGGGTCTTCAAGATTGGAAGGGATGAACGATGGGTTTCTCACCGTGAGTCCCTATTTCTATTTTTTTTTTTTTTAAAACAAGAACTTGGAACGGAAGGAAGAGATTCCTCACGGAATCGTCTTCTCCCAACCATGCTTTCAACCTGGTTCGCACAAGGGGGAAAAGAAGGAAGCCGGCGGCCTTCCACGGAAAGATGACGTCCAAACAAAAAAACACCGTGCAAATGTTTTTTTTTCAAAACAAAGAAGCGCTCGCTGCCTTCCACAGAAACCGTCCAAAAGACCACCGTGCAAAGGAACCAAAAGAAACAACAGCACATCCCCCAAAAAATTCTCAAAACAAAAAAAAATGTCCTAAACAAAACGCTCCAAATAAAAGCTCCAATATCTTATTCCAAAACAATCAACACGCTGCCTTTTGTTTCCTTGGTACGGGTTTTTAAAAAAAAACAATGCAAGGTATTAATGTTCCCCACATGACTACAAGGGAGGGAATAAAAAAAAAAACTAAACTCTAATGTAAACAAATCCCACACGCTGACTAAAGGGAGGAAAAAAAAAAAACAAATGTAACTCTTGCGTGAAACACTTCAAACGGATTTTTTTTTTTTTTAAAAAAATCAAGAGATCACGCCACTAATAAAATAATAATAATAATAATAAAACTAAAGACTCCGGTATTTTCCCGGATCCGAAACTTTATGGATGCAATTAGTGTATTGGGCCTTCGACCCAATTCCCAATTAATTATTTTCATCCCAAAAATGGGTCAGATTTGAAACTTGCTTCCCTTGAAGGCGTCTGGACCTGCGCACGTTTCCTGCTGCCGAGGCTGGCGCCCCCAAATCGTCATGGGCCGGAAGCTGAACCGAAACGTCTGGGTTGGGCTTCGTCGAACTATCACCGGGCTATCCTGTTATATGAGTCAACTGATCAGGTTCAATATTCATCTCGATGTCCTCATCAAAGAGCCTGGCCTCGGGCTTCGTGTCTCAGAGCTAGGCTCTGAGACTTAGTGGTCGGAGAGCCTGGATCCGAGCTTGGTGTCTTGGAGCTGGGCTCAAAGACTTGTTGGCCGGAGAACTTGGCTCCGGGCTTTGAGGTCTCGGTGCTTGGCTCTAGAACCTGATGGCTAGAAAGCTTAGTCTGGGCTTGGATGTCTTGAAGCTGGGCTCGAAGTCTTGGTGGCCGGAGAGCTTGCCTTCGGGCTTTGAGGTCTCGGTACTTGGCTCTGGGACCTGGTGGCCGGAAAGCTTGGTTTCAGGCTTGGATGTCTTGGAGCTGGGCTCGAAGACTTGGTGGCCGGAGAGCTTGGCTCCTGTCTTGGATGCCATGGAGCTGGGCTCGAAGACTTGGTGGCTGGAGAGCTTGGCTCCGGGCTTTGAGGTCTCGGTGCTTGGCTCTGGGACCTGGTGGCCGGACAGCTTGGTTCTAGGCTTGGATGTCTTGGAGCTAGGCTCGAAGACTTGGTGGCCGGAGATCTGAGCTCCGGGCTTTGATGTCTTGGAGCTAGGCTCGAAGACTCGGTGGCCGGATAGTTGGGCTCCGGGCTTTGATGTCCTGGAGTTGGGCTCGAAGACTTGTTGGCCGGAGAGCTGAGCTCTGAGCTTTTGATGTCTTGGAGCTGGGCTCGAAGACTTGGTGGTCGGAGATCTGAGCTCCAGGCTTTGAGGTCTCGGTGCCGGGCTCTGGGACCTGTTGGCCGGAAAGCTTGGTTTTGGGCTTGGATGTCTTGGAGCTGGGTTCGAAGACTTGGTAGCTGGAGATCTTGGCTCCGAGCTTTGAGGTCTCGGTGCTTGGCTTTGGGACCTGTTGGCCGGAAAGCTTGGTTTCAGGCTTGGATGTCTTGGAGCTGGGCTCGAAGACTTGGTGGCTGGAGAGCTTGGCTCTGGGCTTTGAGGTCTTGGTGCTTGGCTCTGGGACCTGGTGGCTGGACAGCTTGGTTCCGGGCCTGGATGTCTTGGAGCTTGGCTCGAAGACTTGGTGGCCAGAGATCTGAGCTCTAGGCTTTGATGTCTTGGAGATGGGCTCGAAGACTTGGAGGCCGGAGAGCTGGGCTCCGGGCTGGATGTCCTGGAGCTGGGCTTGAAGACTTGGTGGCCAGAGAGCTGAGCTCCGGGCTTTGATGTCTTAGAGCTGGGCTCGAAGACTGGTGGCCGGAGATCTGAGCTCCGGGCTTTGAGGTCTCGGTGCTGGGCTCTAGGACCTTGTGGCTGGATAGCTGGGCTCCGGGCTTTGATGTCTTGGAGCTGGGCTCGAAGACTCGGTGGATCTTGGCTCCGGGCTTGGATGTCTCGGAGCTGGGCTCAAAGACTTGGTGGCCGGAGAGCTTGTCTCTGGGCTTTGAGGTCTCGATGCTGGGCTCTGGGACCTGGTGGCCAGAAAGCTTGGTTCTAGGCTTAGATGTCTTGGAGCTGGGCTCGAAGACTTGGTGGCCGGAGATCTGAACTCCGAGCTTTGAGATCTCGGTGCTGGGCTTTGGGACCTAGTGGCCGGAAAGCTTGGTTCCAGGCTTGGATGTCTTGGAGCTGGGCTCGAAGACTTGGTAGCCGAAGAGCATGGCTCCAGGCTTTGAGGTCTTGGTGCTTGGCTCTGGGACCTGTTGGCTGGAAAGCTTGGTTCCGGGCTTGGATGTCTTGGAGCTCGGCTCGAAGACTTGGTGGTCGGAGAGCTTGGCTCCGGGCTTTGAGGTCTCAGTGCATGGCTCTGGGACCTGTTGGCCGGAAAGCTTGGTTCTGGGCTTGGATTTCTTGGAGCTGGGCTCGAAGACTTGGTGGCTGGAGAGCTTGGCTCCGGGCTTTGAGGTCTCGGTGCTTGGCTCTAGGACCTGGTGGCCGGATAGCTTGGTTCCGGGCTTGGATGTCTTGGAGCTAGGCTCGAAGACTTGGTGGCTGAAGAGCTTGGCTCCGGGCTTTGAGGTCTTGGTGCTTGGCTCTGGGACCTGTTAGCTGGAAAGCTAGGTTCCGGGCTTGGATGCCGAACCTGGGGTTTGGTGGAAGTTCTCCTGTAAGGCAAGAAACATCTGCACAAGGGGAACCTTTAATTATTGGTGAGAAGGAACCTTACACTATCGATGCCATAGAACCGGGCCCCATGTTTTGACATCGAGGATTTGGCCTCCGAGTTTAGGCATGCCGAACCTTGGGCCGGGTAGCAATATTCCTGCAAGATGGAAGGCGATCTGTGTAAAAGAGGGCCTTTATTATGTTAAAGGATGAGCCTTATATTATTGATAATACTTTCTCAGGTTGCAGGCATTCCATGTTCGTGGGAATCTGGAACCGCCTAGATCTGTGAGGTAGTAGGCTCCATGCGGAAGAGCTTCGACCACCTTATCGGGACCTTGCCAGTTTGGCAAGAGCTTGCTGCACTCCCGGTGTTGAGACGCTTCAACTCGGCAGAGCACCAGGTTGCCTGTTCGGAAGACCTTGGGTCTCACTTAAGCGTTATAGTATCGGGCAACTCGTTGTCAGTATGCCGCCATCCGGTGTCGACTTTGTCTCTGGTCTCCTCGAGGAGGTCCAAGTTGAGTAGAAGGTGCGTTGAGTTCTGCGCTTTGTCATATTGCTGTACCCATAGCGTGGGCTGGCCTAGCTCGACTTGGACCATGGCCTCGGTGCCGAAGATGAGGTTGAAGGGTGTCTCATCGATCGCTGTCCTGGGCATTGTGTGGTAGGCCCAGAGAATGCTTGGGGGTTCTTCTGCCCACCTGCCCTTGGCCTGGTCCAGTTTAGTCCTGAGTCCCTGGAGAATGGTTCGGTTGGTCACTTCGGCTTCTCCATTTGTTTGGGGGTGAGCGATGGAGGTGAAGCGGTGATGGATGCTGTGCTCGGCACAGAAACCTTCGAATTCTCGATTGTTGAACTGCCACCCATTATCGGTGATAATGTAGCGGGGTAGTCCGAAGCGGCATATTATTGACTTCCAAAAGAATTGATGGACCTTAGCTTCTGTGATCCATGCCAATGGCTCCGCTTCCACCCATTTGATGAAGTAGTCGATGGCCACCAGCAAGAACCTTCATTATCCTGGTGCAGGGGGAAATGGCCCTAAGATGTCCATTCCCCATTAAGTGAAGGGCCAAGGGGCAGAGAGCTGTGAGATCAGTGCCGCCGGTTGACGCTATATATGAGCATGGCACTGGCACTTGTCGCATCTTTTCACGAAGTTGGTGGCATCCTCCCTCATGGTCTCCCAGAAGTACCCTAGCGAAGAGCTTTGTATGCCAACATCCTTCCTCCCATGTGGTTCCTGCACAGGCCTTTATGTATCTCTTGGAGAACGAAGGCCACCTCTGCGGGTCTCAGGCACTTCAAGAGTGGGTATGAGTAGGATTGGTGGAAGAGCTGTTCTTCCATCAAGACAAACCGAGAGGCTTTCTTTTTGACGAGGCCGACCTCCATGCGGTCCTCGGGCAAAGTGCCATCAGTGATGTATCTGATGTACCTGTCCATCCAGCTCGGCTCTGGGATGACTTGCTGCACCTCATCAGGGGCTTCGTAGCTTGGATTTTTGAGGTACTCAACATATGCACGCCCCAGCGATCAGTCTGGTAAGGTTACGAGTCTCGAAAGTGCATCCGTGTGAGCGTTCTCCCCATGGGGGATATGAAAGATGTCGAAGCATTGGAAGCCTGTCATGCACGAGCGGACTCGCTCCAAGTACTTCATCATCTGGGGATCTCTAGCTTCATACTTTCTAGAAACTTATCCGGCCACCAGTTGGGAGTCGGTGAAGACCTTCAGGTTCTGGATGCCTAGCTCGCGTGAGACCTTTAGACCCATGAGGAGTGCCTCGTACTCCGCCTGGTTATTTGTCATGAAAAATTTGAAGCGGAGGGTGCATTCCACCATAATCCCATCACTGTTGGCGAGGATGAGGCCCGCCCCGCTCCCGCTGGAGTTAGATGCACCGTCCACGTGAAGGATCCACGGTTCCTCCTCCATGCCGGGCTCAATTTGAGGCTTCGTGGAAGTCTGCTCCAGCTCCTCGACGAGTCTTGTGCACTTGACTAGAAAGTTGGCTAGGACCTGGGCCTTCTGTGACGACCTCAGCCGATATGCGATGTCGAACTCGCTCAGCGTTAGGGACCATTTGGCCAACCACCTGGATATTTCAAGATGGCTGAGTATGGTCCTCAACGATTGGTCCGTCACCACCACAATGGGATGTGCTTAGAAGTAGGGCCTGAGGTGCTTAGCATACATTATTAGAGCAAAAATAAGTTTTTCGGAGCGTGTATACCTGATCTCCACGTCGTAGAGGATTTTGCTGGTATAATACATTGGTTTCTGAGATCCATCTTTGTCCGCACGGATGAGGACCGAGCTGACGACCCCAGGTGTGACCGCCAGGTAAAGCAGGAGCTTCTCCCCTTTCTCCAATCTGGAGAGCAGCGGGGGAGAAGCCAAGAACTCCTTCAGTTCTTCAAAGGATATCCTGCACTCCTCCTTCTAGGTGAAGTCGTGCATCTTGCGCAGTGCCTTGAAGAAGGGAAGGCAGCGATCGGCTGACCTCGAGATAAACCGGCTCAGGGCTGCAATACGCCCCATCAGGTGCTGGACCTACTTCTTGGATGTCGGGTGCTCCATGCCAATGATCGCCTGGACCTTCTCCGAGTTCGTTTCAATGCCCCTCTGAGTGACCATGAAGCCCAGGAACTTCCCTACCACCACTTCGAAGGCATACTTTGTTGGGTTCAGTTTCATTTGCTGCTTTCGAAGATTGTTGAAGGCTTCAGCGAGGTTGGCGACATGGTCCACACTCGGCCTGCTCATGACAAGAATTTCATCTACGTACACCTGCATGTTTCAGTCGATCTGATCTTTGAAGACCCTGTTGACCAGACATTGGTACGTGGCCCCATCATTCTTCAGACCGAAGGGCATCATTTTGTAGCAGTACGTTCCTTGGTCGGTGATGAAGGCGGTGTGCTTCTCGTCCTCTGGGTGCATCTGGATCTGATTGTACCCAGAGAATGCATCCATAAAGGAGAGAAGTCGGTGACCCGAGATGGCATCCACTAGTTGATCAATCTTTGGCAGGGGGAAGCTATCCTTCGGGCATGCCTTGTTGAGGTCGGTGCAGTCCACACAGATCCTTCACTTACCGTTATTCTTCTTCACCATCACCATATTTGCCAGCCAGCTTGGATATTGTACCTCCCGGACGAAGTCGACAGCGAGGAGTTTGTCGACTTCCTCATTGATTGCCACCTGCCTCGCAAGGGCGAAACTCCTCTTCTTCTACCAAACTAGCCTGCACTTCGGGTCGATGCTCAGCTTGTGGGTGATGATGTCAGAGGGGATACCTAGCATGTCGGTCACCGTCCAGGCAAACACGTCTGCGTTCGCCCGCAGGAACTCCAATATGTGGGCTCTTTCCTCCTTTTGCAGCTGGGCCCCAATCTGCACCGTCTTCTCCTGATCGGCTCCAAGCGGATAAGACAGCAGGCGCTCGACCGGGCCACCCCTGGGGTCTTGCACCCTTTGGTCGAGCTCATCCACCCTGGGATCTTCCTCGAGGACTTTGATACCCGGGAGAGTTTGGAAACAGTGTTGGATCGGCTGAGGTGCACCTCTCATTTTGCCAACTCCGTAGGGAGTTGGGAACTGCACCAGCAATCGCTTCATGGAGATGACGACATCGAGCATATTGAGTCCGGGTTGGCCAAGGATCACATTGTAGGCAAAAGGGAGTCTAACTACTGTAATGGTCATAATGACAGTGCTCTGCCAAGGTGGGATCTCGGCAGTGACTGGGAGTGTGATCTCTCCCTCAACCCTCATAGAGCCCCCTGTGAAGCCGACAAGGGGTGTGTGCACAGGTCTGAGATGAGTGAGGGATAGATTCATTTTGGAGAAGGCATCATAAAAAAGTATATCCATGGAGCTTTCACTATCAACCATGATGCATTTTACAAGATGCTTCGTGATCGTCATCTCGATGACCACGGCATCATTATTTATATTTTCCCCCCATCCTTCCCCTTCCCTTATAAAGGGCAGTACATTTTCATATTGCCCTACCCTTCGGGCCTTCTTGGATGCGCGCTCAGCTCCCCAACTTATCATCCCCACCGACTTCTCGGTAGGGTGGTTATCCACTGTAAGAACTAGTGGGAGAGCGGCGAATGCTTGAGGTTCTGTTGGAGGTCTGCCCCCCATGAACCTCTCGAGGTAGCCCCTTTTGATGAGTTCTTCGATCTCCTTCTTGAGGTTGCGTCATTCCTCAGTGTTGTGGCCATGGTCGCGGTGGTAGCGATAAAACTTTGTCTTGTCACGGCTAGAGGATGGCCTCATCGGAGGTGGGCGCTTCAGGTAGGGATCACCTTCGATCTCCATTAGGATTTTCATCCTCGGGGCAAGCAGGGAGGTGAGTCTCTCCTTTGGCACCGAAGCACACCTCAGTATCGACCCCTAGCAAAAATTCAGAGATGGAGGCCCTAGCTTCCATGTCCCAGACATCTCGACGGGAGTCAGCTTCTTCACTGGCCTTTCGTCTAGCTCCCTTCTCGTACGATCCGGCTCCTCGGCATGGACATACTTTTGAGCTCATAGAAGGAGCTTGGAGTAGCTCTTAGGGGGCTTCTTATCAAGTGAGTAGGTCAGGCGAGAGGTCCTGAGCCCTTGCTTTAGTGCCAGCATGGCGACTGGCTCTTCAAGGTTGTAAATCTTCAAAGTGGCAACCTTGAAGCGGGCCACGTAGTCTCGTAGGGGCTCGTGGTCCTGTTATCGGTTACAGAAAAGGCTTTCTGCTTCTCGTGGCATCTTTCGACAGGCATCGAAGTGGGCCACGAACTTTCACTCAAGCTGAGCGAAAGAACCAATGGTTTCGGGCTCGAGGTGGGTGAGCCAGACTCGAGCCGCCTTCCGGAGGGTTGCTGGGAAGGTGATGCAAAGAAGGACGTCGGTGGCCCCCTGGACCTTCATCAGGGCCTTGTAGCTTTCCAGGTGGTCCAGGGGGTTGGTGGTCCCATCGTAGGGATCCACCTGTGGCATCCAAAACCAGCTGGGAATCGGTTCCTCTTGGATCTCTCAAGAGAAGCGGGGATGGGCATCATAGCCCGTTGGCTTATCAGTAGAGCCCTGCATGTAAGAAAATCAGCGGGATAGTTTTGCCAGCTTGCGCTCATGCTCCTCCAGGCGCTTTTCAGCTACACGCTCGATGGCTTCATCAGTAGAACCTTCTACTAAGAGAGACGTAGAAGGTGACATGGGTGCACGATGCCCATGAAGGGGGGACTTGCCTCTTCGACCTCAGCAGGATTTGGATACCACCCGCTCGAGGTTAGGGGATCGGCTCTCCCCATCGGGGGACCCGGCCCATTATCTCTTCGTCGAAGTCAAGTGACTGCCCTGGTGGTCAATGATGGCCCACGGCTATGAAGGCCTTCCTTGGAAGGAACACAGGCTATCACGGGGTGCTGCGGCGTGGGCCGCGGGGATCCTTGACTGCTGGTGGGTAGCTAAGGACCGTTGCTGGTGCTGGAGCTGGCGCACTGCCGTAGTGAGGATTTGCATCTATTGGGTGAGTGTGGCCAGCTGGATGTCTGCTGGAGGTGGTTGAACGAGAGCGGGGAGCTCCCCTTCTGGACCATGTGGGTCTCTTTGAGAAGGGGGTCTCCTACGCGGCTGGTGGAGACTTCTCTTGCCCGTGTCGTCACCATCCTCCTAGTGGATCGCTTGCAGGGGACTTATGTGAGATCAAAACATGTTAGCTCCCCCTTACCTGGTACACCAATCTGTTGCCACCAAGATCATCGTGGCCTGTAGCTGATGTCGTCATCAGAACGCCCTTCGCCCTTTCGGGGTAGACCTGTGCTTCGGGACCTGCAAAACAAGGGTTAGTGACCCGGACCAGGAATTCTGGTGGGGGCACTCCGATACTCAAGTTAGTGACGATCCAGGGGAACAGATCCTCCTGGTCGAGCCCCTTTTGATAGACTCAATGATAGGAGGATTGAATGGTGTGAGAGTGGGGGTGCGAGTGTGCTAGGAGAGATGATAGCCGAGGTGGGCTGGCCTTCCTGTGAGGCTTCTTCTCCTTCACTCGCTTGGATGATGTTCTGTGGTTGAGTTTGCACTTGTGTGTCTATGTTACCTCTTCTCTGGGGGTGTCGAATGTTCTTTTAAGTCCAGGTGACTGTTGAGTGCCTACCTTGGGATCTTTCCCATGCTGTCAGGTGCGTGCGGTGGTGTTCTGCGCCATGGACGGGACGTCTTTCCCGATCGTGATAAGGAAAACTGTCGCATGCTCTGACATTCCTTCCGGTCGCCCCACTCGGGAAAACCTAGCAGTGTCTCGATCAGGGGGCCACCGCCCCCGGGATTCGAATCTCCTGGTTGACTTCCCCTTTCGGGCGGTGCAGGTGGTTAGTGGAGAGCGTGGCATCTTGGTCAGGGAGCTTCTTGCCCTCCTGGTGTAAGCGATGGCTGTGGATAGTTATTATGGCTTGACAGGTGCCTCCTCGTGGCCTTCGGGCTGCTCGTCGGTGTCTCAGGGAGGTGACTCCGCCCCCTTGTTGGCTAACAGTGCTATCCGAGTTGGTTGCCGAACTGGAGAGCTGGGACTCGGCTCCGACACGGGAGGCTCGACCTCTGAAGGGCTCAACCTGGCGGAGGAGGGCTAAGGTCAACTCCGGTCTAAGGGGCTAGACCTCGGAGGGGCTTGACCCGGTGGAGGAGAACTCGACTCCTGCCCGGAGGGCTCGACCTCGGAGGGGCTTGACCTGGTGGAGAAGGGCTGAGCCCGACTCCGGTCTAGGGGTCTCAGCCTTGGAGGGGCTCGATTCGGTGGAGGAGGTCGACTTGCAACCCCAGCACAGAGGGCCCGACCTCAGAGGGGCTTGACCTGGCGGAGGAGGGTTGAGCTCGACTCCGGCTCAGGGGGCTCAGCCTCGGAGGGGCTCGATCTAGCAAAGGAGGTCGCTCGGCTCCGGCCTAGGCGCACTAAGCTTGCGGGTGCCGACCTGGCGAAGGACGGAGCTCGGCTTTGATGGGCCACCTCGTTGGTCCGGGGGAGCTTGGCCCAGCCAAAGGAGTCCGAGGTGGGGTGTCCACCATGGTGGATTTTCTGACATGGCATCTAACAGGGATTACACACAGCACGTCAGCTTCCAGCCATATCATATACTATTTTTTGTTTTGCACAACAATTCTTGTAAGATTTATTTTTATTTACATAAAAATCAAAAGAATATAATTTTTATTGTTTTGAAAACCTTATTTGACAAGAAATCTACTTCTAAAATTTCTTTTTGAAATTCCATTGTTTTATTATCAAAAATTATTTGCAAACACTACTATTCGCGTATAGGACTCTGTTCTACACTTTTTTTCTTTCTATGCAACAGTCTTTACAAAATTTATTTTTATCTACAAAAAATCAAAAAACTAATTTTCACTATGTTGAAAATCTTATTTGATAAGAAGTACACCCCTAAAATTTTTCCTCAAAATTTTATAGTTTTATTATCCAAAATTATCTGCAAACTCTGTTGTTGGCATAAAAGACTCTATTCTGTGTACGTAGAGAAAAGAAATTCATAATTTATTATATAAGAATCCAAAAATTATTAAATTTATTTTAATGGAAATTAGATTCATAGGACCCTATCCTTGATTGTTTGATCCCAGAGATAGGCTAAAATCATTTCTGAATTTGACTAGCAATATAGAACTTGTCTTGCTAAAATTCTAGTTGTGTTGCATTGCATTATTCATAATATAATTAAGGGCATATCCATTTTTAAAAGATACGATGGTGATTTTATTACCTTTCTTAGCCCATAAACCATCAAGTTGCATCTTAGAATCTAAACTTTAATTTAAAATTAATTAAATATCAATCCTAGCGTTCAACTGAGTCAGTTCATATGGTTCGTTGAGATATTGTATAAGTTGAGCATGCAATCCACTCTCAAAACCGGTGATATTGCAAGCGATTAAGTGGAAAATGCCCAAGCTAGCTCGTGGTTACTTAATTAGGACTTTTTGAGAGCAAGGGGAGCCTCCCACGACTACACCCCTTACCTAGCTAGTTGACAAAATTGGATTATAAATTTAGTTTGTGCTTTATTCGATTCATTGCACATCGGACTTTAGGTGATAACAAGGGGATATCCGAGTCGGAACCGAGTACCCACCCATGTCGGAACAACCAAGTCCAAGTAGTAATCCTATGATGGAGGTTAAACAACTTGACCCATTTAGTACAGAATTATGGCCAAAGAATAGGAGACTTAGAGGATGCTCAAAGGAATCAGACTGCAGAATTAAATCTAGAGACCCCTCTAGTGACTTTACCTCAGATGGAGTAGATCCCACCTCAAGATTTAAGGTTAGGTCTTCAAGTGGGCTAGCATCTAGAAGGTCGACCCCAGCATTAACCTGTTGATATAGATGACTGAATAGTAAGGAATGCAAAGGTTGATGCACTTAGTTTTAATAGATATTTTGATCCAAATAAATATTTAGACTGGGAAGCGAGCAAGGACCCCTTCTTTGAGTGGTATGATATTATTAAAGGTAGGAAGACTTAGTATGCTAAGATGAAACTGTTAGGTTAGATCAAGATGTACTGGTACAATATTCAGGTCCTGATTGAATACCATAGGTATGAGCCTAGGGAATCTTGGATAGATATGAAGGAGAAACTATAAGAAAAGTACCTACCCATATCTTATCTGCACCAATTAATGGACAAATAGCAATGACTAATCCAAGGTAACCGACCTGTATTCGAATACATAGCCAAGTTTGATGCGATGTGGTGTTAATGAGGATAGACTTGTGACACTGTCTAGGTTTAGAGATGGGCTACGTGAGGAACTCCAGCATGAGCTTTATTACATGAAATCATGATCCTAGATTTTGCATACCATATAGCATAGGACACTAGGAGGTACCATCATCTAATAGCTCGAAGGACCGAGCCTGTTTGGTTAGTATCCTCAAGACCAAGATCAAGATCAAGACCAGGACAAAGTTAGACCCCTACCCAAAGATCCCAAAACCCAACCCCTAATTCGCTAGTAAGGAAAGATGAAAAGGGTAAGAGTATTCTAGGAAAGGAATCGAGAGTTATGAGGTGCTTTAGGTGTCATGGATTTGGTCATATAGCAACTTAGTACCCTACCCATGCCCTTTTCATCGATGAGCTCGAACCTGAAACTAGAAGCCCGTGATAGTAGAGTTTGAAGAGAAGGAAGTATACGAACCAGACCTAGACCTGATCAAAGAATTTGAGGAAGTTGAACAAATCTTAGGACTAGTAAGGCTAGAGCTTGAGAAGAGATTGGGAGTTGTTAGATGTGTCTTAACCCAACCCAAGGAGAGTGAGGACTAGAGAAGGATGGCTATCTATCATACCTATATTAGGTATCAGTGTAAGCCTTGCAAAGTTATCATAGACAGTAGAAGTTGCATCAATGCAATTTTTTCTGATACCATATCCTAACTAGGATTGATCCTTGTAGACCACCCGACTCCATATAAGGTCTCGTGGGGGAATGCATCATTCATCTCTATTACATAGAGATTCTTAGTCCCCATTCATTTTAGTTCATATAAATATAAGGTATGGTGCGATGTGCTACCAATGGAGGCTAGCAACATCATTTTAGGGAGACCATGGTTTTTTGACCATAATGTGACCTTGTTTGATAGGTCAAACTCATGTAGCTTTTAAGAACAAGGATAAAAAGATCACCATTAAAGCTATCCAACCAAGGACTATACCTAAGAAGGCACCCAAAGGGCCCAAAAGGAGTAATAAAAATAAGAACTTATATCTAATTAGTGCCCAAGACTTTGAAAAAGAGATTGAGGATGGCATACTTTTTAGACCTTAACTTGCAAAGAGTTTCTAAAGGACCCTCAAATTGAACATCTACAAGAAATAGGGACCCTTTTAGAAGAATTTAAAGATGTCTTTCCTGAAGAGTTACCTGATCAACTACCATCCATGCGAGACATCCAACATGCAATTGACCTAGTCCCTAGATCCACCTTACCCAATTTGCCCCACTATAGATTAAACCAATTGAGCATGCTGAGTTACAAAGGCAAGTTAAGGAGTTACTAGGCAAAGGATTCATTAGGGAAAGCTTGGGCCCGTGTGCCATGCCTACATTATGAACACCCAAGAAAGATAGGTCATGGAGGATGTGTATAGATAGTAGGGCGATCAACAAAATTATAATAAAGTATAGATTTCCTATACCCCAGCTGGATGTCATATTAGATATGATGGCTAGTTCTACCATCTTTTCTAAGATTGACCTTAAGAGTGGATACTATTAGGCTAGAATTAGACTAGGGATGAATAGAAGACTGCCTTCAAGATGACGATGGTTTATATGAATGGTTGGTCATGCCATTTGGCTTATCCAATATACCTAGTACTTTCATGAGGATTATGATAGGTATTGCGACCCTTCATTGGATTATTTGTGATCTAACTCAATGATATCCTCATTTTTAGTTGATCAAGAGAGGACCATTTTGGTCATCTATTATAAGGCTATTTGACCCTTAGGTCTAAGAGTTTATATGTAAATCTTAAGAAATGTACTTTCATAATCGATAAGATTATATTCTTATGATTTGTCATAACATCTAAGGGAATAATTGCAAACCCTAAAAAGATTCGAGCTATAGTCGAGAGTCTTGTACGAAAAAATATTTATAATGTTCAAAATTTTCATGGTTTTGCTACTTTTTATCATCGATTTGATAAAGGATTTAGTTCAATTACGACTCTTATCATAGACTATATTTGTAAGGAAATATTTGAGTGGATGAAATCGGCTAATAAGACTTTTTGAAAGATTAAGGAGAAAATGATTCAAACCCTTATCCTATAACTACCTGATTTTAATAAAATTTTTGAGGTTGAGCGTGATGCATCAGGTGTAGGAATAGGAGTGTTGATTCAAGAAGGTCATCCTATTACATATTTCAATGAGAAATTAAATGAGCCTAAGCAGAAATATTCCATATATGATAAGGAATTTTATGTGATGGTATAAGCTTTGAAGTTTTTGAGGAATTATTTGTTGCCTTTTGAGTTCATTTTGTATTCAGATCATGAAGCCCTTAGGTTCCTAAATTCATAAAAGAAACTGAACCATAGACATGCTAAGTGGGTTGAATTTCTTCAATCCTATACATTTCTATTGAAGCATAAGATTGGATTTGCAAACAAAGTTGCAGATGCTCTAAGTCATAGGATCATCCTTTTGTTTGTTGCCAGAATTGGAGTTGTGGGATTTGAGAAGTTAAAAGAAAATTATTTTGATTGCTTCGACAGATTTATGCTACTCTACAACAAGGACTGTCTAGAAACTTTAGTTATGTTTTCAGAATGGATTCTTATTTAGAAATAATAGATTGTGTATCCCATGGACATTCGTAAGAGATTTTTTGGTATGGGAACTACATGCGGGAGGATTGATTAGACATTTTGGTAGGAATAAGATGATTAAAGTTGTGGAGAGTCAATTCTACTAGCCTAGTTTGAAGAGAGATATCGCAAGATCATAGTCCATATACTAAATACTAAATCCTAAACTCTTCTACACGCCACCCTCCATAATGTGAGTAGTCAATCTGAAGTGACGCTCGATAGTGCCATATTTTGGATTCATGGAGATCTTCCATGGATTGGAGTTCCCATCACTTTTAATAGTCTAACTCTTCTAAAGTCGAATCGAGTGATCATTTGAGCGATACCTCCATAAAAGTGAGAAGATTGTTATTGCTAGTAAGGAAATTCTTTCTTGAATATTGTTAGATCTGAACTTGAACTGCGAAGTCTAATCAAGGAGATTTCTCAATTGCCTTCGATCTTAGCCTCTTAAGGTCAAATGGTCATTGACATATGCTAGGAAGGTCTATCTACTCTCATCATTATCCTTTTTCTTAAATAAAATATTTAGACCTTGATTAAATTTGCTTCCACTTATTCATTTGATTGATGATATTTTTATTTATTTTATTTAAAAAAAATAGTTGCATCTTCATTTGCATACGTGTCTCGCATCACAGCCCCATAATGAATTGGGCCTAGTTTATTTGATCAGCCCAAAAGCACAATTTAGGTCCAAATAAAAAAATAAAATAAAAAAGAAAACATGTACTACATATGCAAGAGGAGGGGGAGATGGACTACTGATCGGAGTGCCTCCCTTTCCCCAATTTTTCCTATAGAGTCAAGCTTTTATTAAGATTTGGATGCTGCAATAACTTTTAGGTTTGTGATTCCTTCTCTATTTAACTCAATGCAAATATCTACAACCTTAAAATTTGCATCATCAGTGGCTTTTCAATCTCTCATTCAAAACATTGACTGCCACAATCTGTAGCCAAATACTTGTTGAGAAGCATCAACCTTTTGCTATTTCCCGTTTCTAGCCTTCTCTATTTGTGATTAAGCTTTCATGGGTTGGATTTTGTCAAACACTGCCAGAAATTTTCCAAAGAAAGAAATAGTTTCTCTCCCATATTTTTCTCTTTCCTTTCTTCCCTTTCTCTCTCTAACTTGTTTCTAGTTTTCTTGCTCCACTTTCTCTCTCTATCTTATCACTCTCTAGATTGATTCTCTTCATTATTGGATCCATTGATGAGTTTTTATCAATAATTTTTATTTATCCTATTCAAGAGGATCCTAATCTATGACCGTCGGGTAGTGCAAAAGTTTTCACCCTAATTCTAAATGAATTGTAATAGATTTGGCCATGGCCTTTCTCAATTACGGTGATCGATATGTATCCCACTCTAGTACTTGATGAGATGAAATTACCTATATTAATTGATTTGGAGCCATCAAGATGCATCACCTAACTATCCTATCCTTGATCTTTCTTGATATAAGTATGGAATCACATGTGAATAATCTCGCTAATTGGGTTGTTCTGCTTCCTTTACTTGTTTGAGTTATTTATAATTTTTTTATTTTGTTTGACTTATAAGATGTTGAATTTGAATGACTTTGAAAAGGTGCATCTAATTTAATTAAAGTATGGATTCATGAATACTATGCTTTGATTTATCCTTAATAGTGGTAGATAACCTAACACCTAGAGTATGCTTTTTAATGATCTTTGAAAAATTATAATTAGTTATTTAATTTGATTTACACTCTATTTTTTATTTGATAAAATGGGTAAAAAATACATAGTTTTATTATTCAAAATAACTTATTTTGAACATATAATTTGCTTTAAGAAATAGATTTGGAAAACTTGATTGGAGAGTTTGTGAAATTGCATATATATATATATATATGTCTCACTATGTTGTGGCCCAACTAATAGGGATTATATGTTGGACCTGTCAACTTAGAATCTAATAATGTAGTTTTGACACTAAGCCACTGGTAATTATAATAGTTGTATTTATTATTTGGCACTTCGTGTAATGCATTTTTATGATTAGATCTATGCCACTAGATTACGTGACTGTAGCTTGATGTTGAGTCTATTATCAATTTATGAAAAATAAATATTTTCAAAGAAATATATGTTATTCAAAATTTTCTCTTCCCGATCAATATTATATGATTTATTTGCTTAGCATGCTTAGATCCCACTTTAATATGTTATGTTACTTATTGGGCTAGTGTAGCTTATTATTTTCTCTTTTTCTATTTCTCAGATCATGAGTTATGATTGCTTGGGGCTTGGAAGAGTGTGCTAGATCATTTAGAGTTATTTGAGATTTCTAGATTTCTAGTTAGTTAAGTTTAGCTTAGTTCAATTTAGTTGGGATATTTGATTCGAATAAAACATTATTACTTATGTTATACAAAGATATTTGTTATGGAAAATGATTTAATTAGATTTTTATTAAATTGATTCTTTCAAGAATTGAAGAAATTATTATTATTGATCTGATGCTTTTGTTATTTGATTAGTAGTCTTCCATACTTATATGATTCACCATGCAAGCATGCGGCATCACCCCTTCTACTTTCATTAAGAATTGTTAAAATCAAAATCACCCCTTCTGCTTTCATTGAGAATGTATTCATAGCAGATAACTTGAAGCATAATCTTTTACAAATTAGTTAATTATATGATAAAGACTTCAAAGTTATGTTTGAATCTTCATTGTGCATAGTTACTAGTTCATTTGATGCAAGAATTAAGTTATAGGACATAGACTTGGAAACATATACATGGTAGATTTGAATGATCTAGTCATGAAGAGTAATATATCTAGTAGACATAAATGCTAAAATCCAAGAAACTAGTTGGCTTTAGCATAGAAGATTAGGACATGCAAGCATGCATACATTGTCTAAATAATTTTAAAAGGTTTAGTTAAAGGTTTTCCAAAACTAAATTTTGAAAATGATCATGCATGTGATGCTTGTTAATTCGGTAAACAAACTAGGAGATTTAAATCTAAAAATATTATTTCAACATCTGGACTACTAAAACTACTTCATATATACTTATTTGGACTAACTAGGACTTTAAGCCTAAGTAGAAAGAAATATGGACTTATAATAGTAGATAACTTTTCAAGATTTATTTGGATACTATTTTTGGTATATAAAGATGAAGCATTTGCTGCTTTTCAAAAATTTCACATAAGGTTGTAAATCAGAAAAATCTTTCAATTATGTTAATTAGAAGTCATCACGTCAAAAAATTTGTAAGTCAAAATTTTGAAAAATTTTTAGGTTGAAGTTATGAACATTGCATATTATATTTTGAACCATATTCTCATAAGACACATTTTAAAGAAAACCCTCGAAGAATTTTGGAATGATTAAAAACCAAATATAAATTACTTTCATGTTTTTAGTTACAAATATTTTATTTTAAATAATAAAAAGGATAACCTTAGCAAATTTGATCAAAATTAGATGAAGATATCTTTCTCGGTTATTTTACTTTAAGTAAAGCTTATAGAATTTTTAATAAAAGAACTTTAACTATAGAGAAGTCTATACATATTATTTTTGATAAATTTAATCCTTTACCTTCTAGAAAAGAAGAGTACATTGATGATAATGTAGATATAATGAACAAAGAAATAAAGGAATTAAGCTTGAAAGACAAATAAAATGAATAAAAAAGGAAGAAATAAGTAAAGAGCATGGTGACTTGCCAAAAAAATGGAGGTATGTGTACTATCTATGAAAGATCTAATTATAGGTGATCCCTTACAAGGAGTTAGGATTAGATCATCATTTAGAGATACTTTTTTGATGACCTTGTATTTGTTTCTCAAATTAAACCCAATTAAATAGAAAAATCTAAAAAAGATGTAAATTGGATGATGACTATGCAAGAGAAGTTGAACCTATTTAAAAGAAACAATGTATTGACCTTAATTAGTAGGCCTAAGGAACATTCAATCATAGGTACCAAATAAATATTCAGGAATAAGTTAGATGAAAAAGATAATATAATTAGAAACAAAGCTAGATTAGTGGCCAAAGGATATAATCAAGGAGAGGGAATAGATTTTGATAAAATATATGCACTCATTGCAAGATTAGAAGCCAAAACTTTTACTTGGATTTGCATGTTATATAAATTTAAAATTATTTCAAATGGATGTAAAAAAATACTTTTCTAAATGGATATATTTCAGAAAAAATTTGTAAAGCAATCCCCTAAACTTGAAAGACATAACCTTCCCAACCATGTTTTCAAATTAAATAAAGCTTTATATAATTTAAAATAAGAACCTAGAGTATGGTATGAAATATTAAGTAAATTTATGCTTGAAAATTATTTTTCTAGAGAAAGAGTAGATACAACCTTATTTATTAAAAGAAAAGATAATGATATATTAGTTGTATAAATATATATAGATGATATTATTTTTGGTGCAATTAATGAAGATCTTTGCCATGAATTTGCTAAGCTCATGCATGGTGATTTAAAATGAGTATGATAGATGAGCTGACATTCTTCCTTGGCTTCAAATCAAACAAACAAAGGAAGGGATCTTCATTAACCAAACCAAGTACATCAAAAAGCTATTAAATAAATTTGGGATAGAACCCACAAAAAAAATTTGCACACTAATAAGCCTAACATTCAGGCTTGACAAAGATGAAAAAAGTAATTGTATTGATCAAAAGCTATATTGAGGTATAACTGGAACCTTGCTATATTTAATTGTTAGTAGGCTTAACATATTATTTAGTATATGTATATGTATTGATTTTAATTTAATCCAAAAGAACTATATATACTTGCTATTAAAAAAATCATAAGATATCTTTAAAAAATATCTAATTTAGGATTATGGTATTCTAAGTATTCATTAATAGTTTTAATTAGTTATTTTTATACTAATTATGATGGATATAAATTGATAGAAAAAGTATCAGTGAAACATGTCAATTTCTAGGATTGATCTTATAGCACCTAAGAAACAAAACTCCATAACACTATCAATTACTGAGGCATAATATATAGCTGCAAAAAGTTATTGTGCTCAAGTGCTTTGGATTAATCAATAATTAGAAGACTTTGGTTTTAAGCAAACTAAAACTCTATAGCACTAAGAAATAAAACTCCATAGCACTATCAATTACTGAGGTAGAACATGTAGCTCTAGAAAGTTATTGTACTCAAGTACTTTGGATTAACTAATAACTAGAAGACTTTGGGATTAAGCAAATTAAAATTCTAATCAAATGTCATAATACTAGTACTATTAACTTAACTAAACCCTATTCATCATTCTAGGACTAAGCACAGAGATTAGACATCATTTTATTAGGGATCATGTATAAAATGGTAACATTGAGCTAAAATTTGTTAGTACTGATAAGCAAATAGTAGATACATTGACCAAACCACTTAGTAAAGATAGATTTTCTATGATTAGAGGTGAATCAAGGTTATGTGATCCATTTTAGATATTTTATCTAGAAATTCACCAAAATTAGAGAAAGTTTTTTTGAGCCTACTTTCATTATTTTGAGCTTATCCAACCTCATTTTATTATCTAAATTCCCTACAAATCAATTTCCAACTTTTTTAGATCCTAAAACTCAAAATTTGCTTGAGCCGACCATACCCACCTTCACCTGCATGGTCGACTCGAATGGTCGAAAACTCATTATTTAAAACTTGACACAACTCTTCCCAACTTTACCTTTTTACTGTTTAGATGACTTATTCCTTCCCCTTTCCACAGTCCTTCACTATTCTATGCCCTAGGGACCATATCTTGACCATAATCTAAGTAAATCCAAGCACCATGGGACTCAAAAAGATGGTTGCTTACAAGAAACGAAGAACTAGGACTTCATCTTTGGTCGAGCAATGGTCTAAGAGAAGAAATGATTCTCCAATTCCTGTGGATCCATCAGTTTGACCCCCTCCTCAAATCTTAATGGCCAACCGATCGTTTACAACTGGGCAGAAGGTATATTTCAAGTTTTTGGAGCAAGAGCACTTCCAAATTGGATATTGGATTCATACTCAAGGGTAGAAAGATTTTGTTCTCTTGAGGTACCAATTTACCCGACCCTTGTGCATTCTTTCTTTGACAATCTGAGATTGGGTGGAGCCTATATTGAATCTACTGTTAAGGGTCAATTAATTGTTGTGGATGAAACTAAATTAAGTAATCTGTTAGAGATGCCAAAAGAAGGGAAATGTTATTTACATTTGGAAAGGAAGATTGAAGGACTAAGAATTGTTTTAGAAAGAAGAGATGTGAGAAATGTAAAAATTCTTCAAGCCAATCATTATCAATAGAAATGAGATTATTGCACAACATGGTCAATAGGATCTTTTTTTCAAAGACTGGTAGATTTAATTGGGTGATAGAAAAAGATGTTGCTTTTATGTATTATATGGTTAAAGGTGAACCTATAAATTTACCATTTTTGATGCTAAGTTAGATCAAGGAGGCAGCCAGGAAGAGTAGGGCTTGCCACCTAATGGTATAGTATTTACCTTGATTTTTAAGGAGTTTGGTATGGATTGCACTGGAGAGGATTCTAGATGGCTAATACATACTGATAAAAATAATGAAAGATCTTTACACTACATGGGCTATCAAAAGATTGATGATAGATGGGTTAATAGACTTTCTGGATATAGGCTAGCTAGGTTAAACTGTTTTGATGAGGACTGTGACATTGTTGCTATTGTTGCTACTGATGATGATGATGGAGATGAGGAAAAACATGCCAAGGAGGAGGATATTCATGATGACACTACTGCACCTTTTGATTGAGCACCGAATGCCGGTCCTTCCACTTCTACATAAATGGCAAGTCTAACAACTCCACCTGCTATGCCTACCACTACTAGACCATCGGTACCACCCTTTGCTACTTTCACTGGATTACATTATAGAATTTCACTTAGTTATCTGAGACCCTGATAGGGAGAATTAGCTTCATGATAGGTGATATGAGGGAGTTTGCTTAGAGTCATCAAAGTATCTCCAAGAGCTCTCAAGAGCTAAGAGGAGATCTGAGCAAGCTCACTCTTCATTTGGAGGTAGTAGAGTAGGGTCAGAGGAGTCAGGCAGAGTATCAGTCTAACTTGGTCGACTCACGAGCAGATTTTGGTCACATGAGAAGAGTTGCAGATCATTTTGTCAGGGAGCAAGCAAAGGATACTTGATCAGTCCAGCAAGGGATATACTGGATTGAGTCTGAGCTAGAGAGTGTTCTGCTTGGATTTACAGGATCTAGATTTGTCTTTGATCCATCCCTTAGTCAGACACCTAGGCTAGCACCACAGCCAACTCCTACTTCTAGTCCACCTTTTAGTGCCACTATGAGACCTGGCATAAGCTTCGCTCCTGCACCTAGAGTTGGACTTGCTTTGAGAACCTGTAGTTCCAGTGATCCTCCACCTCCAATTCTCCCATCTAGGACTTATGCACATTTCACTATCAACATCCCAGAGGATAGTGGTAGTGATTAGACATTAGGATACATGTGTTTTGATGTAGTATCATATCTATATTTTATTGTAGTGAATATTTTGTGCACTTCATTTTATATCCTATCTTTGATACTTGTAGTATATCAAATTTTATACTAGTGAAATATTTTGAATGATACATTATATGTTCTCTTATATTATATGTGTTAATATTATACATTTGTGTTAATTCTATCCAACTTTACCTCATTTACAACTTGCTTTAGCCTCTTTATTGATGACAAAAAGGGAGAGTAGATAGAATTATATGAGATTAAAACTTAAAAGGGGAGAATGGTATAAAATATGGAAGTAGACAGAGTAGCATTGGATTAAAAAATTAGAGGGGGAGTATTTTAGAGAGCTAAAAGATGAGCCAAAGTTGAAATTAAAGCATAAATTGAGGGAAAGTATTGTTTATTAGTTATGATATAATCTTTTAGCTATTACAAGCTCCGATATACTTCTCAATTCAAGCTCTGATGCATATTTATACAAATCTGATACTTTTCCTTTAGTTTTGGTATAATCTAATTTAACTCTGAAACATTCGATTATGAATTCTGATACTAAGTTGCAAGCTTTGAAATAATTTGAAACAAACTTAATATGCTGTGATACTTTGTTGATACATCACTCATAAGCTCTGATATTTGTAAATTTCAAAGTTCTAATACCTTCCATGAAAAATTTGTCTTGATACATTATTCATAACAAGCACTCTAATACTTTGATACTCTGATACCTCTACAACTCTGATACCTTATACTGTAAAGTTTCTATACACATGCATATAAAGCTCTGTTACATTTTCTTATATTAAAAGTTTTAAATCTCCATGCCCATTGTTTTGTCATCATCAAAAAAAAAGATTGTTGACCTCGTGAATGACTTTGATGATTATAAAACATCGGAGCATAATTAGTATACTAACAATTTCAAATGATTAAGAATTTTTTGTAGGGGCTCATAAACTAAAGGAATGATTCATGATGATTAGAAACTTAATATATAGTCCTTTGAATGGTTAGAGAGCTTCTATGTACTCTTGAAGAATCCTTTTAATACTTTAAGAGAGTCCATGTGTCATAAAAAGAATAGTGACTTCAATTCTATTATTAGACTTGTTTGAGAAAGTTGGAGAATTTTATTTATATCTTAGGGATCCTATGAGAGTGTTTAGAAGTCATTTGGAAGTTTGGAAAGCCTAAATGTATTGAATTCCATGTAAAATGTAAAACTGGTCTGAAAGAGATGACTCTTATGTGAAGAGCCAACTCTGGCATGCTGGTATGGCATGCAAGATTTGGCATTGTATATGAGCTAACTCGTAAGATTTGAGCTGACTCTCTCAGACAAACAAAAAGCTAAATTTTTCAAGTCAGCACAAAAAAGTTAACTTTTTCAAATAAGACTTCTCTCTAAGAAATGATAGACAGATGGCTTTCTGGACACAATTTAGAAGAGCCGACCATAGCAGATGAGCCAGCTCTCTCAAAGAAATAGAGAGCATGTTTTCTAAAAATAATGTAGATGAGTTGACTCTGACTAGATGAGCCGACTGGTAACCCTCGAACTACTATAGCAATAGCTAGTTCTAGAACTTTTAGATTTTAATTTTCAAGGATTCTAATAGCTATATTTCATCTCTCAACATCTAGAAATGGCTAGAAATATTGAGAACTAATGAAAAAAATACATGGAGAAGTATAAATGCTTGAATTTAAAATCAAAGGCTAACATTTCTTGAGAATATTCTTGCCAATCATTGAAAACAAGTAAGAAGTCACCTGAAAACTCAAGAGCTCTTAACTTCTTTCAACCAATACTCTTAAAGTATTAAGTAAGCATCTCAGTGAGCTTTGAAGACCAATCATTGAGGACTTGAAGACTTAAAAAGTCTTTAATAGGAGCTTCATCGACAACTTTCCACTCTTTTTAGAGTTTATATGATTTCTCTATTTTTTCTAATTTTTTATTATTGTTTGTTTTAGCAAGGAGTTGAAACATGAGATTGAATTTAAATTTTTGATTGGTTGATCATGAAAAACCAATTGGATTATTTGTGAGTCTGGAAAATAAATGATTGTATTAGAATTTTGGTTTGTGAGTCTGGGAGAAAATAAATCGATTGTATTCTTGCAAGAATATAGTAGAAATCTCAAGAGATCCTTGGATAGTGGACGTAGAAGCTTGGATTGTTTTGAATAACTATAAATCTTGTTGTGTTTATGTATGGTTATCTTTCTCTCATTGAAATTTCAATATTTGCATACTTCACTTGACATAATACTTGGCTCACACTTCACCTGAGTTTTGAAAGGCACATATTTATTTTAATTTTTGAAAACCTAATTCACCCCTCTCTTGGATTATCAGTCTGGGCATCATTGGTCACTCTATAATGACTCAAGAAGGGAAGGTAGGACTTGGGGAGCAAGTGCAGGATAATATCCTTACCTAATTATTCATATAAAGGAAAACCAAGTTTACTCAAGTGTTTAATTTGTCAATCATATACAATACATGATTCGTAACCAATGCCCCCTTTCATATCCAGGTGTTAAAAACTACATAGGAGGTTTTGTGCCTCTCAGCATCCTCAGGGGTGCCTAAGGACACGTTCAACATTTGAAGCATTTTCTCCAACTATGCATCCTCAAATTTATGACTAAACTCATCATTCATAGTAGCCCTCATAATGCAAATCACTATTGTATGGTTATTGAGCTATTTCTGATAAGTATCTCTGACTGTCCCATGTACATTGAGAGCAAGCTCTTCAGGTGTCGGATCAATAACGATATATATGATCCTCTTATACTCCATAATAATTCTCAACTTCTAATACCAACTATCAAAGTTGGGTCCCATAAGTTTATCACCGTCTAATAGTAAGTGGAGCCATAAGGTATTACCCATTACTATAAAAAGAAAACACAAAAACTATTTAGTATGTGAACTAAACAATCCTAAAGACTTGGACTTTAGTTTAAAAGTTCCTTCCACTATTTTATATGAACTGGTAGCCTCTATCTCCAATTTGAGAAATTTATTTAATTCTTTAGCAGGCACTAGAATCCACATAAACTGCATATGTGCCCAAGTGTGGCTAGGCTAACCTATGTGCATCTATGGATAGGTTCTTAACCAATTATTTCTTTGAACAATTTCTAATAAAATATTTTACCCCAGACTCTTCTTCAGCAAGCATATGGTGCCTCTACTCAAAGACCTGTTAAGTCCAACCATTAACATGATCATACCTAGTGCATCTAAGTAATGAATGATCAGGCCTGAGTGTAGCTTTGCCAACCTACCTATCCATCTAAAAGATACAACAAGGTCATCATATTATAGATGATAATTCTAATATCCAGATAAATACCAAGTGTGTGGCATCTCCATTGTTTATCTAGACTATTGGACTTATTACCATTCACCTTAATGGGAGATTATGAACTAGTTATCACCATAACTATATCATTTTAAGGACCTAATATTTTAGAGAATTTAAGACATTATTAATTCAACTAGCAAGAAAGATCCTCCCACTAACTTCATTAAGTTATCAAAGAGGATAAGAGACAAAACTGGTTAAAGGACACTTTAATTAGTCATACTGACTAACCTAGATAGCATAGGTGAACTCAAATCACTTAGTGACCTATCTGAAAATTGATTGACTACATTGGGCAGGTAAGTAGAGATCAGTAGGAGGGTCCTCATTTCCTTCCTTAGACACCATCACTAGCTAGGAAAAAGAATAGTCCCAATAAAAAACCCTTTTAGCTACTTGCATTAGACACCAATTTGTTTATCAGTTTCAATTTGGTCAGTCAAAGGACTCGGGCTTGAACAATGAGCCATAATCATGTCCACTTAATATAATCAAATATATGGACTTGATTAACTACAACTATTGAGTTTGATCTAAAATAGTCTTGACTTAATCTTAATTAACTCTTTGTTAGATTTGATCAATCCATTATACATTGGTTATTATCCCTAGGTCTAATATAGTCAAATAGTCTCAATTTGAGTTAACCCATTGATATGAATTCATGATTAAATATAAATCATAGATCATAAAAACTATCTTTTTCAAATCAAAATACAATGATTAATCATGAATAAAATATATCTAAATTACATTCATACATCACATATGTAATAACAAAATTTATATCTAAAGAGGAACATCATATGTTACTAAAATAATATTATACTAGTACTTTTGTTGTTCTTCCTCTTAATTCATATGGGCACCCCTTCTATCTATAGGGTTTTGCATGGTGTTCCCAAGCCTTGGAAAGACTTGGAAGGCCATGGCAGGGATGTTCGAGGATCCTTGGGAGCATGGAGGAGTGCCAAGCAGTTCCTGCAGGTGTTCCAGGGTTCCTGGAGGTGTTCCAGGGAAGACAACCAAGTTTGGGAGGCTTATATCCCAAGGTCCCCAGAGTCATGTTGGGTCAGGGCGCTTGACCTAGGATTGAGGGAGCATGTGAGACATGGGTGTACATGGGCTCATATTTAAAGGTTTTCTCAATTAAATTGTTGGGGGGAGTTTGAGAGATTGTAATATAACCCAGTTGGGTTATGGGGTTTAAGTCTAGAGGTGTAGTCGGTTCCCTTTGGTGTGAAAGGGATTTGAGGCTAGGTAGTTAGTTGGTTAGTTGGTTAGCCCAACCAAGGATCCTAACTATCTAGGGGTCCTAACTACCTTGAACCTAATGTCCAAGCCCAAGAATTAGTTGGTTGGTTGTAACCAACTAGGAAGCCCAACCTCTTTTGGAGTCCAAACCGTCCAAGACCAAGATAACTACCCACATGCTATAAAGAAGGGGGGGCGACATTTTGAGGCCTTGGATCGGAAGTTAGAAATCAAAGAGAGGGTGCATGGAGGGGTTTTCTTGTGCATGGAACCTCTTGGAACAGGGATTGGGACCATGAGGTATTTCACGGGGCTTGGAGTAGGGAAGCCGTGTGTGAGGGAGTTCGCAGGTGGGAGCTTCTTCTCGGGTTTGTGAGAGGAGGCGGTATCTCTTGTTGTAACAAGTTCTTCTCCAAGGATTAATAATACAGTCTCTCTTTTCTCCTAATATCTTTTCTATATCTTCTCCTACTTCTTGGTTTATAAAGAAGGCTACCATCATCATGTCAAGATCTCTCCCACATTGCTTCTACGGTATAGGCACCGATCCGAGATTTTCAACAAGTGGTATCAGAGCGGGTTCGAGCATGAGAGAGGAGGATTCTACCCCAAGATCCCTTTGAGATTTCTCCAGGATTGTGGAGAAGGGTTTAGATCTAAGGTTTCCTCAAGGTATTGGGAGGAAGGATAAGATATGGGGCTGCTGTCTACACCCTCTTTATATTAAGTATCTTCTTCAAGATTTTTAATCTTTTGTTGTTTTGTAATTGTTTTTGATCATGAAAGGTAGCAGGGTGAAGATTGGTATGTAGAAGTTTGATGGAAAATGGAGTTTCACCATATGGATGGTTAGGGTAAAAGAATTGCTGGTTCAGATGGGATTAGATTTGATTTCGGAAGATAGGTCAGGGGGTATGAATGACAAGGAGTGGATGTCCTTATAGAAAGGGGCATGTGCCACAATTAGGCCTTGTCTAGCGGATGAGGTTTTGTATGGCATGTTAGAGGAGAAGACACCCAAGGGATTGTGGTCAAGGTTGCACACCATGTACATGAGAAAGAATATGTGCAACAAGTTGGTGCTGAAGAAGCAACTGTACAGCCTTCGGATGCAGTAGGGTAAGGATGTTGCAGGACACATTCAGCTGTTCGACCGGATGAGCATGGATTTGCTCAACATTGGGATGGGTTTTGAAGAAGAAGATAAGAGTTTGCTGCTTTTATGTTCGCTACTCAGGAGCATCGATCTGATGGTGACTACACTATTGTATGGAAAGGAGATGCTGATGTATGAGGAGATCATATCAGTGCTAAGGTCAAATGAGCAACGAGAATGAATGATGAAGAGGGGGTCTTCCAGAAGGATTTGGCTGCATCAGATAGGCCAAGAAAATGGAAGAAGAAAGGTGAATAGGTGGGACGGGTATAGTCCAGGAAAGGCAGCATGGTGGGCAAGTGCTGCAGGTATGGTGTAGCAGGGCACTTTAAGGTAGAGTGTCCGCTTAGGAAGATGTGCAGGGATGGAGAAAAGAAAGGCTCGAATTTCTCAGGTTCAATCGCTGGGTTAAAGGAAAAGTTGGATGAGCTCTTGGTTGTTTCTGAGGAGCCTACGGGATGCAGTGTATCTAAAATGGTCTTGGAGAGGTTCGTGGTGTGCGAAGAGTCCGAGGAGGCAGTGACTGGGTACGAGGTGCAGCGGCAGGCTCAGTAGGGCAGCGTTGAGTGGCTGGCCTTGGGATTTCATTTTGTGGCATTGGGGGATTTTAGTTTCAGGTGGAGCACCGGGGAGAGGTGGCTTCACGGGTGGAGCAGGTTCGGTACGAGGTCAGAGCGGAGGGGTGCACAGGGAGGAGTCACATCCCAGCACCAGTGCCAGGGGTGCACCGAGGCAGGTGGAGTAGCGTGCACAGGTAATCAGGCATAGCTTTGAGGAGATGGTGTCAAGTAGAGCTCCAATTACAGCGAGTGCCGGTTCAGGATCGCTGTGGTCTCTCCAGGGAAGTCTAAGGAAAAGACTGATGCAGCTGTCAGGCAAAAGGAAGGCTACAATGGTGGTGCCAGGTTACAAGCAAGGATCTTCAATTATGGAGGCGATCATCCCAAAAGCCTCCAAGGGATATCAGTAGCTGGACGGTGTTGGCAAAGGAAAGGAGATCCGCATAAGGAGCTGTCAAGACACGCAATTACAGCGGGATTGTGTAGGAGGACATTGTTAGGTTTGCCAAGGCTTGGGGGCACCAAGGTGGAGATTATAGGATTTTGTGTGGTGCTCCCAAGTCTTGGAAAGACTTGGAAGGCCATGGTAGGGATGTTCGAGGATCCCTGGGAGCCTGGAGGTGTGCCAAGCGGTTCCTAGAGGTGTTTCAGGGTTCCTGGAGGTGTTCAAGGGAAGACAACCAAGTTTGGGAGGCTTATATCCCAAGGGCCCTAGAGTCATGTTGGGTCAGGGGGTTGACCCAGGGTTGAGAGAGCATGTAAGACATGGGTGTACATGGGCTCGGATTTAAGGATTTTTTCAATTGACTTGTTGGGGAGAGTTTTTGAGAGATTGTAACATAACCCAGTTGGGTTATGGGGTTTAGGTCTAGAGATGTAGTTGGTTCCCTTTGGTATGAAAGAGATTTGAGGCTAGGTAGTTAGTTGGTTAGTTGGTTAGTCCAACCAAGGATCCTAACTACCTAGGGGTCCTAACTATCTTGAACCTAATGTCCAAGCCCAAGAATTAGTTGGTTGGTTGTAACCAACTAGGAAGCCCAACCTTTTTTGGAGTCCAAACCACCCAAGACCAAGATAACCGCCCACATGCTATAAAATGGGTGGGCGACGTTTTGAGGTCTTGGACCGGAAGTGAGAAATCAAAGAGAGGGCGCACGGAGGGGTTTTCTTGTGCGTGGAGCCTCTTGGAATCATGAGGGCTTGGGACTGTGAGATATTTCACGGGGCTTGGAGTAGGGAAGCCATGCATGAGGGAGTTCGCAGGTGGGAGCTTCTTCTCGGGTTTGTAAGAGGAGGCTGGTATCTCTTGTTATAACAAGTTCTTCTCCAAGGATTAATAATACAGTCTCTCTTTTCTCCTAATCTCTCTTCTATATCTTCTCCGACTTCTTGGTTTATAAAGAAAGCTGCCATCATCACGTCAAGATCTCTCCCATATTGCTTCCGCATTTTAGGCGCTAATCCGAGATGTCCAACACTACCATAGTCCTCTATGGCAGGATAGTCTTTACTCACTACAAGAAACATCAGGTTTAGCAACTGATTTTTCAGTTGCTAATAATTGAAAATCGGTTGCTAAAGTAATTTGCAACTGATTTTGCAACCGAAATTAGTCCGTTGCAAAAGTATAGGTTGCTAAAATTTGTGACCGATTTTTTTCGGTTGCAAAATTTAGCAACCGATTTAGCAACCGAATTTGACATATTTTTTAAAAAAAAAATTCAAAAAAAATCAGTTGCTAAATCGGTTGCTAAAAAAATTAGAAGAATTTTAAAAAAAATTGGTTGCTTAAAAAAATTTCAAAAAATTAAAAAAAAACCGGTTGCTAAATCGGTTGCTAAAAAAAATCAGAAAAAATTAAAAAAAATCAATTTCTAAAAAAGAATTCAGAAAAATAAAAAAAAATCGGTTGCTAAAAAAATCAGAAAAATTAAATAAAAAATTGGTTTATAAAAAAAATCAAAAAAATTAAAAAAAAATTGGTTGCTAAAAAAAAATTTAGAAAAATTTTAAAAAAATTGGTTGCTAAATCAGTTGCTAAAAAAAAATCAGAAAAATTTAAAAAAATCGGTTGCTAAATTGGTTGTTAAAAAAAAATTCAAAAAAAAAAAAAAAAAATCGGTTGCTAAATCGATTGCTAAAAAAAATTTAGAAAAATTAAAAAAAATTGGTTGGCAAATCAGTTGCTAAAAAAATCAAAAAAATTTAAAAAAATCGGTTGTTAAATCGGTTGCTAAAAGTAAATCAGAAAAATAAAAAAAAATTGGTAGCTAAATCGGTTGCTAAAATTGAATAATTAAAAAAAATACGAAATATGAATTTTTTTCCTAAATTTTACAAATTTCAGCTTAGAAGTATAAAGCAGATATTCATTTCAGCATTAAGCACAAAGCATTGACAAGGGTTCAATCACACCCATAAGACATAATGGCAACATATAAAGCATCCATTAGGCAGCTTAGGCACAAATCAAATATTCATTTCAAGGGTTCAATCACATCAAATTACCCAAAAATAACAGCTACATACATGAAATGGATTTAACTGGAATTGAATACCGGGTTCAAATGAAGCTAAAACAGCCAAAAAATTCTATAAGTCATAACTTGAACACTGTAATTAATTGTCAGATTTAATGAAAAACAATAACATTCAAAAGCTCAGGATTGCCTCTTTTTGTACATTGAGAAGGGTCTAAGGCAGCAAATGGTTGCTTGCAAAAAGAGCTAGCCATCCAAATTTGCTACACCATTTAGATCTATGCAAAGTGGTCCGATCCAGCATACACTTTCAGCATTTGAAGCATCATGAAGATACCAAGGCAACTCATCGCAGCCTCTAGCCGTAGGTAACAAAAGAAAATTCATGAAATTTAAAATGCACAATAAAACAACAAAAATCGAACAAAACTTTCAAACAATAAAATTTAGAAGCTCATGATTGCCTCTTTTTGTGCATTGCAAAGGGTCTAAGGCAGCAAATGGTTGCTTGCAAAAAGAGCAAGCCATCCAAATTTGCAACACCATTTAGATCCATGCAAAATGGTCCGATCCAGCATACACTTTCAGCATTTGAAGCATCACGAAGATACCAAGGCAACTCATCACAGCCTCTAGCCATAGGTAACAAAAGAAAATTAATGAAAATTAAAATGCATAATAAAACAACAAAAACCGAACAAAACTTTCAAACAATAAGATTTAGAAGCTCAGGATTGTCTCTTTTTGTACATTGTGAAGGGTCTAAGGCAGCAAATGGTTGCTTGCAAAAGAGCAAGCCATCCAAATTTGCAACACCATTTAGATCCTTGCAAAACGGTTCGATCTAGCATACACTTTCAGCATTTGAAGCATCACAAATATACCAAGGCAACTCATCACATCCTCTAACTGCATGAAATAAGAGGAGGGAATTCATGAAAATGCATAATAAAACAACAAAAATATAACAAATGTGTCAAATATGAAGAGGTGCAGTTCATAATACAAAGCTAAACAAATAATGATAACAAGAGATGCAGTTCATAATATAATGCAAAACATATAAGAGTAATTATAATACAAAGCTAAATAAATAACGATAACAAGAGGTGCAGTCCATAATATAATGCAAAACTTATAAGAGTAATAAGTGGAGCAAGATAATATGAATAATGTGCTAATGCTCCTATTCCTCCTCGTCCTCGTCCTCCTCATCATCATCCTCCTCGCCCCGTTGTGATCCTTGTCCATGATACATCTAATAAGGATCTACTCCAGTTCGTTGCGAAGGATTACCACTAAAAGCATGAGTTGCAGGAGTTGCTGCAGGCTGAAAATTTATGTTGGCTAATATCTCCTGCAACAATCATTCATTGTGTTCAACTTGCCTCCACAGTTCATCCCTTTCTTGCTCCATTGAGTTAAAAAAACCGGGTGAAAAAATCTATTCTAATTTGCATATAATCAGAGCAATATTCTGTTCCATTTGCAATAAGTCATCAATCCATAACATTGTTGAGTACAAATCCTTAAAAAACCTACTTAGCTCTACTATAGGCTTCCATACATGATCTGGTAGAGTAATAAATGCAACTGGCAACAAACGCTCAAAGAAGACATGGCTGTCATTACTTTTCATTCTAATTAATTTTCTCTCATTCATATTAACACATCTGCTTAAGTTAGATGCATAACCGTCAGGCATTTTTAATTCCTTCATCCATTTAAATATACCTCTTTTATGCTCCAGGTTGAAAGAATATGTTGCTTTTGGTTTCAAATAATTTCCGTTAGCCAACTCTTGCAACTCAAGTTCCCTAGGCTTGCAGTATTCCTTTAGATCCATTCTTGCTTTGATGTTATCTTTGGTTTTGCCTTTGATGTCCATTACAGTGTTAAAAACATTATCAAATACATTTTTTTCTATGTGCATGACATCCAAATTGTGTCCGATCAAATTAGTCTTCCAATATGGTAAATTCCAAAAAATGCTCTGTTTTAACCAATTATGTGTAAACCCATATCCTTCAACTTTGCATGAACCATGCTCGATTACATTTGGAATGGAAGATACGGCTTCCCATATTTCCTCTCCAGTCAACCTTCGTGGAGGTTGATCTTTTTCAATACGGTTTTTATAGAATGCATCTTTATTTCTTCTTAGTACATGATCAATAGGTAGAAACTGTCGATGCCAATTAAACCAAGAATTCTTCCGACTATGTTTCAAAGTGAATGCCTTTGATTGGTCCATACAATATGGACATGCCAATTTCCTAGCTATACTCCATCCGGACAGCATTCCATATGCAGGAAAGTCATTGATGGTCCACATCAATGCAGCCCTCATCATAAAATTCTGCTTTCTTGCTATATCATATGTTAGGACACCCTCCTCCCACAAATATTTCAACTCATCTATCAAAGGCTGTAGATACATATCTATCTTGCTCTTTGGATTATATGGACCCGGAATAATTATTGTCAAGAACATATAAGGAATGGTCATGCATAATTCAGGTGGCAGATTATAGGGAGTAATAATTACTAACCAGCAAGAATATGGGACTGATGACTGACTGTAAGGAGTAAAACCATCAGTACATAGGCCTAGCCTAATATTGCATGGTTCAGCTGCAAAATCATGATAGGTTCGGTCAAAATGTTTCCATGCTTCTCCATCTGATGGATGACACAATATCCCTGGCTCACGCCTGTTCTAATAATGCCATGTCATATATGGTGCAGAACTCATTGATGCATACAATCTTTTTAATCTAGGAATTAGAGGTAAATAATGCATTCTCTTCATCGGTACCTCTTTATGTTTATTGTCTGCACGAGATCGAGGTTTATATCTACCAGCCCCGCAAAATTTGCATTGCTTTTCTTCTGATTGTTGACCATAATACAGCATGCAACCATTAATACAACAATCAATCTTCTCAGCAGTAAGCCCGAGTTTGGACACCAATTTTTTTGTCCTATAAAAATCCTGAGGTATGGTATTATCGACTGGAAGTGTCTCTTTCATAAGACCTGCTATTTGATCAAAGGATCGTTGTGAAATATTACCTTCAGATTTGATGCTAAGCAACCGTACAGCTATTGATAACTCAGAATGATCTGTACATCCCGGCCATAATGATTTTTGGACTGAATGCAGCAAGTCATAAAATTTTTGATCATCCAAATTCGGTATCTCCTCTTCATGAGACGAATGGTCAGGTACATACTCTGTTCCAAATGTATTGAATATCATGCATCAATATATGTTCCGTGGATAATTATCCATTAGTGCAACAGCAGGATTATTTGCATGCAAATCAGGTACCTCACCGACACGAGGATCACTCTCTCCATGAGACGTCCAATACCAGTAATTCGGTACAAATCCTTTTTTGTAAAGATGAAGCTTCACTTCATCGGTAGTTAGGTATCTAAGATTTTTGCACTTGCAACAAGGGCATCTGAATTTTCTTTCACTTTGAAAGTTAGGTTGCTGACAGGCAAAGAGTACAAAATCTTCCATGCCCTTTAAAAAATTTTCGGTATATCCCTTTCAACCCAGTAAAAGTCAATTATACATCCAATTACGAAGTTCAAAGATATCCATATTCTGTACCATATCAAAACATTATGATACAGAAAATTATATGAATATTGAATAATAAGTTGGAATAAAGGACTACTGAATTGCGACCTAGAATACCCATTGATGGGAACAAATAGTAAATAGGATACAGACTGTTGTTTGTAGTTAATGTAATGGTTCTTAACATGGAGAACAGTAATGTAATGGATCCATGTATAGTTTGTATCATTCTAAAGAGCTTTTTTCACATAGCCCCTTAATTACTTAGGTCTTGCATGAGTAATTTTATAAATGCTATGAAAGATTTGTTGAATCTAAGCTCTAATTACCTATTGGGAATTTTTATTAATGATAATATTAGAGATGCCACTATTGGGCTTCATATTTAATTTGTATCATTTACATGTGTGGGGACATGCCAAAGAGCTAAGCTAAAATTGTTTGGCCAAGAAAGATATCAACTAGTAACATAACATCCCCTATGTATAAATAAATATCATGGATTAATTAGGTTTTTCCAATACATTATACATGAGGTTGTCAAGTTCCCTTTTGCTTATGTGGCATATTTGCAAATAAAAGTATGGACGAAGTTGGTTGCTGTCAATATACATAAACCCTGATAGATAATAACCACCATAAATGTGACACAACTTTAAAGACTTTCTAGGGAAACAAATTTAAAAATTAAAATCAAGAAAAATTTAAAACCAAAATTTAAAAATTTAAACCAACATTTAAAAAGTGATTAACAACTATAGGATACTCTAGCTCAAGTGATTAACAAGTGATTAAAACCAACATTTAAAAATTAAAACCAAAATTTAAAATTAATTTGGCACAATCAAAACCAAAATTTAAAAATTAAAAATTTTAAAAAGAAAACATACCTAGGGGGGGGCACCGGAGGGGGGGGGGGGCGAACGAGAGGCCGCTGGATGGGAGAAGGGGGCTAGGGCACCCAAACGAGGTGCTGCAGGCCATCATGGGGAGGGCCACCGTCGGCGTTCGCCGTAGGGGGGAGGGTCGGAGGGGGGAGTGCCGGAGGGTGGATTGCTGGAGGGGGGGCGAACGAGAGATGGCTGGACAGAAGAAGGGGGCTAGGGCACAAGTTGAGGCACCGTAGGCCATCGAGGGGGAGGTGTTGGCCGTCTGGGGGAGGGCTGGAGGGGGGAGCACCGGAGGAAGGAGCGCCGGAGGGGGGGACGAGCGAGAGGCGGCTGGACGGGAGAAGGGCCCTAGGGCACCCGAACGAGGAGCCGCAGGCCATCAAGGGGAGGGCCACTGTCGTTGTTCGCCGTAGCGGGGAGCGCCGCAGGGGGGAG